>OY804523.1:909597-2109597 GCA_963680855.1 Lepeophtheirus nordmannii
AAGAATAATTTAATTATTTTTCAATGTACAAAACATATCTATCTATACAAAAACTTTCTCGTCTTTTTTTTTTCTTTAAATGGATATGTTGTATTGTTTTAAAAGGGATTGAAAATGTTAAATAAATTAGAATGCCTTGAGAAAAAAAATCCTTACAAATGATATTATATCCCTTAGAAAACATTACATTAGAACTCCATTTCTAATGAAAAAAAAAACAATATATATTTAATTTAGAAAAATGTCAATTTACTTCTTGGGAAAAAAAACCAATAAATTATACACATTTATTCATATTTATTTATATTAAAAAACAGCCTCTTTTTTTTCTTTCTAGAGTTCAGGGACCAACATGTAATAATAATTATTAGTATTTCTACTCTAAACTTTCCCTCCTCCCCCCCCCCCCCCCATAAAAAATCCTTAGGGACTAGATTTTACATCGAAAAAAAAATTTTTTTTTCTTCTTTAAAAGAATATTTATTAGACCTTCTGGCCCTGTGCATATGCATCCGTAAATAAAGTAGATTTTACACTCTCTAAATCTGTTTGAGATCTTTGCAAATTACTTATTACTTACTCCACATATAACAACAGGCAAAAATTCGAAAGCTCTTTTTTTTGTATATCTTTAAATGGGGCGGAAGATAATGTCTTAGAACTTATTTGTGAGTGCAACTTTATTGTTATTATTTCTGTTTCTTCTGAAAATAATAAATTTGTTGATCGACATTTTAATATGTCTCATTATGGAAGTTATTTCTACAAATTGTCAAATTATGTTGCTTTAAGGCAGGTTATTCATTGATTTTATGGTTGGATAAATGTCATCTATTTATTAAGATTTCCTCTTTGTCTTTTTTATAACAGGATAATCACGTAAATTTTCAAGAACGTGGGGACTCATAGCCCCTTAGCCTCCTTGTTCCAGCTCCTATGACTTACGTATATTTGAACTATTTAATTCAATAAGTAAAATATGATGTACATATTTGTGTGGGTATAAATTGTACATTGATTTAACCGTTTGTATATCTGGTTGAACTTTATTTGTACTTACTGTTAGATCACGAGGATGATCAAACTTTTGTCAATACTTTTTTTTGACGATCTCGTAGAAATTATTAATAATTATTAACATAATTTAAAAGCCAATTGTATCTTTTAGTTTCTACTACAAAAAAAAAGATAACAAAGGCTCGAAATTTGTTGATTCATAGCCAAGTTCGTCTTTCATTCCCAACTGTTGGATTCTTTTCTATTTAACATTGGGTATATTCAAAGATTAGTAATAATGTATTATTCGAGCTCAAGAGATCCACATTGAGAAGGGCGTTAATAAGAGCCAAAGTTAGACTAAATTACAACCTTAGTACATTGGGATAATGCAGGTATCAATGGTGTGACGTCATCTTTTTGACTTATTTGCTAATAAAGTCAAGAGACTTTTTTGTGACCTATTAGAAAGTAGTTTGTTGTTTTGTTTTGTATATCACATATATTTCGAATCTTTCCATTTCCCCTAATAAAACAGTTATTCGTTCAAACTTCGATTTCCCTTTGCTCTCTGCATATACAACAAAAAATATACTTACATATATTTGGAAAACATAATAAAAACATTGAGAAAAAAAAAGAAAACACATTTGGCATTAAAAAGTCATAACCCCCCATGTATAGAGTATTTATATACATACAGCATTTGTCCCTCCTCTTTCCCCATCTTCTCTTTACAAATCGCTGATTTCTAAAAATAATAATAATAATAATAATAAGTATATTACCCATATATGTAGGAAATGGGTTCTTTTTAGATGGATACATAAATCCTATTCCAAGTCGACTCTATTCCTTCTCTCTATCTCTCTCTCTCTTTCTGCCTTAGCCATGAACTATATTTATCATTCTTTTTATTTTTTTATTATCATTTATAGATTGTCTAAATGAAGGATACTTAGTCTCACTGATCAAGAGTATATTATAACAAGAATAATATTATGGAAAGAGTACTCAGAGATGCTATCTACTCCCTCTAGAGTAAAAAGAAATAAAACGTTTATCTTCTTTCCCCCCCCCCCTCCTCTCAAATATTTCTTTATAACTCCAATAAATCTTCCATTTAAATAATAATAATAATAATAATACTTTGAATTTAATTTTCATACATACATACTTATTTATTTATAGGTATGGGTATGTAAGAAGCTTGCTGCTCCTGCTGCTCCGTACATAAACATACCTCCTTGATTTATGAATTGGAATAAGGAATTTATCTATTGTAAATCCTTTTATTTATTTATTTATTTATTTGAGCAATTATATTCCATTCGAATTTAAATAGTGTGTTTAAAAGCACACTTTTCTTATATATACACACACACATTCAAATAATAATATTGAGATTAAATCCTTTTTATTTATGTTTTATAAATTTTGTTCGTTTATTATTTTCAGGTATGTTGATTGAGTCAAGATTATTTAATTGTGAATAATGATTAAATTTGTTAATATTATGGAAAACAAATAGACAACTATTATTCGCATAATATATATATATATATATATTTATAATAATAACTGGAGTTGCTAATAAAACCAGGACTGAGAGGATGTCATAAAACATATAGTAATAATGAGAGAGACCATGTCATCGATTATGCTATTAACTCATCAATAAGACAGGAAAAAGTTGTTATATTTGTTATATTTTTTATTCCAAAATAGCCTTTATTTGGTTCATTTGAGCACATTGCTACAAAAACGCGTATATACGTTGATAAATGCGTATTTTGTAGTACCTTTTATTTGCAAAGGATATCATTCAGGTCATTTTAACACATTTTTTACGGCAAAATTTGTGTTTAATATTATATGGTCTCCATTAGATTTAAGAAAGAAGTATTTTAACACTAAAACAAACAAATCCCTCTATAATAGAGCTTGCCAACTGAGGCGTTTTAGGTGCAGGACAAACGCTCGCTGGGAGTGCTCTTTTTAACTTTGAATTTTAATCACGCTGAAGTGCATTTTTTGAACAGAAACCAAGTATCGATTAATCTTAGACATATGGAAAAGAGAAGGATCTAAACATTGCTACTCAAATTGCTCCTTTGATTTTTGTTTTTACTAGAATTATCTTGATTTCAGTATATTTTATTGTATCTCTGTTTGTTTTTTAAGATTGATTTTTCCTCATTTCCTGGTGATTTTTTTACTCTTCCAATTTTGATTATAAAATGCATATAAACAGTTATTTTTGCAATTCCTATAATCAAATTACTTCTTCTTATTCTAAATAAAGTATTGAAGCATAACGTTATGTCAATCAAAAAAATTACAGTCCAGTCCAAATACGTTATATTTTATTATCAAAGATGAATGAATATGAAAAAATGTATATTTAGTTTGTTAGGTATAATTTACAAACAGATGAAAACCATATCGTAATGATTGTCACAAATTATTTTCATCCATTTTTTCAAAATTATCCTAAAGTCAATTAAATATATATATATATATATATATATATAAGTCTCTAATATTTTTTTTAAATTATTTAATTTTTGGTAGCATATGATGTAGTAATTGCAAATAAGTAGTACATTTTTTCGCGTCAAATCTGATTTTTGAATATTTCGATATCATTTTTTGAGCCTTTTTACACTTTTTATAAGATTGAGAAAACTTTTAAGAAAGAGAACAGTCAATAGTATACCTAAAGTAAAAACATCAAAAAAAAATTTAATGATTTTGTTAAGAGTTGAAAGATAATTAAGCTGTCTATGTAGACATAAATAAATGATCTCTTTTTGTCTCTAAATTTGCCTCAAATCTATAAAAAGCGTCAAAATACACTTTAAAAAAAATTAGGTCAAAAGTTATCTACGAACTAGATTTGAGGCCATAAAAAACTAATTACAAATTTGTAATAAGTGCGCCCAATACTAAAATTAAATATGGAGTCTTAAAGATTAAAAAAAAAAGTAAATCTTTGTTGACTTGTGTAATAAAAACGAATAATGAACGAAAATAAGGGGGAAAAAAACACACGTCATGGCGTCTTGAAAGACGGATTTTTCTTATTATTTTCTATGACCAACATATGGAATTGGACATACGTTAGTCCTATATTACATAGAGCTGACATATAATCCTATCTGAGATGAAAATAATTTAAAATTTGAAAATGACATGACAAGAATCTTAAAAATGTGTGCGCATTTATTAAACATTTATAATTCTTTTTATTAAAAAACAAACAAACACAGATGATTCAAAAGAATGTACAAACATACATACATACTTGTATGTATGTATTTATGTTTATAAGTAAGTACATAAATTTATGCACATAAATGTATAATTTAGCCTCAAAGTCAAAAGGATTTATTAATTTTGATGAGTGGAGGAGGAGAGCCTGCGGTTTACCTCTCTCTCTCTCGCTCGCTCGCTCTCTTCCTTCACTTAAATATAATTATATTTATGAATTTGCGTTTAATATATGTACATGTTATCTTTGAAGTGGATATGTCATCAGGGGGTTATTTTAATATCTCTCTGCTTTAATTACCTGAGATTTCCACGTTACCGATTATAATTATTCATTAAATTATTATATGCATATACATATGTATGAGTATCTACATAGAGCATACATATATGTATATAGTTTATTATAAGCTTATATGTAAATATAGACATAGGTAATCAAATAAGAGTTAATTGGAAGTAGAAATGAATTAATGTAAATGGACACGAAAGTAAAATTTGATGATGCTGTGGGTAGAATGAGACCTCATTTTATGTATGCGTTTACATACATACATATAATCTATAATTTACTTCAAAACAGCAGTGGTGACACAATGAGAATGCTTTAATTCAGGGGCTCCTCTTAATCCAAGGGATCAATGATGATAATCGAGGGGTACTTGTATGAAAAGGGGCATCCTCTGAGCTCCTCTGCAAAAAGAAGGATGATTCCTTACTTAATCAATTGTCCCCTGCATAAGCTGATGTGATGTGACTGTCTGGATAGGACTCACAGTTAGCAAAGGCTTGTAGAACAATACTCTACATATCCTAGTTGATGTGAACTCATCATTGGGCAGACTTTAAACTGTAATTTTCAGAGTGGGGTCGATGAGTTAAACAAATGTAATAGCCTCTTCTTTAAATTTTATCCTAGAGGAGTCTGTCAATGCTGTAGACTCATAATCCATTCATAATATTTCTTAACTACTTTTAGTATATAAATATAATTGAATAATTTTTTTTCGTATCTTTGAGTGAATGATTAGATAGATAAGGACATTCATTTTTCTTCAAACACATTATCTTCAAGACTTTCAAGTTTTAAAACTTCCACTTATTTCTGTCTAAGAACGCATTCGACTTGCATGGTTGCTTTTTCATAGACCAGCATGGATTTCTCTTTATGAATTTTGTCCAAAAAAGTTATCACAAGACTATCACAAGTGTTTGATATGATATATTCAATTGAATTTAGGGGTCACTCCAAGGCTTGTCAGGCTTTTCTTGAAGCTTTCCTACGATGAATGTAAAAATATAATTGATGTCAAGTGTCTCACAGCTGTAAATCATCAATATTTATTCGATATCTCCATTATTTGCATTGATAAAGAGCATGGCACGCTTGAAGAATGATCCATCAGAGTCATGAATCAATTCTTACTCCATTCCTTGCACCCTATTCTTTAAAGATACATGTGTTTAGATCCAAAACTAGGTATTTGAAAAAGGAGGAAATCCTGGCATGCGTACATTTGAAAGGGAAAAAATGTCAGTTGGAACAATCTATATAATCAAATTTTGCATAATTCAAACCCTAACAGCTGACATGCTAATTTAACCCTTTAGGTGGCGAATTATTAAGTTTTTGTTCAAAAAAATATTCAAAGAATTCCACTTTTGTTGAGTGCCATCAAAATTTTGAGTCATCTTTCAAAAGGAAACTTTTCACTCCTTCTAGTACTTCATGTAACTGTACATCGAGGCTGGTCTCAAAAATGGCGCATCAAATAAGGGCATGTGCAAAATGGCGGCCGAAAGTCAATGATGCCATATGGCATCATTACCACCTAAAGGGTTAAGAATGTTACCATTTATTTTTTGCAATGGATCGCTCTTTTTCACATATCTATTCATAATAAACCACCATTTTTTTACACTAAACTTCATCAGTATATCAATTTAGTATGTTTAAAAAATGAGCAGTAGGTATAGGTAAGACCCATAACTTTAGAGTATTTTTGAAATGAAAGTATACATTTAAGACATAATGATATATGCATGAAAAAAGTTTCCAGGGCATCAAAGTTTCCTCCTTCTTTACTCAACAAGTAAACAGTTCAAAAGTTCCGTAGGATAAACTTGGAAATTAGATTTTTGCTACAGTTTTTTTTTTAAAAAAAGAAATAGACTGAGTAAAAATAAGGAGAAAAAAAAACAAAAAAAAAACTTTTCACTGCTTTCAGTGTCTATTTAGAAATAAATAAGTAACAAAGTAAAAAAGTCAAAATTGAATCAAGACAAAATGAGGATTTTAAAATAGTACAAGGCAAAATAAGTATATCCATTGAGACATCTAGTTTTTTGTTGTTGGTTTTTTTTTCTGTCAAAATACTCAAAGAAATCCTTATTTATATTATTTGTGCTTTCTCTTTAAATAAGGCTACAGGGGTAGATCTTAATTATATATATCCAATGCTCTGTATGCTGATATATGTACTTATACATATATTCAATATTTCAATTCACTAAAAATTGCTTTAAAGATTAATAACCCTTTTTATATATATATTATTTTTTTTTAATCACATTGATCCCCTCGTTCCAAAGTAAATATGTAATTTGATTAATTAATCTTGAAAGAAGAAAAAAAAGGATTTTTTTTTTTACATTTTAAATTAACTTTTAAAGTTTCTATGTACATATATATATACAAAGTTATATACATAACTAGGTACATTGTTGATCATGAAGGAAGAAAGCTCACTTACGTTTTTTGTAAACAATTTTTCTTACTCTCCTTAAAACAACGACAATAACAACAACAACAAAAAGGGAAGCCTGTGTTATGCCTAGAGCCCTAATTTTTGAATTACACTTAGAATGTATCTACATTTGCAATTTCATTTAAACTTTTATTTGTCTTCGTACAAAGTTTACAAATTATTCGTCTTGTGAATTATTCCCTTCTTTGTCTGTTCTTTTTCACAACATTACTATAATGGGCTCTACATGAACCATACTCAAATAGATATTTAAAATATAATATATATATATATAGCATTACATAATTTATGGGTTACTTTATGCATATGAATTATGAAATTTGAGTATAGGAGCTCATCTATCAAATTTATGATGCTCCAGAAAAATAAAGATCCGTGGCTTTCTCCAAATTTGTTTGAAATTGACAATAGAGTGATACAAAAAAACTTTTAGTCATATTTCTTTCTATAAGTGATGGATGAATGGCTTCGTAGGAGCTTGAGGTGCCCACATGGCCCACTTTATGCTTTTATGAAGCCCAATGTGCACTCAAAGTACATATAATTTCATGGGCTATTTTAGTTTAAATACTTTAATAAATTATGATGAGAATTTAGTAGTCCCTGGGCCTAAAGCCACTTGAACAAGTTTGAGCTAACACATTTTTTGAGGGAATCCTCAGTTTTTGTATGAATCATATAGATTTTTGCATTCATTGTAATCTCCAATTGATAATTAGGATAAGTATATAATAAGTTTTATGTCCCATTTTAATATAAGATGAGCACGGATTCTCTGGCATCATCTCAAAAAACTTCGCTTTTTTTAGCTTTGTATTGTATGGGCCCTATGAATATAAATATCTGTGCAACTTTATGCAAATATATATATATTTATTTTGAGCACAAGGCCAATCAAATCTTTAAAAAATCATACATATCCTTGAGTTTTTGAAAGGATCAATTAATTTTTATAAAATATATTTTTTGTAGATTTAAATATACTGGTTAGAAAATATTTTTATCATTTCTTCGAAAAATAAACATTTATTGCAAAAAAAAAAAGTGAATGAGAGTTACGCCATGTTTATAGAATACATGGTTTTCCTTCTTCTTTTTTTTCTATATATATATGTGTGTTATTTTGATGGCGAATTTTAAACTTGATTTAATTTGCCCATTTGTTCAAAAAAATTAATTGTCACATAATAAACATGAGATACAGTTGTGAACAGGTTTATAGTTTATATAGAAACTTTCTATTGATTAGAGTCATTTAAAAAGTGAGATTTAATTGATAAATAAATATGTGCAGTTATATGGGAATAAACTACCTAAATTTATATATATATACAGCAACTTAATCTCTCTTGATATTTCATAGTAACTTTAATAAGGTATTAAAGTACCAATAGATCAAAGTAAAGTCCATATTTTGGTCACATATCTACAGATTCTATGCAAAAAGAAATTCCACACATAACATTCCTTTTACTATTTTAAATTTGTAGAAATTTAATACATACTTTTTAATATTCAATGTTGACTTACACATATATTGTGAGATCTCGAAACAAAAGTTTAAAATCTGCAAAGTAGGTAATATAATAATCATTGATAAAAGTTGATTTTTTTTTTTTTTTGTATCAAAAAATATTAATAAAGTCTTTTCAGCAATAACTTTATATTTTAATCTCTATACCTCCAGCTCTATTAGATAATATAATAAACTATGAACCACTGGAGTGAATAATTTGTATGGTATCCATATAAGTATAGACCCAGACTTTAAATGGTTGCAGCCAAGATGAGACGAAAACAATGAAAAATTGGTTTCAAGACCAAAATGGATCACGAAAACTGCATTACTACTATGTAAAAATGGTACATAGGTAATTTGGTACAATCAAATGACACCCCCCCCCCTCCCCCTTCTCTATTTAATCATGAATATTTTGCATTAAAGTAAATGCATCCTTCTTTTACTGTTGTAGATGAGAGATTTTTACAAAATGTGTTCAATGCTCTTCTTTCCCCCTCTTCTCTCTAAATGTAATGCATTCTGAAAGCCAGGATTATAAATCATTCTGTTTATTTTTGATAGCAGCATACAAATCATATCGTTACAATAATTAAACTGGTCAACAGTCCTAAGAGGCATAACTATAATAAAAGTTATTCAAATCTGTAAATTTTCTTTTTCGAGAGTCCGACTATTTTTGAGAAATCAAACCCTACTTTTTGAGCTAATTTGACCCATTTTCCAACTTCAATTTCAATTTAAGCCAGCCTAGAAGGATACTCATTTTGTGCATTAAAAAATGTCGATTCGTTAGTTTATTTAATGCAACTTTCATTAACATTCTTTGTTTTGACCTATAAGGACTTCTATGGGCGTAGGGTGCCGGAGTGGGCCCAAAAGTCGGTCAAAACGTTTGTACTTAAATAACTTCTTGAATATTTCATGAAATGGATTAGTAAGGAATGCATTAAAGAGCTGAGACTCACAGCTTTAAAATAAGACGTCAAGTGCTCGTTAAGACTCCTTCACCAAGAAGAAATCGTCCATCAAAATGTGTAAATTTTCATTTAATTTCAACCAAAAATTCACTAGAAATGAAAAACTCACGGTAGAGCTACTTAAGTATGTAGTTGCGCGCAGAAGGATTACAAAATCAGCTGAAATCCTTCTGCGTGCTACTACTTCAGTCTATTGTTTTTTATTTTTAAATGTTTTTTCATGTAATATTCAATGAGTTATTTAAGTACAAACGTTTTGGCCGACTTTTGGGGTCAAATTAGCTCAAAACCGTCCAACTCTCTAAAAAAAAAATAACTACAGATTTGAAATAAATGTGCAAAATTAAATATCTTTTATTGTAGTTATACCCCGTAGGATTTTTGACATTTCAAATTTGTTGACCTGTGCTATTTGTTTAAAGAAGTAACAGACTACTAATTCTATAGAATCCCACGGACACTAACTAATGATACAATAATAAAGGATATAAATAGATCCTTGTAAGACAAGAATCATCAGAGATACTGGATGGCAGACTCATATTCAACCTTCATACATAATATTGCTCCGACAGAAGTATCATTAGGCCTATGGTTTCCATTAATAATGAAGGTATCCCCTTCATTCATAGATCCTAACCATATTGGAAAGTCAATCGGAGTAACTTGAACGAGTTATTCACTTTTACTTATTTCCTTGCGCCAAACACAAAAATAATCAAAAAGTCTCTGCAAAACTGCAATGTTGACTATTTATCAATTTATAATTCAAAACTCATATCCCCTGTATGCATATTAACATTGATACTTTTTTAATCATTTTGATTCATAGTATAGTTATCAACCACACTTCAACATTGTCTAATTGCTAAAGGATAGAAAAATAATAAATATTTTTTTTCTTTGTTGTTGAAAAGAAGGGCAGCTTCAATATGTAATAACGTTTGATGATGTTGCTAGTATTCTATACAAATAAATGTCTATTTGGATTTAAACAAACTGTAAACTCTTGAGCACTTTGAAGCCCTTTATGTGAGTAGGGAAGAGGAGGAGTGGAACAGAGGATTTGTTTCTTAAATAGAAAATCAAAGTATCAAATGGATTTTCCTATTCTCCCCTCTCTAGATGAATATAATTTGAGTTTGTAAATATTGTTGTGTTAGTCTAAAAAATGCTCAACGAGTAAGGAAAATCATATTTTGTATTTGTATGGAAGTTTGATACTCTTCAGTGAATGATATTGAATTCATTTTCCTATCAGATTTTTTTTTTCCTTGTTGAATAAACAGTTTCCATTATATCACACGTTTTTGTCTCAAAATTGAGGAAAATTATTATTTGGATTTTCTGTCTTTAAATTGCAATCCTGATAAGGTCAAATAAAAAAATTGAGCCTTAAATTAGTCCCCTCTTGAAATATTTGAAAATTAACAATTTGTCAATAAAATTCCCTTGGAGCAATCAAAATATCTCACTTTTTTGTGAGCTTTGAATTTTAATGTACCCTTAAAATTATTATTTTCATAAAGAGAATCGTTTCAAATATAAACTGTCATGTGTCTCAAAGTACACGGGTTCTTTCTTTTTTAATTTGAAAATGAGTAAAAAAAAGTTATAATCTTTAGAGTGGGTGGAGGAGAGTTATTATCTACCAATGTACAATTTTATTTTATTTTTTCACCAAAAAGCATTAAAAAATCTAAATTAAAAGTGAAATTGCATATATTCTTGATATGGTACCAACTGTAAAATGAGGAAAATTAAATTAACTGAGGCTCATTTTTTTTTCTTTTAATTTTGTCAGCAATGACTTAACCCAATGAATTCATTAATAAATGTTTTTTTTTTTTTTGACAATAACGAGGGATGAGACGAAACAATTTTTGTTTCTATTCATTGAAATTTTCGTCTGACCAAAAAAGACATTTCTCGTCCTAGCGAAAAATGAACCATCCTTAATGCGACGAAATGAAGTTAGACAAAATGTGACGAAGAAAATGAATTATTTTAAAAAGTAATCAAGACATTAACAAAAAAGCTCACCTAGGTCATTTCTTTTTGAGGGAGCAAAGGTTGTGAGATACAATAAAATTCAGATTGCACAAGGCCATATAAAATTTTGTATGAAAGTTAATATATGAAATGGAGTAGATTTAATTATTAAAGATCTAAACGATTATGCAAGAAAGCCTTTATTTTTGTCAATTTATAAATGTATATATATATTCATAGTTTCTAGCAGTCGTTGAAGGCAGTTTGAAGGCACATACTACATACATTCATGGCTATAAAATATTCAAGAGAAAAAATGTATGTAGATAAGAGTACGTACATGGATATATATGTAGATAGAAGAGGAGGTTTAAGTGTCTATGGGCAAACATTACACTCTTATTGTAACAGCATTTAAGAAGTAATTGTATATATATATATATATATATATTTTTCCTTCTTTCAAAAATATATGTAAAATATTAAGTTAGTACGAGCTAATAAATATGAATGAGGCATTTTCATACTTTATTACACTATTTTTAGTTTCATTTTGGCGTTTTTTTTTTACCCATTAAATTGAAATGGAAATAATATTTTTATATTCAACCATGCATCATTTTTAAAGAGAAAGAGAGAGAGGAAAGAAAAGGCTCAAAAGTTATTGATTGTTGATTTTGTAGGGTAATTAAAAATCGATAATCAAGGGTCATAAGAATAATAATAAATGGGGTCATTTGACATTTATGCTTCAAATAATACTTAAGCAAAAGCGGACCTTGTTTTGAACTCAACTCTTTTAAACTGAATAATTGAATGATTGGACTCTGTACTAGGTGGATATATGTGTTTATTAGTCAAACTATACATTGCGTATACACTTTTTGTGTTATGAGCTTCCTCACTCAAAATCGACTCTTCTAACTCATTGATAAGCAAGACAATTGTTTTATGGATTAACTAATCGAATTTAAATTATGAGTAAATTCAAATTTTTAGCGGGTCAGTTCTGACATTCATGAATGGATAATGATTAGCTAAATTAATGCTATCAAATTACCATTCATTGTGATCAAGATAAACATAAAATTAGTATTCTTATTAATAATTTTTAGAAAACTTGAGTCATTCCTACAGTTGTGACGTCATTGATAATAATTATTAAATAATGAATTAAAAAAGGCATTGAGTTATAGTTTCATATTAAACTCATAATTTAATTTAATTCAGGGATTATTTGTTTTGTTTCCCATTAGAAAGTTCTATATTAACTTACTTGCTGTTGTTGTTGTTGTTTCCTTTTTGAAAAATGAGGATTTCTCTGCCTGGCCATTTGCGTTCTTGAAAAAAAAAATCTTTATTTTTCTATTTAAATACATATATTATTTGTATCCTACATCTTTTGTTTGTTGATGGACGGGTCCCTGAGCAGACATCATCCATCATGAATAAAATGTCATCATTTCTTATTTTACCAAAAGTTTCTTTAGAATCTTTTTAGTCCCATCAAACATCAAAAATAGGAATGGTATATGTAACAAAAAGAAAGTGAATTTTACTCTCTCTTTCCTTTTTTTTTCTTCATTTACTTTTACGTGGGGTTTTTTTAAAAAAAAATAAAATAAAATAAGCCTTATACTGTTGCATATAAGTATATAGGTACATAGTTTCATTCGACTTTTCAATGATAACATGTAATAATTTAATCATAATACAGCATTCACAAAAGAAAGGAAAAATAAATCCTTCAGATAAAGGAAAAATTAAATATTCTATTTTTTTTTTTAATTTTGCAATCCATGCACTTTTTTTTTGTGTGTGTGTATGGAGGGATGTAGGTACATTGATTATTAAAATACTGCTGGCACCGCACTGCTATATAATATATATATATATACCTTCTATACACGTAAGTGCACTAAAGAATGTCATTTTTGACATTGAATCCTTTTTTTTTAACCTTTTCTGGTTACATAATAAGATGTTTGTATGATAAATTATATCTATGGAGATATATGTATAAATATCTTATAGAATTAGTTATTATTCTTTTCAAAATGAAGAGGTTCTGTGAGTGATAAACGTGTCTGGTTTGTAGGTGAAAAAACTGATTATTTAAGGGTTAAAAAAACGATAATGATTAATGGGCAAACATTTTATCACCAAATTAACCTTTGAGGTCCATATAAAAATGATATAGTTATATTAAAAGCAGTGCCACTTTGATCACAGCATATTTTCCTCATCAATATAACAAATCAATCACTTGCCCATATTTTTAGAAGGTGTTGATTCAGTTTTATTTTATTGATGACCAGTGTAGCTCATTGCTAGTTTTTAGTTTTTTAATAAAAAATGACCGCAAAAAGTAATGTCATCCAGAGACGTAGACAGCAATTTTAAAATTGAAAATTGTAAATTTAATTTCAAAAAAATAAAATAATTGGGGTGACCACTGAGTTGATTAATTATCAGGGTCCGAAATTTTAATTAAAAATGAAATAACATTCAGACATGGATAAATTGGTCACGTTAAGGTTTTTCAATAATGATATAGTAATTAAAACTTATTTTAACATCTTCTTTTTTTTAATTGGACTTCCTTTTTAAAGAAAAAACATTTCCGGAAGAATCGGCAACTTCAGCTGATTGCTCATTCATTTTAAACAGTTTAAAATTGGCCAGTTTAATCAAAAAATCAGTATAGCCCCATTGTAATTTAAGAGATATTTTTTCAAAGAGAAGAAAAAAATAATGAGGACTGGATATGACTTTTAGTCAGCAGGAACAAAAAAACTAACAGCATGATTTTTAAAATATGTATGTACATAAAATTGACGTTTCTCGCAAGGAAACAGCAAAGGAAGGAGAGAGAGAGAGAGGCAAGGGAAATCTCATGAGGAATCCCTCAACATTTTGATAAATATGTAGCATCAAAGGACACAACATAGCCCTTTGTAAGTACTACTTACATACATACACAAGGGCATACATGATAAGGAGGGGAAATTTATTTGACATGGGTCTTTTTTCCTCTTGAGAGAAAGAGAGAGAGAAAGAGAGAGACTCAAAGGATCTCCCTTTATAAAAATAAAAGAAAGATTTGGTAAAATACAATTTGTTTTTATGTCAAAAGATGTTTCTATCAAATTAAGATTCTGACGTTTATATCATTTTACTATGCCTCATATGATTGTAAGAATGTACATACATACATATATTTACAAACATTGTCTTTTGAGAGACTCATTGTTCTTCTAAAGTTTTTTTTGGTTTTTTTTTTGTAATTGTGTTGCAATGCAGTATATTCTACAAAGCCCAAAGAAGAAAGAAAGAAAAGAAATTATAAAAATTATAACAATAGAGACAGCACAGTGACAAATTTCATACTAAACCCCCTCCACACACTAAAAAAACAAAGACGCTAATTTAATTTTCAAATAGATTGCGTATCTTTATATAAGCATTATGTGTATACACAAATACATTCATATCTTTTGTATGATGACGCGTACATACAACATATCTTACAACAAAAATTTTGGGAAATAAAGTCAAGATTGCTCTGAACAAAACAAAAGAACACACACATAAAAAAAAAAAAAAAAGGCGGGTAAAAAGGAATTCCCTCGAGGTTCTGTTGTTGTTTTTGTGAATGATCCTTCTTTGTTTTTCCCTCCTTGAAAAAAAGAAAGAAAAATTGTTGAGCTCAGCATGGACTGAGGCATAATGTCCTTAGTTAAAGTTAAGATTTTGATTTATTTGCAAAAACTTTTCCCTTTCTAAAAAATATAAACTTTTTATGTTTTACATATATATATTCTAGATTTTTTTTTCCCCCTCAAACAAAACCTTTTTATAGCTTGCCAAGAACCTTTAGCTTTTATTTGATTTTACATATTTAACCCTCTTTTGATTCTTTGAAAAGGAGGTGTACACATATGTAAAGAATAGATACATACGTACATACATATTTTCAGGATGCCAATTTTATTCAGAAGGGAATGGAACTGCAATCCACTTTGATTGCTTCTTTCATATTTCTTTAACAAAGTTTCATAAAAAGAAGACTTCATATATTAATTGTGGGGTTGAGTGAATATGAAACTCAAATAGACTCAAAAAAAGTCCAAAATTAGTTATTGAAGGGGATACACGGCGTTATTTAATTAATTTGACAATATACCGACTTTGACTTTTCATCAGCTGTTCATTTGTTTTACTTTTCCCCCTAGTGAGAGTCCATAACATGGATTTGTTCAACTGAATTCACTTTTGTTAAAGAGTAAGGAAATCTCATTACATTAAATAGTACACGGTGAAAAGTCCAACATTATTTCTAGTCGAGCAAGTTGGACTATAGCTTCCATATAACTCTGGGCCTTTCTGCTTTCTCTGTTTGAAGGAAAGTTTGAGAAATGAAATGATAACATCATTATGTGGGCAATGGTAGACATATCCAATTCTCAGAAATAGTAGATAAGAAGACTGACTGGCTAAGATTAAACTATTTATACATGGGTATATGTATAGTTATGGAATAAGGTTACGAGAAACATCCGTGTCAGAAAAGAGACTGCAAACCAAATTTGATTGAGATCATGCTTTTTAAAATACATTTCCTACTACCATTTGATGACAAACATCCACGTGTTTTTTTGACAAGAAGTTGATCATATTATTCTCCTCATTAAAGGCCTTTTTGAGATGACTAAAAGAATGGAAATGACTCCATTATTTCAATGAAATTCGTGAAAGTTAACTTATCTTTATGATAAATGATCTTCTGACGACCAGGGCTACCCTTAATTAATTAAATATCCCCGTGTACAAACCATTCCTTAGATAACGTCAAAAAAATAACCTAATTTAGAAGTTGTTTGTATTGAGTCCCTTTATTGTGGAGTATCTTTACTTTAGCCCATGTAAGCACATCATACGAAAACAAACTACAAAGACGTTCCCCATAATAATGTGTGAATTTTGTGACATTTTCTTTCATTGCAAAGGATATAAATATATATTTAAGGCATTATTTTATGTCATTTTGAATGTCAGGACATATCAAATGCCCCTTACCAGATGTGTCCTTTATGAAAAATTAAGAAAATATTGTGACAGTTTTTAAAAAATCAAAAAAATAATTGCCTGTAGTCAACTGATTTAAAAGAAGTTTGAAGAGAAGGGCTATTTTTTTTTTTTTTTTACAATTTCAGAAAGAGAAAGGAATTTCAGCTCTTGAGAAGCAAGGAGTCAATTTGGAGTTTAGTAAGAAGAAAAAAGTGTGACAGTAGATTATTTTGTATAACTATATATTTAATGTAAATTTGAGCATTACGTTTGAGGGTTTTGTCGAAATATCAAGTGCTTGTATGGGGCCTAAATACATAGTATCCACCTTTAATCAACAATATCGATCGATCTCTTATACTAATATCCAATTAAAACTCTTAGTCCAAAAAGCTTGTAAAATCATTGTCTTCACATCTGTGATGTTACTGGATAATATTTTATGGGTTTGATGAATGAATGACATATATAAGGGCCCTAATGAATCGAAGATTCATATTACAACATCATATCACCATATTTCCAGCCTTCGTTAAACTCTTTATTCAATCTATCTAATAGATAGTTATGTTGGGGTTTTTGTTGTGTATCGAAATACCATATTGTACATATGCTATGCTTACAATATATTTGTTTATCTAACATGTTGTAACATTCAGTATCCAAGAGCAATATATGTAATACACATAACTTAGTATGGATTAGATTTTAGAGCTAGAAAAACTAATCCAGTTTATTTATCATGTGCTTATGCATCTCTATGAAGCTTAAGAAGAGACTCATGACTTCAATAATACTTTTAATAACATTACGTATTATAAAAGTAATGCTCACACAGTCTCAAAATGTTCCTTTTGATAAGCATTTAGAGGTAGTATATCGTCCCACAAGTTCTTATATTCACTCATTTTAGGGACAATGAGTACATTTTCCTTCTGAATTTCCAAAATACATCACAAAACAGTGATTACAATGAAATAAAAAATTTTAAGTATTGATTTGATAATTAAGAAATATTTTAACAGCTGCCCCTCTAAACCAACACATTCCTATATAAAAAGGCCGTTTTACAAATGAACGTGATGCATATAGCCCGTACCTTTTTTGACATCTCTGTTCAATACATTGGTAATCATTATTAATTAGATGCTTAATTTTATAAAGAGTTTGAAAGAGCGTCTGTTCTTTTGTAATTGTTGTTTTGTACTTATTACGAAAACCCAGATTTTTGAATCGGTTTTTTATATATTTTTTGAAGAAGGAATTGGGGTATTGAATTAGAAACATACACTCCATTCATTATCTTTACAACATAGACAAATTCAACGAAAAGATTGCGAAATAATTGGTTAGCAAGTCATTTACCTATGTATGTACTTATTGATTATTTATTTTTTGCATGGATAAATTTGATATTATATATATATTGAATATTAAATTACAGGAACCTTGTTAAAGATAAATATGTACAATTTAAAATTTTCTTATTTTTACTAAATCAAGTTTTTTAGAATATATATATATATACATACTACTTAAAGTAGTTCTCTTTTTTTGAAATATCTATTTAATATAGTGAAAGCCATGAAATGAAAAGAAAAAAAACAAAACAAAGTTTTGGTTGTTCTTGTTGTTACTTTTTTTTGCAAATTTTTGTTCTTTTATGATTGAATTACAAAAGTACTCTCTATAGTAGGTTTGTATACATATATGATATGTATTTATATAAACAACAAAAAACAACAATCTTTAAAGTATATAAGAAGGTGTGTTTCATTTTATTTATTTTTATACCCATCAACTGAATGAGCCTTCATAATATGTATATCAAATTATTCTTAAGAAAAGGTTCTCTGTAGAAACCTTCGACCTACATAAGTATGTATGTACTATTTATTTTTGTACAAACAAAGGGAAACGGAAAGAGCAAACAAATGTTTTCGGTGTGTTTATATTATACATATAAAAAATTTTATCATTGATAAATTAGGAAATTGGCATAATTGAGGAAGTGTTTTTTTTTCTTCTTCTATGTACATAGCTAAGTACATTATTATTACCTTTATAAATTTCTCTCATTCCCCCCCCCTCCCCCCTCTCCCCACTTTCTCCATAAATCAAATTGAATTTATTTATCATTATAAAAAAAAAATATTTATTTTTTTTTTCTACCGTTTTCTTTTTTTTACGAATTATTATTTATTATTCTCAGTTTTCTAAGGCATTTAGATATTTATTTATATACATACATATATGTATTTACTATTAGGGAAGAGAGGAAGGGAACTATGAGTATCAGTTCGATAAACTTGATATTTTTTTGATTTGTTATATAGCAAAGTTATTTTGCCTAATAATGATAGGAATATGTTGTTCATGCATGTGTATACACACTTATGATGTACCTTGAGGGTACTTAAAACTTAAAAAGGGTTAATAAACAAATAGCTTTAACCAGGGATTTGGAGCCCAATAGAAGCGCAGAAAACATGGGAGCTTTCTCTTTTGCTTTTGCGTTTTTTTTTTGTTTGTTCCTCTTCTGACTATAGTCACTCAAGTTTATTTGTCAATCTATGTATATTATCTATGTATATGTAGATATATATATATATATATGAAATTTGTGCGTTTGGGGACTGAGGAGGGTAGAGAAATAAGGAGGAAGTACCATTTGAAATGAATAATTAATGGGTCTTATAGTAATAATGATAATAATAAAGATATGTATGTACAAGCTCTTTCTGACAAATAAATATAATTAGGAAAGAGGATCATTAATGAGTGTGCTGTCCTTATCAATGCTTTGCTGCTTGCCAGAACTCTAAATAAATATGTATCTGTTTTATGTTTCTATATGATATATAGAAATGTTTGGTATGAAGCCATATTTAATATACTTATAACGTATATACTTATAATAGTTAGTAATTTAATGGTGCACTTTCCGTATATTATTACTTATTATTTGATATTTATCAAAAAAAAAAACCAACCTTTTATTCACAATCATTAAATTATAATTTAACTTAGCCTATTCGAAAGAATAGTCGTTTATAAATAAAACGTCAAAAGTGTATAAATATATTATTTGAAAAACATGGTCGTTTGCTCGTGTTTTTAATTAATGAAAAGATCGTTAAATATATACGTCGAAAAACGCTATTTTTTTTTATTTTTTTGTTATTCGCTGTTGTATATAATGAAAGGAAATACGTGATTTTGTTCAAATATTATTATTTGTAAACCAATCCATTACTCAAAAGACACAACAAATTGGGCTATTTTCTTATAAAACATATCCAAGAGCTCGTTTTAGTTTTGTAGATTCTAAAAATTTCCTCTTTCTACTCAAAGTTGAATCAGTTTTGATCGGTTAATTTAACTTTTTACAATGTAAATATGTGTATTTTGCAAGGAATTTAAAACTTTGGGAAAAATAATCTAATACATCCCAATTATTACTGCTAAAAGTTTGACGTCTCGTCCAAACTTAAATCTTAAGGACACATCCGAATTGTGTGCAAAAGTTGTCCAATGGAACAATAGTTACTAAATGATACTAATGTATATCAACCAGTATGATTGTTATAAATTAATCTCGGCCATATTTGAGGTACAAACAACCAAGTATTATATGAGTACTAAGTATTTTAATTAAGGCTTAATTAATAATAATGGCAAATTATTCTCGTTCAAAAAAGATGCTTCAAGTATTTAATGAATGAACTCAATTGGTAAACTAAAGTACTTTACAAGAATATTAGTGATAATGATGTTTTATAGAGGGTGTTTTAAAATTTGAGACTTATTAAAGAACCAGTAATAGAGACAAAATTGATGTTAAGTTTTATATGAAGGACTCATATTACCTTATAATATATATAATGTAATAAGTAGAGATGGGGGAAAGAGCCTTTCCTTACGAGTGTTGATCACTTCTAAACCATATTAGTTGACAAGCTCTGTTATACAATCATTTGATCTTTTTCAAGCTGTCGTCATTCCTTATCAACACTTGAAGATGACAAATATATATACATATATATATACTCCTCAATGGAGTCTTAATTTCTTTGCTCAAAATTGGATGAAAATTTACACACTTTGATGGACGATTTCTTCAGAGTTAAAGGCTCTTATCAGGCGCTTGACATCTTGTTTGAAAGCTGTGGATCTAATCCATTTCATGCAATATTCAAGGAGTTATTTAAGTACAAAGGATTTCATCGACTTTTGGGCCTACTCCGGCACCCTACACCCCTAGGAGTCCTTTTAGGTCAAAATAAAGACTAGAAATGAAATCTCCATAAAAAAACACTAGCCAATCATTATTTTTTAATGCCCAAAATGTGTATCCTTCGAGGCTTAAATTGAAGTTGAAGTTGGAAAATGGGCCAAAAAAGCTAAGAAAGGTGGGACCGATTTCTCAAAAACCGTCGGACTCTCGAAAAAAAAAAAAATTACAGATTTGAAATCAGTGAGCAAAACTGAATAACTTTTATTTTTTTCTTAATCCCCAGAAGATTTTTGAAAGTTCAAATTTGTTGACCTGTGTTATTACACAAATCCTTTTATATAAAATGGTTACTACAGTCTTAATATTTATGGTTTTTAGTACCTAGTATTTTTTTTTTAAATCATAATTACATACTCTGTCTTAATAATTAATTAATTAATTATAAATAATACTCATAATAAAAACTTTAGTTTGAGTTAATTAATTAATTGAATAGGATGTTAATTGCTCATTACGATGATGAAAAGTTTGGTAAAGCTATTTAGTTGTTTTTAATGAGGACGTTAATTAAAGAATGCTTTCTAATACTTCCTTCCAAGTCTTAGGACATAAAAAATTATTTTCATATACTGGTGGTAGATGATAACAGCGCAGGTCATATGATTTGATGTATAAACATACATACATTCATTACTCCCCTTTCATGATTTTATTATGTATGTATGTATAATATATTTATAATTATTTCTGAACGTTTTTAGAAAGAATTTTTATTGAATAATCTACAACATTCTATGTATGTATAATGTTAAGAGTAATGACTATATCTAGGGGAGACTGGGGAGAGTTCAGTTTTCTTATTATCTAGTTGCAATCATTCTCAATGATTCTCAAAGACTCTCCTCGGCAGTTAGTAAAAAAAAAAACTCCCTGTACAAATTACAAAAATTTATAAACTGTGCTTTCAGTTATTGAGTTAAAATAAAAGAGTGGAGCTAGGGGTCCCAGTCTCCCCTACTACATACATTTATTTACACCACGTAGTTATGAATAACACAGCAGGGTGCAGAAGCGTTTGATTAATGACCCTTTCATTATTATTTATTTTTTGTACAATTGTGTGCTCCATAGCCCATTCAATATGAGCATAAGATATTATTAATATTAAATTATATTGGGGGAAAAAAACACAAACACAAATGCAATAATTGAAATACTTAAATAAAATTGAAATGAATTCTCATTTGCTTATTTATTTATTTATTTATTGAGGCATTCAATAAAGGAGCGCCCTCTATGTCTTATTACTTTTTTCACGCTCGTTATTATTTATAGTCTCGTTATATTTTATATATATATATATATATATTTTAATGATGTTCATTAATGATAAATGTTTGTTTTTCTTTTCCTTAATTTTTCTTCGTGTCTTGAGAAACGAAGAAACGAAGGAAAAAAAAAAAAACAATTTACAGACTTAAAATGTAATTTCCTTTAATATCTACAATTTTTTTTTTTTAATAACGAACGAATGTAATTAAGAGCATCCATGCATTTGTAATTTGTACATGCTTCATTAATGCAGAATAGTCAAGGATCAAACACCGTGAATTTTTGTTTAATAGAAGGCGTTAAGATTTTTTTATTTTTTAGCTTTCTTAACAATACTAATAATAGTACTAATACTAATTAATAACTACAAGGTCTTTGTTACCTACTTAGTTTGATGAAAATTTTGAAGAGGAATCCACTTAAAGAATCGTGCATTCTAAGCTAATTAATTGTTTTATTAATGAGTGAAAAAGAGGGGAAAAGAAAGCATAGTTTTTTTATTATATAAAGAACAGAATTATCTTATGTGTGAACGTACAAAATGTTTAAAGGTATTACAGAAATATAATTTGGAATTATTGGACATTACTCTCTAATTGAGCATATTTGTAAATACACTAATGATGTATTTACAAATTTTCAAATGAATTCTTATTTGAGGATATCGTAGATAATTTGTACAAACAAGGATTGTTTAATTAAAAAAAAAAGAAGCAAGTTGCATTGGATCCTTAAAAAATCTACTTTGACAATTTTTATATTAATTAAAATCCATTTGTACATTTCAATATATCTAATGTTTCAAAACAAAAGCAAATCCAATTCATGTATGTAGCAAATCACTTATCAGTAACTGCTTCTGTCGTAGATTATATTGGTAGCAATGCTCTTACTCTTTGTCAATTGAGAATATCTAAAGAGTTTTATAGAAAGACGACTACCTCTTACTAAAGAGAAAAAGTGTAAAGTGTTAGTATGTGACTATAATTTGTACGACTAAAAATCATTTAGATATTTGCATATAAATGTATAGGAAAAATATATTAATATTTTGAAAGAAAAATAGCTTTAAGCAGACTCTAAATAGATTCTATTACAATTAGTACAAGATGACAGCCATGTTGGTTTGAGTCTAAATGTTATTAATTTCGACTCTTTACTTTTACTCATGTGAATGCAACTTTTGTGAAGAAAAATTACTTTTGTATTATTTTAAAAGGGAAAATTACTTTTCCTTTCAAAAAGGTATGTTCATTCTTAATGAAAGAGTCAAGAGGTGGTAATGTTCTAACCATTGTTGTAGATTTTGATAAAAAGGTATAAGAAAATTAGAATATAAATTTAATTACAACAATAGTATGTCTAGGAATGTAAATCATATGCAAATCGGGCATGTAATAAAAAAGTGGAGTTGGCTCTTCAAATAGGTCTTTTTGTTTTCCAAAGCTGTTATCATTTTTTTTTCCCTTAAGAAAGTAACATCAACGTTACCTCAACACATAATGTTTTACAAGAAAAGAACAGTCTGCAAAGATTATATCATGGAGAGGAACAAAGGAAAAATTAAAAAATGGATATCATTCATTGAGGAGAATGGAGTTAATGATATTTGTGAATATAATAATGAATCAGCTGGAGTAACGTATTGTAATGTTTGTGGTTTGATGTTTTCATTTGTACATATACATATATAAAGGAAAATAGCAGCTTGTAGCTCAGTAAAACGTCATGACAGCTACTCAAGCTGCTTCCCCCCTCAACATTCATTAAATTGTCAGGGTTGCCAGGTTGATGATTTTCTCTTTCTTTTTTTATTACAGGCCCGATTTGCATATAATTTACATTCCTAAGCGTGTCTACACCTATACTATTTTATATGTAGATGATTCAAGAATCTCGAATTATTTGCCTCTTTTTCAATATGGTGAAAGCTTATTATTGAGGAACTTACATACATTGACATACATAAGTAAGAAATTTTTTAGATAAACATGATCAAGTAACGGATAAGTAGGCTTACCATCAAAGCCTAATGTGTATCTACATACATATAATTCAACATCTCAATTGTATTTAAAAAAAAAAAAAGAAGCTTTTTATTACAGAAGGAGCTCATAAGAAATAATAACATGAAAATGCATGCATACTTAAATTCTCCCTTTGCATTCCAATCATTTTGGAGCTTACAAACTTTTTTTATGCCTCGGATATATATAAGTATGTAAGTCAATAAAAGTAATATGACTAAGGTTGAATTCTTTTTTTGTGTATTACGCATACATGGATATAGTTACATACCATATATGTATGTATGTATATAAGTAAGTATATATTGTTTATAGCCCAGATGATTGCAATGTTTTTTGATACTTTTGAAATAATAGCAATAATAACAATAATATGAAAAGGAAAAAAAAAAAGTTGTTATTTTTTTCAATATCTTATATGTATATACATATAATATTTAGGTATTTATATATATATATATATATATATATATTAGATATATACCTCTTGAGATGGAATTGCATATATCTACATATATTATACCAGACTTGCTCTATTATCCTCAGTTCCTTCTACTCTAACTCTTCTTTTCCCCTTTTATAGGTGAAAATATCATTAAAATTGAAACATTTATTGATATGTAGACTCATCCACAATTTAAGTATTGCTAAGACAGAGCAAAAAAGCGTATTTTGGTGTATCTTGCCTTTGATATTTCTTGAAAACATTTCCTGAAGTGACTATATTGTTTCTATGAAGTCTATGAACAATGTATAACTTGTTCATTCAAAAAAGATGGAATCCCCTTGAGCGTAAATTATAGGCTACGAGGCAATAGGAATAAATATTATGGCTCGACACTGAGACTCCACCTTTTTCACTGCCTTGAACTCTAAATAATAGACAATGCCAGTATGTTAAAAAAAGAAAGTGGAAATAGACATTGTAGCCCAAACAATTTATTGCATGTTTGAGAGGGAAGGAGCTTCAGATGTCATGACGTTCTACTATATCAGCTACGATCAGATATTATCCTATCTTGGTACAGAGGTAGACAATACATAGGAATGTACAAAAATATTCAAAATGCCGAGTGCGAGACTTTGTGGAGTTGGCACTTCGAACAACAGTACTTTTAGTTTTCCAAAGCTGTTATCATTTTTCCTTTATTACTGAGGGGAGAACATCTACAATAGCAAATACAATGTTAGAAAAGGGCTCAAGTCCTCGTATAATTATTATTAGTTAAAAATATATAATTTCCTGACATTAATTTTGGTTAATTTTCTGCCCCTTATCTATGGTATACATAATGTTATTATTTATTATTGATGTCCTCATTTGTATACATATATAATGGAGAATAGCAGCTCGTAGCTCAGTAAAACGTCATGACAGCTCAAGCTGCTTCCCCCTCGACATTCATCAAATTGTCATAGTGGCCAGGTTGATTTTCTCTTTCTTTGATTCTTACAAGCCCGATTTGCATATTATTTACATTCCTAGCAATAGACGTTCCTTTGAGAGGGAGTGGAAACAATTAAGCACAAATTCATATATATTCATAATCAGAAGATTATATTATATCAAGGATTCTAATCTCACTCAAGTAGCTTTTTTCTTGATAGATTTTTATATGTAAAATGTGTGTATTACTGACTTACACGTGGTGATTGCAACATGTTCTTCCCTCTAGAATTAAGGAAAATAATGATGATAGTTTTGGAGATTATGAAATCATGTACCGAATTGCCCACCACAAAAAATATTCCTAGCGAGTAGAGCCTTAAGATTTACAGCTCTAATAGTTATATCTACCTTTAACTATTAGGGATTGAATTTTTGTAGGGAGTAAAAGGTTAAGGCAGGAGTAAAATGTATGCAACCATTCAAGTGGGAATTTTTTTTAGTCTTCTTTTAAAGGGAAATAATTCCTACTTGACGATCTAATTTCCATTGCCTCCACTTTTCTTCTTCGCATTGCAGATCGTATAAATGAAGCTCATAACTTTTTTTTAAATGAAATTTTGTCCTATCAATATAAAATGTCATCCTTTGCACCAATATTTACAGAGGCCTAATGCATAATTTTGGAAATTAGACAAGCTGTCCTGCTCTATTTCGCAACTCTTCCTCTCCCCCCCCCCCATTTCTAAATATTTGACTTTGATAATGAAATATAAAATTTGTCAAAAAAAAATAAAAAAAATACATACTCTAATTTTATTTGTTGCCAAATCCTTTTGATTGTTAATTCGTCAACAATATAAAAAAAAAGAAGTCATTTTAATTCCCAAGTGAAAAGAAATCCTGGAATTGTACAAATTATATTGCCTTTTTTTTTATCACGAAAAACCCATAAACTGTCTCAGAATCACTTTATGCGCAAACTTCCCCTTTTTTATTTTAGAACTAATTAAGTTCGGTCCTTATTATAAGAAGAGCATTCATTGTATATTCTCTCTATATATGTATATATATATATATATATATATACATACAGTATATATAATACCCACGAATTAGAATGTTATGTCAAAATTTACGACATAGAATAATAATAATAATAATAATAAACAATCTTTTATTTATTTTTCTTTTTGGGGAATGACAACAGGAAATGTTGGGAGTTGAGTTTACAAGGGAGTATTTGGTTTCCTCATTTCTTATTCTTCAATTGACAAAACATTATGTAAATAAAGGTTCTATTTATGTATGTTTGTATATATATATATATATAAATGAATGTATGACTGTAAGTAAGTATGTTTGTTTGAAAGGAATCCATCACGCACACCAATCTTTGCATAAATAATGTAATGAGGTTAATGTATTATTCGTTAGGTCAAAAGAAAAAAATGAAGAAAAAAAAACATGCCAGAATATGGCTTAAGAAAAAACTGTTGGTCCAAATAGCAACCTTGAATCCATCCATCTCTCAACCTTTCTCTCTAAAAGAGAAGGAACAAAGGCCCAAAATATACTCGTGTAGTCACGACAAGCTTTTTGGGATAAACAAAAACACACTGTACTCTTCTCCCTTCAGCTGATTTTCATCATTTGACTCTTTTGATTTAAAGCAGCTGACTTTACGTGTTATGAACTCAAAAAGGGTATCATTATTATTTATGATTTTGATAACTAAAAAATATATTAAATCAAGGATTGCGCGCCCTTTTTTTGAATTTTGAACATATGAGAAGTAGTAACGATTAGTTTGTGATTGGCAGAATTGATAAATATATAGTATATCTAAATAATAAATTCTACCAAATATTAACAAGTTGGCAACAAAGGAAAATACAGAAGCATAGCTACCAGTTGTTTTTCCAAATTTTTCTTTTCCCTTTTGTCAGTCGAGGTTGCGAGTGAACAAAAAAGCTCGACTTGAGTTGGAGGAGCAATGACGTCATTCCTCGAAACAATAGAAATTTTCTTTATTTTGTAGTAGAGTATGATTCATTGGTTATTAAGATTTAATAGCAAAAAAAACTATTTAAATCTCTTTAAACCAAAACTTCAGGCTAGACACAGACTCGAACCTTAAGACTCGGCTTAAACTCGACAAAGGATGCTCGGTTCGAACTCGTGAAGAGTGTATAGCTTTGTGTAAATAATTATATTTACAAAGAGTATTCAAGTAGTGCTTTAGTCATGCTAAACTGCAACTGATGACTTGACTTGAACTCGGAATAAAAAGCCACTCAATTAGAAGACTGATTAGGCTCGAGCTCAAAGAGTCGGCACTTGACACAGACATGTAAAAAAAAAACGTCTCGTGTACTGCCCTGCTCTAACTGTAAGCTTATTCTTATAATATGGGTACATTTTATAAATATATGTTATTTAATATATGGAAATTATTTGAGGAGAAGGAGGGGGGGGGGGGGGGAGTTGTCCCAGAATCAATTCCACTGATTGCTCATAGCCTTTCCTTTTATTTTCCCTCTTAATAACTTAGATAGAAGTTGATAAATCCATGTAATTCTATCTTTCTTTTCTTTTTCTTTTTTTCTACAGCTAGCGACTCCATCATCATTTGATTTGCAATCCTTTCAAAGCACGTACAGTGCATCATGAAACTCAATATTAAAAAAAAAAAAAAGAGTACATATAGCTGTGTATGTATTCGTTAGTCACGAAATCACGTTTAAGACATACATAATTGTATTTCATATCTCGTATATATATATATAATATGTATTTTGTATTTTAAGCCAATCAAGAACACATTTTTTCATTAAATATATATTTATTTAATATTGTATTAGCATTATTGGATTTATAGCCAAGAACATCTGTGTTGATCAACAGCCTTTTTTATACCTATATATATATTGTTGCAATGATAAGAATTGCAAAAAAAAAAGAACAACAAAAAACACAAAAACTGACAATAGTAAGCTGGAAATAAGGTGTGAAGTATTGACTTGTCTGCGTCCCTTTAAATAAAGCAGTCCCTTATAAAGTCTAATCAAAAAGGGGATTCTCTTTACGAGATTCTATTTATTTTATGGGTCAAGCAATTTGCAATTTGTAATTTCCATGAAAGAAATAAAGATGTGATAAGCTCTAATTATAAAACCTACATATATTCATGAGTGGAGAGGGTCGGTCAGTCAATTTCCTTATATTAAGATTATTATTATTACAACCGGAGGATGCTCTAAGCCTCTTTATGATGGGTGTTTTATTATTATTATTATTATTAGAGAGGCCATAGGGGCTTATAATCCATTTAAAAACACATTTTAAATCCTTCTCTCTTTCAAAAAAAAAAAAAAAACTCGTTTCCTTGTAAGAAAATGAATTTTCAGGAATTTCAAAGAAAAAAATAAAATGAAGAGATTTATTTCATTTCGTTTTGTGTTTCTCCAACGAAAATAAATTTTGTATGTAATGTAATGAAGATAAAGTGTACTAAAAGCAAGGTAATTGCCTCGTGATAAATTATTTTTATTTTGAATGAAATATACATACATAAGCATATAAGCATGCATATAGCTAAGCCAACCGTAAATTGGAATTTAAGCTTACATAGGAGGGATAAAATTGCCTTTTATATATATTTTTGCTGGTTGTATTGAGATATGAATAAACTTAAATATGTATATTTATGTAGGTTTATGTACGAATTTGCATTCTACTTTACTATCTATCTATATATATATATGGAATTGGTTGAATCATCAGTAATTATAAATCTATGCATAGATTTGAAATTAGACCTATTATTAAGGGTCTGTTTACAAAAATCACGTCTGAGTTGATGTTATTTTTAGAATAGGGTTACACTGAGAGGTCTCAATAAAATGGAGGGAATGAAGAGGCTTTTATTATTTCTTATTGCTTTATTTCGAAGTAGCTTTTTTTCACACAATTAGGCACATCCCTATGAGAAATGAACTAAGACGTAGTTCCCCATAAAATGTGTATCTTGTGACATTTCTCTCTCTATATATATATAAATATATATATTTAAACTCATTTGTAGTGTCACAATGAGTTGATTACATAGAATTGAGTGATCAACACTAATTCTGAAAGCACTTACTATTTTCAAATAGATTCAAATCCCCTCCGTACGACAGTCAGAGTTTCTATTGCTATTTAGAAATAAATAAATAAAAAGGACTTATGGAGATTGTCAATGATATGAATTCCAACACTTTTCCGACCATTTCCCCTCACCAAATCCTTTAGATACTCTACACTGATAGCTGTTTGGCAGCTATTTAAAAATGCCAGACGGAAAGAAAATTTCAATCCATATCTAAAGAGTCTCATTATTGCATTAGTAAGTCTTATGAGCTAATTCAAAGCTAAAGTGAGCTTTCACTTTGAATAGTCACGCAATAAATAATCAATTATTATTTTTAGGGACAATTGCTGCTCCAACTATTCATTGATTATAATTAACGAGGAATGGCCAAAATTATAGGGTGGTTGTATTAAATCAAGCGGGATATAGAGTGGTTTGTTTCTCTACCATTCCTGCCTATGCCTCTAAAGGGAATTGAAATCCATTAATAATATAAGAGAAAAAAAAAGAAAATTTTGAATGGTAACATTTTTTGCTCATTCAGCAATATTTCAACCATTCCAACCCAATAAGCATGCCTCTTCAAAAATTTATGATGTTCATTTATTATTTAGATGTTTTTATGGATAAAAAAATCATAAATTATTGACGGTTTTTTTTTGTTTTTGTTTTTTCAATATTTATTCTAATCTAATTCTATCAATAGTTGTGTGCTTGCTTTTTTACGAACTTGAGTATTTATGGAAATATGTACTTAAAGATTTATTTGAAAAACCAAGAAACTTGAGACGATTCGACATCGAAATACACATCTTAATTAGATAATAAAGTTTCAATTATAATAATCCTCTTCTAATTAGAGAATTTTATAAATGTCCTTGATAACTCTACGTTTTAAAAGTGTCTCAATTTCTAGTCTAGTGCTTTTCAAGCTTATAGAGTTGTGAATCATCTCTCCTTTGACAACTTTTGAGTGTCAATGCCTTCGATACCCTATTTCAAGCATATTTAAAATATTTTACTCATTAAACATACTTGTTGAAAGCATTTGTGATGTACGTTCATAGAGACGCAAACTATTGATCTCACCTAACAGAAGGTTTCTGGAATACTTAATATATGGAATCACATTTGTTTTAAATGATATATTTAGCTATTTCTATTTAAATACAACAATTTTGCGAACCCTCCGAGTAATTGATTCTTTGGGTATGCCGAGTCTACAAACTAACATGTAAGTATGTGGCAGATTTTTTTAAAAGGACTTTGAAGCCAGATTGATCAAATTCGGACTAAACGGAGTACTTTAACAAATACCCCTTTTCCCCTCCTGTGTTTAAGATACAGAGTTATGATTTTAGATCTACAGTTGATAAAGCACCAATGGAAGTCCCTTTGATGCATCCATGTTTTTATTTATCTAATGAATGAATCTACATTTTCACATAAAAATAATTACATTTCATTTCCATCGAATTCAAAACACTTATTTCAAAGTTGTTGTTGTTGTTTTTAATGACTTATATAAGACCTTTTGAATGGGCCTTATATGTAATTTATAAGTGGAATATATATATATATATGCTAAGACCTTCAATGTATATTTTATATTCCATTAATGACCTTCATTTAAAGTTCTACAACTTGTAATTGAGTATTTTAGTTGTCTTTTTTTTTTTTTTTTTTAAATTTAATTTAAATACATAAATGTGCTTCTCTGAGAAATATCTTTTTAATGTCTCTTAGTTTTGACTTTCCAATGAGTGTGTCTATGTATGTAGGAGTAATTTCATTTCCAGTAGAGTACATTACATACATATTGGCAGACTAATATTTAACCTTTTCATACAGAAATAACTTCTTTTTTTTATAAGGGGGGAGGGGGGTGAGAATCGAATCATTTTATGAAAGAATGTATTAAAATTTAAATTCAATTTAAAAGCTGTCAAAACCCATTTGAATAAAAAAAAATTACGTAAAAAGGAAAATGTGCTTTTTTGTTAATAAAAGAAAGAAAGAACGAATGGGTTGCAAAATGTAATATCCAATGATTGTCAAAATTAAGTCGTACCATACATACATGAAATGAAGCAATTAGGCAGTTGCATTGATGCCGTTGATGGATCATGATGTACCTTGCAAAAGAATTGATTAAAAAGCCATTTTTTTAATTGAAATGATGCCTGGTTTTTTGTGTTATTTATGTGCTGTGCATTACATCTACAGAATATATCAATTCACTCACAATTAGATAAAGCTAAATTCAACATTTATTTTCTGTTACTCCTAAAGTTGGTTTATGCATTGAACACAGCCAAATATTTCATGACTCTTGTCAATGCTTGAATCCATTTTTATTCAAGTTTGAGTTTTTTAACTTCGAGGGTTTTTTCTGTCAGGCTCTTTAATGAGATCTTGGGGGTATTTTTCACCCTTTCTTTCAAAAAAAAAAAAAAGAAAAGATAAAAGGACACAGAATGAACTGATAGTTAGACCGTTTCATACTCACTGTAGAACTATTATTTATTTAATAATAGGAAGTTGTATAGAAGATATATAAATTGATTTAATTTAATTTAGGAAATTGGGTTGGAGAATACGAATAAGGAGGAATATTTATATATGTTTGTTAGTGGGATAATACTAAATACATATACATCGACTTCTCTATAAATAAGCTGTGATTTGCTAAATTTATATTTCTTTTGCAGATTGGCATCAGTTAAAAAAGATTGAGGGTGTCCAAAGGAAGAAGACAAAAAAAGAAGAATGTTGTCAACCTGAAAGGATCTCCACTGTTTCTCAGGGTCAAACCAATCATCCGTTTCACGCAATATAAACATCATGATTACAGACTGCCTTCCAAGTTCTTTCAAGTACTTTTTATCCACGATCAATTTCGTATTCTGTGTAAGTACTGCATCATTAGAAAGAACAATATTTATCTATCTACTTGTATCCATGTATAACTTCTTAGAGTCATATTTGTGTGTTCAAAGAGAGGCTAAAGAACCATTTCTTGTATGTGCCATAGTAAAGAGGGATGCAATAAAATAAAACCCTGGTGGCAGATGTTGTCATCCATTAAATAAATGTAATCAACAAATAAAGTGTGTACATAAATCCAATATCGAGAAATAAAAATATATATGAGTCTACCTATTTGGGTATAGTGAGAAAAATAGGCAGTTGGGGTTGAGGAGAGAGAGAGAGAGAGGGGCCCTCCTTAACCAGGGATGTGTCTATATGGTGTCAATAAGAAAATTATATCCATTATTTGCGAATATTTGTCATTTGATTTGAAAAGGATTTCCTTCCCTCTCTCTCTTAATACTTTGATACCTTTTTTCATTTCTTTTTGTGGAAGCATTTAGCTTTTATGTTTCGGGATCACCAAACCTTTTAAAAATATGATTCTCAATTATATTTAAAGACAATTTACACAGAAGTCCTTGCAAATATCTATGTATAAATTCTCATTAAATAAATTAAAGTACTTGCTGATAAAGTTGTTTTTGACAAAGTTTTGTTCCTTAAATATGCATATATGTTATGTTAGTTCCTATATTTTATGTATGTATAATTAATTAGACCATTTTGATTTTTTTTTCTTCTTGACATTTAAAGGTTGTCATGATTCTTTTTCTATGCATGTACTCGTATGCATCGAGGATCACATGTTCACAAACATGAATTGAATTAGGAGATGCATGATGAATAATACAGATCGATTTCTTTGTTCTTTTTATCATTTGCTTCATTGAGTCCAAGAAAGGGGAAGAACCGTATTTTTCACGTGTATCAGAGACTCCATTAATTTTTAAGCAAAAATTAATGAAAAAAGTACATACTGATGCTAAAAACACTTACTCCCACGTACATATAAGAGTCCCCCTATTTTTAAAGTGAAAATTTTGAGCAAAAAAGGATTTCTTATACTCCTTCTATGGCTATAAAAATTATTTCAATGCAAGAGCAATGTTATGGCTATTGGGGATATTTAATCTAACATTGAGATTCACTTAGACAATGTCCCATGATAAGCTTGAAAAGACGTGCTTGTTTGTTTATTGAGTGGATTACAGGCTTTCTGTAGGTATATTTGCACATCAAAGCAAATCTCCAAAACAAAACAAAAAGAAGAAAATTACGCAAAATATGTTCAAGTGTTTCATCTCTAAATCATATTATACATTAAATCTTTGATTTTCATAAAAAAATACAGAAATGCTAAGGGTATCAAAAAAAAACTATAATAATAATGATAAATTATGTTCATTACACAAAATTAGGATATTAAAGAAAGTTAAAAATTCGATATTATGGCTGCAAACAATGATATAAAAAATCTTTTAAAACTAGTTTCTTACTCCCTATTTCATTTATTTTATTCCATTAAGAAACTTTCCCTTATTTTAAGAAAAAGCTAAGGTATGAATTAAGGTATCAAAAATTGAAATTATATATTTTTAAAAAAAATAATGATTGATACAGATCTCAGTTATAAAAAATTAATTATATAGCTCCAATAATTAAGCAGTATGATTCCGTTTGTATTAGCGTACTTGAACTGGGTGTACCCTCAAATACAGTTGTTATTGATTGATATCAAATATCGTATATCACTAGCAATATAAAAAATAATGCAAATGGGGTGTGTAAAATAAAAAAAGAAAGAGAAAATCAACCTGGTAACCCTGACAATTTGATGAATTTTGAGAGCTTGAGCTGTCATGACGTTTTACTGAGCTACAAGCTGCTATTCTCCTTTATATACATATGTATACAAATGAAAACATCAATAATAAATAATAACATTATGTATGTATACTATAGATGAGAGGCAGAAAATTAACTGAAATTAAAGTCAGGAAATTTTATATTTTTAACTAATAATAATTATACGAGGACTTGAGTCCATTTTTGTTTACATTTTATTTCCTTAATTAAACTTAATGCATGTATTCCTTCATGTGAGATCTTTACTATTAGGTAGATGTTCTCTCCTCAGTATTAAAGGAAAAATGATAACAGCATTGGAAAACAAAAAGGGCTGTTGAAAGTGCCAACTTCACAAAATCTCGCACGCGGCATTTTGCATATTTTTTACATTCCTATATATCACTCTGTTATATTCTGTCTGGGTTATTTGAAGATGGAGACTGATGGCTAAAAGGTCAGCTCAAAACACATTGATTTCAATTCATTTCTACAACTTCATCACAAAAGCCTCATCAGTTTACCATCTACATGCAAAATATATGCGAAATACAGTCAATATCTAGTCAAATTCACTTGTTTTTTTTGTTTTTGTTTATTTTGAGCCATTTCCTAATTTATACGTAGATGCAGAATCAACATAAATAAGTCAGTGCTTTGGCCTATAAACATGTATCACCACATTTAAATAAAAAGAGATTCTATGTACATAGAAAGAATTTAAAAATTCCTTTGTTCTCTCCTAGAAAAATGAATGAGCTCAAAATAATGATAACATTTCCGTCCTTGTTTTGTAGTGGAATTAAATTGAAGAACTGGGATCAAATGAATAGACCCCCCTCTTTTTTTTTTTTTTTTTTTTTTTTTTCGGAGAGGGAGAGAAAATTAATGGCACAGTTAAATAAGGAAATAATAATGTATGGTTAAATATCTGAGTTAGAGAGAGAGGAAATCCTTAAAAATCGTTTTAAATACGAGGTATATTATTTATGTACATATATGTATATAAAACATATATTGTAGGTATTTTATAGTTATCCTTTGTATTTTATATCTTTATTTTACAAACCTCACGGATTGTAAATTTACAACATTTTCTTCATTTAATTTTTTTTTCTTTTCTTTTCCTTCCTTTTACATACATAAATACGTACTTTTTTTTTCTTTTTCTTCTTCTTTTTCTCCTCACTTGAAAGATTTATAGGGTGTAATATAACATGTCACTGATCTATGTATGTACATTCATGTTTGATGACATACCTACCTATCTACCTATATAAATACCATCCCCATAATAAGATTGACCTCCAAGGATACAAAGAAAAGTCGCAATTTCTTCAAAAATGAAAGACACAAGGATTATGTACATACATACATATATGCCGTATAAATAATAATATCATTATTCTCAATAGAGAAAGAGACGAAGGGATAGAGAAACAACCATAAATCTTCCTCATTAATGCTATGAAAAGGAAAATAATAATAATAATAATAACTTTAACGACTTGACAAGGCCATTACCCTGTATCTATATATAGATCAAAACAATCCCTTCGTCCCTTCTTCAAAAGTAGGATTTACACGCATTCAAAATTCTTATTTGTCACATTACCTTTTGGATTGAATGACGTATCTAGTCTGCAATACGTCAGCCATTTTGAATGAGTCACATTTGATTAGAATAATAGAAACCACTCTTTTTTTGAGTATCACAACAGTTTTGGAATATATGTATATTATTTTTTTTAATATTTGAAGTTGTACATGTTCAAATATATATTTTTATTTTATTTTATAATTTGAGGTTGATGATAATAATAATTATATATGTACATATCTTGATTGGAGGATATTCAAAGAGTGACTCAATGTGATATAGTTAGTCTCTGTATATAAGCTGTTTGGAGCTGTATCTCAGCTGGAGTTTAATAGAGATAGTTAACGCTTTGATGCAGTTATTTTTCTAGGAGAGCAATGAAAGACAGAGTATGTTCAAATGAAGGTCGATTTCATGTTTGTTGGTTTGTTTTTTGGCTCATTAAAACTGAATTATTTAGAGTACTGGCGTCGAAAATTTAATACATATTGGATTTGTAAGAAAAAATAGGGACGTTCTTGTTCTGGATTTTAAGAAAAGCTTAGAGTCCTAATTAATATAAATGGACGAATGAACGACATAGAGGTGGTCAACTACCATTTAACAGTGTCCCTTATGGTCAATAAATTAAGGAATAGGAAGTTATAGATGACCTTATCCATAGAGAGTCAATAAAAAGTTGACAATTAAGGAAGGATTTTGTTTGAAGAAGATCCCTGTGAGAAAGTTAAATTGTTTTCCTTTTGATTATGTTTTTTTATGTATTCTATTAACTTTAAACTTTGTGATTTTGAATTTGAGATACAGGGATGAATAAATAAAATAAAAGTATTTTGGTTCTTAATTAAAAATTGTCTCAAATTTGTCAGAAAAGTAAAATAAGGAGAAATGTAATCGATAAAATCAATAGAAACTAACCAGATACTAAAATCACAAACAGCAAGTTCGTAATTAAAGCCTTAATTACATTCAAAATCAGGTATTGAGTTGTAGATTATTTTCAAATAAGTAAAATCTAATTGATTTGTGTAAATAACTAAGAATATGATACATCATATATTAGGGTATGCATAGGAATGAAAATCATATGCAATTCGGGCGTGTGATAAAAAGTGGAGTTGGCTCTTCAAACAGGTCTTTTTGTTTTCCGAAGCTGTTATCATTTTTTTTCCCTTAAGAAGGTAACATCAACTTTACCTCAACATAATGTTTTACAAGAAAAGAACAATCTGCAAAGATTACATCATGGAGAGGGTCAAAGGAAAAATAAAAAAATGGATATCATTCATTGAGGAGAATGGAGTTAATGATATTTGTGAATATAATAATGAATCAGCTGGAGTAACGTATTGTAATGTTTGTGGTTTGATGTTTTCATTTGTATGTATACATATATAAAGGAAAATAGCAGCTTGTAGCTCAGTAAAACGTCATGACAGCTCAAACTGCTTCCCCCTCCCAACATCCATTAAATTGTCAGGGTTGCCAGGTTGATTTTCTCTTTCTTTTTTTATTACAAGCCCGAATTGCATATGATTTACATTCCTAGGTATGCATCCTTCGAAGAAAAATTAAAGAGGCCCATTAGATAATAATATGTACAAACTAATAGAAAATTAAATTTCAGTCAAAATGCCTCAGACCATAAGATGTATGTACTCAGTGTTCCTCAAGAGATTCAATTACTTTACTTTATTTTTCAGATCATTTCGGGATTCATACTTTTACTTGGACTCTGGTTATATATAGAAAATAGTTCTTTCATTTACCTCATAGATTTAATCATCAAAAACCAACATTTTCAGGTAAGTTGAAATGATATGTATGTATATACTATAGATACAGTGTCAAAACATATATAAGGCATATAGAGTAATAACTATGATTGCACAAATAATGAAGAGGTCAAATCCACGTTTATTATTTATAATATAAGCTACGTCTAGCTTTAGTCATTTTTATGGTGAAAAAGCAGGCCATTATTACCTCCAAGAATGAGAGAGTCGGTCAGCCTTTTGTCATTAGAGACACATTACAATCCCTTCGTGCTGTAAATTCATTTTTAAGGAGTAAATTATAGTAGTGTTGTGATTGAGACCACATTACCTATAATAACAGGAACATTCCTTCTGTTCCTTTGTTTTTTTAGAAAAAGAAATATCTAATATTGTTTCTTTGGTCTGCTGGATCTTAGCAGAGAAACCAAAACTTTAAAGCAGTCAAAATTAAGAGAATATCAAGGCCACAATAATTCCAAAATTGTGAGGGGTCGAGATAAAGAGGAGATCAGTAAATTTAGAGTCATTTTGCGGACACAAACCATGGCACTGTATATCCTACTCTAAGTAAAATAGAAGTTCCATTCCTCAAGTTACATTTTGAATATAAAATGCTTTAGGCACTTGCCCATCCGCATGAACATCATATAAGAGTGTGAAAAGCGGAACTATGATATTTATTTCGATAATTAGATTAGATATCTTGAGCTAAATGTAGAATGTTCTTCTCCCTTTCCCTCTCCTTTCAACTCTCCAAACCTCTTTTCGTAGAGTCTAACTCTGTCAAGTTTGTAAATCTTATATCCTTCTTAGCTATAGTTTTGTTAAAAGGGAGGGAGGGGGGGGGGAACTATGTGAAAACTTTTAGTTTCTTTTGAAAAAAAGAAAAGAAAGTAAACTCTTTTTATACACCTATAATAATGACACTTTGTTTTTATATATACCTCTGCTTGAAGTATTAAAAAAAAACTTTTTCTCATTATTAACATGCTTCAATATCTTTATTTTGAAGATTGTAGATTTCTTTTTTAAACAAAAAAAAAGTAGGGAAGGAACATAGCACCTCTTTTATTAGGATCGTAGTTATCTAAATCTAGTCACACATCCATAATTATTGCATCTCGCAACCTTTCCTCCATACAAGAAGAAGAAGAAAATGACTGGAATTAACTCCTGGTTAGCCAACTACATTACTCTTCTCAACGACCTATTATTTGACTAGGGATAGGTTTTAATTTGAGTTTAACATAGCAAACGTTCAGAATAATAATAAAAAGTAAATTGACAGCAGCTGACAAAAGTACAGAGGAGTGTTGCACAATGGTATCCCCTAAACATCATCAACACCAGGGGCGTACTGGCCCGGCGGTCAACAAGTCAATGACCGGTGCGCCCCTCTGAAATCTTTACTAGGCGCCCCTTCGATTTAGCATAATGCGCCTTTATCGTACAAGATATTTACTCTTTGCCCGGTGGAAATTTTCGCCCCAGTACGCCCTTGATCAACACCATGGTCTATGTATATTTTTATGTCCACTTTTCTTGATTCCTACTGGGGGTAGTGTTCTGAATGTTGATTGATTGGACTTGAATTAGACTAACGCCACTAAATGAATCAAATCTTAGTGTATACCGGTCTTCTTAACTCTTAAGTCTTACCATCTAAACTCTATAGAAGGCTGAACTTCGTTTAGATTAAAAAAAATGTGGACTCTGGGTGAAATTTTTGCCATCAAGACCCAAATTTTGACATTTACGTACTTGATTGAGAAGAAAAAACTTACTTATATCCCTAAGAAACTCTAAACTCTAAAAATTATAATTATAAACTTGGAAGTTATTGGCCGAAACTGACTCAAAGTGTTTTTGAACTATTTGTAGAACTAAATAGAGTACTAGGACTGGGTGCTTCAATTATTATAACCGAATAATCTTTAAAAAATCTGAACAGCATCAAAGCTTACAACATCTCTCTCTAGATCAGGGATCACCAAACAAAAGCCTGTGGGCCAAATCAACCTGCAATAAAAACTTATCCGGCCCTCAGTAGGTACTTGAGTACATTTATTAAAACATGATACCCTGGTATTTTACCATCAAAATATATGCATTCACAATTTTCAGAAATCCAATAAATCTTCTCTCGCATTTTGTACTTTTTATTCAAAAGTGCTATAGATGTGGAAGTCACGATACGATATGATATTAAAAAGAAAACATGTTTGTATCTTTCATTATTATTATACATTTTTAAGGTCATAAAAAATCATTCTCTCATTATGTATCTATGGATGACGTTGGTACACGTTGCACCAGAAATTAAATAACAAGAGACAAAAATGATTTTTCTTATATATCATAAAATGCTTATTTATTTGCTTATTATCATAAAAGAAGTCAAAAACTACTCTAGTATCTTATCTAACAGTTGGTGGATCATTGAATTATTTTCATCACAGGGATACTATTAATGAACTAAATGTTAGCCCAATTTTGAAATTATAAAACCTAAGGAATAAAAACGTTTGAGTAACTTTGACTGTAGGAAAATCGTAAATTAATTTTTTTACACTAAAAATTGTGCAATATAATATTATGTGTGTTCTTAATTTAAAATACTCCATACAATTTTTTATACAACATACAGAAAAGATAAGTCTACAATCGGATTTTGGCCTCACAACCATGCCTGTTGCTTTGGGTTAAAGTTACCTTTATTCCACTCTGCCCCCTAGCTGACCATGTAATTGCGCATTCAAACAAATGAAACTGCGAAGGGATAATACATAGATATTTATTTCTTTTTCATAACTTTCAATTTTCCCTATTGGTAAGTTTTCTAGATGGTACCCATTTTTTTAAAAGATTTATTGTACTTCTTTAACTCTGTTCAAAGTACTTTTTAAAAATGAATATATGTATACTTTTTGTATTATAAATCTACGGTTAAATGAAGCGTAAAAAGAGAACAAAAAAATATTATTTTTATAAAAGATTGAAAAAATTGCCTTTTTAGAATAAGTCAAAAGTTTGAGAAGCACTGGAATAAGTATGCCCTTTACAACACATGTAAAAGGCATCAAATCTTACTCAAATCAATTTATAAGTTTGTTAAGGGTAATGAGTGAAAGGATTGTAGCCCCAAAAATACAACAACAAAAATAAACATTGATTTGGATTGTTTTGAAGAAAAAAAAGCATGGTCTAACCGCAAATATGAGTCTTGGTTAGCAAATTCTGAATTTGTAGAAATGGCCAGTATATACTTATTTAAGGGGTAGGAGTCAGATAATTTTTTTTTTTTTTTTGATGAGTTAAAAGCTTTTTAGACACTTAATAAGGAGATAAATCCCTGGTTTTGTTTTTGTGTTTTTTTATAGGGTTGTTGTTGTTGTTGTTTTGCTTTCTCGTATACTATTATTATGATGGAATGAATTGCATTTTTGTTGCATCCATTAATAATCATGTGTACTAAATCCTTTTGTTTTAGTTCCCTGTTTTTTTCTATAAGAGATAATGGATTTTATACTATATACATACTAAAAAGTAGATGCGTTTTTCATGTTTTCAAATCATATTCTACATTTACTTCATGTGAGTGCATCAATCATTCTCATGTACTTAATTTATGAAAAAACAAACGAGAGGAAGAAGATAGATCAAGGCTGTAGAATATGTACTAGAATAAAAACTTTCCTTTCCTTTAGGATTCAAAGAAATAATTTAGTTCAGTAATTGATTAAATTAAAGCAAACAATTTTAATATGAAGAAAGGAAAAAAATGAAAATCACATTCAATAAAAATATTTCACAAGAATTTTTTGTTTTTAACATTTCTGTATCTTGTTCTGAGCTAAAGGAAATCGTATTAAAGGAATAAAACAAATTTTTTTTAAATGTGGCTTATAAATGTCTCATTTTAGATGATGGCGATTAAATTTAATTGTGAATTAAGTTAAAAATACACAAGTAAGTACATATTGGCAATATTATTATTCTATTTTGATCTATTAATGTTATATTTTTATTTAATTTTATTGATTCCAACTTGTACAATCTGCTTTTACAAGTTGTAATTTGTCTGCTACACACATATTATAATATATTATAAAAGTAAATACTTTTAAAATTACTATCTATTTCATCAAAAAAAAAGATATAGTCTCTTTTTGACCATATATGCAGGTGGCTAAACAATTTAGCTGATAAGTTTATTTTAAATTTGATTAATTGACTTGCCTATAAAAAGCATAATATGGAAGCTAAAATTTTAATTTTATAACTAGCTTTAGTCAAATAATTAAAATATTCCATAAATTATTTGCAAAACAGACTCCTGCTTTTTTCAATGAGAACGACTGATCTCTAAATAACTTCCATCTTTATTTTGAAGTGTTGGGGCCATTGAAAGGAATATTATCAGGTTTTAGATGAGGGATGGGCAAACTTTTTGACTTGCTGGCCACTATGGGTTATAAAATTTGAAAAAGGGGCCACAGCAGTACATTGACCTGTGGGCCAAATATAATAAAGTGTTGCTTGTAGTGTGCAAGCTCGGTGGGCCGGATTAAATTGTCTAACGGGCAGTCTAAGGCCCACGGGCCTTAGTTTGCCCATGTCTGGTTTAGATACACCAAAAAGGATCATTTAAAGGCTGCCACATCATTCCCTTGGAGCTAATCTTGACCCAAATTTCAAACACAACTGAGTAAAGTTCTGCTTAAGACTCTGAAACAGTAGATACAGGCTAAAAGTATTGAATTTATTTATACTTTTATCATTTTGAAATATACTCAAATTCATAGTAGTAACAAAAATCGTTTAGTCTAAAGTGCTCAACTCTGGTTGAGCATAGGGTAAACTATATCTAAAAAAAATTGCATATTTTGTGTTAACAACTGCTAGAAATACCTTCAAAATCAAAGTTCCAACAATGGACATTCAAAATATGTAAATTGGTAAATTAGTAAAAAGCATGCCCGTAGTTAAAATTCTTTCTTTCTTTTTTTCGTTGTATGTATAATTCAAAAAAATTGCATTTCTTATTTAACTATGTACGAATGTGCATATGTACTTTTATGAAAGTTTTGTTAAAAAAGTTTTTAAAGTGATGTTCTAACGAAGTTTTGTAGACTCGGTTTAATCATGACAGTCAAAAAGTACTCATATATTTGAAAAATTTCTTTTGCCAATAATCATTTGGCTTTTGATTTTAATCTGTAGGGGAATTTGATCAATCAATTGCGGAAAGGGCAGCTGATTCATGAAGTAAGCAAATGTAAAACCCAAAAGTATATAAATGAGAGAAATTTTAATATAATATACTTTATATACACTAAATGTGCTTTATGTTCTCCCTCCTTTCTGTTATTGGAAGTGAAGTTGTATTCAAAATACATTTTATAGTTAACAAAATTGTATTTAAATTAGTTGCTTTTTTCATGAACTTATGCTGTACACAACGAGCTTTTTTTCCACTCGCAACCTCAACTCACAAAAGGGAAAGGAAAAATTTGGAAAAATAACTGGTAGCGGCTACCCTTCTGTATTTTCCTTGTTGCCAACTTGTTAATATTATGCAGAATTTATTATTTAGATATACTATATATTTATAAATTTTACCAATCATAAACCAATCGTCACTACTTGTAATATATTCAAAATTCAAAAAAAGGGCGCGCAATCCTTGATTTAATATATTTTTCATATATCAAAATCATAAATAATAATAATAATACCCTTTTTGAGCTCAAAACACGTAGAGTCAGCTGCTTTAAATCAAAAGAATCAAATGATGAAAGTCAGCTGAAGGGAGAATACAGTGTGTGTTTTTGTTTAATCCAAAAAGCTCGTCGTATTTATACTATACAAATAAGTGACCAGGAGCGACTCTAGGCGATAATTTTTTTTAAGAGAAAAGATTTGAATTTGCCTTGGACTGATTTTATTAAAGTGGGGAGGAAAAGGGGATGTCAGTCCCCAAAATCTTTTATTAAAAGAACACATTGTTTTCGATATGCCACGTGATCAACTGAAATCAATTTGAAAAGGCTTCATTTCCTAGAATAATAATATCTATTTATTTATATATCATCATTTAGCTCCACGTTCGGGTCGGAAACAAATATACATAATTTTTGGGATTTCTGGGTGTTTTTTGTTTTTTTTCATTTAAAAAAATACAAAATAAATATATGTGTATGAGGGGTAAATTTCTGTTTTGTTTTTTGTTTAAAGATATACCTGTTCATTTTTATTTTTTTCTAAGTAAAGTTTGTTTATTTTAGTAAAATTTCTTACCAAAACGTTTTTATCAAATAAAAAAATACAAAATACCTAGTTTTGTTCATACAGCCCTTGTCTATGTTTGAAAGTAACTACGTTATACATAGAAGGAGTTAGTTAGTTATATTTTGTAGTAACTTAATTTGTTTCCTTTTTCTTTTCTTTTTGTTATTGTTTTAAATAAACTTTTCAGTTTTTTTTAGTTTTTTTAATAATTACTACTTTTAATAAAAGTTAAATTAAAACACGAATAGACTTAAACTCTAAGAGAGAAAATATGTACATAATATTTCATAAGCAAGAATACCCTTAAGAAAGAGGTTACTTATGCGTAAAATTGTCTATGAAATGCTTCTCAAACTTTTTGTGCCCCCTCTCAGATAGCATCTGTGTCTACCTTTCACATTCTAATATATTTATTTTCACACCCCTCTGAAGAAGGGGGAGAGAGAGCTTCAAAGGGCTTATTTTAATGGATGGATGAATATAGATTTTGATATAATGTGTAGCAGAGTTCCACCAAGATAATTTAAATGGAGATAAATAAGCCCTTTTTTGACATTTTTCAAAGTCTCACGACTCTAAAAAGTTGCATTTTATTAATCAAGGATTAATATCATAAAATATATGTATATACACACTTCTCTTGAAGCAATTTCATTTGCTTTACCTAGGTCCACCATATTTATAAGCCTTCTTGTGAATATCCTTATTTTAAAAAAAACCAAAAAAAAAACCCATAAAATTATGAAACAATATCCAGTCACTTTACCAGGGAGTTATCTCACAAACATGAAAATTTACAATTTACAAAATTTAAAGTCAGCTGTCGATTTTTCTACTTCTCTTTCCTTTATTAGTGTTCTAAATTTTGATTGGTTGGTTGAACACAAATTAGTTGCTGTTCAGCTGTCAATAATAACTATTTACAATGAAGAAAATGATAATTCTACACCTGATAATATGAATTGGCAAACTACCAACTGTTCTTGTGGCTTTTTTTTTCTTTCTCTTTTCCAAGGAAAGGTTGCGATATACAATAATGTTAACGACGTACTTTCTTAGTAGGAAATTTAATTTTAAATGATCTCTTTTGATATTGCTTAATTTTTCAATGCATAGTTTCATTCTGAAAATCACATTTTTTGAAGGATTGCATTCAGAAAAGCTCTTTTTCCTTATATTATTTGATATTATTATATAAAATATTTAATATGTAAGCCTTAATAAAAAACAATGGATTTGTGTTTGAATAATTTTAAATGTACAAATTGAATAACAAATCAGATTTATAATGTTTAATAGAAGCATTTACTGGGTTTTATTTTGCTGACTTTGAGAGTTCACATAAAGAAAGTTCTCAATTTAAAAAATAGTTGAATTAATTATAATTAGTATTGTTTTTCGAGATCTTTCTTGAATGACAGGAAGAATACATATTTATAAAGTTGGATAATAAATTTTTACGACTTGACAACATATTTGCATTTGAAAATATGTTATATATGTATTAACCAACTATTTCTTATTTCAGAATAGTTAATTTACAATTAGTAAAACCCAAACTGAACGTCCAAAAATATTTCAATGAATATTGGCATTTAATATTTTTGAAAAGGCAATAGAAGCCACTACTCTCCTCTTGGTTTTTTTAGGCCTAAGTTTATATTTTTGTAAAGTATAATGATTATTCTACATATGTACATTAGAGTTCAACTTAAATGAATTTTTTTGAAGAGGCAATAGAAGCCACTACTCTCCTCTTGGTTTTTTTAGGCCTAAGTTTATATTTTTGTAAAGTATAATGATTATTCTACATATGTACATTAGAGTTCAACTTAAATGAATTTTTTTGAAACAGATACCATTTTTTTGAAAATTATATGCAATTAATTTGCCGATTTTATAAATACAATAATGTATCAACTATCCCAATTTTAATGATATATTTGTTCATATGGCAATTTAATTAATTTAATATCGTCTTTTCAAATTTCAAGTACCTAAATCGGAAACAACACAAGTGAAAAAAATTGCAATGTGAAAAATCCTAAGGGGTATATGTATAACATAATAAAAGTTATTCAGTTTTGCTCACTGATTTCAAAAATGTAATTTTTTTTCAAGAGTCTGACGGTTTTTGAGAAATCGAACCCTATTTTTTGAGCTTTTTTGGCCCATTTTCCAACTTCAACTTCAATTTAAGCCCAAAATTAGACCAAAACGTGTGTATTTAAATGACTCATTGAATAATACATAAAATTGATTAATTAGGAATGCATTAAAGAGCTGACGTACTCATAACTTTCAAACGAGATGTCAAGCGTTGGACAACAAAACTCCTTGACCAAGAAGAAATCGTCCATATCAGCGTTTCTCAACCTTTTTTCCCTTTCGGAACCCTCAAAATATATCCCATGTCTCACGGAACCCTTGCGCAAAAAATGATTAATACCATACTTTCTCATCTTATATATCCCAAATGTAAACGATTAATTAGTTCTCTTAAGAGCCTGGCTTAGCAATAGGTCACTATAAAAAAAGTCAAAATTCTGGTGACAAAATTTTACCACACCTGTAGAAAAAGACTGAAAAGTGTAATAGCTTATATAATCTCATTTTTCTCGCGGAACCCTTAAAGACCGTCTGCAGAACCCTAGGGTTCCGCGGAACCCCGGTTGAGAAACGCTGGTCCATATAAACGTCACAGGAGGACCAGAGGAGAGATTGCCCCCTCATATTACACTGTTTTGTATTCCATTTCAAGTAAAATTAATATTCACCAATGTGAACAAGTGACCTCTTTGTCCCCGGCCCTGGTACTCATGCAGCTTCTTCTCCCTTACTTTCCATTTCAACTCCATTGGAAGGATTCAATTTGAAATACACATTTTTTTTTTACCCGTATGTGACTTTTGCTCTCAATCATTTCCTGCATTTATTGCACATAATGCCAAAGCAACAAGTTCCAAGTAGATACAATGAGAAGAATATTAGATATATATATTACATTAGAACAATCAAAACGTGAAAAAATCCATAGGACTTACAGCTCTATGCATATGATAATTTTATTGTCCAATACTCAATTACATATTTAATCTATTTACTCTTGGTTTTGATGATCTTAATTCCTCATCATATCCCTTTAATCTTTAATTAAATACGCATCAAATACCTTCATGATGTTAGTCAAAAGACTTTTAAAAATGTAACCGACCTCAAATTCGATTTTTATAATCAGTTTATCAAAGGGTATAATGCCGATAAAATACGGATCACGTTATTCTAATAAGATAAAAATAGTTTAATATATTATTGTAATATTTTAGAAGATTTGTAGACTATGTATAATAATGGGATTGACTGTTGATGAAAGTTAAGAATAACAGACTATATCAAATAAATAACCTTGACACTAATAGCAAATTGTCTTATTTCTTTGTGCAGATCACCCATGTATTTAAGTTTTAAAAAATTGAATTTTCTTAGTAGTTCGGATAAGAACAACTGCTCTTTATCCAGATTTAGCTCTACCTACATACTACTATGTACATAGATGAATAAAAGGTGGGCTTACAATACGTTGCAAGGAGAGGCGTCGCGTTGCAAAGCTTCATCAGGCGTATTCAAACTCCCTTACGCGGATAAAAATAGGGTTTACGTCCACTTGACTCCTTGAGCTAATTGGACGCGCGTAGGAATATATTTCCTTACCTCTTCCATACACAGACGATGAATGATCTACTTTGCCTATTTGCATGGTGTAGTCAATGCCATGTACAAATATTTATTACAGGTTGACCCTCTTCTTTACGTGTGTAAATTGTTAGCCGTAGGACGCTTGACGAAGCTCTGCGACGCAACGTCTCTCCTTACGTCGTACTGTAAGCCCAACATAATACTTAATGAATTGGACTGATTTAAGTTTCACCTCTAAAACGAACAGATTTTTCACATAATTTAATAAATATTAAAGAGCTTATTTAAATAAATGATCTTTTTCTTCTTTTTAGATCCCAAACAATGTACAAGAAGTGATACATGAGATAAATCAATCGAGATCACTAAATCAATTTGGTCAATTCTTCATACTTAGCGGTGGGATTCTTCTCTTTTTTACAAGCTTGGGCTATTTCGGAGCTGCCAAAGAGTCAAGGGTTCTACTTGTTTGTGTAAGATATTTATTATATGTATTTCTTTTCAATATATTTTCCTATTTGGGTACTTTATTTTTAGTATGGATTCTTAATGGTCGTACTCATGTCCTTTGAAGTTCTGATCCTTGGTATATATGCTGGCTATACAAAAGAGTTTGTTGATGGGATCAAACAATTTCTTCGATATACGTTGACCAACTTTTATTCTGGTGCAGAGCGATCCTCAGATGCAATTACTATGGGTTTAAATTATATAATGGCTGAGGTTAGGGGAAGTCATTTATTGAAAAGTTTGAATATTTGGTTGACCCATTCAATAATAAAAATTAATTCAGGGACTGCAGAACAGGAGTAACATTGAATTTAGTTAAATATACTTCTTTATCCCCTACAATGCTACAATTTCTTTCCCAGTTACTGGTCCCTCCATATTCAAAAAGAGTGTGCAACCCCCTGTGATTAATTAATAATCATCATTAATCATCTATTCATGACTTCAAAAAGTGATTTTAGTGTAAAGGTTATATTTTTAATTTATCTCTTTCCTTCAGATGAAGTGTTGTGGCGTTGATAACTACACGGATTTTAAGAAGGCAAGGATATTTCAAAAGACAAAGGAGCATTACTACCAAGTCCTGCCGTCAGCTTGTTGTATCATTAATCCTGAAAGATACCCTCCTTACTTTGTGCCAGAGGATTTAAACTGTTTAGCAGCCCCAACATCTTATAATTCATATTTTCTAAAGGTAATGTCAAAATGGATCATTTCGGTGTCCAGTAATTCGTAACAAATTATAAAAAAATGTAATAAAATTAAAATTAATTCGATCCAACTTAAAAATATGTAACATATAATTAATGGATATATTTTTGTATTGAACAAATGAAGTGCAAAGGATGTATGGATATCATTTTGGAAATGAGAATTGAACAATTTTTTCATTTCATTCCTTAATATAATGAAATATTCAAGTATCTTGTGATTCCGAGATTATTTTTGTCATGGATATAAGTAATGATCAGTAACCAATAACCACCCAGCTGAGGATGAAAATTCAAAGTTGTTCTTATATAATTTGCTCCAAAAGAAACTAAATTTCTATTTATACGATAGGCTATTTACATTGAAAACAGTCAGTTTTACTTTGAGATAAAGAAATAGTTAGTAGCATTACTCATTAGTTTGTAAATTATACAAAATCAATAAAGGTTAAGCTACTGACATTGAAGGACAATAAAAAGTTCATTTGACTGCTGAAATCTATCAGAATTTTAGATATTTTGATACGTTTGGTCAAGCTACCCGGTGAAAAAAAATAGCTACTGAGAACAATTTAACCTAAAGTTCAAACGTTGGTCCGGTATATTGAAAATCTATTGGTTGTATGAAAAAAAAATTTTGCTCGTCTCCAACAGGCCAAAGGACTCAATGTATGTACAAAACCTCGACCGATTATAGGTTCTTTGAGAATAATCGGTAATTGGAATCTTTTCCCAGTTACCGCTTATATAAGTATTTTAAATATGGAAAGTGGGTATTGAATTAAATTACATTTTATTATGCCATTGAAATTTGTGAAAATTGCCTTTTATAAAAACAAATCATCAAATTCTATATTAAAAAAAAAACAAAAAAACATTATTTAATTTAAAAAATTGGTTTTTAACGAAGGGGAAATTGACTAAATTTAGTTCAGAACCGGTATCAGAAGTTTATTCTACAGCTCTTTTGAATACAAAATATGTGCATTTTAATCTACATATTGTATTTTATTCATAAAGACAAAATTTCTAAAATTTAGAGCATGTTAACTAAAGTCATCTAACTATACTTTATATTTAGAAATATGATAGATCTTGGCCAACAATAAGGAATCTAATCTTTATCTTTTTTCATGCATTGAAAATAATGCAATAAAAAGAAAAAGATATTTTATAGATCTATATGAAAATCTAAATTGCACCAAAAAGGATGTGGTAGAGACATGGATAATTAACTATTTTTGTCTTTGGCATTTGTCCATTTTGTTACGCAGGACCATACAAAGAATATTGGAATGACTTAATTTCTCCTAGCGTTGTAAATTGTTGCTATTTGTTGGTAGACTTATGATGCTAAACATTTATAGTTACATAAATTACTATTGCGTATATTCAGGTTTACGAGATATTTTAAAGATAAACATGATCGGACTCTCACCTCTATGTGAAATGTATGTACATAGTGTGGAGAAGTTACGTAACTCAATATGAATAAATTCAAGTTCTTGGTTGTGGAATTCGTTTTGATGTACATATAGTAAATATGACGTATGTTTTTGTAAAAACATAGTAGTCATTTTTTTGATAAAAAAATTACTTTTGATACTAATAATGCGATAAAGGGAATTGATGTACAATATCTATATATAGGCATGACTGATAGGGTCCTACTATACCCACATATTGTATGATCAAGTTTTAGAAAAGTTGATATTGGGATATTTAATCGAGGGAATGAGCTGCTCATAAGTAAATTATTATAACTAATTTTCTTCCAAGATATGTTTCTTGTAGGTCTATTTCCTTTGATTTATATTCTTGTTTTCATTTTCAGGGTTGTTGGGGTCGCTTTACTCATTGGGTGAACAATGCTCTGAATCCGTTAATAATATCTCTGATTGTTATATTTATCCTAGAGCTGAGTATGCTGCTCATGGCATGTCTTCTTTACAAAGCTGTTGATCGAGATATTAGACGATTATGACACGGAGAAACCACGGTGATCGTTCATGATCATCGCTCCAAAAAGACACCTCCTGAAATTGACAATCTTCTCAATGAGAAGAAGTCTAAGGAAATAGAATCGAATCGTGAGACTTCTAGAAAGTTAAAAGAGAAGAAGCAATCTTCGTCAGCAAAGCTAATAGAGGACCATTATGAACTTGTGGATGCTCCACTCATTGATTTTAGACGAGAAGTTGAAGGAGTGAATCCAACACTTATGCCATTAAATTGAGCAGAAACGCAAGTCAATTAAAAATGGCAATTTTGGTGCTTTGGTCAGACTCGTGATAGGTTGGTGCTTGGATTGTCATGAGCCATTTGTCCAAAAGCGATAAAGTTACAATTTGTGTGAAAGAGTCAAAATGAATCAGAACATTACCTATAAAGCATATTATGTAATAAATAAGCCTGCCGCTGATGATGATTGACGATACTCGAAGAAATAATTAAAATAATATATAATTATATTATCATTTATACATAAATCTATTAAAATAATCTATAGCCAACATGAAAATACAATATTATAAATTTGAAAATACATATATAATTTGAAACAACGAAATACATACAATAATATATTATAAAATTATATGAAATTGTAGAAATTAACAAACTGATATGAAATTGTGCAATTCATGATCACCGAGAGGGGGGCACTTTTGGGCGTCGGATGGATGTAATGAATGGAAAGATGCTACAGTTCTGAGAGATTAGCTCAAAAAGCGAATGGACATCTTTTGTTCAACATCTGTTCTTTCAAGAACATTACTAAATTCTTCAAAAGAAATCAAATTATCCTTATCTTTGTCTGCCTCAATGATAGTTCTCTCAGCAATTGACATTAGCTGGTCTTCACTGATATTAGCACCCACCATCATTGTTAGTACAGCCAATAATTCCTCCTTAGAGATTTTGTCGTCCCCATCCAAATCGTACATTCGAAATGCAACTTTGAAAAGAAAGAAAAAGTCATAAATGTAAGTAACGGATTGAATAAAAGTCACACAAACTAAACCTACAGTGCAATTTCTCTTTACGACTATTCATTTTGTTTTTATCTGCATTCTTTTTCAGAGGCCTAAAGTGAGCAAGAACCCGAACAAAATCTGGGAAATTGACAATATCCGATTCACAATTTCTACTTTCTTTGAAGAACGCATGCACAATCCTGTCTCCAAGAGGATTGATGGCTAATTCGGGAATTCTTAGAAAGTCCTCTCTGCTTAAATATCCCTTTTGATGTTTATCTAAGGAGGTAAAGCGACTCCAGAGTCGTTCAATTTGATTGGAAGTAACTGAGAATAGGAAAAATACATTGAATAGAGCAATTTCAATAATAGTATTAATGTGCACCTACATCCAGTTTCATTGGATATTTCGATGATATCCTCCTGTGTTAATGAATGAGTTGAACGAGAATTCCCCATTATTTCGAACCTAACAACAGCTCAAACTTTAAAGAGAGATTAATAAGAATCAAAACTTGTCAGAGGAATCTAATACAAGCTGGAGCTGCTGAGGAATAAACTATTGGAGTCATTTCATGACGTCACATCACCTGAGCGCTCTCATACAATAGGATATTTATATATTATTTATATTATATTAATATATATAATATCTACAATTGCTTCTTCTTCTTCTTCCATCTTTTACCATGTTCCTTGTCTAGCTACCTATTATTGCCCAACTTCTTTAACTATCCCTTTATTTCAATCATTACCTGTGTATTTATTGTATATTTGATAAGTTCTGTGTAATTTTGTATATATACATTGTACACAAATAGTCCTATTAGGATTTTCCGTGCGTTTTTCCTTCTCTGTCGTCACTATTTGCTACTACTACTATAATTAAATATTAATATCAAATATGGGAAACATAATTCATTATTCACAATATCATGGGATTTTTTATATTTTTTACCCACAATCCATGTAATATAATAACAAACAATTACTTATGGGATCTCTTTTTCCCTTATTCTTGACTAATAAGTCAAAAGAAATTATATATAATATTATACAGTGTTATACCAAACATTAATATAATGCAAAGAGTCATCATTACCTCATTTAACCTTTAATTTGAATAAAAGAATTAAATTCCAACAGAATTGAATGAATAAGGGTAACAAACAGGTACATTATTGATGATAAGCTCATTTTTATTTATCATGAACTTCCTTCAAAATATTAATAATTAATTATTATTATATGATAAAAATATAGGAAGATTTGGAGTTTTTAATTGTCCCTATCACCAGTATTTGAGCTGTAAAGTACAGGAGCAGTAGTATTAAATTTTTGACTCAGCTGTCAGTGAGTGTGCCCCCCCCCCCCCCTCCCACACTCACTGACAAAATTTAATGAGGATGATAGAATTTAACAAAAAATGCAAAAAAAATTAAGAAAACTTATTAGAGATCATGAAGAATGATCAGGAATAAAGTTCTACCCGGAGGAGGCAGTCATATTGACCGCTTAGTTGTTGTTTTTTTTAAAAGTATGTAAACATTTTGAATTATAATTATTTCCCTCCTTGAGATAGCCTTAACACATATAACAGTAGGTATCATGTTGAGTTTTATTTTAATGTTAAATTTTCTTTAAATAAAAATAGCATTCTACAATAAAAATGACATCTTACAATACTTTCTAAAGGTTCAAGACTCCCATAGTCGTGTTTTTCTTCATGAGTTGTGAGTAGGTCCTTGCTTTCTGACTCTTTGCTAAACAATGACATTGAATCCAAGACTTTACATACAAATCTCGTTTAAACATTTTGAGAAGCAGGCCAACAACATACATAATAAACAGGAATGCTGACATGCTTTTGATTTCTGGAGATTTTCGATTTTTGCAAACAATGTTCATCTGACGAAACTCACTTTCGCACTCAGCTCTGGAAATGGGCAGTACTATTTCTTGAGAGAGTAATTAATCAATGGGCAATATGGGTTCTAGATACTTGCATTAATGGGTCTGGATAAACTATTCCCTTATTCAAAATTTACTGAAAGAAAAGTGTTACTTGGGGATGCCGTCGTTTGAGCATTCTCCTCATTTTGACAAGTTTCAGTGGAGGGGGGGGGGGGGTCACGTTTACCCCCGCCTTCCTATCCCTTAATTCGAGTATTGCCCCCTCTAACTGAATACATAATGGGACTTTTGTTCAGATAAAATACAGTTATAAGTTATAATAATGTGTAAATAAATTATAAAATCTTTAGATGGAAAATAAAATTATAAAAAGAACACAATTTTCTTTTGGATAAGAATATTATTTCAGAAATACATATCTAATTATTATGAAATAACTATATTATATCCAAGTATTGTATGTTTTATTATCTCAGCCTTTTAAAAAAGCTTAAATTTGATAAGCGACATCCTTTTTTTTAGACAAATCAATTCATTCAACTAGTCTCCTTGTCACAATGATACTATTCATATGGTTACTACTGTTTCAAGGGTTTTTTGTGCTCTCAAAAGGAAGTTGTGCCAATGATGGTGTACCATCATCTAAAGAGTTAAAAAAATGGAAAGAGGAAGTACAGATTAACGCTCGTCCCTATAGAAATGCCATAAAGTTCGTACTTGTTCATAGTAAAAGGGAATTTAAACGCTATGTCTACAATAATGGTCTCATCAATTGTGTTTCCCATATACAGTGGCGCCTTTTTTCATTAGATAGTGGTGATGGGACTGCAGATCTCGTGAAGAGTGGGGATATTGAACTGAGATATTTTAATGATATAGACATTAAGAGTGGGATCTCTTCTTGCAATAATTATACAATGGAGCTTGAGTTAATTTCCTTCTCTGAAGAACAAGGACACCCAAGGGATTGGTTTGAAATAAAAACTGTGAATACGGTGTCCTATCCTGATCAATACAAATATTCTTATACACAAAAAAATGATATTGGTCCAACTTGGATAAAGCTTGAATCCTCTGGGGGTGATCAAAACTGTGTAGTCACTCACTACAAGTTTCGTTGTAATAATCTAGATCCCATTTTCGTGAAAAGTACTCCAAACCACCAGTATGAAGTAAGGAACTTGGTACCGAACACAGACTATAATTATTGTAGTAGTGAATTTATCTATAAAGTTCAAAATATATCGTCCTACTCTGGTAGAAAAATGGAGAAATTCACCACATCAAAAGTAGAATATCATGTGTCAGATATTACAGCTACTAGTCTAACCATTAATTTAGATGAAGGTATCATTGATTATCTTAGCTACAATTTATCCTATCTTAGTGTAAGTCACTGGGATAAAAAAAGTTTCATTTCAATAAATAATCAAGTTACAAAAATCGAGGGTTTAAAGCCGAATCGGAAGTATAAATTTTGCTTGCATGTCACACCCATTCAACAAGATGGTCATCAAAGATCGCAAAACTGTTATTATCGAATGACACAAGAGGCTCGACCATCTACACCTCCTATAGTTAAAACTGTGAAAGACATTACATCTAATGGTTTTGTTGTAAAATGGGAAGAACCCGAAGAGCCTAATGGTGTTATAGTTCAGTATGACATGACTATTTATAGCCGTTGTGCATACGACTATAGTTCTCTTTGCAATATGGACTCATGCTCTAATTGGAAAAATGCAAATGATAATGGAGATGAAGTAAAAACTTTTCGAGCTGATATAAAAGAATATAACTTCTTTCGTCTAAGCCCTTATACTGAGTATCAGATCAGCATATCAGCCTACACATCTGCAGGACAGGGACCATGGAGTCCTCAAAAAATAATTATGACAAGACCAAGTCTTAAACAAACAACTTTTATGTTTGAAGCGTCCTTCCAGATGGAAGTTATTGATATAGCTATTAGTCCAACATGCCCCTACGTAGGTCCACTTATATTTCAAATATACGTCGAGGGAGTTTCCATTGCAACTAAGAATATTCTCTTTTCGATAGAAAAAAATAAGTTAAACCTAAACACAACCATCGATAAAGGATTGAAAAAGGGAAAAGAATATCGGGTATGTCTGAATGCACGTTTTAGTAATGCAGTTGTACCTTGTGACTCAGATATTTTCGGTAATTGTAAAATCCCTGAGCCTATTTGCAAGAGAGGAAGAACACTGGAAGATATACCGGATGGTCCTCCACGTGTCTTTAACTCACAGCAAATCCATGATCTCACTAAAAACTCATTTAAAGTTATCTGGCTACCACCAAGGGAGCCAAACGGAATTATAACTACTTATCAACTCGAGGTGCGAGGGCGTTGCCACGACTTTCATAAAAAGATTTGTCCAAAGGATGCAAATTGCATACATTTTACTCTTATAAGAGAAAATACTGTATCGGGACAGGTCTCATATTTATCTTTTTATGATTTAAGTCCTCATTGGATTTATGAAGTAAGAATAAGAGCAATAAATTCCATTGGGCCGAGTCCTTGGAGCTTATGGGAGCATTGTCAGATTAAAACACTTTCAACTGTTTTACTTGATGAATATAACTTTTTAACAACATCAACCTCAAGTGAAATTGCTATGGTCGTTTTACCTTATTGTCCCTTTACAGGGCCTTTGAAATATACGGTTATATTCCATGAAGCCGGAAGAAATACGTTAACCGAATACTTAGATTACAGACCTCCCTTTATGTCCGAATTGACTTCAAGTTTTAATGCTAAACCTGGGAAAAACTACACAATTTGTTTGAGTGTTGAAGTTAAAATTGACGATTTTGTCAAGTGCAAGACTGATTGCAGCTCAATCAAACCCTTTTGTAAAAATGTTGCAGCAGTTTGCTTCAAGATTCCTCAAACTATGAAAACACCCATTCAATTTGAAGACCAATCCGTCTACTCATTTAATCCTTTTACAAACGCTGTGGTAAAGATAAAAAAAATGACTTTTGATGGATCTGGGAATAGCATTCAAAAAATAAAAATAGTTAACATCAACGACAATGCCATTGTCTATGAAATGGATTCTATAGTCTGGAATACGGACACAACCATCTTAATTGAAAATCTAATTTATAACTCAACAAACACATTAATTGTCGAAGCCATTGGATGCAACAACACTGTTTTTACACCAAAATTCCAAGTTAAAACTCAGTCTATTCAAATTCCCAAAGTAGAACAAATAATAGGAGAAGAGCTTGAGAGTCTTAAAGCGTCCAAAGAAGGGAGTACCTTGATTGAAAAAATGAATTTGGTAAAAAATTCAGGAATTTTTTTAATTAGTGAGAATAAAATCAGTATCCAATTTGGAGAGATAGAAAATTATACTATAGGAGATACAACCTGGAGCTCTCACCGCCTATTTAAAATAAACAAATTTAATAATGAACTTGGACCTGGGGAAGATTGCTACAAAGCAATCATTGATAGCGATAGGATTTCCTGCTATGTAGGAGCCAGTATTCAAGGTACATGACCCAACTTGTCTCAACAATCTTACTTAATATATTATTTAACATCTTAGGAGATAATGTAAATGACAGCCGTGATGAAGTTGTAGTTCAAATCCAGTCCAATATTTCCGGCGAATTACAAAATTACTCATCAATGGTTAAGATTAAAAGGTATTTGTTACAATTAATTTAAAGAACCTACATAACTTGAATTTCATTTAAAATTAGAGACTTTGTTGATTATTCAACGGTGATCTCTGTTTTGGGGTCATTACTTGCCATTGGATTCGTTGTAACTTTAGTTGCTGTGGGACTGAGGTTTAAAAATAGTTTCGTTGGAATATTAAAGAAGCCTAAAACGACCACTTCTTCTATGGTAAGACTTAACAAGGGGCCTTCCCATTGTATTCAAGTTTCTGAGTTTGTAAAAAAACTGGAGGAAAGGAAAATCGACTTTAAGGAAGAGTTTCAGGATTTGGACAGATGCGAAACCCTGATGATAACGCTCAATAAGACAACGGACCAGGCAATTCTTAATAAGTATTCGATACTTTACAGGATAGTAATGAATATACGTTTATTAATCTTCTACGTTTTTATTTATCATGAAGTGAACTTAACCGCTATGCTAACATACTTCCATATGACGACTCACGGGTCACCTTAGATGGGCATCCTGGGTACATAAACGCAAGTTGGATTAAAACTCCTATACATACCGGAGTATCATATATAGCAACACAGGGTCCTACTAAAAATACCATTGAACATTTTTGGAAGATGATTTACTCTTACAAAGTCCGTATCATTGTTGTACTCACCAAGTTGGTGGAAAAGACAATTAATACGCATGACAAATCCGTTAATTCGGTAACAAAGTGTGAACAGTATTGGCCCAAACAAGGTAAAAAGACCTATGGGGGATTTACTGTTGAATTAATCGAAGAACATGGAAGTCCTCAGCTTCCACAGCTCATAGAGAGAAGGTTAAAAGTCACTAACACGGGTAATAATGCATTTTGGCTTCACAAATATGGGGATGAAAAAAACTTATTTATAAAATATTCTCTTCTCGACTTTGCACTCAGAAACAAGGTCAAGTCATACTGTACTTCAGCTACAGTATATTGGATGGCCAGATCATGGGGCCCCGACCTCTCCAAAAAAGCTTCTTGCACTTCATTCAGTACTTGAAACACGAAAAATTGATATGAACGATGGGTCTGAAAAAATGGTTATTGTTGTCCATTGTTCCGCTGGAGTTGGTCGAACCGGAACGCTGCTGGCACTGGATTCAATTTCCAAAGAAATTGACGAGGGAAACACCGAGGTAGATGTAATGAAAACTGTTTTCGAGCTAAGGATGAATCGTTGCAAAATGGTAGGTTGTTAAGACATTGATTTTTTCGATATTTAAATTACTTATTCTTCATAGGTCCAGCAGTCCATCCAGTACAAGTATTTATATTATTGTGTTGGAGCGTACATAAAAGAAAATGTTCATACGGTAAGAGAACTTACGACGTACCAGGATGAAATTGAAGTACAATATATGTAACCATCAGTAAACTAGCATTGATGCTTTCATCAAATACAATAAATATCTAGATATACATATTTATTATCAAGACTTATTTGAATAAACAATAAAATTTAAACTCTATTTAACTTTACAAGTAGGTTATATGCCTCTGAATTATTGCTTTGAAGATAGTCAATAAGCTTCCCTTTTTTTACCTCCTCCAAATCTGAAACAAAATACATAAATAATAATAATAATACATGCATAACGCATTCATAAATATTTGAAATGTATTTAATATAAAAAATGTATATTAAAGAGCGTGTACCTCAAAGGCACGATAAAAAATACTATTGGGTATTGAGGAAAGAAATGAAGAAGGGAAATCAATGAGATCAGGACATCGTTTAATTTTCAATTGGAGAGGTTATTTTGGATGCAGCAAAAGTTAAATTAAGTTTTTTGAAATCTACAAGAGAAAAAACACACATTAGAGCAGATCAAGAAAATTGAGAAAATAAATATTGGAAAAAATAATAGCACTCAGAAATTACATAAATCATTTACTATCAATAATTAATTAATTATTATTATTATTGATCCATTGAATACTTACTCAGCTGCCTGGCAATAGAATCAATCTTTTTAGAGGCCTCAGGAACCTCCGACTTTTCTTTCACCACCATTTCAATCTCTCCAACTTTATAGCCCCAGTTTGTTTCATCGACTACAATACTAACGTTGTCCTTCTGATAGTGCTTTCGCTTTGTTTTTAGTTCAGCGAATTTATGGAGTATTTGATTGCAAATGAAATCTCCAATGTTATTAAAAATAGTTGAATTCCTAATGCTATGATTATTTTTTTTGGGTATAAGAATTTGAAGTTTAGAGACAATATCACGAACATTGGATGTTTCATGATAGAGGGTAGAGCCAGTGGGATGCACACCGACCGGATATTTTAATTCCCAATCTCCATTGCGGGATCTTAGCCAATAATCCTCTTTCATCAGATCATATCGGTCACTATCATAGTAAATATCACAAAGCTCCTCATCCCTCTCAAAGCCCATCATATTTTTGAACCCGTGTCTTTCCATTAGAGACTCATAGCAGTCAGGAACAATAAACTTTCTTTCTACTTCAATCATGGATGTTTCTGACGGAGTTTTGCGCTCAATGATATTATTAAGAGTTCCCAAACTATTGGGTTTACTTGGTTTATCAGGATCATGAAACCAATTTCCATCCACAAGGAACTTGTACTCATGCTCTTCATCCTCAGACAAAGAAGGAACAGGAGAGATCCAAGAGTCTGTTCCCGGAATATTCTTCATATCCTGAGACTTCCAGTTCGTAAAGGTTCCACATATTTTAACGTCCTTTGCACTTCCCTTCCAATAGATGGCACGGGTGTTCATCTGAAAGGAACCAAAGTTCAGTCAGTAAGGAAAAGGCGTTCATTCACAGCACAATGAATCAATGAGTAAGGGTTTGTTAGTTAGTATATGTATGTACAGTGAGCTCCATTCTCCGATCTTTGCAGTCAGTGGGGATTGAATAGAATTGAACCTTCGTCTCAGAGTACTCAAGACCAGTTCTTAGGATGCATTAAAAAATTAATGGGATCATCACCTTCCAGTTAGGAAGAAGCTACTTCAACATCTGCCAGTCGGCTACTCAAAATTAAATTATTCAAATGTTGGAAACAGAAATAAAACCCTTCACAAATAGGTACAAGGCTCAAGGCTATCCCTGGAAACTCGGAAAAGTGGAGAGGACCTACCTCCACAAGTATGTAGAGTTAAATATACGAAAATGCCTCTCGTCTTAACGAACAAAAATATTCGAATACTATTATAATACAACAAATAATGTAGGTAACATGTGTGCTGCTCACCTTCACTCAAACGAACTCCTACACATGCAGCAGAAGGAGGGAAAAATGAATTCGCTAATCATTCAATGAGAAGAAGCTGAGACTCGCTCTTTTTCACAGACATTTCATATATATATGTATATAAATATTATATTTACCTAAGTGGTGGTAGTAGTTGTAGTTGTAGTAGTAGTCGTAGTCGTAGTACACACTCATGTGTCAGCTGACACAATGACGACATAATATTAAATAGAACGAAAAAATAATAAATAATAATCTTCACCAAATACTCGCTTACGCCATAGGCAAATAAAAAGGAACGTTCCTCCTACATTAAACCCCCTATTATACGTTTATGAATCAATGCATTGTACAAAGGGAAACTGTACATAGAGATAGGATTGAGGAGAAAAATATCCGAGTTTTTATTTATTTAAATAGATATGATGCGCTTAAAAACGTTTAGATATATCCTAGTGTAGAAGCCTATGCTCTAAAACGGTTTTTTCGTGTTGTTTTAATAGTAAATGCCGGTGTTCCATATGAAATATATAAAATATACAGATCATGACGTTCATGAATGGATCCTATAAAATATATTATATTAGGAAGATATGTATATTTAGTATGTCATACTACTCTTAACGAATTATCACCTGCCAATAGAACGGGTATTCCATGAGTGTTTCTTTGGCAGCAAGCAAACCTCATGGTAGAATGTAATTCCAAATTCATGAATCATTCCCCCTAAATACATAAAACATTAATCTACCTTCACATAGGTTAAGGGAGAGTGAAAGACAATGGACTATGTCATCAAATGTGTATCTACATAGTTGAAATATTTGCTTTAATATAGAAATAGACAGAGGTATGTATTCATTGATTGTCTGTTTATAGTACCCTGTGCGGTGCATGAATATACACGACGAGCTTTTTGGGATAAACAAAAACACTATGTATTCTCCCTTCAGCTGATTTTCATCATTTGACTCTTTTGATTTAAAGCAGCTGACCCTACGTAATATGAGCTCAAAAAGGGTATTATTATTATTTATGATTTTGATGCATAAAAAATATATTAAATCAAGGGTTGCGCGCCTTTTTTTTTAATTTTGAATATATTACAAGTAGTAACGATTGGTTTGTGATTGGTAAAATTTATAAATATATAGTATATCTAAATAATAAATTCTACCAAATATTAACAAGTTGGCAACAAGGAAAATACAGAAGGGTAGCTACCATATATTTTTCCAAATTTTTCCTTTCCCTTTTGTCAGTCGAGGTTGCGAGTGAACAAAAAAGCTCGACGTGATAATATTTTGATATATTCCATAGAGGTTGAGTGAATTATAGTACAATTTATTTCATATTTTATTACTCCATTATTAATAAATTAATAACATGTGTAAATATAAATATTATGGTTAAATACTGCTGAGTATTGTTTTAGTCAATGAAAAGTTACCAAAAACCGGTTATTGGGTCCTTCATCCTCCATTTAAATAGAGAAAAAAATATTGTTGGGCCTTGAATAATAACTAATTTCCGTAATTCTGCTGACATTCCCATGGAATATGTTTAAATGTGTCAAGATACTCAAGTCCATAATCGGAATCAAAGTTCAGACTCTGACCCAAATAAATAATATTAATTATTGACGAAAATATATTATATAATAAATACAATCATGTTATGTACTAAAATCTTGTAAAATAATATTGTTTGTAGACATTGTTACATAGAGGGTGATCAACCATTTTTAGAACCCGTCCGGAGATTTTTTTATAAAATCATAAAAATGTATCTTTTCTACTTTTTTAAAAGAAATACATAATTTTTCTTCCTACAAATACAGGAATCAAAATTTATGACTTTCTAAATAGTACCCCAGTCCCTTAAAATCGACGGTGATTGGACCAACCACATTGCCTCTAGGGTGTGTTTCAATTGCAAACACAAAAGCGCAAGAAAGAGGTCAAAAACAAAACAAAAAAAAGGAGCAAGTAAAATAGAATCTATCTACGTGACGTCACAAATGAAACCTCTCAACCTCTCTCTGAGTAGCAAAATGACAACACAAAGAAGAGCTAATTTCTGAGCATAAATGAGAAAATAAAAGCGAAATATAATTTTAGTGATACTATTATTATTATTATTATTATTATATATAAATTGAACTATTGTATTTACAAATAGAGTCGGGAGGAATGAAACTTTGGGAAGTTTCTTCCAGTCTTTGAAGTCCAAATTTGATATTTAGAATTCCTTCTAACAACTGGGTCTTCATGGCATTCCATTTTTAATTCTTCACAGCCCCAACTTGAGAAAAAAAATTTCTGGACCCTACATTACTCACAGGAAGACAAGGAATCTTCAAAACGCCCTGTGACACAAATCTATGCGGAAAGTGTCTCAACACGACGAGCTTTTTAGGATAAGCAAAAACACACTGTATTCTCCCTTCAGCTGATTTTGATCATTTGACTCTTTATAGCAGCTGACTCTACGTGCTATGAACTAAAAAAGGGTATTATTATTATTAGGAATGTAAAAAATATGCAAAATGCCGCGTGTGAGATTTTGTGGAGTTGGCTCTTCGAACAGTCCTTTTTGTTTTCCAAAGCTGTTATCATTTTTCCAATATTACTGAGGGGAGAACATCTACCTGATAGTAAAGATCTCGCAATAAGGAATACATGGATTAACGTTAATAAAGCAAATAAAATATAAACAAAAAGGGCTCAGGTCCTCGTATAATTATTATTAGTTAAAAATATATAATTTCCTGACATTAATTTCAGTTAATTTTCTGTCTCTCATCTATGATATTATTTATTGTTGTATATATAATGGAGAATAGCAGCTTGTAGCTCAGTAAAACGTCATGACAGCTCAAGTTGCTTCCCTCTCAACATTCATCAAATTGTCAGAGTTACCAGGTTGGTTTTCTCTTTCTTTTTATTTAACACACCCCATTTGCATATTATTTACATTCCTAAATATTATTTATGATTTTGATATATTATATAAAATATATTTAATCAAGGAATGTGCGCCCATTTTTTGAATTTTCGAATATTATACAAGTATTAACGATTGGTTTGTGATTGGTAGAATTTATCAATGTGTATTATATCTAAATAATAAATTCTGCATCATATTAACAAGTTGGCAACAAGGAAAATACAGAAAGGTAGCGACCAGTTGTTTTTCCAAATTTTTCCTTTCCCTTTTGTGAATCGAGGTTGCGAGTGGACAAAAAAGCTCGTCGTGCAAAGCGTTTTGTAATAATAACTAATAACAGCTTGTTCTTCTCATCTAAATACATTTCATAAAGACTTTTAGCAACAAAACAATGATTTACTTCATAAGCAAGTAGAAAATGACGAGACATTTCTTCCAGTTTTTTTAAAAGATAATCTAAAAAGTGCAATAATATACATTGAAAAGCGCAAGAGGAAAATTTACTTTGCAAATACATCCACAAAAGCGCAAGACTTGCACAAAAAGTGGTATGGAGGCATTGACCAGGCATGACTGCCAATGCAGGAAGCAAGGAAGTTATTTTGAAAAATAATAACTATAAATAAAGGTTGCATAATTATTGTATCTTAAATATCTGACGTCATTTTTTACAAAACTTCCCTTCCCACATACACACTTATGAATTGGTTCTGATGCCCCTGGGGTCAAGTGTGCCCTTTTTTGGGAAATTCAAATATGGTACTATAACTACATATGGTATGTTGAAGTATAAAATAGTGTAACTAGATGTAACAAAGGCAGTTAGGATCTCGTAGTTGTGTTGTCCGTTACTTTGATAATCTGAATACTTATAATAATTAATTCATTACTTTTCCTAATTATGTATCATAATAATGATACTTCCCAGTGGAAACTAAAACTAATCGTATCTCCAATTATGAAGTAGATACAGAAACACTTTTTCGATGGATGGAAAGATTGTAGATCATTAGGGCATACTTACTGATATACCGTATACAGTTAACCCTCGTTTATCGCGGGGTATACGTTCCAAAGATAACCCGCGATAGGTGAAATCTGCGAAGTAGTCAGCTTTATTTTTTATTCTTATTTTACAATGCAACTTTGTCGGTACAGAACGTTTCTTTGACATTGTGGGTTTTGTCACGGAGAAAAATTGCAAACGTAAATTTGGCAGAATGACATGAACGAAAATTGTTGGCATTGATCTAATGAAAAACCAATATCAATTTTTTTCACTTCTAGACAACAGTAACGCCTCTGAGCCAATCAGGATTCACTGAAAAGAAAGCACTGTAAAAAATTCTGAGAAGCAGCGAAGCCGCGATAGGTGAAGCACGATATACACAACGAGCTTTTTGGGAATAACAAAAACACATTGTATTCTCCCTTCAGCTGATTTTCATCATTTGACTCTTTTGATTTAAAGCAGCTGACCCTACATATTATGAACTCTAATAGGGTATTATTATTATTTCTGATTTTGATGCATAAAAAATATACTAAATCAAGAATTACACGCCCTTTTTTTGAATTTTGAATATATTAGGAGTAGTAACGATTGGTTTGTAATTGGTAGAATTTATAAATATATAGTATATCTAAATAATAAATTCTACCAAATATTAACAAGTTGGCAACAAGGAAAATACAGAAGGGTATCTACCATATGTTTTTCCAAATTTTTCCTTTCCCTTTTGTCAGTCGAGGTTGCGAGTGAACAAAAAAAGCTCGATAGTGAGGGATTTTATATATCTCCCTAGAACACAAAAATTAGTCTGATCACTAGATGTTTGGATGGCTTTGACCAACATGTAGTACCCTTAAAGTGAGTAATACGACCCTGTCTTTATGAGAACAGTCTTATAAAATAAAATAAAAATGGGTAAGCTCATTGCTTCATGCCTAAGACCAAGAATATGGATTCGGAACAATTTGTGGCAATAATTTTTCAATTGAATGGTATGATAAAGAGGAGAGCAGTATAAATAAACACTATGTTTTAAGTTGTAACAGGAAATAACTCATGTCCTAGAATTGATCTATCATCCACAAAAAAAATATGAAATCACAAGTAACAATATACATTTATAAATAATATAGATAAAATAATTTATTTTAAATAAATGTCTCTGACTGTTAAATATCTATTCAAAGTTTAGTTCTTTAATATAGATTTTAAATAATATTATTATATATTTATACATAAATTTATGCCTATTGTGAACAAGGAAATATTATAGAGGCAATACAAGAGTTGCAATTTGCAAATATGAAACAAAAAATGTTTCTTTCTTTAACTTCCGCATTATGTGTTGCTCAATAAATACATATTACGTATCTCTACCTACTTTTTTAAATATGCTACTTCCTGCAATTCATACTTTGGGTTCTACGACACGTCTAAGATTATCAAGTGCTTGTATTTCAAATTTTGTACTCCAAAGTCAATTATTATTTTTAACTTAGAAATGAGATAACATTCGAGAAAGAATATGAAATATCTCGAATTGTCTTTTCTGAATATATTTCAAAATATAATTTTGGGCTCTGGAATGGGTAGATAAGAAGTTAGAAGTTGGTTAACTAATTAATTATTAAGTCGTTTGTTTGTTTCTGATCTCTTTAGTCATTATATTTTTGAATGACCCACTCAATAGCTTCGCACCGATAACTATTTAAACATTTTTTTTTTTTTTTTAATATTGCAAAACGTCATTTTTAGTTATTTAAAAAAGTTGATTTGTGTATTTTGTTCGTTGTGACATAGATTCACTCTGAAATGTATCACATTTGAACTTTGTTGCTTTAGTAAGCGTGATGTAAGACTAAACTTTTTTTTTTGTCGAGAGCCTTATTTGTGCTTTACTACACTAATAAAATCTCAGTTCCTAACATCAAATTAGCACCACTAAAAAAAGAATTTATTTACTTTATTCATTAATATTTGGACATATATGCTCAGACAATACTATTTACTCACTCTGCTCAGGCATTCTGAGTTATTATGATTATTTTATTTTTTTGGGGGTAGGGAGTTTACATAAAATAAGAATAACTTCCAAGTTACTTTTACGAGTCCAAGTAAAAGTTGTGAATCTTTCAGTTCGAGCTAAAGTCGAGTCTTAAATAAGTGTGTTCGAGTCCTCTAAGTCGTCAGCTGAAACGTTTTCTTCATGATAAAGACAACAAGGGTACATGGAGTGTTTTGAAGTGACATCATTATTGTACATTTACAATTGTGAGAAAATTTGTTAAAAAAGGTATCTAGTCAAATTTAGAGTCCTATCTTACGAGGTCAAGTTGAATTTCGAGTCTTTGATTTTGAGGTCTATAGTCAAATCTCTCCTCATCTCGAATAATGGTGATAGATGAAGAGCCCAAGTCCCCCCACGCCTGATGTTTAGTCTGAATTTATAATAAGTGTTTCGAAGTTAACCTTTTTCAAAATATAAATGGTTAACTTGCATATTTTTAAATCGGTAAGTTAGCCCGCTAAAGTGATTTAACTTAGTATGATGATGACGTCATAGTTAAGTCATAAGTGTGTCATCATGTCCCCATCAAGGTTTTGTATTATAAAAATTGAAAAAGTATATAGATACATGTTTGTTTCAGGGTTCTTGAGTCAAAAGGGAAATTACTAATTCTCCACTCCTTGTCTAATTATATTATACAAGAGAGAAAATAATAATAACCACATAAGTGTCCCATAATGAGGAACTATATGTTTATATGGAGCAATCCCAATGCTCCTCTTACAAACTTTTATTTAGACCCAATCAAATTTGAAGTGCTCCCTTCCCAATACAATTTAAATGAAAAAAACGTAATATCATTGACATTAGTTATTCGCTATACATATATGTACAAAAGATGGATTAAAGAACCATGACTTAGTCAAGCAATCGCTAATGTTGGGTTCAGGCACAACTTGATCACAACTAGTGCAAAGGCTATACTAGTACACATATTTTCTAAAATAAACTTGGATTCGTAAAAAAAATGACTCGAGACACCTCTGGTTTAGAGATTTATTAATCTAGTTGTTTTTTTAATAGGTATAATAATATATATTTTACACCTTCAATAAATGATCCCTGATAAGGCATACTTCAAACCACTTGTCACAAAATCAAGTACATACTATGGAGCCTTGATCAACGAGTGCCTTGGTATACGAATGTTTTTACAAAATAAGCAAATCTTTTTTTTGTAGTATTTTACGTCTTGATCAATGAGTGGTAACTTGTAGAATGATCCACAAATGTGTACGATTTTTAGATTAGACCAAGATACGTAATATTACTAATAGTGTGTTCAGAGCCAATTTAATTGCAACTTGTACAAAGCCCTAACTTATAGTACATATATAAGATAATAATTTACTATAATTTGGTCAGTGATCGCGGGATCCGATCCAGGGATCATAAGTTTTTGTTTCGAGTCGTAATAACATCTGATGAATGGAAATCATAAATATTCAAAATTTGTAGAAAAAATCTTTCTAAAGAAATTGATTGATAAACAATCTGATAAAAAAAAATAATTCGGAAGGCCTAGAAAATACACCCCCTTATATCAGAAGAATTTATTATCAAATCCCACAATAGATATAAATACCAATACAAAAATTAATATGAACATGTTTTAGTTCAACTCTACTGATTTATTTGCAATTTTTTTTGCGGAGTCATACGTATCTAATAGTATATATAATACCACAAGTGAGGTTATATTAATTAAATTAAAATTATAGATCAATGTTTATTTGTATATAATGATTCAGTCCTAACAAAAGCACAAAGGCTCAAAATGAGAGAGAGAGAGAGTTTATCAAATTATTTCATTACTATGTAGAAATCGAGATGCATCCTTGAATACTTATCACTTCAAAAGTATAGAAGTAACCCCTTTTACTCAAGGGTGAGTCAATTGTTATCATTAGAGACACACAAAGAGTGTTTCATTATTATTATTTTTTTTATTTTTTTTTGTAGGCTCATTAATGAGTTATATCTATACTTTCACTTCTTTACATACCTATATTGATTGGTTTTAAAGGTCACACAAGGAATGGATGAAACTATTGATAGGAGCATATTTTTTGAATTAAATGAATATAAGAAAAATGTTTGTTTACGCCTTCGTATACCAAACTTGTTTGGAATCAAACTCTAGAATTGAAAATGTATATTAAATAAAGAAAAATTCTAACTTTATCTTAAAATTTATATGACTCACGAATTTGACACGATTCACACTTAGGTCTAATTCAATTACGCCCTTAAAATATACTCAGAATTAAAGTTAAAAGATTCAGGATTCTATTAGACTCGAGGCGCGAGACTTACAATTATTTTATTGGAACACCATTTATCTCTTTATTTTATTGAACATTAAAATTGACCATGACAGGATCAGTGCTGGATACTCGTTATTCACAATTTGAACTCAAGTTGCACTAAAGTCTCATTAAACTAAAGCTTCAGACTCCAACTCAAAGTAAACCTTCCTCGTGGCTAGAATTGAACTCGAGATTTGATTTGAACTCGTAAACAGTTCTGGTTTATATATATATATATATATATTTTAAGTTTGAATATATTCATGTAGAGTGAAATTTGGGTTAACGAGGGCCTTGGTATGAAAATGTTTTAAAAAAGTTGATTTTCAGTGTTTTACACCTTGGTTAACGAGTGGGAACAAGTAGGGTGATAATTTTTTTTTTTTTTTTTTGTAATTATCTTGTTGATATTTTGCGGTATATGTAAAACTTGATTTTCGAACAAATATTCGTAGGAGGGTACATTGGAGTACATGAGTTCGGACAAGGGACGTTAGTTCCACCTGCAAACGCTCAGTGTGATATTTTGAAAAAATGGTGGATAGAAAAGACTTTAAAGGTTTGTCAAGAAGCATTCATAGTCTTATAAGACAGTGTCAGTGCAAATAACGAATTTCTTCAGCGATAAGAATAGTTGACATTCTTCTCCAGTTATAGAAATTAAGGAGAAGTAACTCATTTTAGATAAGTTCCTTGTAAAAACTATGTCAAAGGGAAAATTTTCCTATAAGTGTAGACTAAGTAATACAAATTCTAAAAACCAGGCTTGTAAATCTCGCTTCATACATGGTATATTGCAAAATTTTAGCGAATAATTCTAGGGAGGGGAAGCGGTTTTTTATATTGACAATTTATATAATTTTTTTATAAATGATAATTTGTATTTTGGGGATCTCAAATTAATCTAGGGGGCACAGGTTCCCTGAAGAAGTGATAAGTCCCTTTGGGATTTCTGCCCTATTCACACTACATAATTAAAAACGATTATATTTATTAATCATTGTTCGGCATTTGTTTTTTAAATTAAGGAAAGTCATATGATTATAAATTAAAATTGAATTGAATTTTTATTGTAAATATTTTGGGATCGGAACGGATTTTCCATGGATTCATATAGGAATTATTGATTTGAATTACAAGCAGTCCTTTCTAACTCGTGACTCAAGCGTCTATCTCTAGGTATAGTAAATTTATCATACAATTTGAATTTGTTTAAAAATATAATTCCTTTTTCTAGGTATCTTATGATGAGTAAAAAGGGTTATAAAACATACTCTTTGACGTATTTTGTAGATATAATTGACATGACGCTGTTGATAATGATTAATCAATAGTACAATCATTCGATTTAATTTTAAACACATCATTCATTGTATACATACATACATATTTTTAAAATATGATCATATGTTGTTACTATGACGTGGATTTTTATATCTCAATTTTCTATTCATAGCATTATTTATTTTTTTCAAAAGGAGCATTAATGTGTGGTATGAAAACTCAATTAAAAATGAGGACAAACATCAGGGGATCACATTGATTTTTGAATAAAATAATTACTTTATATATAAGTAAATAAGTACATAGACTTAATAATGAGTAAAGTCATATCTTTAATATTTAACTAAATGGTTTTTGGTGGGAGTTTATGTATGTCACTTACGACTCTTAAAATTTGATGTTACTAATTATTTAATAGTTGTACAATGAGAATTTTTAAGTCTTTTGTTTCAATTTAATCATAGGCATTTATTTAACTAACCTACTATGGGCAAAAAATATCGGGAATAAAAAAATCTGTATTAAATCATCAAAAGTATCTCCTCAAAAGTAGTCCCCCCCTCCCCCCTCATGCAACGTTTTTTCCAAATATTTTTATTGAGTCAATAATTAATTATAGAATAATAACCTTTGAGTTTAGATATGCTATTAAATTTAAAATCGGATGGTCCAATAATGGAGTAATAAATTATGTGTCTCGAGAAATAAATTACAGATTTTCAAAATTTCAAATTAATGCAGTCTGGAACATTCATGGTAACTTTTTTGGCTTCAATAACATTTCTTTAAATTGCATTTTAGTTATCATCTTTCAAACATTTAAAAAAAAACGAAAAATTCGATTTTAGCTGTTCTCAAAAGGACACGAATGGTTATTTTGACGTGCAATTTCGCACAGATATTAGTAAGAGTAGTGCCAACTTCAAATCAAAAACATTTATCCCTGTCGGAATCCCCCAAAAAAATAATTCAAGTACTTGCCCCCCCCCCCACCCCACTTTTTGAAATACAATAACAATGACAAGTTGCGTGATTATTGTTTCATTCATATATGTGATGTACTTTTTGTAAAACTACTCCCTGATATTATCAGCTGTAATCAAACTTATATCTAAATATGATATGGTGCCTAAATATTTCATTTATTTATAATTAAAAGACCCTTTCCTTAGATATGGTAGTAATTTTGTCTTGGTAGCTATAGTCTACCAATTGATAAATTTCAAAGTATATCGTAATGCTTTAAAAATACTCATCAACTTAACTAGTTTAATGTAAGCCAAGCCTGAAGCTCAGGCAGATGAGCTAACCGTCTTACATGGCGGAGGTAACAAATAGAGGTTCCTGTTATTGGGCTTAACTACAATTCGTTGATATATAGTCACAAAAAGTAGTTTTTGACTGTACATTGTTAATATTTATCCTTTAAATTGTACATATTATGTAGAAGTTGCAATTTGTACAGTCGTTTCGGAGCGAGGTCCAATTGTAAAATTGCAACTTCAATAAAATTTATATTTATATAATACAAGCGAAGTGCTCGGATTACCTTTTAGATCTCATTTGACCTCACTTGAACCCCCTAATTTGACCAATTTTAGAAACTTTTAACTTGATAAGTAACTTCAAATTTAGCCTCCTAAGTCTTCAAATCGCATTCTGACCCAAAAATGAGCCACCAGCGACCTCGGGATAACCTCGGAAGTAAACGGAATATAGCTTAAATTCTTTTTCGGATCAAGTTACTTTAAGTCTACTCTTTAGAAATCAGACTGGCCGACCATGATGTTCGATCAAACGAACGAACAAAGGGACACGCGCTATAATATATGTATAGAGTATATACATGCATATTTGGGGCCTAAGCAATGAAAAGACAATCCCAAGATACTTTCTGAATTTGAAAAATTAATGGAAATTATTTATTTGCTTAAAAATGATTCGTTGTAATATAAGAAAATAACGTTTTTTTTACGTATTTTAGAGACAATGAAAATTAATATTATGATATCATGTTCCATCATAAGAATGACGGAACTTACAGGCACTGAAGGATGTTGATAAAGTCAATGCAGGCCCGATTTTTTCTTTTATGATGTTGTTAATGTAAGTATGTAATAAAAAGTAATAAATGAATGTCAACTTTTTGATAACAAAAAAGAAAAAAAAAGAAGATAAATAAGTGGTTACACTTATTTATCATTGAGAATTAGTTTTCTTGGATTTCATATAAATATCTTCATTTACTGGTGACCATAAGTCAGTTGAATTTCATCTCTACAACAAACTATGAAGATACTTCAAATAAAGGCATTTTTTATCACTCAAGTGTTGGTTATCTGTAACGGACTCTATAATCCTGGCAATCCTTATATTCAAGGTAAATATTACAAGAAACTGATTAATATTTATTTATATACATATTTAATCTGATGAAAAGATCAAATTTTATAGTAGTAAAGTAACTTTTTATGAGAAATACACACAATTGATTACAAGATTTTAGAATCTGAAGTTTTATATTTTTATAATATTTATTATTTTACCTTTGATAAATACATTTTTCTCATTCAGTTGAAAATAAGTCCGTCTCAATATTTTGTCTTAAATTGATTGATAGTTGTTTGATACTAATACTAATTATTATTATTATTATTATAAAATGACCTACAGCAGGTTTTATTTCAAGGTTGATTAATTTCATGTACACAAATAAGCTACTAAAATTTTATAGGCAGTAAAAAAAATGTTTTTTTCGCGTCATTAGGAAACAAACCAAGGACGGCTCCTCGAATATCTAAAAACCGAATTAATCATGGAGAATGCAGCCCCTTTGTAACAGAGTGGAAAGTATGGGACGGAGGATTTTCGGGTAAAATATTAGTACATGACTCAGTGGATCCCTTTGTATCAACTTGGAAAGCATCATTTGAATTGGATAAAAGCGCCATAAGCTTACACAGCTACGATTCTTTTTCTTCATCCGATTCTGGAGCAAAGTTTCATGTATGTTTGATTCAGCATTCAAACAATTTAAATTATATTTAGTTTAAACGTTTTTAATTTTATATAGATTTCACCAGCAGTTTGGAATGGTGAAACCAAGGAAGGTATGATACGCGAGTTTTCGATTCATGGAAAGTCTCATCCGAATGAGGAAGCCCCAAGGCTAAAAACACTTTCCATCAATGATGGACCTACCCTCAATTGTATTTCTTCTTATGAAACAACCTATAGCTTAAATATTCAAGCTAATGTTGTCGAGCGTCCAGTTTGGCCAAAAAAGGTATTTCTGTTTTTTAAAATAGAATCGGTATAGTATTTAGGTATATCTTGTTTTCTAGATTCTTGGTCTTTATGTACTACTCGCAGATAATGATGAAGAAGGATTTGAAAATGATTCTGACTCTTGGACACCGGAGCTCTTTGAATGGCAGCAAAAAGCTGCAAACGTTTTATTTTTTACATTTATTCACCCTGAAACAATGGATGTATGACAGTATTTTCTTAAACTTATTTCCTTGAATACTATTCCAATATTTTTACAGGTTCCGCCAGCTTTCCAAAAATTAGCACTTACTCGAGGTTCATCAAGTCCAGGATCTGTTCCTTCTGATACCATCATTATTTTTGCAATAGGGGGTTACAGTTACTCGATAAATCCCAACCCTTGGGATTGGTTAACAACGAAAGAAAAGGCTGAAGCCATGGCCGTCAGAGTAGCAGAATGGCCTGAAAAATATGGTTGTGATGGAATTGATTTAGATTTAGAGGAAGGAGCTGGTAATCATGCTGAAGCTGGGCCAAACATGATCCATTTTGCAAAAAAACTAAAAGAATTATCCCCTGGTATTATAATTAGTCAACCAACGTATGGATACCCTCAAGTGAGAGCAGAAATTGATGTAATTAACGGCTCCTGGGATGAAGAAGGAACAAGTAAAGGCGTCGCTGACTCAATAGGTTTAATGGTATATGAAGGAACACAAGCCTTAAGCTATGTGAAGAACTATGCCAACGGAACATCACAATGGGAAGGATTTCCCATAAAAGTGAATGTACCTAAATCATCCATTTTATTAGGTGCTAAGGGATCAACTTCAAGCAGTAACATTGTTAAACTAGCTCAAGCGTCTTTGGATCAAGACCTTTTGGGCATAATGGTGTGGTATTCTTCTGTCAAAAATGGTTTTCAATATGCTCCATACTGGGATGCTTCCGACAAACCTAACTCAATCCAGGGCTATGAAAAAGCAAGGGAAATGTTTAAAAATTAACCATTTTCCTGGTATTCGTATTTACTTGACGATTTATATTGAATCATACAAAACTTAAAAATCCTATGGATAACCTAAAGTGACTAAAATAAGTGTATTTTAATTACTTATGTCTTAACTATTTTTGTAAAGCGACTTTAAATAAATTTATTTCATTTTTTAATTGATTGAATTGATTAAAAAAAATGTACCTATGTTTGTCAAAATTTAAAAATATATTCATATAAAAAATAACTTTTATCCATAACTTCTAAATAATCATTTCTGGTTCATCATCATTGAAGTCCAAAGATTGCACTTTATCAGATTTTAAATAAATATTTTCTTCAATGGATATATCTTCCTCAGAAGAAATTTCATACTCATTTGGAACTAAAATAATATTTGAAACTCCCAATTCCTTACTAAATGAGAAAGATTTAAAAAAAAATTAGATTTAATAAGAAAATAAAAGTCATACTTGTGTTGAAATTCATTTTCCATTTTACTTTTGTCGAATAGTTCTTGAGTGATAACAGATGCTCTTGCTTTTCCAGACCTTTGAAATGAGTCACTTCGTCTTCTGGTCTTTTTATTAAGCTTTGGAATTTTGTTTTCAAAAGAAGGCTCAATTAAATTTGCTGGTATTATTAGAGGAATCACTGGGCTAAGGTTTTCTTCATTTTTTAGTTGGGAAGGTGAGGTTTGAATACTTTGAACTTCATCAGTATTTGAACTTATAAAAGATAAATAAAATAAATATAAGTTATATGGAAATACTTATTTATCATACTTGCAAAAGGTTAATGAGAGTAAAACGGGTAAGAGAACAGTTCCGTGGATAACTCCCAATAATATGACAATAACAAGGAGTAGACTAAAGGATCTAATGATATAACTTGGTAGAAAAAACAAACCAGAAACACCCAACATTGTTGAAACTGCACTTTGTACTATTGGTGGGCCATAGGCTGCTAGAGTTGACTTTAATCTAATTGAATTATTTCGAATGTTCATGGATACAAAGTGATAGGAAACATGTGCAGAGTAGTCAATGGAAAATCCTACACACATAATGAGACAAATCATAGATATAATATCCAAATTGATGTCTAAAATAACCATAAATCCCAAAACTCCAATCTCAATCGATACAAGAGCAATTGTAACCCAGAGGGTAAAAACAATATTTGGAATCAAAATAAATGTTATTAAAATTACAACAATGGCTGTAATTGAAACTGAGTAAATTGTAGATGGAAGAACCTAAGACATTTTTTTGGGAGTATAAAAAAAATTATAATATTAGTCTAAGAGCTTATTAAGTGTATTTTGTTTACTTGAAGAAATTGATCGAAAAAGAGAAATAATGGATTAAATATTATAGCTTCAAAAGGAGCAGTATCCAGAATTTCATACAAATCTTGCATCATAAGTTTCTCTTCATGAGAATTGCGAATCTTTTCAGATTGTAGCAATATTCTAGATGCCAAAATTTTAGTTCTAAGATTAAATATTGGTTAGAATATCATACTTTTAGAGAAAAAATAATGAAAATACTTATTATGATTGAAAACAATATTGTTTTGTATTTCAGGTAAATGATGACGGTGAAGGGTTTCAGTTAGTTTGTCTATGAATCTATGTTCAGAATTTTCAAGCGTCCAACCCGTAAAAATGGTTTTTTGTTTCTCAACAATTTGATCAAAAATATGAAGCCAGTTTTCTTTGAATTGATCATTTTGTGATACGTATTTGGAGTTTTGTATCTTGTTAATAAAATCTGAAATTTGGTGTCGTACACTGGAATTGGAGTAATCCAAGGTTTCTGTAAAAATGACTTGAAAACGATAAGGGTTTTGACGGAAATAAAGGTCTTCAGCTTTGTAATAAGAGGCTTATTTCCCAAAAAATAAAAGAAGTAAGTTTAAAAAAGTAACTCGTCAAGTGATACAATAGTATAATTGATACTTACATAAGAAGGAGTCATAGCGGGATAATTTGGATCGATCTAACCCTTCTTTCATGTTACTTAATATAATTAAAATAAAAGCCGTCAAATATGTTAAATATAAAGCAATTACAATCACTTTAGCACATACAGTATTCAGAATATTTGGAAGTATGGATTCATAAAATTGATTTAAAAAGTCAAATGCAATTTCTGAATCTACGATATCAACGTTTTGTTTCTTTTTCAATCTTTCAGTTTCTTCACTGTATCCCGATACAGCCAAAACGCCACCAAAGAAAGTTAATGTCCAAATATAGATAAAAAATATGCCAATTCCAGAATACAGACAAAATATCCAAACAGAAGGAAATATAGGAAAGGCTGAACCCATGACAAAACTGACAATATTCGTTAAAGAAGTAATGGTAATTGAAACTGCGGCTTCTTCATAGCAAAGACTAAGTCTTTCAGGCACACTTAGTAATTCCGATGTTCGTCTCCATGAGAATAAAATAACATATATATCATCTAAACCCACTCCCAGGAGAATGAAGACAGAGGCTAAGTTAATTGAGATCCACTCCACACCAATGTACATTAGAAATCCCCATGCAGCCCCAATAGCAACAACAATATTTAGACTTCCTACAAGGGATACATAAGGCTTTCCAAGAATAGGATTATTCCAATTTAAGGCGTTCCAGATATTATATGCGGTTAATAGAGCAACACTTAAGGGTAGAAAATCGATGGCAGAGTCTACATTAGAGGCAAACTCAACTTCAATACTTTTGGTAGTTATTTTGTACACATAAAGATTAGGAATGCTAATATTATCCAAAAATTCCAGGAGGGCAGATAGCCACAAATTAGCATATGCTGATTGACTCGGATCCAAGATGTAAGATAATCTTAAGGCCTGCACATTGCGGACTAAGGAACAAATATTTAAAAGTTTTTTTTTGGAAACATCGTATTAACTAATAGATGTACCAACCAATATTTGGGTTATTCTCGTCAAAACTAATGCCTCCTGCAAAAATTGGGAGTTTGTATATTTCATAAGTTGTTGGATCTTGAGTGATGGGATAGGTCAACTCTAAAAGTCCCGAATTGATTTCCTTAATAAATCGTCTCAATGACAAAAAAGTATTCCTTAAACACTGGCCCTCGAACTTGACACAAATATCTTTAAATGTGACGTTTTGATCTTGAACAATCCTTAGTCTTTTATAAATTATTTCATCAAGTTCAGCTATGTTATTCCAATGCTCTATGTTTAAAATAGTTGATCCATTTTTTGGAACAAATATTAAATGAGCTTCATATTCGTTGCTTAGCTCCTTTCCTAAAAATATTTCAAAAATATTGCCATAAATTTCAGATGAAACAACTTATCAAATACCAATTTCGTAATTTGAATAATTTGTTGGAAATAATCCTTCAATGATTTCCTTATCGTTGGTAGTTCTGGAATGGGATGGGAAGAACAGATACTTGGGATCCGACTGATACACAATCTGTTGGAGTCCAGATGCAAAAATAAGACCCAGAAGAAAAGGTACTGTGATAAAATGTGAAGGGTGCTCTCCAATAAAGCGACCCAGACTTCCCATACATTTTCGAACATAGGCATCCAAACGCCAACAGGCGATCCCGTACATGACCATGTATTTGTTACCTTCTACGAAACTTACATTCACTTTTGTTTATTTGATTGAGCAAGATGTTGCGTGTGACATAAATGATCAGGAAGTATGATATCAAAGTACTTTGAACAATTATCATACGATATTTGTCATTTCATTTACTACAAGAAAGTCCAGTTTACAAAATATGACACAAATTAAGGGAAACGTATAAAAAATATATTTAGATCAGATCGATTACATATTTTATATTAAAAGTAACAAATTTATAAAATTAATTACATCTATCGAGAGCATTGAAATTCCGTTAATATGAGATTAATATATATATCGGAATAATTAGCTATTTAGCTGTAGGTGATGAGTTATACGTAAAAAAATTAAACTCTTTGTTCATATGAGACAATTGTACGTTTTGCCTTTTGATGATATCCGTTAATTTCTTTCTTTGCGATAGTAGAGCCTCTCTAAAATAAAAGTAATAAAAAGAAAACATTAAAAGTAAGAACATCGGCTATTATTATAGCTAATAGGTAGAAACAAAATCTTACTGATTTTCGAACCCAAGTTTTTCAAGCAATTTTTCATCAATATCATTATTTATTAGTGATTTATATATTTTTTTAAATTCGATGAACTTTTTATCAAGGAACTCATCCGTTTTTGCCCATTTTTCTTTATTTCGAGTCGATTTTTTCAACTCTATGTGTAGCATTTCAATTTTTGATTCATAATATTTTGCTTTAGCCTTTGCAATTTCTTCCATTTTCAAACTTTCTTCGGAAGGTGTTCGTCGAAGATGAGAATTATCCATGTTTGGTGATTGTATAGCTTGTAGCTTTTTTCTTTCGGCTTTCGTTAGCTAAATTCATATGGAAGTTAACAAATTTTTGATTGTTCTTTTAGACTTACTTTAGTGTTTCTAATTTGTCTACGAGTCATTTCCAAACGTTCAATTTGAAGGTCTAACTTTTCCTTTTCCCATTTTAGTTGTTTGATACTATTGTCCAAAGTTTCTGATTCAGTAGTTGCTGATGATTGCAGCTCATATAAGTCTTTTAACTCAATTTTTAGCTTATCGATGATTTCCTCTGATATAAGAATAACATTCGGATTTATAGGCTCCAATGGATCTATATTTGTCTTGATTTGTCCCAGGGGTAGATCAATCAAAATTGGACTGTTAATCAATTCATAGTCACGTTGCCTTCTCCATTCCTCAACTGTATCGATAGCATCTTCAGCCCTAACTTCAGTTATTTTTGCAAATTCTTCTCTACTTTGAACTACAGCTTCGGTTTCGTACATTAGTGTCTCAATGTCTAGAATTTCGCTCTCTAGATTAATTCGTTTACTACGAAGTAAACAAAGCGTTTTCCATGATTCTTGATCCACTAAATCTGGACAATTTGAAGGACGATCTAGTTCATCTAAGTTAAGGGCCAATGCAATTGAAGTCTTTGTATTGGTAGTCTTTTTTATAACAGTCCCTCTAAACATATTGCTCATCTATAAATAGAGGTTGAAATGAAATTTGTAGATTCAAAATACTTAATTTTCATACTCGTTCTAAAGCAGAGGAGATAGACTTGGCCTTCAATTCTTTAGTATTATCTTGTTCCCCTGTTTTTCTCCCAAAGGCCTTTAAGGATTTAGAAATCCCTGTGACTCCCTTGGGTCGCTTTCTAAAAGGTATTATTTAATTGATGTGTATAGCTCAGTCAACATGTAATCATTTGAATAAAACCTACTTATATGCTTTCATTAATGCTTCAAGTTGGTTGAAATTAAGACCCGGAAATTCTTTTTTGAATCCTTTTTCTAATGCTCTATCTTGAGATTTGAGTCCCTCATATTCTTCTTTCAACTCTGCCAAAATTACCTTACTTTGAACGAGTTCTTCAATTGCTTCATCTCTTACTTTTAAGGTTACTCTTAAATCTCGCCTATAGAATAAAATATATTTTATTTGATAGAAAAAAGAAGACTTATCGAAGAAGGCTCACAAAACTGTGTCTCTTTTCATGAACAAACTATCATACAAGTCCATATGAGAACTCAAATTGATCATTTTAAGCTCCTCAGTAAGAATGCACTTATGAAACTCTAATTTTAAAAGGTATAGTTCTTTTAACTTTTTATTGAATATTCGAATAGAGTCCTCTATTTTTTTAGTCAAATGAACTTCTTCAACTTCTAGCTCTCGTCTGCGAATTGTCGTTCTACTCTTCTGTTCTTCAGCTGCTGTCTATGTAGAGTAGGTTATTTATTAACTATTATGCGTATCAAGACCTAATTAAATATACTACTATAATATTACCTTATATTGTTTCATTAAGCTGTATTCGGCTTGGCTGAAAAGTTTCTCCGGCTTATTAATCTAGAAATGATTAACAATAGTGACAAGTATTATTATTATATATATGTACATATAGTATATATTTGATTTGATTCAAATATGAATTAGTTTATAATTGCCTACAATGAATTCTGGAGGAACAATATCTCTCTCTACTTCAAAATCCCAATTATCTTGCTCTCCTAGTTCTTCACTTGTATTTTTGAGATCAGGTGATGATGCATTTTTCAATTCCTTTAAAATAATTAAATTATACCTATTGTGTTTATGATTTTGATTTTTTTTTTACATATATAGAGATTTTACATACTTCTTGATGTAAGGTATGAGGGCTTGTAAAATTTGGCAAAATCTGTTCGGGTTTTTCATCAGGATACCAGCAAAATTTTGTTTCGTTTGTTTTTTTAAATTCTTCGGGACGACCCAATTCTTTTAGAACAGCAAATAATCGCTCTCTATTGCCTATAAATATTTTTTATTAAGTTAACATGCTTCTGTAGAATATAGAATACTTAGAATTTGATCCAATACAAGGCCTTTGAGTTCAAAAAGTTCATCAAATTTCTCATTAAATTTTGCTTTTAGTTGTCGAATGAGATCCTTTTTATTACATGCAAAAAATAAAAGCAATAAAAGTGCAGACATATTTCTCGAGTATTACTTTTAAAAGTATCAATTGTTGAAAAGCTTGTCGTCTGGACGATATATGAAATTGATGTATCAAATAAGTGTTGTTTAGATTTAACAATTTATAACTAGAACTTCCAAAAAAGCGAAATTTTTGTTCTTCCTCAAAAGATTCTTCTGCATCTATCATAAATTTCTCAGCATTTTCATTATACTCTTTTGGAGATGCTTCATCTTTGAGAGCTACAAATAATAAAAAGGTTGTAATAACCTATGTAGTTTAACATATTATATTAATATTTAGCAATACCATCTCTTAAAATATCGTGACCTTTAATAGAGTTTTTCTTCAGGTGAATAATATTTTCAAATTTTTTATTTCTTATTTCTTTCTTGGCAATTTCTTCAAATCTCGTTTCTTCGAATTCATTTGGTGATGTAACGTCTATATTATCAATATCGATTTGATAGTTAGTTTCAAGTTCGTCAATAGATCTTATTGATTGACACTGTATGTTTGAAACCCCTGTTCTATTACTCTCATCAGAAGTTTCATCCTGGGATTTATCATTTCCTACAGTATCAAGATATTAAATATATATATACGTATAGTATATTTGATATTGGTTAAAATGTGATAAATAAATATTTATTGAGTAGAAAATATTTCACACTTACTAACTAAAATTCATATATTACTCACGAGTTCCCAAATCTAAACTCCAAGTTGGATGTTGAACCGGGTGTGGAGAATGATGAGGAGACTTATTAGCAGCATCTTTTTTGTAAAGCCATCGATACTGTAGATCTTGAGTTAGAACTTCTAATTCTATTTCTATCTTCCTTCGAGAGACCACAAATTTGAACTCATTTTCTTCTTCACATGAAATGGGGAGCAATGGATAATTATCCACAATAATAGGACTATCGATACCTTTGCAAGAGTTAGACGGTCATATCTATATTATATATATGTACTTACATATTGATATTCATATTTACCTCTTAGTGATCTCCCTTTGATAAGAATCGTGTCCCAGACAGATTCTTTGATTTTGATTGCTTCACTTCTTTTATCAGATAATTCAGCATTTAATTTTTTATGTTCTAGTTCATCTTTTGTGACTTCTTCCTTTGAATACAATAAGTGTTATTTGATTGATTCCTTATCAATAGACTTTAAAAAGGCACTTACTTGTATTCTTCGGTTTAACTCATCCGTATTTAATTCAAACGCCTGAGGTTCGATTTGATCCTTTTCTGGGAGAGCCTTGTTCTCTTCCCAAAGTTTATTCAACTCCCTTTTTACTTCCTTGAACTCTACCTGAATATTAAGGATCTCTGTATCGTAGATTGCTTTTTGAGCCAATTTCTCATTTTCACTTTTGAGAGAAATCCAACTGGATCCACTTTTTACGGGTTCAATTTCGATAAAATCTACATCCTTACTGACTTTGGTATAAATTTGTTTTCCTCTTTTTAATGCTAATTCAGGAGCTTGAAATATCTGAATAGAACCTCTTTTATTTAGACATACAACATTTCCTAAGTCAATATGAAGATATTAAAACAGTGAATTCATATATTAATCATCATATTCCTCTACCTAATTCATCCACATCAACATCAAATACTCCTCCAGTGTCAAAATGAAATAAAGGGATAATTTTTGGTTTCTGTTGAGGACAAGCCTTTTTGACCACTCCTAAAGTACCATCAACAGAGGCTATGAGTATGAAATCATTACTTACTCCTTTGAGAGTATTGATGAATAGCTGTTGATCCGTGACTATTTTATTTTTACATTCAACCTGAAAATTTTAAAAAAATCACAGGATGTATCCATAATTACAATACACTATACCTCGCTATTCAACACATATTCATTCAAAGATTTGTCCCCATAATGAAAACTGAAACAACTTTCCAAATTGTGTGACAATATTAAGCCTGAATGATATGATTGCAAATCCAAGGTTTGAACTATCTCTAATTTAGTATTATTTTTCTTTAACTTTACAATCGTAATCAAATTGAAAAATGAGAATTCTTCAAACGTGTCTTGATGATTTACATCATCCTTTATGGAACCTAAAAGGATAGCTCCATTTGTCTCCAGGATATTCCATATTGAAACTTCCATAGTATTACCTAGGATACAATATAAATTCGATCTAGGAATTGAATGTTTATTTTAGTGTTTCCAAAAATGACAAAATATTAATTTGAGGAGGTGGAATGATCCTACAAATTATAGGGTTATTACCCCTTCTGAAATCACCTAAATGATTTAACCCTAATGTTGATAAAATTAGTATACAATATGTAAATGTATATCTACAAATTCTAAGTTTTATTACTTCATACAATTAGGGGATCAATCCCCAAATTATGAAACATTGTTTATGAAGAGTGTTTATAAGTACTGAGCTGCCCATTAAATCTCAAACGTACGTATTTCCTGAATCAAAGGCTCAATTTGGAGAAATAAAGTATTTAAAAAAATTAAAAATATGTAGACTAGTAGTTTCTTATGTATAAATCTGCTATCCTTAAACCGAATCATATTTGAGTAATTGAGCATAAAGTGATTTCCCCTGCAGTATAAGTTCATTAAACTACTGTGGGGGTGACCGAAGTTGGTGTAAAAACTTGACCAAATTTTTACACAGCAAATTCACATTTTATTAATAAAAGTTAAGATAATTAAAAAACACTGCTTCTGTAATTTGTACATTAAGTGTGTAACATGTTCACTTAATTCCATTGGTTTTATGCTATAAATATCACGCAGCTAAATTGTAGCTCATTTTGAGGATGGTAAAATTTGTTCCACAATGTCAAATTCAAATAATAAAATCATCATTTGATTTTCATTTAAATTGTAATTACTATTGTATTTATTCAAATTAGACTATTTGTTTCAAAGATACAAACATTCGTGTTATTGTAGAAATCCGAGTTTACCTTCCGTATTAATATTGTCAATGATTCTCCTTTTGTCAGAATCAACCAAAAAAAAAGTTTTAGAACAACGCTCTCCAACAAAGACACATTGATTATCCTGGGCACAAATATTTAGGGATCCATCATTGAGATTCATTTCATGAACAGCTCCAATAGAGAAACTACATTCCTCATCTTCACGCACTTGTAAAAAAATCCATCTCCCATCTCGTGTCCCGACAAAAAATTCTTTCGAATTATTTCGTCGTTTAAATAGAGATGCAACAGGATAATTCAAAGCACAATTAAATACTTCTTTTTGAGACTTGAAGATCTTAATCGTTCCCAAGGCTTGTATACTTAGGGTTAAAAAACTGTTGTCAGCAATGTAGTATACTCGTTCTATCACATCTTTGGTATCTATTTGTTTCTTTAGTACATTGGCTGTGTATTCTGTTGTTTGAATTCGAACAATATGACCCTGATATTTATGAGACATGCATATATTTTTTTATTTCTAGAGTAAAAAGGTACCTCTTTTGTCCAGCCAGTAAAGTTAAAAGCGGCAAAGTCTTCGAAACAATTCATCATATTTAAGTTTGGATTCTCAAATGTCATCTTATGAATTAATCTTGGGGGTGCTACTTCTAATTTAGCCATCTAAAAGTTGAACAAAAATCTTATGTATTTTGATGTTACTGTTTAAAAAAATGATGGCATCATACAACAATAGAATTTGGTAGAATAAATATAAAGGATTCGAAATGAACTTTGATGTGGTGATATGAACTCAACACATTTCCTAAAAGATTTTGTAACCTGTCTTCAACTTGAATTTCAAGTATCAAATTCTTATCAAGGTTAATTTTGAATATTTTGGACTCCTTTGTCAGGACAAATATATCTGTGGGAAATCTAAATTATAAAATTGGCATAGCAATAAGGGCTTAAAAAGTACATACCTCCATGTGTAGGAAATTGGTATTTTTACATCTGGCATATTCTCGATATTTGTAATTTTGAATTGTTTTAATTTCATATCCCTTCCACAATGGTTTAGATTTATGACTTCTAATCCAAGTTCCTTGTCCTTAATGCATAAAAATTTTGTTGGTCCCATTCCTGTATTGAGACTAAAAGACATGTTGAGAGGATCCTAGTAAAGGCATTTTGAAATTTTTATTTAATTGAACGTTAAATATAAGGATATTACGGTTAAATTTGTCGATAAACTATGAAGAAGTAATTTTTTCTTCCAATTCCATAAGTATATTTTAAATTCGGGGATTCCAGTTATTCCACCTAAATAGCTATCATGATCCAAACATAAAAGGCTAAAGGGAAACTCTGAAACACCTAATAATTTAAATTTATAATTATATGTTGAGATTTTGTTGCAATTAATTATTATTAGAATGAAATATTACACAAGTCAACAAAAATCATCCTTAGATTTCATATTTAATTCTGAGGGTCATACCAGAATATCATGAATCTATAAATTAGTTTTTTTATCAGATAATGAGGTTTTCGAGCATTTTTTTATTTTTATTTTTTTTTAGTATTTTTATACAAGTTTCAGTTCAGTAGTAACATTTATTTGATTTAATTTTGTATGTAAAAATAACTGGAGGTTGCTGGAATAGAAATCCCGGGGGAACGGAGTTGTGTCCCTTAGATTAATTTGAGACCCATAAAACACGAATTATACTAGTGTCACCAGCCGTCCTCTTTCCCCTGGACACGTGCTCTTTTTACATCCAGTCCGAGGATTTTTTTTTTTTTTTGTACATTTATGTAGTGTCTGAATTTTACACAAAATAGAGTATATAGTTAAATTGATATATTATGTTGTGTACAAAATATTTCAGCTACTGTTACCTTGTGGCGTAGTATTGCCTTTTGGGTCCCTCAACTCATATTAGACACATTATTATTTATTAATAACCTATTAATAAATAATCAATCATATAGAGCTGTCGAAGAATAGGAAATCCTCGGCGAATGTTGACCACAATCTGTTTGTTAGCAACCTGCGTTAGATATATTATTTGCATTATTGATTTGATACAATCTATTTCAGGTTGACCAATAAAACTAATACTAAACTCTAAAAATTATATTTTTTAAATATTACCTCCCTCCCCCCGCCCAAAAAAAAAAAAAGAAAAGCCATCACAGATCAGGACATGTGTAAAATCTATGTAAAAACTGTAAAATACTCAAAATGTCAAAATCCAAAACCAAATCTGATACGAAAAATCTAGTTACAGATTCGATATCAGCATACCAAGTACTACTAGAATAGGCATTAAATAATTTTTCAAAAAAATAAAAACTTTGTTGACTTGTGATTATGGTCTAAAACTCACTTTGAAGCTCTATTTGTGAATCTGGAGAATTGTACTGATATATATGCACCTTGGGGGCTAAGTTACCCTCGCTCCAAGCTAGAATGGACAAATCATCGCGTACTGTGATGGCTCCAATTCCTTTTAACTAAAAAAGCGTACATGCTGATTAATTACATATTATCTCATATTCTGTACGGACTAGCTTAGTCATAGTTTTATAAATAGCATGGAGTTAGTTAGTGTCAGATGTTCATAATACACTTGTTATCAAATTCAAGTGGAAAAAATAAATCAGACCTCATGAATTGACTCGGAAGAAAGATAACGATTTTTTCCAGAATTAAGAAATGTAAACTTGATTCTACTTCCGTCATGAATACAAAGGACATCATCCGCAACGACACCAACACTATCCTTTTTATACCCATAGTGTGACCATTGATGTTGAGGTTTGATTCTATTACCCTCGAAAACACTGGACGTCTTCATTACTAATTTTAACTTTAAATAATTCTCAAAAGATTACTCCGTCACAGAATTGATTCAACAAAATATTTATTGATCAAATAAATATAGGTTTGGAGTGTGCTAAATAATATATTGTATTATATAATTCAACTAAATAAATAAAATCTGATACATAAATGAGTGAATCATAGGCCATGCAAATTATTTCAATAATTATGACTTTTAAGTCACAAAGTCTCCAATATAATATGTTTATATATAATAATAAGTTATCACAGATACATGCTTGCGTAATATTGAGAATACAGATTAGATTAAAGTGCAAAATTCGTATTAATCGTCTAAATTTTGGAGCGTCGTTAACATGATGAGTTATGGAATATTATAATAAATAGGGGTTAATTTCAAGGTAAATGCGTGGGGTCTACAAAAGGTTTTTCCAGTGGGAGGTCATTCATAAGTGAAGGATGAGGTGGCGACGAAATAGTGGGCGTAGGAGGTAAATTGAGCTTAGGATGAGGAATATCTCTTTTATGTGATCGTCGACGAAGGGACCTGCAATATTACACATCATACATTTTAATAAATCAAATAAAACAAGGCTCTCGCATTTCATTCAATTAACATGTTTCAATAAAAAATAATATAGTTATATACCTTGATAAATAGCAAGGATAGCAGAGTGGAACCCAACAAAAAACAAATATTATACGCCATAAAATGCTTCCAACACTCCTATTTTCTCCCTCACAACAGCAACACCACCATGATCTTGGACAAAGATCCACTTGATGTTCACCAACATCATCTTGAGGAACACAGCAAAGTAAAGGCTCATCATCCTCTTCGGGGGATGATAAAGAGTTCTTTCTTTTGATCGATGATAAAGTATTAGCCTTTTCCATTCTCGATCTTAACTTGGTCAATGAGCATTATTAAAATTATCATGGAGAGAAGTTATTCATTTTCTGTGTCAAGAGGAGGAGGAGGAAGGTATCGCCGTTGTCTTCCTGCTCCCTTCACTTTTCTTTCCTCTTTTTCAATTTCAAGCAGGATGGAAGGAACACTCGCTATTCTAGCACATATAAGCGCAACTGATTAAAACTTACATGTTTTTTCTCTCTAATCATTTTCCGCACTCACAATAGTACTAATAAATAAGTAATAAGTTTATTCAGACTACAGTAACTCTGTTCAACTACAGCAAACTGAGATATTAAGATTACGAAACGATTTTAGTACATGTATTTATAAATATTTGTCCAATATTCATTTACATGTAGTTAAAGGGCGTTAGTGAGAGCTTTTTGTGAGCATGCCTGTATTTAGAAATCGATTGCGACTTGGATTGCAATAAATGCATAATGTTTAAATTTTAAGCAGAATCATACCTGCCTCCTTATTTTTGTCGTCCTTAAAATAACTCATTTAATTATGCAATTTTATTGTGAAGAAAGTATTGACCATTTCTTAAGACAAAACCCTCATTTCAAGTGGCATAAATGATCAAAGAGGTAAAGTATCTCTAATTAATTTATTATATATGTAAACCAAGCCTCACAAGGTAACAATTTACTAAATAATAATTTTGTTGTTAGAAAAGTACGCACCACAATTAATCGTCGACCTAAAAATTGACTTTTTCATATAATTGCAAATCGAGATGCATCTACCCGACGTATTTATTAATCTCAATTGAATTCTTATTAACTTACTTACTACCCCCCCCCCCCCAACACCCGAGAACGTGTTAAACAGAAAATGCCCAATAAACTACTAAGTTTACCCCCAAGGTTTTAAAATCAATTACCAATCATTCTTAATAGCATGTCAGTTAACGCACATTTATTTTTCATTTTAAATTTATAAATATAATATATAAAAAATATTTGGTTTTGTGTTATAGATTTCTATGTAATCATTGCTGATCTACAGATTTAACAGCCGTCGCTACACCCTCATCAGAGGAAGTCGTTGAAGATACAATTGGATCTCCAGCGTTCGAAATACTTATGATGGCACTTTGAACTTTAGATTCTAAATTAAAAATCAGACTTAAGTATCTATTCTTCATAAAATTGATGTTATATCAATTACCATTTCCATCTAAAACGTCCATCATATAATATACAGACTCAGCTCCAACATTATCTTCCTCAACAATAGCAACATCATCAGCACTCTGCTCCACAACCTTTTTCGAATAAAAATAAAGACAGTATGAATTAATTTCATCATATAAAATGATTGAGTACACTTACACCAACAATCTGACCGGGACTAACAATGCTTGTAGTCGATTCAGTGTCAATTTGATTTGGAATAAGATGCGCAGGTAGTTTGGGAGTATTGATGATAATTTCAGCATTGCCATCATCCAGCATATGTCCAGCAGATTTCATATGAGTAAGAAGATGTGGTTTGCGCATAAACCCTAAACCACAAACAGAGCACTCATACTGCTTCTTAGTAGAATGCGTAAACCTGTGGGTATTGCGATTATCACGACTGGCAAATCGTCTATGACAAATTTCGCATCCATAGGGCTTGTCTCCACTATGGATTCTCAGATGGGCCTTAAAATGATCTGGATAAACAAAACCTAAAAAAGAGACATTCGTGATAAAGATAGTCTTTTGTACCGAGTAGAAGATACTCACTTGCGTCGCAATGATCACACTTAAATGGCTTTTCACCCGTGTGCTTTGCTTTAGTGTGATAGTCAAGAAGTCTTCGTCTCTTAAACATAGCTCCACAAATTTTACATCTGTGCCGTTTAACATTTAAATGCGTGCCATCAACATGTGAAGCTAAATTCGATTTCTGCTTAAAAGTGGCGCCACACATTTCACATTGGAAGGGACGTTCCCCTGTGTGTATCCTTTGATGATCGAGCAAACCCATCTTTCTTGAAAAGGTTTTGGGACATAGGGTACAAGGATAGGGCTTTTCATTGTTATGACAACGATTTTTGTGAATTCCTCTAGCCTGCTTTGATCCGAAAGTTCGATTACACTGATCACATTTAAAATCAGACGGATCCTATATTTAAACATGACGTTACACATGATAATAATACATAAGTAACAACTACATTAAATCCTAACTTACGTGCTTGATTACTTGCTCACTTAAAGGAGGGCCATCCTCAATGTCTTCAGCTGAGTGAGAATTTTCCTGATGTGCTTTAAGTTCTAAGGAATTTCGACAGGCGTAAACACACAAGAAACATTTGAATTGTAATCCACAATCAGTAGATTCCAAGTGTTCTTCCAATTCTTTTTTGATACGGAAAGTTGTCTCACATCTACCACATGGATATGATACAGGCCGATGGGCCTTTTTCATGTGTTCTATTTTATTCCTGTTCAATAAATAATAGGAGTATTAGTATATGAAGTAGCAAAGGCAGTTAAAGTTATGAAATTCCTACTTTTTCTGGTCAAAAGTCTTGTCACACAATTCACAAGTCAAATCATTTGTTTTCGGGGTGATCACCGCCTTTGCTGGAGAATGATGGATCTGCTCCTCAAAACCGTTAAGTATTTTGCTTGTTTTGATAATTTGTCCATCACCACTCGTCAAAGTGATGCTACTTTTCGATGGGACTTTTTTCTTGGCAGCAATGGCAGCAGCGGATGTTTTGACGACAGTGATCGTTGGAGGAACGTACTCCTCATCTCCTTCATCATCGACCAGAACGGATCCAGGACTTTCATCCTCAACCATATCCGCATCAAAGATTTCAGATTTGATTTCTCGAATGATGGGGCCCTCAAGCACTGATTCCTGCTAAAGCAAAATGATGGGGGAAGTGGATGGAAATGAAGGCAAATGCTCTCAGGAATAAATGAACAGAGCTCGAACTTACCAAAGCTCCTGGAGTCTCCCGAAGTACTCGCTCTCCCTCTTCCTCCGTGATGAATATGGACTCTCCTCCCCTAAGAACGGCGCTCTGCTGAAAGCGCTCATTGATCTTCGCTTTTCGGACCCGTAGTTCCTCCTCCTTCGCCTCAATCCAGTCCAGATCCCTGAAGCAGGGAAGACAGACCACCATGTCAGAGCGGATGGAAAGAACACCGGCCTCTGTCAATATCATACCCAGGGCAGAGTAGATGGGGTTGCCGGAGGACGGCATCACATCCGTTGTCAAGTTCCGACACTCCTCCAGATCTCCATGACAGATGAGACATTTTCCGACATCAGTTGGCTGTGTCGCTCGCGTTATCTGGTCACTCTCATCCTCCTTCTCATCCCCCATCGTCATATAGCAAAGAAGATACCAACTGAAATAAAATGGCGGAATGAAGCACTCCCTTCTCCACTCAAAACAAACGTTTTAATACTCCAATGGCATGCTGCATCCCATCCAACACCTTCAAAGCTCTGCTACACTCATGACGTCATACACATTTCTTTTTCCCGCCAACTTGTGTGCTCCTTTGTCTCTTCACCTCCTCCACTTCCAATTCACAGTACTTCCATTCCAAAGACACTATAAATTCCTCGGGATTTCCTATGAAACACACCTATCTAATCAATGAATGAATGAATCAGCCTGATAATGAACATCATTAAAGTCTACAATCTGCGAGTTAAGAACGACTCATCAACGTCATCATGAGGCTTTTCTTCTTTCTCTTGTAGTTATACGTAGTAGGCTTGATAGTGAGTAGGCTAACAATGCACCAGGATCGATAGCCGAATTTTATATTGTTAGCCGCGTTAAGAGGTTCTGTGCCAGATTTTTTTCTACGTATTGTTTCGTCATATTTGTTACAGAAAGTCGATTGTCTACAATAATATTATATAAGTTATAGCTAAAATTAGATAGTTACTCTGCGCTCAGTTATTTTTCCATTGAAATTCATACGATCAAGAAAAACACTCTTTTCAGAAACAATGAATGCTAATAAAAATGTGAACGTCACTATGTACATTTATTTATAGTTTAGTTTTCGAATAAAAAGGGTCTATAACGATAGTGATGTACCCTTGACATTACTATGTTGTTTCCTTTAAGTGAAAGCATGATCACAAGAAACATTATGAGAATAAATTAATCTTATACGATCCTACTTTATCATGTTTAAATGTTTGATTTAACAATCAAACGCAACATGAATATGTTCTCCTGAAAAATTGATTTCCTGGGCCATAGCAGTGTGTTCCACAAATAATATTAGTATGCCTTATTGAAAGGTTCAGAGTTAATATGCTTGGGAACAAGGGCGTACTGGCCCGGCGGTCAACCGGTCAATGACCGGTGCGCCCCTCTGAAATCTTTACTAGGCGCCCCTTCGATTTAGCATAATGCACCTTTATCGTACAAGATATTTACTCTTTGCCCGGTGGAAATTTTCGCCCCAGTACGCCCCTGCTTGGGAACCATATTTTGATTTCCAAAGAAGAGGACACAACGTCCGATCATTTTTGTCATCGTCTTCGTCCCCCCTTCCCTAATATTTCTGAAATTAATAAATTTAAGCATAAAATACTAATTAATCTTAAATCTCATTTTCTTAGAAAATAAATTTCCCATTTTTTTTCAAATAATATGTTATCTTATCTTTATTTTTATTTTTCAAAAAGCCCAGGTATTTCATTAATTTTAAAAACTTACCCGGACGCAAGAGAATAAAACGTGGACATGTCCGAACTGCGGAGAGGACGCGTGTTTGTCATCTTAACATATCAATGATATGATATCATATAATACTCATTTGCTCCTCTAAAGCTTTAGACTTTCCAACTCCCCCGACATGGTTCATTAATATTTTAAGAATAAGCTCTGGATGAAATGACCTTTAGTCTTAATCGGATAAGCATTATTATGCACTAATAATAATGTATAATTTGTATGAATCATTAAGAAATGTAATTACTTGACTTATAAAATGATAATATGCAACTACTTTTTAATCTTTGGATTTAAAATTTCATTTGGTATATATAGATAAATACATATTTATAATGGACAATCCTTAATTATGTAGTAAGAATTTTTAATCTATTAATCAAAAAAGTCTTAATTATTGATAATTTTTGAATAAAATAGAATAATATAGGTCGCATGCTTTAATCAGCAGAAATATTTGTCAAAACAACTTTCTATTTAATTGACCGATTGAATTATTGTATGAACTAAATATACTCATGTGCAATTTCATTCACTCTTTATAACTCATAGTATGCACATTCTGAATCTAAAAATACTATATAACAAACAATCAAAAAGTCAGACTCTCTTTCCGACATCCTTTGTTTAATAAAAAGAGATTAAAATCATGCATGGGCGACCCTATACCGACCATATAGGGGCATCATTCTATTATTTCCAACTAACTGTGGGCCCACGTGTATTATATACGTATATATAATTTATTATAGTTAAATAACATATAATTAAAACATCAATATTAAGTGTGATTTGATGTATTGCTACTCTTAGATTACACAATAAATGCTCATCAGTAATTAAGCTTCTATTTATTCTTAGAATTTACATGTTTCATTCTAAAAAAATAATTGTAAATAAGTAGATGCTCACGAGGAAAATATATATAATTACTTGTTTGTAGTTTCAAAATCTCAGGAATATCTTCCAATGACAAAGACATGTAAAATTAAATTAAATTAAGTTATTTTTAAAATTGTACTTCTTTATAAAACTTATTTCAATGGTAAGTCTCTCATAGACTATATATTTATATATATATTGACCACTGTAGTGTAACAACCCCAAAGTTCAAGTGGAATAAAGAAAAGTGTGTCATTTTCATTAACAGCAATAAATAAAACTTCATCTCAAAACTTTTAAAGTCAGTTTTAGGATCACCCATGTCTAAATTTATGGATTTTAAATAATTTTTTAAGGGTACATTTTTGAGGAAATCGGCCTTTTGCGGTTAACTTATTGTATTTTTTGTCGACTCAAAATATAAAATTTGAGCTACAATAAGTTGAAAACAGCTCAACATTGAGGGACGGCGATTAAACATCCCTACTTTAAAGATATTCATTATACATATTTATATGTAAATAGTTTTATCAAAATAATAATAATAATAATAATCAAAGTCTAGAATTCCAATTAAATTAGGTAAGATGATTAATCGTCATCTCTCCGGGGAGGATATATAAACTTTTTTATGCTACGTCAAAGTAAACTTTAAAAAATTTATGAAATGTCAAGATTTTTTCAATGAAAATAAAGACCCAAAATATTACATAAAAATCCGCTTTCTAAATGTCTTTTCTAATAAAAACAAGAATCAGATTTATTATTATTTTTTGTTAAATAAGAATAATATTAATTAACTAATTTTATAGTATATCCCCCACCCCCCTTAAAATTGATTGAGCCAAATCTCCTCTTTTTTTTTAGAAATTAAATGTATGGTTATCCAAGCTTATACATTTCATCACTCTTTTGGTATAATAATAATTCGATCCTCTTTACGTCTTTTTTTGAAAAATAAACAGAACTAGCTTTTTCGAGCTCTCTTCAAAACAAATTTGCTGAAAAAATGACTAATAACGAAGGAAGGCCTAGCTTCAAGTTATGGAACTTGAATTTGTTAGTAAAGATTTAATTAAGAACTATAGCATTATTGATTGCTATATGTTGTAATATTACTATTTAAAAAAAATCAACTTAAATTCAAATTATTATACTCTTTTTACTGTGTTTGTGAGGAGGGGGGAATTATTCTATATGATATAGACTATATCATACTCCTCAGTTAAAATCTTGGAGGGGGAGATATACCCTTTCTACGCCATTGTTTGTATTCAACACTTTATGCCCAGAAGAAAAATAGGATCAAACAAGAGTTGTCATTTCATGGTATTACTATCAAAGTCATTCAAAATTATATGCTTCAGTTGGCCTTTAAAAGGAATCAATTTACAATTCACGTTAAAATCCAAAGACATTGGCTAGCTTGGAAAGAGAAAGACTTTCACAATTTGGTCTGAATCAATTGAAAGGTTGATTTAAAAATATTTAAGGGATCATTAGGATTTGATCGTTTTCAGATCAAGATAGATTTCCTTCATTTTAAGTATTACTTTATTGTATCCGACATTTGTGGATTTTGCTCTTAGTAAGACAGGCTTTAAGTAGCCACCTAAGAAATGAATTTACAAAAAAATATACTTCCTCAAATGACCTCACTATGCAAGCAAGACTGTCAATCATGCTCGTAGCTAAAGTAAAAGTCTAAGGGGCACCAAGGGGGAATCCTAGAAAAGTGAGTTTGAAGATGCTCAGTTATATCTGTGTTTACAAATATATAGTACCTAATATTGTCATTATAGCTCGGTAGGCAATATTATGCACGGACTTTTTGATGGTTTTTTGATGGTGAGCAGAAAAAGGGCAGTATAAAAGTATAAGGTAAAAAGGGAACTTATATATATTATGGCTTTTTCAACAATTGAGTCGGTTAGGTTGGGCAATTGCCTCTTTTGGCCCACACCCTCCCCTTTTGTACACGTCACTGAATCTAGGTGAAGATATGAGCTCAAAACTACGTAAAATAATAAAAAAGGCCAAGATAGTCCACAAGGTGGAGGAGGCAAAATTATATATACCAAGAGCCATACTGTTTATGAAATATTCAAAAATGAAATAAATACAAGTCACCAATTCTTGCTATTATAATTGGATAAATCACTTCTAAACGAAATAATTTAGGCAGAAAATAACGTTTGTAGAGGGTGGAGGTAATAAAAAAAATCACTTTTTCTACATAGGGTGTCATAATTAATTAAAAGACTTGTGCATAGCCCCAAGCTATAATTTATTTTTATTGTGACCATCTACAAATTTTAACGTATAACTATAATTTATTTTGTAACAAAATACTTGCCTCAATAATCACGTCGAGTTTTTTTGTCCACTCGCAACTTCGACTCACAAAAGAGAAAGGAAAAATTTGGAAAAATATCTGGTAGCTACCCTTCTGTATTTTTCTTGTTACCAACTTTTTAAATTTGGGTAGAGTTATTATTTAGATATACCATACATCTGTAAATTCTATCATTAGAATCGTTTATCCCAAAAAGTTTGTCGTGTATCACGACGAGCTTTTTGGGATAAACAAAAACACACTGTATTCTCCCTTCAGCTGATTTTCATCATTTGACTCCTTTGATTTAAAGCAGCTGACTCTACGTGTTATGAGCTCAAAAAGTGTATTATTATTATTTATGATTTTGATGCATACAAAATATATTAAATCAAGAATTGCACGCCCTTTTTTTGAATTTTGAATATATTAGGAGTAGTAACGATTGGTTTATGATTGGTAAAATTTATAAATATATAGTATATCTAAATAATAAATTCTGCCAAATATTAACAAGTTGGCAACATGGAAAATACAGAAGAGTAGCTACCAGTTGTTTTTCCAAATTTTTCCTTTCTCTTTTGTGAGTCGAGGTTGCGAGTGGCCAAAAAAGCTCGACGTGTATATGTAGCTATTGTGTATTATTTAATACTATCAAATAACAGTCAGGAGATAAAATGCAGGGCCATCAGATAGTAATTGTAGGCACACTTTCTCACCTCAACAAAATGCCCACCCCAATTCATAGTTCATGACGTTGGCTTTAATATACTTTGCAACCTTTCCTTTAAAAATATAAATAAAAAAGTTTAAAAGCAGTCTGTAATTAGCCAATTCAGGCATGATCGCATCCCTTTACCCACCACATCCATTTTTATTTTGTTCTTCCTATTTTTTTTATCTCTTTCTGTTTCTAGACCTTTCAGTACGTCTATCACACGGCATATTGCATTCCTGGAAACTTGACTTTTCTCCTTTATCCACCTCTCATGGCATAAAATTATGTAAATATTCCTAATGAAATGATGAAGTTGATAATTTGCATCGTGCTGTAACGGCTGCAATTATGTTTGAAATCGTAATCCATACGCATAATTCATTTTTAGATTTGAAACAGTTGGGATTTATATAGTTACAAGTTTCTACTTCGTAAATAAAATTACATTATTTATATTCCTTTTTGGGTATTTTATTTTATAAGGTGTGGGTTTTTCCTAATATAAAGTAGTTATTTGAGAGGTTTCTATCTTCAACAAATATTTCTCTCATTTTTGATCGTTTGACATACTTCATATAATTTCCAGTAGTTACTGCTAAATTTGAGGATTCTATTCCTTATTCAATATGGATTGAAACGTGGTTAATGGTTGATTAAATTATGAAACTATAATGAAAACAAGTTCATTACTTAAAGTGGGATCTTGATTGATTTCGTAGATTTATAAAAATAGCTGGTGATTTTATATTTTACTTAGTACATTCAAAGTTTTTTGAATAACTAAATAATATTTCGATACCATTGACGTTTCATAATTCGAGGAACATATCCGAAGAAATTTATTCTTCCTTAAAATGAATATGTACTATGGAATCGAATAGGAAACAATTGTTCCCATTCTTCCATGGGAACAAGTCCAAACACGCTTAAATTATCCATTCATAATGTTACTGGTGCAAACTGGTGCCGTAATATAGAACATTATATGTAACAAACTGTATAGTCCAGGATTTTAAGAGATCATTTGGAATTGTTCATATTATATATAATTTCTAAATATTTCTTTGAAATACCGATTAGAAGTCTCCCAAAAATGTAAAAAATCCCTATGAAAGTCTAAAATATATGTAACTATACCAAATTGCAATGTTTACTCTCAAAAAAGAAGGAATATTTGAATATTTTTATAAAATAAATTGACCTCATTTCTTGAATAATTTCCCATTCATTTAAAATTCAAGAAAAAAAAAAAGTGGATATCTTTTTGTAAGAAATGAAGATCAAGTTTCACTAATAATCTCTTGAGGTAGTGCAACTTAGCTAAAAAAATCCCATCTTTGTATACACATGCAATGTAAAATCATTACATAGAATATTTTCAAAAATATTCATTTGTATTACTCCTTCATAGTACATTTTATCTGATATCATTATGTACAACTATAGTGAAGTATAACTTAAACATTGTAGAAGATTTATTATGGTTGGCTCTGACTCTATGTATTATAGTGCATGGATGTTAGATTTTGATCAGAGCTTTCTAGTTACATATTAACCGGAGATTCGGGATCAGATGGAAGCTAGTGTTATCAGAAACTATTTCATAAAAATAAAGTCACATATATAATGAAAGGCTAATTTTATTGATCCCAAAGCCTCTTCTCCTAAATTTTATTGCATTTAAATCGGACGTTAAATCATCCATTCAATGGAACAATCCTTGCAAAAATGAAGTTATCCTTCATCTACATCAGTGGTTCCCAACGTGGGGCATGGCAATATTTTGGTGGGGCATGGCCAGGACGTGCACCCTTCGGCTTACTATACCAAAGACTACGGTGCAATTCGAGAATGAGTAGTTAACACTGAATTGTTTTCTTTAAAAGCTTGTTGAGAGATCAAGTTAATGGCCTTTTAAGCTTCCTTCACGTGTATAACAGTAAATTTTTCAATAACGAAAATTAAATATCACAGGGAGGGCATCAGGATTTTAGACACGCCTAGGTGGGGCATGGCTTAAAATCGGTTGGGAACCACTGATCTACATACATATTCGTAGTAATGTTTAAAGTAATATAATTAATGTTTTAATTAGATCTAAATTAAAAATAATATCAAAGTCTTCTCTCTTGGATGAAAGAGACTTAAAGTTTTACAGTTTTACGAATTCAATTGATAAAATGATGCACTTGGCTATAATATTAGTGAAAATATAATAGCCTAATTGATGGGGCCTTAAGATTATCAGTAGTTCAATTTCTGATTACATTAGTAAGAAATCATGCTAACAGAGACAGGACTGAATCAATTTTATTCTGATATTAAGAGTCCATACAAAACCAAATAGTCATGTAATTTCTCATTGTTTTTCAAAAAGTAGATTAGAAGGGTTATGCATCAATCAATCATGATCTTTCCCCTCTAATTCCAGTGCTACTCATGAGAGTGTAAGAGAAATCGAAATGTGACAAATTAACTCTCATTGATTTTTATCTTCGAGTATTATCGTTATTATTATTAATATTATTCTAATTCGCTCTTTATATTGAAGTCATAATTGTAAATGCATGCATTGAAATACTACATTGACTATTGAACAAAGAAAAAATAAATTCCCTAATTCATTAGTTATCATTCCTTCATAGACTGCTCTTGATACCAAGCGATCAATCTCATTTATAAACTATTTCTATGCTGATATATGAAAATATTTATTTGTATTTATTATATATTTAAAGGATTTTCCTCCTCGTCTTTTATTCGCATTCTATGATTAAACATTTCATCATTATTCTTTGCTATTCATGATCGACATTGATCAATCAAAGATAGATTTCATGTCACATGATATCTATCTTTGATTGATCTGTAAGTGCCTCACATCTATCACACATGATTCATGTGATGAATGGGAGCCACTTAGCCAGAGAGCTACAAAGGAGGTGAATAAGAGCACTAAGTTGATAGCTAAATTTTAAGGTAAAAAGCTAAAGCTGATGATGTAAAGGTTGGAATTGTCTAAAGAAGAAGGGGGGCTTCAATTTGTGTGAGAAGAAGCCTCTCCTTCAATTTGAAAATCACGCATGCTAAATGAAAATACAATCCTAAAACAAATTCAATAGTTTCATCATCTTTGCGAACTAATTGCATAATTGCACCTTTGATACATTTCATTTAACTATCTTTTACATCATTTTAATGAGGCTTGAATTAACTTTCAAGATATGGAGCTATACGGCCCCGTTCAAAAGGGTGCATAATTATGTTTTGTACCCTCAGTTTATAGCAGCGTTTCTCAACCGGGGTTCCGCGGAACCCTAGGGTTCCGCAGACGATCTTTAAGGGTTCTGCGAGAAAAATGAGATTATATAAGCTATTACACTTTTCAGTCTTTTTCTACAGTGTCGTAAAATTTTGTCACCAGAATTTTGACTTTTTTTATAGTGACCTATTGCTAAGCCAGGCTCTTAAGAGAACTAATTAATCGTTTACATTTGGGATATATAAGATGAGAAAGTATGGTATTAATCATTTTTTGCGCAAGGGTTCCGTGAGACATGGGATATATTTTGAGGGTTCCGAAAGGGAAGAAAGGTTGAAAAACGCTGATTTATAGGCTGTTGAAAAGAGGGATGAGTGTATGTGTATCAGTCTGCTTGTTAGAGAGGTTTCGTCAACTCGTATCCCTGGAATATGCTTAAATATAGAATAAGAATTAAATATGCGGCCCTCATATTACGTATTTGGAATGTCAATGTGGACCTTACAAGGAAAAATATTGAAGACCCATACAGTTTACATAAATACTTGGAAGGAAATATGGATATCCAGGTTATAGGGGTATCAATAACTGCTAGTCAAGGTTCTCAAAGTATTTTAAAAAAGGATTTAAAAAGTATTTGATAGATGTTAGCAATACAATTGTAATGATTTTTCTAAGTCAATAGCCCACATATGGACTATGCTCTGAATGTGACTTCCTTTCTTTGAATGGTATTGGATAAACAAAACAGATTTGTATTTTAAAATTAATGTCATAATGAGATAAGTGCTGCAACAAATCGAAGATGTTTAACATTTCTAGGTTTTGTGCCATAGTATTGGGAGTGAAATGATCGACAGGGTTTTCCAATAGATGATGGATATAAATATGTAGTCGTCATAAATGAGATCAAGAACAATAAAACAGAATAGCAACAAAATAAAACTACAATCAATAAAAATAAGAAAAAGATTTAAGAGATCAACGAGCGTGAACCTGGAGGTGCTACATATTTAAGAAAAGGATACATTATTCAAGAAGAAGAGACAAGGTTCTTCTTTCCCCCCCATATTTTCTTAGTTCTCCTATAAAACTTATCACGTTGACCGGGATCGCGCGTGTTCGATGCTATACAAATTTATGTCAAATTAAGATTAGACGATCTTTCACATTGATTGGAACAAGAGGATTGGTTATACTAGAATGCCCGAAAGAAACGATTATAAGTGAGTCTGAATATTTCATATAATTTATCTTCTAAATTGTTACTTTTCGTTTTGTAAACATAGCCCTTAGCATAATTTGTTTGTCAGATAATATTTTCTACAAAGTTACCTTTAAAATTTTGTTAAATCATTGTAGCTAATGAATTTCCCGAAGGAAGAGTTTTTTTTTTTTTTTGTCTGTTTTTCTGTAAATGCCATTCCTCAGCATCATCATATCTTGATACTTCTCCAATGATTGACATTTATAAGTACACACATGTGTTTCTTCAGATGGAAATATATTCAGTTACACGACGAGGTAGTAGTAGAAATTCAGTGTACATTTATTACCAATGAAGAAATGGACTATAAAAGTTTGAAGCGAGGAGAATACTTTTTATAGAGTGAAAGGAGACTTATAAAAAAAAAAAATTTTGTTAGTGAACATTCTTATAGAGGATATTTCTTAAGGAACCTTTTTATATAGCCTTGAAAAATAAAATAAAAAGCAAGTAGCAGTTAATCAGATTTAGAACTATGTATAGTTTCTTGGATACTCTCAGAGCTTAGAAGAAGAAAATAAATTCATTTTAACTTAATTAAAAAGTCAGTGAAGGAATAGAGTTCTCAATACATTTCTTTGGTATATAACTTTTTAGGTTTTTTTTTTTTTTTTGAGTATTGAGGTCATAGACTGTGATGATCCAATGACCTTAATTAGGATGTTGAAGAGAGTCTCTCAACGTATGTACCTTTTTTTTTATTTGATACATATTTCATCATAAGTCCTCGTTATGATCTTCTCTATATTATTTTGATTAGCTGTTATCAACTCATGAATAAATATACTTTAATATATTGAATACAACAAGTCATTTTGTGCGTGCCACTAAAGTGACTAGGAGTGAACTCCGAAAATGGTGAATAGGTTAAGGTAATTTCTTTTTTCTTCATTTTCATTTCTTAATATTAAATATACTTCAATTAGGTGTGATCATGTCTTAAGATAATGTTTCATTTGAGTTTCTTAGAAATGGAGTATACGTAGCTCATTCGTCATATTTAATAATCCTCTCCGTGACTGATCATATTATGTCTTATAAAAGTTGTTTTTTTTTTACTCATAAATCAATTTTATCGTGTAAATCCTTCATTTTTTATAAGTTGATGGAACATATCAATGTAGTCCCGTCGTGGGATCTGCGTTTTGATGGACAAACATCGCGTTTACATTGCAATTTACATTTTGTTTCATACATGGCTTTTATTTTAATTTAAATTAAGATTCAAATCTACTTTCATTATAAAGAAATTATAAACTTGGCAATCACAGTTTATAGCTTATAGTGGCATGTGCATTTTATGGATTTGATTCTTATTTTTCCATATACACATATATGTACATTCAAATTATCACATTTTAATTTTCCTCCAATGAATATTGCTCATTCTAGATTATAATTTGACGTCTTTCATTCAATTAGAAACCTTTCGTATGGATCAAGTTTCGCTTATATATTCAGTTTTTGCTTGATTTACATAATAATATTTTCCCCCTCATTCATTGAAAGATCTTTTGGAGCATTTATCGATTTTCATTCGAGTTTAAAAGGCTTCCATTATTTGCTCCCTTTGTTAAACCACCACCTATATTTCATTTGAGTCCTACTTGTTTGCTCAATTTATGCATTGCTCCAACAATATTCAATGTAATATACAAAATATGTATGTATGTAATTAGATTTGCTTTGTGTCTGATTGATTCCATGGTATTTATTCGGTGATCAATCTCATTGGAAGTCTTGTCTTTGAATTCCATGCTACTATGATGCATGACTTCTTCATTGATGTATCGTCTTTTGACTCGAATTAAATGTGATCACCACTCTGATTTTACAACTATTTTTTTCATTTCCGAAAATATTTTTTTTGTTCTTCATTTATTTTGACTTATAAAGGATGATCTTTAATTTGAAGAATCACGATTGTGAATGTTTTTCTTACTAAGAGTCAGCGATGTATGCATGTTCAAATAGACAAAATTTATACCCTTTGAATGTGTTTTAATTTTCGAAAATTTCAATTAATTAAAGAGCAGACTGTTTTCAAGAAGTAGCATATTAGTCAGTATTCTAACCAGGATCTAGAAGAAGTAACAAAATATTCATACATAACATGTAATATACATTCTTTGTAAAGAAAATGTAGAGTAGAACACATTATCTATCAATCTACATAAATATTGATTGCAATCCATACTTTTATCATTATTATTGTTGTTCATTTTCTTTATGACCCTTGCAGACATAAAATTTTATGTTTATAATAATAAATAGATAAGATTATAATGAAATCTAATGCAAACATTTTGTTGGAATGAGGAGTCTATGTTTGTTTTAAAGCAAGAGCAAAAATGGATTTGGTTCCCTGCATTTCTGCATCCTTGCATTTATATTAATTTCTTTTATTATTACGTATGTATTGCTATAACCATTTTTACTGCGTCGTAGTTAATTGCAGGCAAAATTGAGATCATATCTGAGGAGGAGTGCCTCTCTCTCTCTCTTTCCTAAAGTTTTTAAAAGATTAAAATCCACTTTTTTGTAGTAGGCTCAAAATTATGATTAATATATAATAATTTATATATGTACAACATAGGATGTATTTGCATCAAAATGTCTCTTTGGTCCAGTTTCTTTAGATGCTGACTCAATTCAAAATATACACATACATTAGGACAATAATATATGTATATTTTCACTAATGACATTTGAGACAATAGAGTCTCTATTCAAATTCCTTTCATAGACACACTTATCTTTGAAAGATGTGTAGTGGATATTATTTACAATATATCTTTAACACCCTTTAATTGATCAGTTAATAGTAGTTCAAATTCGCTGTCCTTATCTTCGATAAATATTCTTATTGTTCCTGTAGAGAAAATACGTCTGATTGAACATACTTACATTGATTGTCTCTGAAATGTAATATGTTTTTGTTGTTCAAACGTTGTTTCTACATAAAATGTACTTATAAGTTATAATTCCTCCCAAGATCCAATTTCTACAGACATAGGAGGAGGAGTATCCTATTATATAAGTATTTGCTTATTTTTACTTATTGAAGGCTGTTGCTTCTTAAACCAACTCTGGAAAGGAGTAGTAATTGTATCGTTGAACGCCGCAACTAGTAATTTAAATCGATGTATTAGGTGTCTCGTGTTTTTTTTTTAATACTAAGAAGTATGGACTCATGGATGAAATTCAAACAAGCATTTATTTGAATGATGACCACCCTTCATTTTTAATTCTATCAAAGTAGTACAGATAATATACTATTCACCTTTATTTACCCACTTTGATAGGGTGAATAGGAGTCAATATTTACATTAGGTATGCAGTTCAGTTGGTGTGCATCTGTGTCGATCCCCTTCAATCTCTTTGGAATATATATATATATATATATATATATATATATTCAAACATTGATGTAATGTTTTTTAGCTACAAGTATTCTATAAACTTAGGTATACGGCATCCTGCAACCTACATGAATAATTATTCCCTCGTTTCTTTGAGTAGTGACTAATGGATTCCGTGAGTCAGTGCACGGAGTTATGGTAGATATCTTATCCTTATGTACTCATTGATGATGATGCCCTCTTCTTTCATGAATTACTTATCACAGTATTGACGTCATTCATTGTCAAATATATGTAATATCATTCATTATACATATTGTACCTATAGATGTTTTCTAAATGCCATAGAGAACAGCACCTTGCTCCTCCCGTCTCCCACATAGATGAATCTCGGCCATACATACTATGTACTCTTCCATTTCCTTTGATATTTTGGTGTGTGTGTGTGTGTGTGAAAGAAACATAACAACGAATTCAGGAGGCAGAAAGAAAGAAGAAGAAGAAGAAGAAGACTTTGTCACTGACCTTGATCCCCTCTATTCCCAGTTCTCTACTGCTTTTTTACACACCTTACACACACAAACAGACTTGGAATCATCTAATTCGAAGGAGGAGGAGGAGGAGGGTACTGAGCGCATTGATATAATGATGATGATAGGGTTCATTTATACCGTCTATAGACTTTATTACTCGTAAATAGTAGTTACTTATAGTTATAGACAGTATTCAGATCCGTTGAAGAAAAAGAAAGTTGCTGCTGCTGCTGCTGCTTCAAAGCGTGCCCGAGGCCGGTAACAGCTGAAGCAAACCGTATGGGACTTTCTTTAAGTGTCGCACTCGTCTTGAACGATTTTTTTTGTAGTATTTTATACTTTATACATATAAGTTCTGTAACTTACTAATATTTCGCTTTCCCTCTTCGATATACATAGTAGTTATTCTTTGATGATTTCTTCTATGTGTTTGTTATATTATTACTACTATAAACTCAGTGAAGTGCTTCATTCTTGATTAAAAAAAAAAAATATTTTGTTATGTATTCCTAATTTTTGCATAATTTTAAGCATTTTAAGTGAGAAAGAATGAAAAAGTCTTAAATTGAGCCTTTACATTAAGCATATTTGTTGTTCTATAACAAATATAACTAAATTGTGATATGCCGGACTCTTTGCCGAAAAACGATAGTATGGTGTACGGAATAAACAGGCCACAGGATAATAACCATGAACTACACAATCATCACCATCCGATTGGAAGGTAGTTCTTTGTTTTTTTTCTTTGTTATTCGGTCTTTCTTTTTCCCCCTCCTCCCCTTCTTTTAGCTACAAGCCTCCACGTCGTTATCATCCTCTAAATACATATATAGTCGTAAAAGAGATTCCTCAAAGTTTCAATTAAAAAAATAAAATAAAATAGAAAATCGGTATGAGCACATGTATCATAAAAAAATTGTAGCTATCTTTCTATCTATTTTGAATGGGTTACAAAAACAAAGTCATTAACACCTTCCACCTACGTCATACCTTACTCAACTATGACGTACTTTCCATTGGAGAAAGAAAGGTCATTACTACTAACCTCTTTAAAAGGGGAAACCTACTAACCCCCGCCCCCCCCCCCCCTCTTCTTCCTCCCTCCCTTATTGTTCCTATTGTGATGGATATAGAGGAAGGAGATGAGGAGAAGTCGTTGCTCTCCTGGCTCTTAAAAGCTGCATAGATTCAACAAGTTAGCTCCATGTTGATTTTTTGTTGTAGGTACAAATGTATTGTTTTATACAATATCTGGCATATTATATTTTGAAATATGTGACATTATATCCTTGATAAGCCGATAAAAGGATATGACAAGGCGATATATGATATTTTCCATTCACTCCTTCTGCCCTCTTTTATGTATGTACATACATATATTAAACATATTCTTCTCTCTTTCTTCCCTTTTCGATTACATTATGATTATTAATATCATTATTTCTAAGCTAGAACATTCGCAGATTTGAGTTATAGGTAGGTAGGACAGAGGTGTGTGTGTGTGTTTTGTTTTGTTTCAAGACGTTTTATTTAGCCTTCAAATTATAAATAGACTTTAAGGAAAAAGTCTCGGTACAAAAAGTAGCGGAACAAAATATGTAAATCATAATCACGGAACCTTTTACCTCATGGGGGAATTTCCCCTCTCTCTTTCCTAAGTCTTTTAAAATAATGAATAGAAGAGTTTTGTTAATTACACTCACAGTGTGAGGGTAGGAGGTCATTTACTAGGAATTTCGTTGCATAAATGTTTCATGAGTGGATGCTTTAGTTTTCTCTCTACATATGTAAAGGGTAAAAGACATTTTTGTGGTGTTACTACCACGAGCACCAATACTTGTTACCTTTGCCATACGTAACTCGTGATTCGAAGGAGGCCCTATGATTATGAATAAAAAAAAAAAAAGTAGAAGAAGAAGAAGAAGTGGAGGAAGGAGGCATCTTCTTGAATGATTTTTTTTTTTTTTGACGTATTTTTGCTTTTTTACTTCTATGTTTGTATGGAAGAGGAGGGAAGGAAAGTATTACGACATTTTAGAAGTAGAAGGAACTGCGAGTACGCAGCTTTCTAGTAGAGTGAGTAAAGTTTTTTGCTCGCCAGGCTTATATGTATAGAACTTTCAAAATATCTATCTGTTAAAAGAGAGCATTTTCAAATGTTGAAGTGTCTTGACAATTTTATAAGAACAGGCTCTGGAAGAACCCCATCATCCTCCAATTCATTTCCTACTCAACGTGACAAACATGGTTTGCTGCTCAAGTGAGGAAGAGCTCTCCATTTGAAAACAAGAGATTCCATTCTCACTCACTCACTTCCTCTCTTCTCGTCTCGTCTCCTACTCAATTCCATACATTCAATCCATTCGAACAAAGAGAAAACAAATCATCCAAGGCATCATTATTGACCCTTCATCGTAATTAGAATAAAAATCATATTCTAAGAGGCATCTCAAGGAACCCGGAGACAAAAGTCTTTCCCGGTATTGATATTTCTTTAATTGTATGTTTGTATTTCTCCTTCACTAGACCTTATGACGTAATAGAACCCATTCTTATCCATGCACGCATATCAAACATTGCAGAGTCAATTAAATGTATGTATATATATCTCCTCAGTCCGAAGGAGGAGTTCCTTTCATAACATTTTGTGGAAGTATTGGTATGTGACTCCATTCATTACCGGCTTGGCTCTCTTGTGAATACCATCTTTTTCTGAATTGCAATCCCCAATGAATCATAATGAATGTCATTTCATCATCAAAGGGCAACTAAGATGGCGGTATTTTTACTCCTTCTTCCTTTACTCCCCCCCCCCTCATACACACACACACATACAGTTATTTTTTTTTAGAAAGCATAGAGCTGGAAAATTAATGTATCATTTTAACAGAATGGAAAAAATATTGAATATCTAATCGATTTACAGATGAGGATAATGAGTTGTGTTAGGAGTTGAGTAGATGCATCATCGTGTTTGGAATGGAGCTTTGAAAAAATGGAAAATGACATTTTTATACTTCTCTCTTTCTTACTCTAAAATTCTAACGCATTGCTCTCTTTTCATTATTTATGCAGACCTTGGGCCATGGATTCTTCCAAAATCATTAGTGCCGAAACAGAGGCAGCCAAGGATCCCGGAGCTCTGAAAAGTCATACAAGTTTTACTGACAATGACATGAAGGGTAAGCTTTCAATTTATATCTTTTTCTTATTCTCTATACTTTTATCATCTACATAATCCTAGGACATCACAATGTCTATGTAAGTATACACGCTCCAGGGAGTAAAGGGGACAAGGATCCTCATCGTGGAAAACATCATAGACATCATCGAGGGAGACATCATTTGAAGCCTCCTGGATCTTCAGCGATCTGTAGACCAGGTAAGAAGAACGGTTATTTCCATAGTAAAAGTCCTTCATATTTATTATTATCTTGCTGACACAATAATCATTTTCTAAATATTTGACCCATATATGTACATACAAACTGCAAACTAATAAAATATAGGCCCCCCTCCAATCATGAAAACTCATATATATGTATATATCATCTATCCTTTTTGTAGTATCCAATTTGCCCTCAATAATAATTGGCTCTCATATCCAAAAACTAACTCTTATGTAGATCAATTCATCCATTCTGTTCACTTCTTGTCTCTCTCTCTCTCTCTCTTTCTCTACCTTATTACTATTTTCAGATAACTCTTTAAAGTCTGACGGAGGCTCTCCAAGTAAGGCATTTCTCTTCAATCCATTACTCTTTTAAATGGAACACAAAAATGCATTTTTTTTATTTTTTTTTTTACATTTAATTACATATTTTGTATGATTTGTGTTATTTTTCTAAATATTTTTTTTTAAATATGAAAATATGTATTTAATTAGGTCTTACATATAAAAAACATATAAAATAATTAATCATAATTACTTTGTTCAACATATTTGAAATGTTCTTTTCCTATCTTCGTTTTTTTTTTTTTTGTTTTTTTTTTTGCATGATGTCTATCTTTCTAGTTACATAAGTATACACACATATTCTTGCATTATTTGTAACAACATTCATTTCATCTTGCACATATCTCTCTAATCTGTACTAACTTCGTCGAAGTTCATCTGACCACACCCGTATATCAAATTAATTATGACATTACTACTACTACGAATCATGATAAAATTCCTGTTTTTTTTAATTACTTAAGTAACACACACGAACACAAGAATTACAAGACTTTAAGTGTCTTCTCTTCTCTCCCCCCTTTTTCTTCTTCCTTAGATAGTAAAGGTTCCTATAGAACAATCAGTATAAGAAACTTAAAGAGTTTGTGTGTGTTTTAAAAGAGAAAGATGTGTCCTCTACGATCGTCTTCATATAAATAAATTCTACTTTAAATCACAACCTATAATAATAATAATAATAATATTATAAAAATATTAAGGAAAAAGTTGTTGACAATTTATTTTATTTTATTTTATTATTGAAGTGAATACGAACTTCAAAAAGATTCATATTCATAGAATTAGTATGAATGTCGGAGGATTCAAGTCCCTTGGTACTGCAGCCCTCATTTCTAATATAGATTTTTTTATATTTTATTTCTAATATACTATACACAACATAACATAACATAACATATGTATTTATACATAGAAATCTCTCCATCGACTCTCAAAATAGTCTTGACCTTGATGTCTTTTTTATTTATTTATTTATTATTATTATTATTATTATTACTTTGATGCCTTCAGGACAACTTTTGAATTTGATATTCTAAAGGAGACGAGGAAAAAAAAAAAAACATTTTTTAAATTCTTATATTTTAAATTTTCATTCTTTCTTTTTGAGACGTCATTCCTTTTTGTTAAATTTAAAGATATCAAGTTGACCTGTTTAAAAAAAAATAAAAAAAAAAAGGAATAAATACAATTTGTACATTTGATGAATTTGTTCAATCCTGCACTCTGCTATTTTATATATATATATATAATATAAAAATGCAATGAATGATACAACTTGTTGTAATAGCTATTTCATAGTCTCTTATAATGTGTTCTTTCTTTTGTCTTCCCTCCTTAGTGACCCCTCCTTCTCAAAGGGTTCAATTCATTTTGGGTGAAGATGTGGATAGCAATTCTCATGAGCCACATCCCCTATTCTCTGAGCTTGAAGAGCTCTTTAAAGATGGAGAGGGCCAAATGGAATGGAAAGAGACTGCGAGGTAAGACAAACAGAGAAACAAAGAAATTTGACTCATTCTTTGGAATCCATCTTTGTGCTTTTCCTTGTATGTAGATGGGTCAAATTCGAAGAGGACGTTGAAGAAGGTGGAAATCGGTGGTCAAAGCCCCATGTCGCCACCCTTTCTCTTCATTCTCTATTTGAGCTAAGGAGTCTCATTCTAAACAACACAGTCTGTCTCGACATGTCAGCCACAAATCTAAACGACATCGCAGAGCTCGTCTTAGATAATATGGTGAACTCCGGGATCCTCAGCTATGATAAAAAGCCTTTCGTAAAGGATGCCATTCTCAAAAAGCATCGACATCAGTACGAAAGCTCTAAGAAGAACGACGGGTCAGCTTCTAATATGTCAAAATTGCCTATCATACGATCTTTGGCTGAGATTGGAAGAAATCACTCATCTTCGAAAAGTAAGCATTATTTAATTATTATGTTTCATACTTCCTATCATTTGTATGTATTTTATTTGGTCTCTTTGTCAGCTCTATTTCTCCTCAAAAATGCTTACATATTTTGACCACCCTGTGATCCCCCCCCCCCTTCTCCCCCGCACACACACACTCATAAATATTCATATTCACAAATGATATACAAATTTGTTCATCATTTCAGGCAATGAAGGGCGTGATGGTAAATATTGCATTCAACCCTATTTCTTAATGTTTTTTTTCTTAATACCTTATCACATCTATTTACTCTCTCTCTCTCTCTATCTCTCTCTTAATAACTCCACTCTTAAACTTAAGGCTACTCATCACTTCTTTCTATTTATTTAATTTGTGTGCCAAATCCGTACTTTTCCACATTTCCGTAATCTTTAAATTAGTATACATACACATAATTAAAAATAATCATTAGGATTAAAAAAGAAAGGAAAAGCTGAGTACTACTCAGTTTTTACATTTATCAAGAGTTTGTTATTGTAGGTAGACCAATAAATACGTAGTACGTCTATATATATAGTGTGTGCCACAGAATTACATATCTTTAGTAGAGTTGTTCCTGCTGTGATGTGATTTCAAGAGTTAAACTCGTAGCTAGCTGGTTCATGGTGTTGAAAGTTTTAACTTTTTTTTATTTATAATTTGTGTGGGTTCCTTTGTAGGAGATGATTCCATCTATTTCTGTAATTATATGCTAATACAATGTGTGTGCCTGTCGTAGTTTGTATATATTTTGTACACATTTATAATTGAGAGTTGCATACCCATTATTTAGAATTTAATGTACATACTCATCAGCAAGTAAAGATGGAAGTAGAGGGAGCAGTTCTGAGTACTGAATTCGAGACAGGACCGGGGGATTCTTTTCTATTTGCATCTTTATTATTATTATTATTATTTTTCAAAAATAGATGTTTGTCTGGTGTGGCTTCTTATACTCATATTTACCTACATTGTATGCATCACTATGCTGTTGCTTATAGGCCTATATAGGCCTATGTAGGTAGTAGTGTGTTGAGCATGGGTATTATTTGTACAAGGCAAGGCGGCGGCAAGGCATGGGAGGAGGGGAGTGAGAGTGTTGTATATAGATTGGGATGAGTGAGTGGTGTGGACTCACCACACACTACAAAAGAAGAGTTGGCACAATCTCTCTTGAGAGTGTGAAAGCTCTTCCAATTATGAAGAAGTTTAGTATTATGTATGTATATGTTTCTACCTCCTAAAACAACATCCAACAACTAAAAAACGTCTCCCCTCCTAGTCAAAATATGTATTAGTTATAGAGTATTAAATTAATGATAAATTAAATAAGTGTGATCATCTTTTTAAATGTTTTTAAAAGAACTACTTGAATTCAATACAAGAGCAGGGAATAATTATATAAATTATATATATATATATATATATATATTACAGTTATATTACAGTTAATCAATTGTATTTGTAGTCTTTGTGATGTGTCACATACAGTACTGATTTTTCTACAACTAACATGGCTTCTTCCCACTACCCACTAAATCCATGTTTAGCTCTCTCTCTCTCTTTCTACTCATTGTACACGATTAAAATACAATAACCAAAATAATAATAATCATTTTACGTATTTGCAATAAAATAATACATTTAAATATATATGTACATTAATTCATATTTTTGTATTAAAGTAATATACAAAAAATATATATAAAAAAAACAAAGATTGCAAAAACACTCCCAAACCAACCAACCAACCAACCAACCAAACACCACCCCATTTCTATCAAATATGATTATTACAAAGAAAATTCTGTGTATTAGGCATGCATCGTCTTAAAGAACTCTTTGGTTCAAAAGAGGACTTGTCCAACATTGATGGCGAGAATCAAACACAAGAAACTTGTTTTTCCGATGCCAAGGGTTTCTTGGCTATTCCAGGTAATAACTGTTTTGACACTTTTGAAACGCAAAGTACGTCATAGATCATGCTTTTTTCAATACATAAATACATACATATATAAAATAAATTTTTTAAAATATGTATTCAAAATTTTTTTTTTTTGTTGCTTATTTGTGATATTACAAACACATAACTATTAAGTATCTAATTATAATTTACAATGGATCAATCAAATTCAGATGCATTAAAGGCTTTTTTCTTTTTTTCTTTTTTTTTTTTTGTTTCCTGCTGTTAAAAAACAAACAAACCAAAAAAAAAAAAGTATTATTATTTCTTATTTTTAAGCTATAAATTTTTGACAGCAGTTCATTCACACACTTTAGTAAAAGAATATTCATGCTTTATTTTATTTTACTTTTAGTTTTTTCGTGTGTTGATTACAAATTGTAATTTGCATCCTTACTTTATAATTAATTTATAATAAACTATTATTTATAATTGATTTTTTTTTCCTTTCTAAATTACATTTTATATTATAGTTAATATTAAATTGGTATTTCTTTATTTCTCTCTCTCTCTCTCTCTCTTTCACACACACACAAATATACAAATAGTTAATTTGATTGGCCTGTCCTAAATGGGAGAATAGATTTTGTGCTTTTTCACTTTTTTAAATGAAATTAGATATATGTATATTTATATATTTCAATTCATTTACCCTTCTTGATGCCTACATATGTATTTCAAACCATGGGACTCCTTTAGACCAATTTAGCGCCTTCTCAGTGGTGATTATCTACTAATAGAATTCACTAAGTATATGTGCATATACATCCATTGAGTGATGAAAGCCTTGGGTGTTTCAAAGTATGAAGCAAACAAATGTACATACATAGATATTTCTCTCTCTCTCTCTCTCACTCACAAACTCTTCTCTTCATCTTTTGCAAAAAAAAACCCAAAAAAAAAAACAAAAAAATCATTACCCTTTACATGCCAGGTCTCTTCTTCCTCCTTTAACTCCCTATTAATCTCTACATATACTCACATTTTGTACAAATGGGTAGGTACTTACAATGTATGAAATCAATCAATAGTTTCTACGTAGTTTAAGTCAGCCGCTTATTTGCCTATGTACTCATTTCCTTGTCGTCCCTTATTAGTGTTTTGTTAAATAAAGAGTGATGACTGCTGAGGATGTGTTGGCCCGCTACCAATTAATTTTAGGCCTTGCTATTTATTATCCTTCCCTTTTTGAGGAAAAGGTTGCAAGATATATGTAGTGAAGATTGCTTATATTGTATGATAAATATATGTATACACATGCATTTAAATACGTCATCATCCTTTTCTGTGCTCTTTCAAAGTTTTTAATTGCTCCAATAGGGGCGGCAATGTGAAGGGGGGGGGGGTTAGGCAGGAATCTCTCTGTTATTAATGTATGTTGGGGGATAAATGTAATGTGAGCTTAAAATAATCAACACCCTTCTAAATATTGAAATAAGGTTGTAAAAAGCCCGGACTCCCTTTTACAAATCAAATAAATGTCGTCAAAATGAGATTTGTACAATATTGAGTACTACTACTACTAATGATAATTATATCATTATGTGTGTAGATTTGCATCCTTTTGTCGTCACCCCATGATTTTTCTAAAAAAAAATTTTTATAAAGAGAAAATTATTCATGAGCTCTTTTTTCTTTCTTCTTCCCTTTTTCTCGTCCCACCTGCTTCATCATCAGCTTGAATTTTGTAGACAGGTCAGGGCTGGAGAGTCGGTGTTTGAAGTTTGAACTCGAAACTCCTGTTTGTCCATGATAATTTATTCTCTATTAATTTAGTCCAAGAGTAATCAATTTGAACAATAATATCTATATTTTATTTATTTTTATTTAAAAGTATTTGATTAAAAGACATTTTGAATGATATTGTTGAAGAGTCGTCGAAGTCGATACCTTTTCCTCAACACCAAGTCCTCAAAAATGCCCACACTTCCCAGCCCTGGTATCTAGGTCCCCACTCTGCTCTTAGATTGATTGTTGGGGAGCCCCCATTTAAAAAATTATGAGGTAGGAACTCTAACTAATCTAGTTAATTGTCTACATTGCGACAAGAAATCATGGAATGTTATCAAAATTAAATCTTTATGCATGCATGTCCTGACTTAGTCAAGTTAATACTTTACTGCCACTACAGCAACCACCACCAGAACCACTACTACAACTACTTTTAATAACATTATTAGATTAGTGCATAGTATAAAATGCATGTTTTAAAAATCACCATAATAATATGTACTTAAGGCACAATTCACGAACGTTGACTTGAAGTATATAAATATGTTTGTTTGTAAATAATAATAAATAATTATAGAACAACAAAGTCACCACCTTAGTTCTTCTTCTTCTTCTTTTCTAAAGTATATTTAGTACAACTGTTCTACTTATAATAATAATATTATAAAATAAAAGCAATTCCGTTCTTCGATTTAGAGAAAGGCCTTTCTCTCTCTTCTACAACATTTTTATTCTCACCTACAATTACAATTATATAAATAAATATATATTTTACTCATGTTTAAATATATATACAATATATATGTATTTATTACATATGTAATGATGATAATGATGATGAAATAAGGTGCTTGTGAGGATCAGCAACATGAAAAATACAAGGAACACCACGAGGAAGCCGCCCCCCATACTTCTTGTGGTGACGTTAAAATATTCCTCAACGATGAAGAGTTTTGTTTCATCGACGATGAGATAGAGGATATTTGTAAGACGACGATTTGTGTTCTACCTCAGAACTACTAATCCATTATTACATTAGGAACACCATTTTTTTGACGTGTATTTTTTTTTATTTTTTTAGAAATAAATCCTAATCCTCCTTCATCATAACTTTATTCATAACATCTCTAATCTCTTTCTTTTTTTTTTTTTACATACACAAAATAGTTTTTTCTTATAGTTCTTTTTAGTTATTTCCTTTGATTTTTTTCGATTTTTTTTTTTTGCATACAGAATGGTATAAACTTCATACAAGTAGTACTCTCTCTCTGACCTTTATCCAACAAATAACAAACTACAACAATCCGTTCTTTACTATATGTTGTATACCTATGCAGTTTTCTCTCTCTTTTACCTATTAATATTACTTGAGACATTTGTAATTATGGACGAAATTAATATTCATGATATTAAAATCAATATTAATCTAAACACTTTTTTTTTCGTCATATCTTTTACATAGATATTTATACCACAAATAATGATTATTCATTCATTTATTTATTTTAATTTTTTTGTTTATTTTTATGTGTTCAAACGTTTTTATTTACTACATTAATCAATCGATTCTTCGATTGTTTTTGTGTTTTTTTGCTATTTGTTGCTGAGAGGCAAGATCCATATTTTGATTTAGTGGATTTCTAATGTTTTTATTTTTATTTCTGAATCCCTGTTTCAGGTTCTAATAACATCAATCCAGAGGGAGGTGGCAATGATATCAACCGTAATTTGAGTGGAAACATTCTTGACAATAACGACTCTTCGGTCAACATGTCCAAGGTATGTTTATTTTTGTTATAGATATTTTGATGGGTGTGGGATCACCTCTTTAACTTGCCTTCAATCTTCGGCCAGGTGGTCCTTGAATTTGTTTATGTAGATATTTGTATGTAGGGTACAAATTTATTATATTTCTATTTTGGATGATGCGAGTAGAACATGGGAAATCCGTCTTCATATTACTGTCTATAACTACGGGAGAGTAGTAGCGTGAGAATAGGATCACGAAATCAGCTAAAGTCCTTCTGCACGCTACTTCTTCAGTCTGTTGCACTTGTTTTTTAGTAGTTCTACCATGAGTCTATGTTCTCTTGTGGATTTTTGATCGAAATGGAATGAAAATTGGCACATTTAGATGAACGATTTCTTCTTAGTTAAGGATTCTTATCGAGCGCTTGTTGACATCTTGTTTGAAAGCTATGGGTCTCAGCTCTTGTATGCATTCCTTATTAATCCATTTAATATAATATTATTCAACGAGTTATTTAAGTACAAACGTTTTGAACGACTTTTGGGCCTACTTCGGCACCCTACGCCCCTATGAGTCCTTTTAGGTCAAAACAAAGACTGGAATTGGAATTTGCATGAAATATATTAGTGGATCATTATTTTTTAATGCCCAAAATGAGTATCCTTCTAGGCTGGCTTAAATTGAAGTTGAAGTTGGAAAATGGGCCAAAAAAGCTCAAAAAGTAGGGTTAATTTCTCAAAAACCGTCGGGCTCTTGAAAAAAAAAATTATAGATTTGAAATCAGCGTTCAAAATTGAATAACTTTGATTATACTTATACCCCTTCAAATTTGTTGACCGTTGTGATTATTAAAAAATTCTAGATTCTTGTCCTGTAGTATCATCGTTTATTGTTTAATTGTGCTCCTTCCTAGAATTTGGAATGACCCTCTTTGATGATAGTAGAGCTCTTATCCGGATAAAGTAATTGTCAAGGCCTATGTCATAGTATCAATCACAGCTTAATTGATGCAGGAAGTTTTTGTATTGCATTTTGAAAGTTCATTAGTATATGTATAATTTTACAGAGTTTCATTGGAATTAATTGATTATCTAACAGTTATTCAAGGTTCAATATTTCATTGCTTGACCCACCACTTTTTATCGTGTGGTACCCTCTATGTACAATGCATATTAAATCATAAAAATTCTCATCAAATTGCCTTCCATTGCTATAAAATAAAGTTTATTGGAGCTGGAGACTTTGCTGCCCAACTCAATACATTAATATTTATGCGTTCAAGGATAACTTTAGGAATCAAAAGGAGTGATGGAACCACCACTCTTTGTTTGTTTTTTAAGTGTGAATCGTTGCATTGCCCTCTTAAAAAAGAGAACTATTAGTATTAAGATGATCAAAAAGTGACATTTTTTGTAGAACGTTTGTTTATTTGACAGAACTTAGTGTTTCTTCTCCATCAAAACCAAATCAGATTTTACAAATTAAAAAAAATAAATAGTATAAATAGCACCACAATGCCAATATACCACAGATCCCCATTCTGTCTTAGTCTTTGGCTCTTACTCTGCAAAATAGATTTATAGAAGCATTAAAATCAAAAGGAAATAAAAATTGGGAATGTATCTCATTGATGAACAAACATGTATCCTTATTTTATTTTTAGTTCACCCCTCAAAATCATATTTTTTTGCAGAAAAATATTCATTGTTCTAATATATATCTAACAAGCCAAATATGCATTATTATACATGCAAATGTTAATATGCAACTCTGCAATTCATGTATCACATACAAATTTATCAATAAATCGGTGAAATTGAAAGGGAATTATAATCAAATTAAGGGGGGGGGGGAGTATTTGATGATTGTATCCAAGACATTATATTCGTTTTTGAACCTTCTAATTCTTTTTCTACGGAGTGGAAGCTTTGTATATAGAGAGCCATGTTGTTTTTATACCTAAGAACAGCACATTTTGAAAAAATAAAAAAAAATCGTATCTCTCTAGTTGCCTTTATTGGGATGGGAGTCTATTCTTTCTTAGGAGAAAAGGTTGCGAGATATAATTCAATTCGTGTCTAATGTACAATATATGTACATATATATTTATTTAATCCTCTTAATAAGCAAATTTTTTTTATATTTATATTTTAAATCTGCTCTTGTAAGCGTTTCTGCTTTATCTCCTATTTTTCCTTCATTTATCAATCCCTTTGTTTCATCATATTTTCTCTATTGAATGAATCCTTTCTATGTGCCAACTGTATGTATATTTAGTCTGTATAACATATAGGCTATGGTATACATATAGGTAAAGTTCCTTCCTCTCCTCTCCCTTTTCTTCCTCTTCTTCCTCTTCTTCTTCAATAAGTGAATAAAGGAAGGAAGAAGCTATGTTACTCTTGTATGTAGGCTACAAGAATGATTGGATAATTGGATTTTCTACCATTTTCATGCCATTATATTTTGTCTACATACATAAGCTATGTATTTTTTTTAATGACTTATTTGTTTGCTATGGATATTTATTCATTTGTCGTCGTCTGCTGTACTCTTCATCATTGATAATAGCATGTCTCACATGGAAGGTTAAAAGGTTTCCTTGTTGTTATGTACATATATATGTATATCTATGCACAAAGCTACATGTCTCTTCCATTTCTTACATACAAAAGTATGTATAAGGAAGGGGGGGGGAATAGAATGCCAAAAACAAAGTACATAATAAACCTCGTAGTAATGAGGTCAATGTTATTTGATAAACAAACTATTTTCTTTCTTTCTTTCTTTATTTCTTTCCTAGTTCCTAGCTCCTTCTGCTTCTTCTTATAAAAGAGAGAAAGAAGAGGGACGCAAAGTCCCAAGGACGGTGCCTTTATTATGAACAAATTATGGGAGAGATGAATCTAAATCAATAATAACTTTCGAATTCTTTTTTTAATATTATTCATAGGTAGGCATATTTTAAAGTGTTTTCTATGAAGGAAGGAAATAAGTTCTAAATATTATGATGTAACCATTTGACAAGTTTTTTTTTTTTGCTTATCATATTTATTAATGCTATTCTATACCTATATCTATGTGCTCGTACAATACTGTATATGCCCTTGTTCGTATTCTCTCAATGATTGACTGACTGACAAATTCAATTATACTAACTAGCTAAAGAGCCTATTATATGGTTTTGACATTTTTATATTCTCTATAACAACGCAGTAAATTTGCTTATATTCCATTTAGACTCTCAGACAAAAAAGAAAAGGCTTTTAACTAGTTTTAAACCTTTTATGGGATGGTAGAAGTTGTCGTAAATTCGATTAAAAGTACATATTGTGTTTGTTTTTTGTCTGCTCTTGCATCTTATTGCGTAGATATGAGTGTTCTGAATGTTTATTAGCTACATAATTCGAATTATGTTTTGATAAACTTTGATCATTTTTCGTACTCTTAAATTGATATTATTATTATTCAAAAGTTTGTGAGAATGACATCATTATTTGCCAAGCTTCAACTTTTTTAATTTCGTGTTTTTTTCTTTCTCTTTTGAAAGAATAAGTTGAGTTACTTATTAAACCAGTAGATGTCTCTTCCCTCATAAAGGTTTTCCCCTATCCCCCTCACTAAATCTTTCATCCATACTTGGATTATGTAACTTATGGTTATTTTCAACTTTAATGGATAAGTAAGATGTTTATAGGATTTCTCGCCTGATGACTTTCCTTCTTCATCCTTAGTTTTTACATCATCAGTTGGATGATAGTTATCTTCTTTTTTTTCTTTTTTCTCAGTCAAGTGTGAAAAAATCCATACATCTTTGTACGGCTGAGAAAAAAGATGGAAACAACGACGAGTACGTTGAAGGCGCATATGACTTCTTCCATTTTTTTTAAGGGCTTTTTTGAAGAAAAAATAAAATAATCCAAAAAAATAGAGTGTTGACCACTTTCCTTCCTTCCTTCCCTCCATCTTTCTTTCTTTCTTTATTTTTGTCCTCTTAGGACATTACATACTTTGTACTTTAAAAAAATACGAAACCCTTATTGACGCGCTGTCCTTTTATCCTCCCCCAACCTTTTCTAATATATGCATGATGTGTACATTTTAGGAATCGATTCTATTCGTCAAATAACAGCAATTACAATTGCTACTTTCTTTGCCTGCTTTTCTTTTTTTTTTGAAAAAGGAGAGACACAGCTCTACTCTGACGAAATAGTAGGTACATGTATTCTCAAATAAATGAGGAAATGATGAATGTATTTTATTCAAATCTGCATTTACAAATCAGGAGCTATTTGTTCCTTAATTGACTGATTTGTCTCTCCTCCTCCTCCCTAGCTTTCATTTTGCAAAAGCACGGATAAGAAAGTAGGTAGAGAATAGGCAATGACTCTGTCACATTTTAAGAGCAGACATTCTTACATGTATGTATGTATGTATGTATATATGTAAGAATACCTAACTACATGGATATATTGACATGTAGCAGAATACATAATTGGTGATAAAGAGATTTCCAACTCCTCGGAAATTGTCACGTATGACATGAAATAATGAATGAATGAATGAATGAAGGACTCCTCTACCAATCATCAATTTATTTGTACAAATGTACACATATTTTACCTTCATCCCTCCTCCTTCTAATGTCAGTATAAGGAGGATGAGTTGTAGGCTCTAAAACCTTCAAATAATCTACATACAATCATATATATGTACATATATTGTTCCATAGAAACTCCTTCTTGGTTTTCTTATTCTGTTATTGTTTCTTCATCTGCATAATTATTCTGCAGTCACAAACCTACAAACACATACGTACACACATTAATACCAAAGTATTTTATTGTATATATATATATATATATATATATGTCATAACATTTCTCAAAGCTCCCTGGTTAAGTTGAGACATTATGTTATACATATGTATTTGCTCTTATCATCAATACATATATATATGTATATATATGTATGTATGTAAGTAACGTACGCAATGTCAAGCCAATTAGTCAGTTGCCTTTTCATTTATTTTTGTTTTGTACGTATTGTTAAATCCATCTAATTACTCATATTATCAACTCATTACCGTACATCACGGATTTAGAGGAGTACAAACTCTACATACTATTATCTTCTTTCTAAGCTTTTACGTCAACACCTATGAATGTATTTGAGATTGGAATAATTCGCATCGTGTCACAAATGCACTCCTCTAAATATATTACAATTCACTATGCATTGTTATCAATTCAAAATTGATACTAATATGTAATATATCTTTGGACATTTCCCAAATTTTGATACAGACAATTAGTTCAAGCACTGTCAATGCAGTTATATTGAAATATTTTCTTACATTGAGTCATTTAGAAACCTTTGGAGGGCGGATACTCTACGTTGAAAATGAATGAGTATATAAAGAGAGCATAGATCTGAAAGACTATTTAGATCATAAGGGAAAGTGTTCATGGACCTTACACTCCCTTTTCTGGCGCATTCCAAATGTCAAATTGATATTATAATAAACCTCGCCTACTCTTGAATTCATTTCTCCTTCATTTTACAAAGACTCGAACAATTATACTGTTATTTTACTAGTTAATGGACTACATAGGAATATTCAAAACGTATCCAATTACCTGTTGTATTAATTTTAAGACATGAGTTTGAAGAGTTATTTTTGTTAAACTTGAACATTCGCTAAACATATTCCTTATTTCTCATTGCTCTGATAATGTGAAAGTTAATCATTTTATTTCCTATTAACAATATAATTACATAAGACATTTCAGGTTTCTTTATACATATCTTTAATCGTTATTATGATGTAATCGGGTGTCTTGAATATTTAAAAAGTTCATACATAATATGTATAGCTCGAATATGATTTAAGAAGACATTCCAAGGGCTTTCATAATTGGGATGTTTTCTCGTTCTCTTTATAATATATATATTCAGATCCATATGGCTGTTTAAATTTAATTATGATTATCTTTTTCCCACCTCTTTTTAAACATAACATTGTATATAATATTGTATTTCAAATTATTTACAAAGTTCGGAACTCTGCTAGTCCCCTCACAAAACTTATTTTCTTCTTTTTCTTTTACATAATATATACGTATGTGTTATTGACGTATATTAATTTGAAAAATATGATTGTAAAGGATGTTCATACTATTGTTATCAATAAAGAGGATTTGAAGTTACTTGGAAATAAGAGATTCCATATTACATAAGCACATCTTTCTTGGATTACCTACTTGATTGCAAAATATGAGATCGACATTAGATAATAAGGGATTATGCATTATGTGATTTAAATTATCTATTTCAATTTCAATGGAAGCCTTATTCCTTTCTCCCTTATGCCTTTCTTCATTTACTATTGCTATGATATTTTTAGATGATTCAAACAATATGTACACACTCTTATGAGTATGTATGATAATGTATTCCTTTTTCTTTTACAGATGAATAGCCATTTCATGAAAAAGATTCCTAAGGATGCAGAGACTTCGAATATCCTAATTGGTGAATTGAATATCCTGGAAAAGCCTCTAAGTGCTTTTATACGTCTTAATGAAGCAACGGTCCTCGGAGATTTGACTGAAGTTCCAGTGCCCACGAGATTTATATTTATTCTTTTAGGGCCTGATGTGAGTTCGGTGCGGTAAAGAAGTTATGATCCTCCATCTCAATTCTTGAATAATTAATTCAAAAATGAAAACTTTGCTTGTATTCTTTGATTTAGAGTACACACCATTTTCATTTTTGTAGATTGATTATTCTGCATTGAGATTAAAACTGGCTCACACTTCTATAAATAATTAATTATACATTAGAACTTGACTAATATATACTAATAATAACTGTTATATTCTCTTGCTCAATAATAAAGGGTGAAAATAAAGTCAATGTGACGAGATATCGTGAGATTGGACGTGCCATGGCAACAGTAATGTCAGATGAAGTGTTTCACAATGTCGCATATAAAGCTAAGAAACGTGAGCACTTGTTAGCGGGTATTGATGAATTTTTAGACGCTGTAACTGTTCTTCCTCCTGGTGAATGGGATCCTTCAATTCGTATTGAGCCTCCCACGGTTGTTCCCTCTCAAGAAAATCGCAAGCATCCAAATTTACCCATCGAACACGTTGATGAGGAGGAAGAGGAGCAAAAAGAAAGAGAGAACTCTGGGCTGACTCGCTCCGGTCGTTTTTTCGGAGGCCTCGTAAATGATATCAAGAGGAAAAAGCCATTGTTAGTTCCCATCATTTCTTTCTTAACTCTAAAAACCTAGTTGATACTAAAAGCCCAACTCAAATCACCACCTTATTTTCTTCTTTCCATTATTAGCTATTTAAGTGATTTCAAGGATGGCCTGGCCGTACAATGTGTTGCATCATACATTTTCATATATTTTGCTTGTCTTACCCCAATTATAACATTCGGTGGCCTTTTGGGTGATGCAACTGAGAATCGGATAGCAGCTATTGAGAGTTTGGTTTCAGGCCTTATTGTTGGTGTTAGCTATGGATTTTTTTCTGGACAACCCCTAACTATCCTTGGATCGACAGGGCCCATCCTGGTTTTTGAAACAATTCTCTACGACTTTTGCAAGTAAGTAGCTAGCTCCCTTCCAATTGAGCCTTAGTCTTACATGATTAATTTAAATCTCTTTAGGAGCGTGGGTTGGGAGTATCTTTCCTTTCGCTTCTGTATCGGTTGCTGGATAGGAGCTATACTTCTCATTCTGGTTGCTACGGATGCAAGTGCTTTTGTCTGTTACATTACCAGGTTTACAGAGGAAAATTTTGCATGTCTCATCGCTTTCATTTTTATCAAGAAAGCCATTGATAAGGTTCTTCACATCGGGGATAATTATCCTATACACGAAAGCCCTTGCGAATGCATACCAGGTAACGAAACAGAATTGGATTTGTTTGGAATTCAAGGCTTCCCCAATTTCACGTCATTCGACAAACAAATTAAACCACATCAGTATCCTTGCAATGTAAGTATAACATACATACATGGGTAACTCAAATTGTTTTTTAATTTGTATCTTTCAAAAATAATAATAATAATATTAATATCCTTAGTTCGTGGCCGATGATGTTTTAGTAGAAGGCATTCAGAGTGTAGGATGTCATTATGCGCCTAATGCATATCTCATGAGCATACTCCTTTTTCTGGGAACATTTACGATCTCCTCAAAACTCAAAGCTTTTAAAACAGCCAATTTCTTTCCTACAAATGTTAGAAGCTTCATCTCGGATTTTGCTGTCATTATTGCCATCGTCACTATGTCCCTCACGGATTTCTTTGTTGCAGTAGACACACCTAAGCTCTCTGTACCTAAAACCCTTGTTCCTACGTGGAGTGGAAGAACTTGGCTCATTTCACCAATTGGAAGTAATCCATGGTGGACACCCATTGTGGCTTTTGTTCCAGCTGTCCTTGCCACCATCCTTATTTTTATGGATCAACAAATTACTGCAGTTATTGTCAATCGGAAAGAACATAAATTGGTTGTAAGTATATTCAATAAGATATTCATGAGTCTCTCATTGAAGGAAGGATAATGTATTTGCAGAAAGGATGCGGCTATCATTTGGACCTTTTCATAGTGTTAATACTCATCGTTATTTGTTCTGTATTTGGTCTCCCTTGGTTTGTTGCTGCTACGGTTTTGTCCATTAATCACGTGAAGTCCCTTACAAGGGAATCCGAGTGTGCGGCTCCTGGAGAAAAACCCCAGTTTTTAGGGATAAGGTAATTCCTGAGTAAATTATTTTAGTTTGAGTTATTCAATTGAATGAATATTTTTGATACTCTTAGGGAACAAAGAGTCACTCATATTTTAATCTTTTTGAGTATCGGACTCTCAGTTTTTATGACTCCCATGCTTAGTCTAATACCTATGCCTGTTTTGTACGGGGTTTTTCTGTATATGGGTGCTGCATCTCTCAACGGTCTTCAATTTTTTGATCGAATGCTACTCATTTCTATGCCAAAAAAGTATCAACCAGATTTGCCGTATCTGAGAAAAGTTCCGATCAACCGCGTTCACTTTTTTACGCTTATTCAATTCCTTTGTCTAGTTGGACTTTGGATTATCAAGGATATAAAGGCTACGTCCATTTTGTTTCCACTCATGGTGAGTATCTTATTCCTAATATATGTATGAACCCAAAATATTGACTCAACGTATTTCAACAGTTGGTTGTGATGATGGGAGTGAGAAAACTTTTGGACTTCATCTTTTCTAAAGCGGATCTTAAAGCTCTGGATGATATCCTTCCAGAATTCAAAAGAAAAGAAAAGTTAGATGATGAAGAAGCATTAGGAAAATCCGATGACGAAGAGGAGTCTCCTAACATCAAAAGCAGTCGACGTACAAGTTTAAGATATACAAACTCAGCCATTGAAGTCCCCATGGCCAATGGAAACGTGATGAAAATACCTCTTGATAGTGGAATCAATATATCTGAAGAGATGAATCGTAGTGGTGTATGGAGGAGTTTAGAGGGGAACAATGGAGATAGTCATATGTATACTGAAGAAAAGTAATGCCTGTCTCTTTAATTACTTAATAGGCTAATTATACTTATAATATCCCGTCTTTTATTTATTTCATAGTGAGAAACATAGTTCGCACAAAAAAAGAATGTCAGTAGTTAATGAAGAGGACGACGGAGGGATCCAGATTAAGGCAAGTTTAAGAAGAGAGAATAGTGCTTCTTCTTCTTCTTCTTCTTCTACCATTCCTCCTCCTCCCGATACCTTAGAAGTTTGAATTTATTTTAAGTGTCTTGTATTTGTAAAGGGGCTTTCTCAATTATTGCTATATTTTTTTTTGCTTCGGAGACACCTTTGCATAAATACGAGTCACTTTTAAAAGAAGACACGGGCCATTTCTTCTTATATTTTTTTTTTTACATCTTTTATATTCATTATATATTTTGTAGTTTACTTGGCTTTTCTGTGGGGATTTGATTGATTTTATGTTTAAGCATCAATTCTTTTTTCCTCTGATTTCCATTCAGATTATGTGAGCAGCAGAAGCAGAAAAGAGGAAAACATATTTAAACAAACAATAAGTGGACTTTTTAAAAACTACTTATTGAATGGGAATTCAGTAGCTTTAAGCAAAGGAGGAGATAGTCAGAGTAGATGAGAGGGAGAGCCAGTCTTGTATGCTGCACTGTACATATATCATCACATATTTTATGACCTTATATAAATTGCTTATATATCATATATAACATATTGTACTTAGAATGGATGACACATCATTGTTATCCTTGATAAGGGAGGGGTGGCCCGGATCATTTATATTTTAAACTCCAATCCTTTCATTTATTTCTTAATTTTAGGTATCTTGTCCATCCAGAGATTAAAAAAAAGACCTGTAAAAAAAATATTTTTACAAACGTAAGTTCTTAGTCGTTTTTTTTTTGTTTTTTTTTTATTCATATTTTTTTATAAGAAACTGCTGCTGATTTTATTATTTCCTATTTTAAAAAAAATTATTTATTTACACTTTTATTTTTTTAAATTCAACCCTTCATAATCAAGTGAATGATCCGAGTTTGATTCTTTTTGTCCCTTCCGTAACTAACTTTATTCCTCCTTACCCTACTATTTCATCACCCAGAACTAACTATGTTATACATACATAATAACACACTACAAACCATTGTTGATTTAGTACTTTTTTTTTTTTTCATTTTTGTTTGTACTTTTATATCAAACGATTGACGACTGGGTTTGTCAATTCAAAAGGCAAAAACAAAAAATGACCAACCTTATGTATTATTTATAGATTAATTAATTAATTTGACTGTATCTTATCATTTTATACATATATATATATATATACATACATACATATATTTAGAGGAAATTTTATTTTATTCAATGTAATGGATACCCGAAGCAAATGATCCAAAGATATATTCAAAATATATACATGCTTACAAAGACTGATTAAATCCTTGAAAGGATTTGCTCTCCAAATGCTTCTTTCTTAAAGAGGGGTATTTGCTATTAACATTAGGACATATTCATCCATATCTATATAATATATTATATTGTCTGTACATTTTTCATTTATTTATTTTTTGAAATATCACCCAAATTAAACATTGCTTCTGTCAGCACTACTTTTTGCTTGCACTTGTGTTTTATTTCATTGCTTCATTATTATTTTCTGTGTAGTTTTGATTTGTTTCCTTGTCATCTATCTTTGATACATGTTTCACCCATTACTTTTATTTCTTTTGCACGAGTTCAATAGGTAGACCACTTTTTAAGACAAGATCTTTCGATTTGAGCCAAGGTAAGTTTTTTTGCTTTTTTTTATTTTTTTTTTTGCTTTATTTGTTCACTCTTAAAAAATATTATTAGCATATTCATTCTATTAAATTGTCCAGTGTCTTCATGTTTGAATCTATTTGTTTTCATGTTTATTTTTCCAGGTTGAGCGACATCAATTTGAAAAGGGATCCTCAGAAGAAAAGCAATGTCTTGTTAAGAAAGCCAATAATTCAGAAACCATCGTTTGATTAACTGTAATTTAACAATATATATATATTTATATATTTTAGATATATATTTATTAAAAAAAGTAACAACCATCATCAATTTTGTTAATTTTAATAACCATGGTGCTTCATTACAATAATTACTCCTTATTTTCTAAATCGAGTCGTAGTGTTTTTTTATCCTTTCCCAATTTGTCTTTTGAGTATTTATGTACCATCTATGAACAATTTTAATTACTTTCAATTCATTAGTTCTACACACACACACACACTGATACAAAATAATGGTAGAGTCAATCAAAACTTTCTAGAAAGTTTTGACAAAAGAAATTTGTAGGCTTTAAATAACAAAACGTATGAGTGAGATATATATATTAGCCCATTTTATTCATTATACATAACTAGTTCCTATCATTAATACTATTATTATTATTGTTATTATTTGACAATTTCCCCTCTCCCTCCCCCAAATACCCTCAATAGAAGGTGAAAAAGAAAGAAATGAAAAAAAGTTCACATAAATTTGTGACTAATTTCTAATAGTTTTAACTTACTTCAATGGCCATCCCAAATATAAACTTGAATTTCATTTACAAAGAAGCCGTCAAACTAATGATTACCCCCCCCCTCTCCCCCTCCCTCTCTCTCATTAACCCCTCATTTTGCACAAAAAAACGTTTTTGATTTTTTTTTTATCCATTAGTTCGCATGTTTTTTGTTGTTTTTTTATTAGGTTTTTTAATAAAAAAAAAAGTAGTTTTGTAAGTGATTACAAAACAATCAATCAATTAATTAATGATCCACGTTCAATTATTTTTGTAATATATATATTTTGAAGAAAAAAAACCCCAAAAAAAAAAATTGTTTTCATTTGTGCATATGTGTATAATATATATATATTTATTTATGTATGTTTGAATGTAATTATATTAGATAATAATTAATAATAATAATCCTTGGTTGAGAGGGACACTCCTATGTTAGTACTGCTGCTGCCCTTATACGTCATAGATAGAGTTGTGAACTACCCGTAACATTTTTCTCCCTCCTTCCACACACTAAACCTCTTCATATATTATTATATAGTTATATGTAAAATCATATATAATAAATAGTCAAAGGAATATTAATACTAAAAACTTAGGAACACATCAAATGAATAAATTACGAATAGTTGATAGCATTTCTTTTTAGTTAATTTTTTTTGAAGTAGGTATGTAAATAACTATATGTAAATCTCTCTCTCTCTCTCTCTTTCTCTCTATAGGAATAACTCTTTCTTTTTATTTTTTTAAATATGTAAAAAAAAGTCAAAAAAAAAAAAAAAATAGACCCATCCTCATTTGGTAATTTGCATAGTAATCGTTATTCTTTCAGATTAAGAATTTATGTATGTATACACATATATATATATAAGGTCCCTTTTTTTAGAAGACAAAAAAAATACAAACCCGAAAGCAACAATAATAATCATAATTTAGAATAATTTAAACGAGTCATGAATCCTATGTACAATTTGCTGAAATTATTAATAATAACCAATAGAAATGCATATTTTTTAGAAACGTAAATAATTTTAATCAATATATTTATTTATATGCAGTATAGACATTTGAATAAAGATAATTTAGAAATAAATCAAGGTATGTTTTTTTGATTATCATAGTATGGTTATAAACACAGTGGTTTATATCTCACCACATACAAAAAAGAAAATTGGATCGAAATTAACTTGTAGTTGGTTGACTACGTCACTCTCCCCAACTGTAGGACAACTATTTTTTTTCTTGTAAGAATATTATTTAATTCAAATATAGTAAATCGACGTTCAGGTCACAAATAAAGGATAGAGATCATGCTGTTTCCTTAATTTCGGGCAGTGTCGATACATTTCTTACTTGGATATCTCTGGCTTTAGTTCCCAGCCAACAAAAAACAGCTTATTTTATCGGTTGTAGTCATATAATTTTTGTTTTCTAATTGTAACCCTCATTCCTTAACAAAAATTAAACGGATATTTTAGTTTATTGTATGTAATTACGTGTTGGTAATTAGGTTTAGTATTTAAAATACTGAGCTAGTCGTCCTCAAAAAAAATAAAAATTTTTTTTGACGCCCTTTGTAAAGCATTTCCATGCAATGTAAGACAATGTCCTAACTTATTTATAACTATCTAATGTTGCATCTGTTTCAAAAAATTTCCTTCTGTCTAGTCCGATCCTTTATAATGTAAATCCATTTTGACTTATTAATTAATTATTTAACTTTAAATTATACGTATAATTTACTACCAATTTGTAGCGCATCTCCTAGGGTTCAAGACTACCAAATCATTAATTCAGTAGTAATTTCATACATCCTATTTCCTATCACTGAGCCTCAATCCCACTTCTTCAAGTTTTACGTTATCAAGGACAGTTTTTATTTTTTTTATTTTTGGGTGTTGAACTGGACCGACACAAAGTAATTTATAACTATTTTAGTTGAAGATCAAGGTCTTCTTCTCAAGGGCTGAGGCTTAATATTAATTTGTTGTGTTGATTAAGTACAGAAAAAGGGTGATGTACATAGTTATTATTTTGTCATAAATCCTAAAAGCACCTCTACCTAGTTCGATGTTCACCTTTTAAATACAAAGTGCTTAATGCCAAATTCAATCCATCACGTTGCCTTGATATAAGAGAATTCATCAAATTACACTTTTTTTTAATTACTACTACTCCTTTCGTATTTGATGTATGTAAATATAAAATTCCTAAGGAATCTGTTTTTAATGAAGATAATTGCTTATCCTCGAGACATGGGTATAACTCTTTTCAATTGAATTTGTAATTAAAGATATTTTCAATCAAATAATAATTAATTAAACCATTGGTTTAGTAAAAACTAGAATCCCTTTTTGCTTAAGTATTGATGCATTTTTGGGATAACAATGAATAGTTAATTAATATTAATAAATAATATAGTCATTTATATTATTTGCCAGTATATAGAGGATATAACATATATCTGATCACCAATAGATGTAAATACAAACTTAACTCAAATAATAATAATAATTTAAAACTGTAAATTCTAAGCTTTACTGGTATGTAAAGAAAAAAAAGTGAAAATTGACTTGGTAACCCTGACAATTTGATGAATGTTTAAAAGGAGATCCGTGTCAGTTGTAATGACGTTTTACTATATCAGCTATTCTCTTACCCTTTTACAGGGAAATGCATTTAGGATCTTTGAGAGGAAATTAGCACACATTCACAACTATCAGAAGATTATATTCCATTAAGGATTGATTAATTAATTATAACTATTTGTAGACAGCATGTTACACCATTGCACGTGGTTATCACTCCATGTTTATATAATTAAGAAATAATGATTTACTTAATTAATATATCGTGACTAAAAAAAAAAAAGAAGTTTTTTAGTTCACGAAGAGTTCTTACTTGAATTTCTAGTAGTTAAAATTTCAGCAAATAAAAAATTCTTTCTATATTACCAACCGCTAAAAACATCGCATGTGAAATTATGCTTAGGATTTACAGTTCTGTATATACATTAGTAGGAATGTAAACTTCAAGCAAAATCCGCGTGCGACGTTTTTTGGAGTTGGCACTTTGAAGAATACTTTTTGTCTTCAAAAGCTGCTATCATTTTTCCTTTTTTCTTAAGAGGGTAACATTCATTTTACCTCAACATAACGCTTCACAAGAGGAGGGGTAGTATTGTTTAAAATATAAAAATGAATCTAAATAAATAGAAGAAGGGAAGATGGATATCCTTCATCGAGGAGAATGGAAGTTTGGAATTACAACCAGGAATCTGGAGTAACGAATTGACGTGTTTGTAATTTCGAGACGAGGACCTTTAAAAAGTTTACCAACACATTGAAAGGCAAAGTCACATGAGAAATATAGAGATTTATACAAGGAACATTATTGAAGACAATCCAACAAATTCTAATTTCATGACTGACATGACCAAGAGGCTTGTATCTTGCGATATCCGAATCAATTTCGAGAGTCATCCAAATTTTATTAAGTTTATGGAGCTATACAAGGAAAAAACTGTTCCGTCTCGCTACGTCATTACGAAGTCAATGAAGTCCCAAAGTAAAGTTGTCTTGTCCAAGATAAAGAAAAGGATATTTTCCTTGCATTGAACGAAACTATAGATCCTCTACAGGGATCCATGACTGCAGTTTTGCTTGGTCCTTTGGATGGTCAGTTTTTTAGGTCGGCCATATTTAATTAATTTGGAGGATGTTAGGAAGGCCGATAATACAACCATGACGAGTGTGGCGATCAAAAGTATTAACAAGGTTTTTGGCTCCGAATTCAGGGGTGATAGACAAAAGGTCTTCATTACAGATGGAGCCGGATATTGTATTAAATCTACTGAGAAGCTTAAACAACGTTATACTAAGATGATATATGTGACTTGTCTGGCTCTTGGAATGAGCAAGGTAGCGACACTATGTCCTGAACCTTTTCATTAAAAACAACACTTTTATCGAATTCAGGTGTGACAAAAAGAAGGTTACTTTAAATTCAACCCTAAAGGATATGTCCGATCCTTAGGGAATTTGGCTAGAAGCAGCTGAGAGTTGATTACTACACAAAGCACTTCTACTCTGTTAAAGAGTTTATTAATGGAATGGATGAAAGGAGTGATTCAATCCATAATGTCAAGGATGTTTTGAATGATGAATCTCTTTACCTAGTTAGTGAGACTGTTGATTCAATAGAGTTTGAATCAAATTCGATTGACGATAAAAACATGTTCTTACTCAGAAATGTAACAACTATCGCGGAGAATTCATGTCATGATATTACACTTGAACCATTTGTTTGGATGTGATAAAAGAATTCCATTATAAAATGTAAAATACGGTCAAGAAAATATATATACACGTACAGTTTTAAATATGTACTGGGCCCTGGGTACGGAACCATCACATTCTTATTCTTATAGATCCTTATTCAAAAGAAGAAAAAAACCGTTTTTTGTTATATAATAAAAGAAATATATCCACACATATATCTATGTCTGTAATTTTTTGTGGGAGGATTAAGGCTACAACTTCTTTGAAAAGTTATAAAAATATTGTATAAAAATTATTTTAACTCCTACTTTACTTTGAATTAACTTTATTGTGATGAACATATGTTGATAATGATTAATATAAATGAATATCGGTTAGTACACATAAGTAAGTAAATTTTAAATATTATGTAAACATGGACGGACATCTTGGCGAGGGGTGGGGGGAGAAACAGGTTCTCCCCTCCAGAGAAGCTGTACCCTTTAAATCCATTTGTCACTCAAAATAATACAAATTATCAATTATAGGTTGCATATATATAGAGTAAGGTTAAGAATAACAATTGTCTTTGTCTTTTAAAATCCCCCTCCATATCGTCAATTTAAAGAACTATCTCCCTATTTTCTGAAAGTATTACGAGCTAAATATCGCCCCAAAAATGAAACAGGATGTACATACGTGCTTAAAAATGTTAGGCCTATAAGGAGTTGTATGTATACATATATATATAGATGAACATGTGGCTCAAGATTAATATCATTAATCAAGCGTGTGTATGTCTGTACATTTATAGCTATAAAAACAAATTTGTTTTAATTACTTTGAGTAATTCGTACTGATGATGATGAGCCCTTCTCAAAAGAACACTGTACCCTATGTATATGTATATTTGAAAAGATGTAATACATTATTATTTGTTGTAGGGAGTGACCAGCCTAAAGGGTTCTACTCAATAATAATAATAATAATAACACTCACTTCTTCATAGCAACATACCTATTTCTTCATGTTTTTATTTTGTATGCGTGGGTTATTAATCAATTAGTGTTGATGTTGACTCAATAACAAACACACCATTTTTTGGTCAAACTTATATCTTATACATCTATGGATCACCAAATGGGGCTCAAACGCCCTTAAATTTAAAGATCATTGAACGAGGGTGAGGTTGTCTACTGCACACACACACACACACACTGTAGACAAGAACCAAATCAATGGAATGTAGGCATTCTTAATCAAAATACGATTCATTCTGCGAATTTAAAGAGCTTCATAATAGACACAATACATGCCGAATATACAATATGTGAGTGTGTAAAAATATAAATACTTAGCTTTATTGAGTCAAATAACGTGATTTAGTTCTCTTATGGACGGGTATAAGTACTCATTTTTCTTAAATTTGAGGACTAAAGAAGCATTCATGAGTGAGAAAACTGTGTTGTTCTATCTGAACATGACAATAAATTTACACTCTATTTTGTTATCAGCTGTCAATTTTGATACTACTCTTAAATGATTTGTGTTTATAGCATTGATTGATTGATTCAACTCAAATCAGCTCTTGTTAAACTGTGAGCCATTCCTTACCCTTTATATAAATGAAGAATAGTTCAACAGTTTGAAATAATTAGCAAAGTTCCAACTGATTTTGTACCTTTTTCTCTCTCTCTTTTTCTTTTTAGAGTTAAAACTGCAATGAAGATATGATTGTGAGGAGGACTCATGCTGTCACTGTTAAAAATACGGTCGTTTAAAAAAATATTAATGCAAAGGTGCATTGCACAAACGCTCAATTATATTTTTGAAATGTTTTTACCTTTATGAAGAGTTTGATCTTAATATGCATTGTAAATTAGACAGACTGGAGCCAATGAATTGAGTTATGACTTTGTGGTAGTGCAGTCTCTCTTTTGTATTTATTGGTTAGAACATGATACATCCTGCTCTATGTATGTAAATAAGAATACAAAAAAACCAAAAAAGTAAGTGGCTTTGATTTGATTTGGTGATCTTCATTTTGGACAGCAAACAAAGGATTTTTGTTTGTATCATTTATAAGTAGAAACTAGGAAGATTCAATAGTATTACTAATAAACACTCCCACAGATACTTAAGCAATTGCATTGCTAATGCCTCTTTATTTCTAGCTAAAGCCATAATTACCACACAAAAAACCCTTGAATATATAATTAACTATTTGTTCCATAAGAGTGTTTATATAGTTAGACAAAGCCTCAAGTTCTTGTTAGATGATTCATTTTACTTCATATTTATTTGATAGTGAGTATACATATCATTAGTATCATCATTTCTCTCCCAGAGCTATTTTTGCTTATAGCCTAACATGTTACCTACAAGTATTATAAACATAGACTACTGCCTTACCTACATAAAATTTTCATCCTTTCAACAAAATGTCAATTAAACATTTAATATCCTTTTAAAAGGTATTATACTGACATATCGTGTATTTAAAATTATGACCATTCCGTGAATGCCATAAATTTAGTTGTAATCATTATGGAAAGCGTTATTACACATGGTACCATTGAAGTTGAAGGTACACTCCATTCCTTTATTCAAGGAGTCTTTCAGGTTGTCTAAATTTGAATTATAAGTAATGGAAATCTTTTCCAGGTTCAAATAGGGAAACGCCCCATGATAGAGAGCCAAATTACAAATCCATGTGTACTCTAGGTATGTATAACTAACTAAAAACCTTTTTTTAAAAAGTGTTGCTGTCCACTATCAAATTTGAGCCAAGCATTTTTTTATATTTAACACTTTAATAATAATTTATTTATTTTTTCCCTCATTTCAAATAAGTTTTATTATCATATATTTGTCTAATTTAAGGGGTCGACATTTTTTTTTATGTGAGTGAGCATTTACGTAACTACAATCTGGTACTTCTGTATTTTATCGACTGATTGTTATTTGAGATGATTAATATCATAATAGCTGAGAGGACTGAAGGAAATTCTAATTACACACAAAATCCAAGAGAAGGGGCATCCTTTCTTCGACTACTTAACATTGTAGTAAGTTCTTGACTCATAAATATGGAGATGACTGAATTCAAATTGATTATCAAGGTATGAGTACCAACTGACTATTTGTCTTTCCTTCCTAGAAGTCAGCACTATTTTAACATTTTGTCCATGTCTTTATAACTATTTCTTATTGTGTTCATATAATGAATATATAATGGGAATGGCATAGCTAATTGTTGAAACAAGGTGTTGTCCATTTTTCCCTCTCTTGCTTGGAGACTCCTGATATTAAAGAGTACATATATGAGCTTGCAAAAGAACTGCATTCATCATTAGGAATGTAAATAATATGCAAAACGCCGCTTGCGAGATTTTGTGGAGTTGGCTCTTCAAACAGTTCTTTTTGTTTTCCAAAGCTGTTATCATTTTTCCTTTATTACTGAAGGGAGAACATCTACCTAAGAGTAAAGATCTCACATGAAGGAATACATGCATTAAGTTTAATAAAGCAAATAAAATGTAAACAAAAAGGGCTCAAGTCCCCGTATAATTATTATTAGTTAAAAATATATAATTTCCTGACATTAATTTCAGTTAATTTTCTGCCTCTCATCTATGGTATAAATACATAATGTTATTATTATTGATGTCTTCATTTGTAATATAAAGGAGAATAGCAGCTTGAGGCTCAGTAAAACGTCATGACAGCTGAAGCTGCTTCCCTCTCAACATTCATCAAATTGTCAGAGTTACCAGGCTGATGATTTTCTCTTTCTTTTTATTTTACACACTCCATTTGCATATCATTTACATTCCTAGGGATGCATTTTGATGATCAAATAAAGATTTTTTGATTTATAAACGAGTTCCCGATACTTTTTATCCATAGTAATATGAGTTAGGCCTAAATGTTGTATCTCTTTTCGTTTTTTTGTTGACAATATAATGTTAATTAGCTATGAATTTACTGCTATTCCTAAGGTAGTAAGACTTTACAAATGAGTTGTAAATTTACATGTCCATATGATTTAAAATATAGAATTTGTTATTTTTAAATTAACCGCATACAAAAATGGAACTAGTGATTTATTACAAGCCTACGTGCATTTCAAATATATCTACTACTAAATAAAATTCCAGTAATTTATTCCAAAGGAAAAAAAATGGAGGGTCCTTTACATTCGACATAGTTGAAGTTATGACGTCAATTGCACACATATTTTATCTGCATTCAATAACCTTTTTTCCTTTTCTAATAAATTACTCTACATTTTAAATACACGTGTCTAATGTTTGTTAACAACTATAGATAATCACGGACAATAGCCTGATACTTCAAGCCATTATGTATAATAAAACAATCGGGTCGTTCCCATGAAGTAAACACGGAAAAGATAAAGAATACAATTTTTAAGATGGTCAATATTTGTGTATAAATGCCGCACTTGAAAAATAAGCTTAAAAAAGCTACCGTATCTTCCCATGTTCCCAAAAGATCTTTTTGTGCTCAAAATTTTCACTTTAAAAATGGAGGGTCTCTTATACCAGGGATGGGCAAACTTTTTGACTTGCAGGCCACTATGGCTTATAAAATTTGAAAAAGGGGCCACAGCAGTACATTGACCAGTGGGCCAAATATAATAAAGCGTTGCTTGTAGTGTGCATGCTCGGCGGGCCGGATTAAATTGTCTAACGGGCCGTATAAGGCCTGCAGGCCTTAGTTTGCCCATGTTTGTCTTATACATACATGGGAGTAAATGTTTTTAGCACCAAGTTGTACTTTTTCCCGTAATTTTTGTTTAAATCTTATACACAATGATCTCTTATACACAGGAAAATACGATAATTATATTATACATATCCTCATTCGAGTCAATTTTGTTAAATTAAATGAATTATAATGTATCTTTCAACACATATGTTGAGTGCAAGTTGGAAGTTACAATAAAAAAACAAAAACAAACAAACATTTACAGTCCTTATAATAAGTCTTTTGCAATGATTGAAATTCCATTAAAAGTTATATAATTTTTAATTTTTCAGATGAACATCACACATGGATAAGTGCTCCGTAGTAAACTATGTATATAGTTAAAGTGTTCATCACTCGTAAATACCGTAAATAATAAATGGAATATTTTAATAAATCAAAATGAATAATAGTAATAGTTGATAGCTGTTAAGGTGGCCGGTGTTCATAAAAATAAAATACAAAGTTATGGAATTAAAATATAACAAACTATTTATATACAACATAGACAGTATTCAAAACCTTATCGCTGGTTGAGTGTTAACTCCACTTCTATAATTGGAGCAAGGGTCTCAGTCACGCGTAATGGGAGTAGGACTAATGGATTTCTATCAAATCTCACACTATTACGGCACACATTGTATTTCTCACGCCTCATTATATAGCATCATAGCAGGGCGGGGCTCATTTTATGAGCTAGGCTCCCAAAAACAAAATTGTCCTTTATAAAAAACAAATGAGAGTGAAAAATGACATTATAAATGTTCATAAAAAACGTTATAAAAAGACTTGAGTACCCTGTAAATCCACGTAAGTCGGTTGGATATTGATAAAATCATGAGCTCTTGAAGGGGTTTCTCCTCGGTACTCATCAAGACAGTGCTGAGAGGTTTGCTCTTTAGGATTAAGACATGAAGCCTAATTCAAAGAGCTGATTGAATTAGAACATTCGTGTGTAAAATGTAATTTTGTAAAATTCCCTTTTTTTAGAGCCATTTGAAAGCTTTGATCATGAAAAAAAATCTTTTAAATTGAATTTTTTTTTTAGCCTAGTAAAATTTGGGATAAAATTTTGATGAAGTAGTCAATGTACCACAATGCTGCATAGTATGAAGTAGCTATGCTTAAAATACTTCACTTCCGGAAAATTCTTTGCTGCCATGAATTCATGAGTAGAAAGTTAAATAACATTATCTGAAGGGATTTCCAAAATACACATATATAAATATGTGTCTATATAATTGAATAATCTATACCTACCTATGTGAACTAATCCTGAAGCGATTTTAAAGCAGTATGTGCATGATTATTGAATGATAAGCCTTTAACTCAACGCAAACACGGGATATCAAAAAATGAATTCATTCTTTCTCACAAATACATCAAACGAAGAACCTTGAGAAGATTGGGATATTTATGACTTTCCTGTGATTACGTATTTTTGTTTAGTATGAAATATATCATTTAATTCGTATTAACAACCATCATGATGGCTCTAAGGAAAAGGTTATTCAAGGGACTTGAGAAGGGGGAAAAGGGTATCGTATCTCATACCTATATACTTGTATATCTATTATGTGGACAGTCTTAAGTTATTTTCTATGGAATGACTCATAGTTTTTTAAGGAACGTTCCGTGATGGACTCTGAGCCCCGGATTTAAAAATATATACACTTTTATAACTATAGATATATCAGAGTAGACCCGGGATTTTCTCATATCAAAGCCCCATGGCTCCAGTAAGGCAATAATTTGTGCTGGAATGGAAAATCAATACTGAGTGTTACTTAGAACAGGAGCAGTACAGCGATGAAGACCTTCCCCCTTTTTTTTCGAAATTTGGATATTAGTTAACATAATTAGATATCACTCAGTCACAAATAAAGTTTATTTTCCTTCATATGGCAACCCTAGACGTTTACTTCATTTTACTGGCCACCACCTCACTTTCAAAAAACGGTGCACAGCCCCTGTAGAAGGTCAAAATATGAATAAATCAATGGGCGTATCTTCATGTAGTTATCTTTGCTTCTTTCAATGGTCAACTTAATTCTGGCCCTACCATGGAGATGTACAAGTGCCTCCCTTTTATTTGACAAATAATGTGTAATGATTACATGTTGAAATATACGGATCATTTTTTTTTATGGGAAGAAGTTGAAGGATTCGAGTCAATCGGAGGCCTATTTCTGACTTTGTGGAAGGATTCGGAATTGCGTGTTTGTTAATTAGGTTAAACGTTGAATAGTATTGTAGTTTGTTATTAAATGTTGTATTAATAGTGATTTGCAAATAATAATATAGTTAATAAATTATTCAATGATTGTCATAGTACAAATTTGAATATTTGTGGATGTACATATCTGTGTGTATTTTGCCTATATAAGTCCTAATTAATTGACAACCTCATATTGAAGGTTGTCCCACCAAATAAATAACAATCATTAAGAAAATACCAGTTCTTATATTTAAATATTATATTCTCTTGAAGGCTATAGCATTTTTTCTTAAACTCATTTGACTCCTCTCTTTTTCATTATTTTTGGGCACAATTCAATACAGTTTTTTTTTCCTTCTTTTTTGTAACAAAGCATCATTATAATAAGTGACGTCAAGTGACGTGTATGGACTGCTAGGAGCCCTGACCCTCTGGGAAAATCTTTAATTTAATATGTGTATACTTTAAGAAACCTCACTAAATAAAAAAGTATGGCATGTTCTCTACGTGTTTCTTTAATACAAAATATTAAGGACTTGAAAAAAATCTAAATAAGTAAAAAGACGTGCTTTTCAGTTCCAGTTCTTTCCAATTAAAATACAGAAAAGTATATTTGAAGGTTAAAGAAAACGTGAATCAGTAAATAATGAATATATACATATATATAACTTTTTAGTAGTCTTCTTGATGCTCAATGTCGTCAATTGGGAATGGCAGTTGTCATATGTGTCAAGTCAACAAGAAAACAAGTTTGTTTTCAAATATTGAAAAGGAGCAAATCCCGTTATAAGTTTTTTTACTTCATAAATATAACGGTCAAATATTTTGGAGTCATTTCAAAGACCTATATCGCACGGTTTTTGATAAAATGTCACTTTTAATCGAGAAACCACCAAGGATTGTCATTTATCCAATAGAGCAATCGGATAAATGTTACGACAACACATGGAGCCGAGCTGGTCCCTGAAAGAACGTCCATCTTTTTCCATAGCCCCAGGGATTTATTTAGTTGCAGTTGGCTAAAACCAGTTCATCATCTCTTTAAGAACTATTAAGAATTAACTTAATCCGCTATCATGCTGCCCATTAATCATAGTAATAGTAACTGCATAGTCAGAAATACCAGATGTTTTTTATTCTCGATTGTGGCCGGTATTTTTTTCCTATAATTAAGTTGAAATTATTGGAGCCATTATTTAATTAATCGAAATAACCTATTAATACGAACGAAAGAATATTCTAACTCATTTCTATGAAAAATATTTCAATGACAATACGCTCCCATTAACTCTATAGATCCATTAAGAATCGTTAAATATTTAATGCCTCATCAAAAAGTGAAATAGGATACACCCATGTTATTTAGAGTGGTGAAAGTTTGAAGAAATTGATTTCTTCATTTTAAATATCGATTCTTTGTCTCCACTCAAAATGTGTGTTAATGTGTTTCCGTGAATTCTAAACGATTTGATATTATGCTATTTGTTAAGATACGTAGGTAGGCTTACTTAAAAAATATAATTAAGGCTCTAATATCTCCAACATACAAAAACATGATTCGAAGAATGACTCTCCATAAAAAACAATATGAAATGTTAATTTAAAAATAAAAATAAACTATTTCAATACTTCTGAAGGTATAAATTATATATGTATGTATGTAAATGTCAACTTATTCTTAGTACATACTAACATCATAATTTAGTACAAGAGACCCGAGCATATCAATTTTGACAGATAATCATGATGTAACAAAGGCCCATATCTCAAGTTTAATGACGTAAAATTATCTGTAGTTACGTATAATATATTCGATAAATTTACTGTAGGGGAGACAGAGGGGGGGGGAAGGAGGAAAACTAAAGTTTGAACTAACATACACGTATGCGTATGTATATTTTTTTTTTAGAATTGCAATGTTTAGTATACCAATCGAAAATAGTAAGTTTAATACTCTATTGTTTTATATTATTGAATGTGTTTGCAAATCTCAGCTGTATGTATGTGTGCATTGGATAATATGGGCGCAGGTAGGTGTGGCAGAACGTTTTTAAAATCATGGGAGGGATAAAGCAGGAAGGAGTTGAAGGGAACTTGGAAAACGAAGGACACACTTTCTGATCCAAGAGCCACTTACTAATTTGTAATTTTACTTCATGAACAAATTTTTGAGTGTGGAATATTCTATAACTCATATTCCCTCTCTTATTCCCATTTCCACCACCACTCCTGGGTACAAGGTTCTTGAGAACCAAAGCTAATAATTATAATTAGTGGCTAAACCAATGGGGTGTGAGCGTTGTTGACTTTGAAGTTTAATGACTTAGACTCAAATGAACTCTGCGTCATCTGCCGACTATGATTGGTTTATGAGTTTACTTATGCCGAGGGATGGACATTTTGTTGAGGTGATTGAGTGTGCCCACAATCAACATCTGGTGGTACCGTTGCATTTAATCTGCTGATTTTGTATTTGACAATATTAAATAATACTCGAAAAGGGATAGAAACTGAGAGAACTGAAGGAAATTTGAATTGTCAGAAATCCAGTAAAAGGGACGATACACTTTCTTCGGCATTATTTCTTAGTAATCGGAAATTGAACTCCTTCATTTTTTTTGTTTCATTTCTTGTCTCAACAATACAGAGAAAACTGAATTCAAATTTTTTATTATCAGTGTAGTAGTACCAACTGATATTTTTCTTTCTTTCCTATCTCAACACTTTGCCCACGTCTACTCTTGCCCCATTGGTAGGTATACAACTCTTGTTGAGCGCAAGGAGAAGGTGAGATCAATAGACTTATGGTACTATTGAATTAAAACACTTATTAACATCAACTGCCTTTAATATGAAAGAACAATCGTTTTTCCTTTTCAAATCTACAAAAGTTGCATATCTGGACAAATGGGTAAAATGTTGAAATATCGTTTAGCTTAAGAAAGAAAGTAAAAATAACAACTGACACCATTTCCTTGATAATAAATTTTTACTCTTCTCTGTATCGTTGAAGCAACAACTTGTTACAATCATAAATTGTTCCATTTCCAATTCTTAAGAAACCATGCCTGGGAAAGTGTGTCTTTTTCACCAGGATTTCTGATAATGTTCTCCTATTTTTTATATGTTATTGAGCATTATTCAATATTGTAAATGATAATTAGACGCTAAAATAAAACAAGGGTATCAAATAGTTATTGTGAACACGCTACCTCACCTCAACAAAATGCCCATCCTTTAGTATCCCTACCTATTAATAATTGGGATGTGACACCATGAGCCTTATTTACTTAGCTGTTTGTTGACTGCCTATGACTCAAAGACTTTTTGTGTTTTGTGGGTTTGCTGGATATGTCTTATTTAGATTGTCTATTTAAATTTTGATTGATATGATTTAGGTATGCCGGAAGCATAGAGGGCGCTTCAAAATGTTTATTCGTGAGGGGGCACATTTTTGAACGAAGATATTGAGTGGAAAACTACAGATTTCTCTAGATACATAGTGTAAATTACATTTTTTTTATATACAGTTAACTATTTTTAAAAGCTTGTGTGACAATTATCGATGAATAGTGAACTTTTCTGCCATTTTCATAGTCTATTTTAATTTTGAAAATTCTGTCGTTGAAACGACAGAAGCACCCCTTCAAAAGCTTGTCTTTTAAAGTTAAATGTCTGAACAAGGTGAAATCATAATTTACCTAAAAAAGAAAGGTAGAATTACTCAGTTCATTTTCAAGATAGACAAGTACTATAAACATGTTTGAAGTCCGAAGGAAAAATAAAATAAAAACTGTTTAAATAAATGTTTTTTCAGCTCAGATTCGACTTTTTTCAGAAAGATTTGCGACATACCTAATATAATGACTAGCCAATTCAGAAGTCATATTACAAGTCCTACAACCCTACTTTGTCAAAGTTTTTAAAATGCTATTTTTGTCCTTTTGATGGTGACAGGGACGTATGGATCCAAACATCATGGGTGAATTTAGTTATGGGGCTCTGTAGATCGGTTTTGGTCTCCGCTTTCAAAGTCTTTGTCTCGATGAAAGTGGTTTATACAATATGGAAGTCCAAACTGTCATTTACCCGTATTTCCATGTTCCCACAGTCTTTTATCATACAAATGGTTTGATGACGTTACTACTAATGGTCTGTTTGGATACAAAGATAACAGTGCAATGGTTATAATACTGCAAAAATGTCATTAAGTCATTAATTTTATATATATCTTGAATTAACTTATTCCAATAATAATTATTTGTACAAGAGACAAATTAGAAGAAAGATTAAATGAATATATTGTTTCAATTCATTGATATTTTTGCATGGTGATTTAGCAAAATAGGATTGAAAGTACTATTCAATCAACACAAAGCAATGCGTCATTGATTCATACATATACAAAATGTAATTTGAAAGTGCAGAGGGACTCACATATCGATCTATTTTTAGAATAAATCAGTAAATTTTGTAAATTATGTTTTGCACAAATTTATCCAGTATTGTAATTTGCAAATAATAAAAGACATTGACCTAATTGAGTAGTATTAGTAGTAGTCACGAATACAAAATACACTTTGGTGATCCCTAAGTAGTATTTGATGCTCAGTCAATCCCCTATGCATAATCGAATACTCGAATTAATATTTATGTATGTACAATATCCACAAATAATAGAAATGAAATTAGCTCAATTTTTAAGTTGTTTTTTAATTATCTACTATTAAATAAAGAACAATTCCACAGTTGAGAAGGAAAATTGACTGACTACCAACTGACTTTGGGGCTTTTTTGTTTTCATTTTTGTTTTAGGAAGAATGGTTGTGAGATGCAATAACGACAACGACGTGTATTTAATATAATGAAATCTCTTGGGAAAAGTTAACAAAATTTTAATTGTAATCCAAGAACCTATTCATTAGGAAACCTTTACAAATTTTGGAATGACAACCTCTTCCATTTTCTGGACTCAGATTTCCGAACCTGCTATTAATTTCATAAGCCTTTCACAGTGCAAATCATCGACACCAATAGCAAAAAGGAAATAATAATAATACATGGGTGTGAGGAGTCGAAGCATTTATCCCCCTCTAACTGGTAGTGAGATCCATTTATGTATCCAAAGGTATTAAGGTACTAAGTTGATTCAATCACAATCAGCTTTTGAATGAATGGTAATATTTGGATCATTACAATGTACCATCCTTAGAATGTGACACAACATTATTTCAATATGATTAATGACGTACGCAGTATTTTTCTTCACAATTCATAATGAATAATCCATTTTGAGTGTTTGTCGAGGATAATAGAAGAAGCTTTAGGTGAGAAAATGGGTCTATTTTGAAATAGGTTAAAATTCCTTTGGTCTAACATGCATAGTTTTCTTGGAGTCATATGCAAATATCGAATGGGTTTTTAAAATATCTTCTTTATAACTATAAATACCCCTACTATGAAATAGAGAATAGTCCAGCAATTAGACGAGAATGACGTGATCGGCTAACTATCAATATGATTCCGTCTCCTATTTTTTTTTTTTTCATTTCTTTTTTAAGTGGAGCTGAGAGATGCAAAACAGACCTTATTGTGTTCACTAAACCTCCCATTTGTTTTAAGAGAAATATTACACTTTGTACATTATAATTAGAGATATGAAAAAAAGAGCCCATTTTTACTCCAAAATTGTCTCAGTTATTAAGTTGTATTATCTATTTTTTTAAATCGTCTTCATTTTTTCTTCATTCTCGCAGAGGACACATTCATTCATTCTATAACTTTTGTCTCTACAAATGAGTTAAAAATGCCTAAATCAATTAAAGAATGCCCCAAAATACAGGTTTAATGGGGAATGAATGACTTGTTTCTGCGTTTTCATTGTGACAAATTCAAATGGATTATATAAAAGCTGCTTCAGGATAGACCAGCAAAATAATAACATCCTTTTCATTCATTTCCTTGTTGAAGAGTCGACAGCATATCAGTTAACATGATATCTTTTAAGTATTACCATATGCTTTATGACGTCATATCGAGTAAAGGTTTTTTACTTTTTTTACTCGACGGGTCAAAATGAATTCATCTGAAAGCTAAAAATGAGAGTCAAAAATGAATATGGCCCATGATATGCATATATCTAGGGCGTAGCTATAATATCCCACTTGTTCATAATTTACAAGGATTTTCAAAATTAGCTCATGTAAAGTATCACTCAAATTAACTAATTACGTAATGAATCCTCATTGACCACTCTACAAGTTTCTTTTATAGTTACTGACCACCCCACTTTCAGTATATAACAATTCTAAGTAGCTATGAAAATTTGAAGAAAATAGCTTCTTTACCTACCCTTGCTTCTTACTAAATTCAGAGCCATAATTATATATTTTAAAGCATTTTATGGCATTGAATAAATATGTTTACGGGTTCTTTTGTGATAAATGTGTGTGTTTTTTTTTAAATAATGCATAGTACCTACGTTCATGTAAATTTTGAATGTTACAGTAGCCATTGTTGGGCGCGGACATACAATCTTTATTTATTTTTATTGTATTGTATTGTCTAGATCCAAATACAACTGATATAATGTATTTCTTACATAAATAGATCGATAATATACAAATAATTATTATTATTACTGTATATTATGAAGTCGCTGAAGCACGTGATTCTTTCAATATCTTTCAATGACCATCAAAGATGACGGTTACTCCCATGATTGTGTCTTTATTACTTCCTTTAACATATATGTAGTCTATATTTTTTATTATTCTTGATTGCAAGTAATGATAACACTATATTATTGTTTGCATTTTTTATTGTTACGTAACAGCGTATAATTACAAGGTAGAACCATTCTTCATGGACATTCACTTTATTGCTTATGTCATTATGCTTTTTTTGTACAAAATGAGAATTAAAAAAAGCAACTTTAAATCATAAAATCGCGCATAAACTATCACCTAGTAGATTAAAACGTCATCATTTTATTTTTATTGTTTGCTCCATATTAGGACCCACATCCTCAATGAACAGGAAAGTTACGCCCAAAAATATATCTCTTATAAAGGAATATATGAATTCATCGTTTATACTCTGTATGTACAAGGAAAAATAGTCAAAATCGATATTTAATAACTATGATAATCTATGAAAATTCCCACTCATCATGGTTCCATAGCTTCAAATTTAGTAATTGTTGTTACATAGACTATTGATCTCTTTACTCAAGCTGACGCTGCTCTTCATCAAATTGTCAGGGTTACCATGTTAATTTTTCCTTCTTTCTTTTTTTTTTTTTAATATACCGAGAGAGCCCAGGACTTGCAGCTCTACGACCGTGAATATGTCGTTTCTAACTACCAAATCTTTTGAGTGAACGAACGGAACAAAATTACCTTAACAACTGATTCAATCCTTTGCACAATTGAGTTGAACTCAGCCCAAATTGCCACAACTCACCCATGAATCCTCATTCAACGAAGAAAAAAAACATAATAAAAAGGGTTCCACAGTTAATAGTTCTCTATCAGAGCTAAATTGATCATTTGGCTATTTATCCATTCCAGAGTTGGAAAGGGCCTTGGTGTACAAGTCATTTTAATGAGTGAATTCTAAAAAATCAATATAGGTAGTAAAAAGGCTCCCATCATTAAAAAGAGTGACAAAAATATTCGACAAAAAAATTATTGTAATTTCTCCTTTTACTGTCATTGATGTACATATTTTATGTGTAAAAAACGAAATCATTTGTCATCCTTAAAAAAAAAAAATGTTCATGAATATATCATAGATTGTTCAAAAATTCCAAATATGATGTTCCCACATGTTTTTCCTGCATACATTCATATGTATGTATGTGCACGTACCATATAATTATTACTATAGATTCTGGATTTAACTGTGTAGGAGCGAGCAAGGAGGGACTCTTTCGGATCTTATAATTTATGTAGGAACCCTTCATCATAAATATTCATCCATGGAGTTTATCCCTTTTGTGCTAACATGGAATATGAGTATGCTCTTTTGGGTCGACTCAAGACGGAAACAAATTAGATATCAAATACCAATCATCATCATCATCGTAAGTGTACTTACATAGCTGGGTAAATGTATGTAGTTACATAATATGTGAGTATAGGTAATTGTACCCTCTATCATTTTAATATGAGCAATAACAAACACTAATGAAGGTAAGTTCAATATAATATACATAGTCTTAAATATGTATACTAAAGGCTTCTTTGAAGTACAAAGCATTACATAAATGTTAATACATTTTAGGGTGTGAAGAGAGAGACATTAATTATAATTTTCATGTTTTTTTTAGACACATAATAACAAATAACTATGTAATTTGTTTATGAAAAAAAAAAATCATGTACAACATACAAATACTTGGAATATAATATTTGAGAGGCTCAGGGATACTTAATGATTTGAAAATATTTACTTACATATCTCTTTAATAAATAAAGAACAAAATATATTGATGCCTTTGATAAGACACAAACAAATAAATCCTCATAAAATGTACTGGCATTAAACACCAAGGCAGATGCATCTTTAGAGAATTGACATCTACATACTATTATGTACATATAGTAGAACCTGAGAACTCAAAATGTTTGGAGTTTGATGCAAAACTGACAAATCCGCCGAACCAGTTCATGTGATTTTTGTAATCATGGTTTTTACTCACATGCTGCTAGTTGGCTTTGATTCAGTGCTTGACTCCATCGCTACTTAACACTCCTTTTGGAACGAATTAGTGTGTGGTTCTTAGGGCTCTACTGTAGATATATCACAAGGGTATCCCTGCAACGATTCATAAGTATATTTTTTCACATATCTTCCTCATTTTAAATGTTTTAATGACAGTGCTGGACAATATTATTAGTAGAGTAGTAAGATAGTTATTTTATATTACTCCATTAAAAAGTAATTAAGTTTTTTTTTTTACAATTTTACACTTAGGAGCTAAAGTAATGGTATTACTTTACTTTAAGTATATTACTTCACTCTTGAACAAAATTTTGTGGACAAATTTGACAAGATTTTCCCCTTCTTTTTTGATAACTGCTTTTTTTTTAATGTTATAAAATATATATTACTTATTATTCTTAGTAAAGTAAAGTAATATAGCTCGTTGCTAGTTAATATACAGTAATATATTTCAAAATAAAGCGTTATTAAACCCATCACTGGTCTTGAATGTTGATTTGTTGCACTTAAAATAGCTCTTGTTAAACTCTAAACAATTCATTACTATTTGTATATCGCAACCTTTCCTCAACAAAAAGAAGAAGAAGAAAAAAAATGGGCTTAAAATCATTTAGTTGGTATACAATTCTTCCCAATTGAATGACTATTCTTTCTTTAATAGATGGGAATTGTTAAAAAGGTTAACAAGAGTTCAACCAATTAACGTTCCGGACACTAATAATAGGAATAAGCAGTGGAGGAAATCGACAATTGACAATCGTGTTAGTGTAATACATGTAGTTGTAGGTGCGAATAATGTAAAACAGCCGGGAGTCACATTTTGTCAAAAAAAAAAAAATAGAAAGAAGATGTTTAGCTATTACTAGGAATGTAAATAATTTGCTAATGGGGTGTGTAAATAAAAAGAAAGAGAAAATCAACCTGGTAACTCTGACAATTTGATGAATGTTGAGAGGGAAGCAGCTTGAGCTGTCATGGCGTTTTACTGAGCTACAAGCTGCTATTTTCCTTTATATATACAAATGAAGACATCAATAATAAATAATAACATTATGTATGTATACCATAGATGAGAGGCAGAAAATTAACTGAAATTAATGTCAGGAAATTATATATTTTTAACTAATAATAATTATACGAGGACTTGAGCCCTTTTTTGTTTACATTTTATTTGCTTTATTAAACTTAATGCATGTATTCCTTCATGCGAGATCTTTACTATCAGGTAGATGTTCTCCCCTCAGTAATAAAAGAAAAATGATAACAACTTTGGAAAACAAAAAGGACTGTTCGATGTGCCAACTCCACAAAATCTCGCACGCGGCATATTGCATATTATTTACATTCCTAGCTATTACGATGTATAAAGAAATATTTAATAATTATATTTTAAAATCAAGGTTCTGAAAAGCTAACATAATTTATAAATATTTGAATTTTGAAAATTTTAATTTCATATCTATCAAAAAAATAATATTGCGCTTTTGTACTGAGCCCACGATATAGTGATGTTCATTCGGCTTCATTTTACGATACACCTTTCAGTTATTTTGAATATTTATAACGTAGCGAGACATTGAAAAAAAAAAACTGCCGTTCTATTGTTAGCATGTAAGAAAATTGCCCTCTTCATAATGTCAAAAACAAAATGGTAACCGTGGAAATCTAAATTATAGTAGGACGGAGGCAATTTGTAGGGACAAGACTTTTGTGGAGTGTAAGTACTATTCAACAATAGATGCCTTTTTTATTATAAATAGGAGGGATAAAAATATATTAATGCCCTAGGGAGAAGAAGCTTCCATAATTAAATAGCAATATGGATAATATTATAATTACATATATTTAAAATATAATCTTATAATGTCTTTTTAGCAAAAGCTACAACCAATTGATGCGGATATTCTTTTATTCTTCTTTGAAAAGGAAAATGTTGTCTCCTCCTCAAGGATCTGAATAAAGAATGAACCTAATTTCAAAAACAAAACAAAAAAACAGTGGCAACCGTTTTTTCTTTTTCATAATCACAAAAATATATTTTGTTTCTACAGAAGCCCCATTTCTAGAAATAGGGAGAAAATTCTATAAATACCAACAGATACAATCTTAAAGTGATCGGCGCTCACCCGGAATCCTTCTTTTTTCACAACTCTACTGTCATTACTCTCCTTGTTCAGGGACTACAAGATAAGACTTCTCTTGAGATGCCCACCTCTTGAGGCGCATTAAAACATTATGAATAATAATAACGCTCGTTTTATTGTTCATATGTGGCTAAAAGGGATGATGGATCAACTGTCAGTTTATAAAAAAAACACAAAAAACCCAATATTTTGATACTTTGTGTTTGGAGTTTTTAATATACATTTGTATATGTATGTATGTTTGTTGAACATACGTCACTTCATAGTGATAGCATATGTACATACAACATAGATAATTTAAGCTGAATATTGACAGAGTAGTAGTGCCTCGAAGCTTCAATCAATCCTTTTTGTTGATTCTGGGGGAGAAGGAGCTCTCTTTGATTTGACATTTGTATTTAAAAATATTTGATTATGAATGTCAAATACCTATGCACATGTTATGAAAGATTTATCGAGAGACTCTCAGTTACATTATATGAAGGAACACACACATGCGAGTCTAATTAATACCTACTATCTATGTGAGTCCACAAACAAATATTTACATTGTATCTAGGTACGTATACAGTCATTGGCTGCTCTGCATACGCTCACTACATATAGTCGCATTCATTTGCTCAATACTGACTTATTTGACATATAATGTACATAGATAATTATATCTTATTTTGACAGGATCCCTAAGCTCCAGCCAGCTCAAAGTAGATGATGCATAAGGATGGGGCTTTTAGAGAGTTCAGTGGGAAGGTAGGGGTGAGGCTTATGGTACTATTGAATTAACAACCTTGTTAACATCAGCTGCCTGTTATATTCTTTTATTTTATAAAAACTACAACTAATGTTGGCGAGAATCTTTTAATAATAATTCTTATTCTTTTAGAGGTCGATCCTTCTCCTTTAACAGATTAACAAAGAATGAATATAATTTAAAAAAAAAAAGCAAGAGTGCCAAGCGTTTTTCCTTTTTTAATTTGTATTTAACTGTATTTTTCTCTGATCAAAGGTCCCATCCCTTGTGATACATTTAACTAAAATGAGAAATTGAATCAGGCGAGTGAGGGATGCAGGAAACTTGAAGATACCATTGATATAACTGATAAAGGAAAATGAACACTGATGTGACTTATGTATCCTATATTTTCATTTTAATCCACGTTGGTAATGTATGTACTATTCGTATATGGATCAGTGCCCTCATTTTCATCTGCAGTCTATAAATGTTGTTTATATTTTTCTTTTTCTTTTTTCATATCTCATTCCGCATTCTAGCTATTAAGAGATCATTATAGAGACACGATCATTAAATAAATTAGATAAACGTTTAATTGAATGTGGTCTTGAGCTAAGGCCTTGAAATTAGCCATACCTTCACTTTGGTTGAACTGACGGCACTACATTCTTGGATAAAGAGTGGAGGAGAGGAAGAGCAAATCCCTGATTCTCCCTTCTACCAAAGTACCTTTGGCACTATAAGGTTCAACTGATCAGTGATGTATGAAGTAGGTATTTGTATCGGGGAAGGATCTACATTTTAGAAATATTCGCAGCCACAAATTTCTTAAATTTGTGTAGTTGCACAACTGATTTCTAGATATTATTCGAACCATCACTACATTCGCATGTATACATGTCACAATATGTATGTATCCGTTCCGAAGCAATGTTCATCAGAAAGGAGCTTCTCTGGTCTCTTAATTATATAGTAATTAAATAATCATGTTTTTTTTTGTTTTTTTTTATTGTCAAATTTTGCACTTATTATGCACATATTATGTGAATTTATGTATGATTATAATAATAATTATTATTTTTTCAAATATTTTATTGTCTCATCATGAACCACCACTCATAAATGAATTACACAAGGTTTATGTATTTAATATTCACTTTAATTAATATTTGGATCGACTGCAAATTAACTATACTCCCATGTTTGCTAATAGAGAGTGTTTCAATTCGCTCACAATATATACAGTTACGTCTTTATGATATTTGACAAACACACCCAATGTATGTAAATATATATTTTAGAGGTTAATTTATGGAGTAGGTGTACATACGTACGTACTACTGCGCTCTCTTTAGAAGGATCCTTCTGCGGGCAAAGAACTTGTTGAGTGCGTACATTGATGATAATAATAATATGTACTTTCATGAGATAGGGAAGCACCCTACCCTCCAGACATTTGTACTACTACCGCTCCACATAAATTGTTCCATGTCTGATACACCCTTACAAAATATAGGTACATTATTTTTTGATTTTCCTTCAATGGATTTTTCTACACGGAGAGCCAATGACGTCAATTATGCAACTATGACGTCAGAATTTTCTTGGGTGTAAAGTACATAATGTACTATTTTAATTAATGAGTTCACTTTATGTATGTATGTTGTATGTAAATTGTTTTAATAACTTTAAGGTTGTATATGACTCATCAATATGTTGTTTCACTCCCCTCTAAACAATTGCACCACATACATATTTCTGCGTTCATTTTATGTCATATAAACAAAGGCATTTAGCGTACAAAATACGTACATAATAACATATCAAAATCTTACTTGTCATGGTCTTGTTTCAATCCCTTGGAAGAGGGATTGAGGATTCAAAAATACATATATGTATGTAACCATGATTGATTTTATTTGTATTTCTATCCTTTTTACAAATTTATATGATGTAAATCCGTTGATCTAATAATAATAATAGTCACAATCTATATTCGTGATGTCATGATCAATGTAAAACATGAATCTCCTCGACATTCACTTACATGAGTTTTCCTCATTGATAACATTGAGCATGCCTATATGTATACGACAAAGAGCTCAGACGTACATTCACCGTGTGTATGAATCTATGTATGTAATTCATTTTGAACTAGCAGGATTGCATGATATTTTGAAGTTGATTTATGTTTGATGTTATTTTCATGCTTCTATAAATTTGTATATACGTTTATGTATGTACATCTAAAAACGTATGTACTTAGAATATGTAAATGTATACATACTGAGAAATGAAAATGTGAGAAGGGATGCCTAACAAAGTTATAGTAGAAGCAGTAACTTTAAAATGCATTACTAAAATATTAGGTTACTTCAAGATTGAGACAGATCTTTTGAGTATCATGGCAAACATATAATGATTGTCATTACTAATTCAGGAGAAAGGAATACTTTGGCATTTCATGGTAACTTTATTTTAACCCTCGTATTATCCTCAAATATTACTAACACATTTTACCCTTGGGGTCATTTTGATCCCAGGTATATTTGCCTCCAGAAAAGGATTTACAGAAAATTGTTGACCAAGTTTTTGTGTGAGGCACTTTGTTTATTTGTTGAATACATAAATAACCCCTTGATAATGAAACCTATCAGTGAGTTTACCTGCCCTCTAGCGCCACCATCAGGCAAAACTTTTAAATTAGAGTTAATTTATCTTGAAAATATTACTAACACATTTTACCCTTGGGGTCAATTTGACCCCAGGTATATTTGCCTCCAGAAAATGATTTACAGAAAATTGTTTCCCCCCATGTTGTATCAACTCAAAAGTATCAACTCTGCACCTTCAGTGCTTGTGGGGATGTTAGGTCACACACACAGACAGACAAGTTTTACACAGCTAAAAAAGCTACGGGTCAAATGGACCCCAGAGGAACACCGATGCGTGGAATATGCGTTCAGCACATTGAAAAAATATTATCATGATAATTTTACGCTTAATCAGTTGTCCCCCCATCAAATTAGGAAAAGTCATGAAATATGGAGCAAAAAAAAAAAAAAGAAGCCAACTATTGTTTTTTAAATGATAAACATTGATTGGGATCAAATTGACCCCATGGATAATAGGAGGGTTAAGGGGTTGAAAAGGATACATGTATTTATTTATTATTATTTGAACAACTCTGAACTCACACGGATAAAAATCAATTATTTTCCAAATTCCAGAGTGTGTCAAAATCAACAAGATAGTTTACTCAAAGTTCTTGAAGATAAATATACACTGTCACGGGTCCATAAACAAATTCACAAGACCAAGAGAAATTCTTCCAGATGGATGAGCACCTCCTCAAACTGATTTGAAAGTGCAAATGGGATGCAAGGAAAATTTTGAACACTTAGAACAGTAGCAGTTAGCCTTTCTCTTCACCAAATCTAAGCCCTTAGGATTTCACCATGTACGTGGGGAATTGCCTAGAGGAAGGCCACTGAAGTTTTCAAAATGAACAAGGACAGCCTTTTAGTTCCGGAAGAAACGGTGTGAGCTACCACCTGAGTGGTAACGATGTGCTTGACCAAGGACATTCTGTCATTTTGAACAATCTTCGTTAACTTTCCTTTGATAGATAATTAGATAATCAAAAATTATCTAATTATAGTACAATGCCCTTCTGCTCTTTCTTTTACAAATTTTAAACCTACTATTTTAAGAAGCAAGCCTCGCAAACATGCACAAAAACAAATTGAATATATACGTTAAAAGTCATTGCACAACCCTCGAAAAACCTCTTAAGTTATAAGTTATCACGTACAAAATGTTAAGGCTCTAAATATATGATTCTCTACAATAAAAACAAAACAAAACGTGGGAATGCAAATTCAGTTATTAATATTGGTATTCTTCATTTGTGCTCAAGGGAGATTAAAAACAAAAAATTAAAAGAATCCATGTTACAAAGAACTTGTGACAAATGCCAAGAATGTAATTGTATTTAATAATTATTAGTATTATTAGCGCTATGATTATAACTAGGCAGTATTCAGTAAAGGAATGAACGAATAGTTTTAAAATAATATTGTGTGTGTGTATGATATAAATTTGGCAATTCAAGGAATGAAAATGCCAAATCCAAGCCTTGCTGTGAAATGTCAGAAAATGACCATTCATTATCATGATTACATAAATATGTAAAGGAATGTAGTTTTATATATAAATATTCAAATTGTGCATATTCTGTGACATATTTTTTTAAGGATGTCTAAGTAAGAGATCCAATAAATTAAACCACACTACCCAGAGGTACATACATATAATGGAACTCCTTGCACATACTTGATGAACGGCTGAAAGCGTTTCATACGTTTTATCCCTCATTCCAAATGATTTAAGTGTTGATAAACAGTACTCCAATCAAAATGAATATTGGTAGATATTTTTGGGTGATTTACTTTGTTAACATGAAACTTTCGCATTAGAAGCTGGGCGTTGTTCTGTTTTTAATGTTTCCTAGCTACAACACAAGATGAAAAATCCATATTTTGAATGTTAGTGGCTTCACATAATGAAGGAGCAACAAAGAGGCCTTTTTCGTACCTAGACGTGCCTACATAGATACAGTTTATCTATTTACATTTATCATCTTATAGTATATACCCAGAAAATATATTTTACTCATATTCAAGTCCCTTTGGAAAAAATGGATATAATAGTATTATAACTTGAGCGTCATGTTCTTCGTATGGAAATATTTAGAAAGATGATTTATACGCTACGTTTGTACAACTATTGTTCTTTCCTGAATCATTTTCTAAGACATTGTTCTATAATCTTATTTTTTAATACCTATTTGTATAAATGTGAGTACCTACAACAACAATACAAACTCAAATAATTTCTAAAGAGACCAATGACTATTTTGAATAATAATTGTTATTATTATTAATTATTATCATCTGAATTAAGAATTCATAACTAAAAATATTGGAGACAAATGTATCATAGCAAACTAAAGCATAAAGTCAATGAAGCTGTAGGAACATTTCTATTGAAATGAACTGAGGATGTATGTCATATAATACTAAAGGGTTTATATGCAAAATATCTTCTTCTTTTTTTAGACATAAAGGCTTCACTGCAAAGAAAGTAATAAGGTTACACCTTTGTGTGGAATCTTCAATAAAGAATGCCCAAGAGCTTTGAGCAAAATTGTCCATCTTTACTTGCAAATCATATGTTCCTTTGGGGTATAGTTTGACGACAACTTATCCTGAGTTCATCAATTGATACATTATAATTAATTAATCAGCGGTGATTGGTAGGAGATAACTCTATACATATATTGTGATCTGACTCTTCAAATAACATGTACATTGTGTGTGTGGTTTGAATCCATTTTCTATCATTTACTAACATACAATAGTCATGTTAGTTGGTAGATACTATATGATGTTGTAAAAAGGTAAAGAGCCTTTTTTAAGAAAACACTTGACAAAGCCTTTTTTTGACATCAATTCTTTTGATCTTTAAAATTATTATGGAATATTATATTGTTAAAAATGAAACTTAGTTAATAATGCACTCTAAGAAAGTGACCTCTTGAGACAGTGAGATATGTATCTACATATATATGTAGGTATATTGAATGGGTATGAAAAAACAAACCCATATTTATGTATATCTCCCTACCCATCAAAAACAGTTAAACTTTTATTTAGGAATGTTGCACGACTTTTGGCTTCATCATCAAAGACACACACACACACATGAGAGAGAGGATGATTTGAAATATCCATCCTGGGAAATTGTACAAACAATTATTCATACATACATACATACAAGTACTACAACTCAAAGATACTCATGTGAAAAAAGATACGCTTTATTACTTTTTGAAAAATCATCATCCTGATCCCTACTTGCAACAGGGTTTTGGTAATCCAGACAGTATTCGGATATTTGTGTGTACATACATTAGGAATGTTCAACTTCTCTTAACAAAATATTGAATACTACACTATATTATCAGACATTTAAACAATTAATAGTGCTGAGCAAAAAAATTTTGAATGTAGAAGGATATTTAACGAAGTGAATTGTGTGACTATACACATTGTTAAATGCCATGAAGACATCACTTAATAATAATGATCATTAATTGAGCTTGTCAAAACCTAATTAATTTATCCAATGAAAATGCAATTTATGATTTGTTAAAACGTGAAATAATTTAAATGCATCCTTCTAAGTATATGTATAATGAAAGAAACAAAACAAAAAAACAAAATATGGTTAAGTATCTCACAATCATGAAAAACTACATATGATACACCTATGTATACCATAGGCATATATGTAATATGACTTTGACGTCCAAGCCCTTGTTACAAAGAGTTAATTTAAAATCAAATGGATTGAAAAATGCCCCAAAGAAACATGGATGATTGATGCGTAGTCTCATACCTGGGTATGTGTGTATCTTAAAGCTGAAACTATAAGCAATATATGTACATAGGTATATATATTATCTAACTATGTATTTTAGCATTTCAGTTGTGATTCTATTCATATCTCTAATAAGAGAGAAAACACGATATAGTATGTACTCACAGATACCATGACATTTTATGTACCATGTGGGGTAGTTTGTACCCTTCATAGTATGTACTTTCCATCTCTCTGGGATACAGATCATATCCGTAGGTTTGTAAGAGAGTATTTTATGATACAAGGAACCCTATTTTATACGATTGAAGATGGAAAGTAATTTTAATTATTATTAGATATATAAGGGATTGAGAACGAGAGGGGTTATTTATGACTGAGTGTGAATGACTAAAATGTTTGTAATTGCTTCCACCGAGGGTGAACATATGCATATATGGGTACGTAGCGTTTATCTTATGCATATATACATACATACATATGTACAAATTCGAAGATATGGTAGTTTGTATCTTTCTTTACGTCAAATGGCCTTAGGTATTTCTCTATCTACATACTTATGTATATATCATGTAACATACGCTAACGGACGTGAACCTGGGTGGGGCTCTTCTCTTACTCCGGACTTGCAATTCTTTTCCATTTTCATTTCACCTCTATGTATTCAAGAATGAAAATAATAATTATTATTAATTGATATAATCTAAAGGCTTACCTAACCTAAGGAATGACTACGGGTAAATAGCCATGCCTTTGACGGATGTTACTATACCTAATCATAGAAACTATGAGCTCTTGACAAAACAAGGGTTGTATCATGATCAAATCAATAGATTTTGAATGAAATAAATTTGAAATAATGCCGCTAGGGAAGGATCATACGACCTTACCCTTTCATAGCACCCCCTAAAAGCATTGATAACTCATTAGAATACACACCCAAAAGACATAACAATTTGTTTTTCAAAAATCATTTTAAAGAAATGGTATCAAGGACCTAACTGTTTCTGGCCTTCATTATTTCATTGTTTTATACCCATTTTGTTGGAGTATACATACATAGATACATACATACACAATACGTATGTTTAAATAGTTTTAATCTAATTTTTTATGTGAGGAAATGAAATCAAAGAATTTCATCTATGTACCTATGTATGTAAAATGAAATTCAACCCATTATTATTATCCTCTAGCTCCTTCTTTACTTTCCTTTTTCAGAGTTATTTCAGAATGATCATTTGAAATTTATAGAATTGCTGATTCAACAATCCAAGTACAAGTATAAATTACACAAAAGGCATACATATATGTAGAATGATTTCATCTCTTAAAATATTCATAGAAGAAGAAGAAGAATGCACTTGAATTGACGTAAAATATGATATATGAATCATGGTTTTGCATGTGTCGATTTCGACTGTAATATTGGGTGTATTTTCAATGCCATGGCTTTAAAGTATTTGATAAATATGTAGGCTAATCATAATTAATTAGAGAAGATGATGATACTAGTAAGTTAGTAGTATATATGTACTACAAATCAATGTGATGCTCTGGTTTTCAAGGGAGGATATAAAAAGGAAACTAAGGTTTAAAATTGAATCCATGGAACGATCCATCAAAAGTAAGAGAAACTGAAAACTTTCTTCATGATTTTCTTCATATTATTATTATTGTTATTGTTATTACATCTACAATGTACATATATACACATGAATGGGATTCAATAGTTGCAACATACGTAAATTGTATCGTATGTATGTACATACATATAATAAGTTTGTGAGTAGAAGAAGTTAAAGTGTTAACAGCCCTGCGTAGTAGTCTGCGGACAAGGCGTATCCCTTGGCTTAAGAATACGTGAAAAAAATGTATGTATACCATAATTTTTTTAGTATATAAAGAGGTTGGAATTCTTTGAAAGGCAAGTCAGTTTGTTTCTGAACACTAGCGCACTTTTACTAAATAAACAACAATGAAGTTTTTGGTGAGAGGAAGACAAGGGCTTAGAAATTTCTGGATTTTGAAATATATCTTTGCATTCCTTTTTATTTCAGGTTCTTTCCGCTCTTTTGGCTGTTGCCTCCGCTTCCCACTTGGTTTCCCATCCTAATGGAGCCGTTGTCCCCGCTGACACCCCCGCCATCGCTCATGCTAAGGCTCAACACTTCGCTGCTAAGGGATACCCTCATGGAGGTGTCTATGCTCATGGACCCGCTCACGGATTAGCTCATGGATTAGCTCACCACGCTGCTCCCTATGCTCACGGATACGCTCATGGTGCTGCTGCCTACCCTGTTGCTGGATACACTCCTTTGGTTTCTCACCCCAATGGTGCTGTCACCCCCGTTGACACTCCTGACGTAGCTGCTGCCAAGGCTGCCCATGTTGCTGCTGGAGGATCTGCCCATTATGCTGCTGGATACCCCTATGCTCACGGTATTGCTCACCACGGTATTGCCCATCACGGTCCTGCTCACCACGGTTTCGCCCATGCTGCTCACCATGGTGGATATGCTGCTCCTTATGCTCATGGATACCACGGACTCGTTGCTCACCCCAACGGTGCTGTTGTCCCCGTCGAAGCCCCTGAGAACCAAGCTGCCCGTGCTGCTCACTTCGCTGCCCATGCCAAAGCCTACTAATATCTTGGTCCCCTTTATTATGTGTATCTAGAAAGAACCATCTAGTCTTGTTTTTATGTATTACTCTCATCATCAATTGCTTGCGAGTTTTGTTCAGATGAAGACTCTTCATTATACCAACCAAATGTTTTATTGAAATTTTTTTGAAAAATGAAAATAAAAAATTAAATGAAAAATTAATAAATGTAGATTTATTATTTCTCTCTCTCTCTCTACTTCAACCCATCCATCAATTAGTGGAACACATAATACAACAATCTTCGGGAATGAGAAATTTTTGGGCTCAATCTAAAAAAAGACTCATCCTAGGGATCAACATTATGATAAAAACTTAATCATTTAAGCTAAATGATAAAACTTGCTAGAAATTTAAATTCCATTTCGTAGGGCTCTCTTGGGTTCCTAATGGACGTTGAAAAGTATATGTAGAAATTGAGGGGAGATGGCAGTCGGGATAGTCTCCCCCCCCCCCCCTGTTCTCTAGAATACAATATATTACAAAATATTATATATTGTACTATTTTCGTTTGTACAAATTCTGCTAATATTTTAAAGAATTTGTACATAAACGAAGCATCATTTGAATACAAAATCCACACTTCTCTTTCAGAAAATATTGCTACAAGCAAAATACCAGGAAATTCGAATTGAATTTTTTTAAGATTCCGATAGGGATCAATGTTTTTAGGCTTAAAGTTGACACTACTGTTTATTAGATCTGTGCCAAACTACATGTCAAAATATTCATGTGTTTTTGAGATACGCGCCCATTTGTAAACATCTAAAACCCAATTTTTCATTTTGTAAAATGTCTGAAAGCTGTTAGCTAAAATGCAATGTAGAGAAATGTTGTTGAGCCCAAAAGAGTTTAAATGAATATTCCAGGCTGATTTGAAGTTTTGAGAATCTGATGCTTATTTCTTGAGATACATAACCTAACCTATACCTCAAGAAAACCGATCGTCCGATTTTTAATTTTAATAGCATATCTAAACTCAACAGTTATTGTTCTGTAATTATTGATTAGTACAAAAAACGTTGGCACATTTGTATTGCATTTTAATGAATAAATGAAGATTTTTTTTATTCCCGATATTTTTTGCCCATAGTATTACCTGTGGTATATGTCTGTTGGAAAACTTATTGTGAATGTGTCAGACACAAGGACAATCACCCTTTATTCTTCATAGACTCTATATTTAGGAATGTAAATACTTAAATACTTGAATCTCAAATAGAACAAAGTATTTAATCAATTAGAGGAAACTTTGTTCTCTATCCTACTAGGCTGTACATATATGATATTAATTAAATATTCTAATAGTGAGAAAGGTTTCTGTTCTTGTTAAAAAGTTCATTGCAATGCCGAGATTTGCATTCCATATAGTACTCTATTTCTGCATATACATACTGAGAAAACATGCGTTCGATACATTAATTTATGACATGTTCTCCTGCTGAGTCTGTGCCAAATAAAAGGAATATGCCTTAAAATGTTTATGCAATTAATGTTCCTCTCATTGATAATGATATTAACTATCTCTTCTTACTAAACTTTAGAACTTAGAACTAAATAATATGCACATATTATGCATTTAAAGAAATACATTCTACATTCATTCTTACAAAGTAATTAGTTGAAATGACGATTATGAATCCTTCTTGTCATGAAAATTAGTGTATCATGATTAGAGATGTGAAAACCCACGCATTTTAAAACGTGCGAGTAGTTCTCAAAGTGCATGTTGGTTGAAACCCTACTTATGCTCTTTCATCATTAATTAATCATCAAGCTGTTTTCCTTTCCCTTTGAGATAATTATAATTCTTATTATATGTATATTATATTATCTATTATAAAAGTTACGATAATATCACACAACCTTTCCTTCAATTTTAGTTGAGCCTGGAACAAGGCTGTCACAGCTATATTCATACTATTATATCGACAGCAAATAAGCTGATTTCCATATTTACTACATCATTTTTCACGTCATAAAGGAGAGGAGCTTATCTTTACACGCCGAATGCGTGGTTTTTCATATCATTATTATTTATTCATAGTTAGGAATGTAAATCATATGCAAATGGGGTGTGTAAAATAAAAAGAAAGAGAAAATCAACCTAGCCACTCTGACAATTTGATGAATGTTGAGAGGCAAGCAGCTTGAGCTGTCATGATGTTTTACTGAGCTACAAGCTCTCCTTTATATATACAAATGAATACATCAATAATAAATAATAACATTATGTATACCATAGATAAGAGGCAGAAAATTAACTGAAAATAATGTCAGGAAATTATATATTTTTAACTAATAATTATACAAGGACTTGAGCCCTTTTTGTGTACATTTTATTTGCTTTATTAACCTTAGTTCATGAATTCCTTCATGCGAGATCGATCTTTACTATCAAGTAGATGTTCACCCCTTAGTAATAAAGGAAAAATGATAACAGCTTTGAAAAACAAAAAGTACTGTTGAAAGTACCAACTCCACAAAATCTCGCACGCGGTATTTTACATATTATTTACATACCTACTTATAAGCATTAATTCTCTAGTCAGGTCCAATCCCAAAGATTTTTGTTCTATTTTCTAATCAACTCTTTAAATTTTGTTTAAATTCTTTGTAAATTCATATCACAAAAAGTTGAACCTTTTTTGTGTGTGCTCAGAATTTAAGGGTTATTTTATATTTGGCTTTAACTCCACTGACACGAAAATGAAAATTGATAATTTTGTGTTTGTGATCTACACATTTGATTTTTTTGTGCAAATAAAAATTATAGACAAAGGTCTTTGTTTTTCAATAATGATTTCAACATTCATGGATATTGTTTTATACTTGAGAAAATTGCTTATAATTGAATAAAAAATAAGAATAAATGTTTCTTCTTATTTTGAGTTTATAAATTTCTCAGAATAGACAAACAGTTTTAATGTTATTTTGAGCTAAGAAAAAAGATTATTTTTTTCTCACATTTTCTTAAGCTCAGTTGTATTAAAGGTTTTTCTTCATTTCATTATTATTTTTATTTAAAAAAAGCTTGAGCTTGAATCTTAAATATCCATTTAAAAAATCAATCTGTAGACCACAAAAGTTATATATTTAGTTTAGAAATTCAATTGTCGTGTTATTTAGTCTAAAACAAAAATAAAATACAATAAAAATTCGAACTACAAAATATTTTTGCATAGTGTAATTTTTATTTATTAATTATTCATGTTTTTGATACACATAGCAAGGAAGTAATTTAGGACAAAATTAAACATTTTAAGCCATAAATGTATATTTTTCATATTTATAGCCATTGAAGACTCTAAACAAATAAAGAAAAGAAAAGGTTTTAAAAGAACTTTATGAGAAAGTGATTGAAAAAAATATATTGATTTCATACTGAAATGCTGAATAAATAGACAATTCATGTAGATTAATTATTATTTTCAGTCTATCTATTAAGTATTTTAGCTTTCAATTAATATTTTGTTTCCTGTGCTTCTTTTTGAATTATTCATCAACTTTTTTTATTATATTTATACTTATACAATTAACATAATTATAAATAAGTTAATTAATAATTAATTATAACTAAAAGATAAATTAATAATTCGTCTTGTGTGTTTTTACTGACGTCACAAATTGCATAATAAATTGAAGTAAAGTTTTAAATCCTTTTATTTGTCAGTCCCATTTTGACGTCCAAAGGCACATGGTATGAAATTTTCTATTTTCATTAAAAAAGGAAAGAAACCAGAGTTTTCATTCTTATAAATTTTGGTTGCCTATGCCCCCAAGGTGGCCAACATTCACAATGAAGACACCATGTGAAAAGAGATTAAACATGTTTAAAACCCTATTAAAGGACTTGAAAAGTGTTTCCATATTAAAAGGGCTCAGATATGGATAATTTGACCCTGCAGATCTAATCATTCTCTTATGAATGAAACCTTAAGATACTTTCATTGATTTTATAAAAATCAATAAAAAGTCTTAAAAAATTTTAATTAGGTCCAATAATGATTTTGGTTACTTCAAAAGTACATTTTTGTACTATTTTGGTCTATAATTTTTCCATGCGTGTCAAAATAATTCACAAAAATAACTACTTTGACCACATTTTTGCTAATTATAGAAATTAAAATGATGTGATCATCGAGTAAAATAATTTTGTTGTAAAATTTGATTAATTGATAATAGAATAATATCTATTTTTCAGCTATAAAACTAAAAACAACATTTTAAAGTTGTAATATATTTTGGATTAGAGTTAATAATAAAATTCCAAACAGCATTTAATTTCGAACACTTCAATTCAAAGTCGGTGGGAACCAGCATTAATATATCTCTATACTAGTCTAATATTAGCTTGTTTGTACTCAATCACGCTGGACTTAAAATGCTATTCAGAATTCCGTGTAAAACGTGCATTCTTCACGTAGAACTTTTTTGTCCACTCGCAACCTCGACTCACAAAAGGGAAAGTAAAAATTTGGAAAAACAACTGGTAGCTGGCCTTCTGTATTTTCCGTGTTGTCAACTTTTTAATATTGGGCAGAGTTATTATTTAGATATACTATACATTGCTAAATTCTACCAAAATACAAATCAATATTTAATACTTTTTTTTATTCAAAAATTCAAAAAAAGGGCGTGCAATCCTTGATTTAATATATTTTTTATACAGCAAAATCATAAATAATAATACTTCCCTGTTTGAGTTCATAACACGTAGGATCAGTTGCTTTAAAATATTTTCAATTTTCTAGCTAATTCTTTTTTCACAAAGGCTTTTAATATTGACCAAATATGAACAATTGGATTGAGCATAGGTCTGTAAGGTCCAAGTCTTAAAATTTTGTCAATTGAAAACTCTTCTTCATTTAAAACATCTTCAATCCTGGAGTGTGCCGGAGCATTATCAATACCAAGTACTACTGACCCTCCATATATATACATCCTTTGCTTTTCTCAAGCATTCACTCACCCACTCACTCCATTGCTGTATCCTCTTTGAAACTTCCTCGTCTCACCTTATTTTTTTATTTTCATTAATTATAAAATTTATTATTATGTTAAATTTCCTGAATATTGTTTTTTATTCTTTATTCCCATATTGAACTTGAAAAGGTATAGATTTTAAGTAGGGTTTTATCTTGATCCATCGTGTTTTTTTGCTAACGTTAAGAAAATGTTCAAAGATGTATTACGGTATTAAATAAGGACTTGACAATTTATTCTTATTGACACAGTATGACAAGTATAGATCTCAGCTATTAAGTTGTTGAAGTTTTGTTGAAAACTATTCAAAATTAAAAAATTAACAGTAAATTTTATGACTTCTCCCAAAGGAAAATTGAAAAAAGTAGTCAAAGTCCCTGTTTAACATCATGAATAAATAGGAATGTAAAAATATGCAAAATGCCGCGTGCGAGTTTTTGTGGAGTTGGTACTTTTAACAGTACTTTTTGTTTTTAGAAACCGTTATCATTTTTCCTTTATTACTACTGAGGGAAGAACATCAAGCTTTTTGGTTAACATGGTTGATTTTCTCTTTTTTTTATTTTACACACCCCATTTGCATATTATTTACATTCCTACTTATAAACTACTAATTCAATTATATGACCTTGAACTTTTGTTCATGGTATTATCCTTTTTTATCGGGGGATTTTGTCTTGATACCGAAATTCTGCATCTATTTAAAAAATAATTTTACATACACGAAACACCCTTTCAAAGACAACGAGTATAAGATCTTTAAGTCATGCAGTTTTTAATATTTATTATACCTTTAATTGCTTGAACAATTCCTTGAAATCATAAATTGCTCATATCTTTCAATAACTTTAGCAGTTACTTTACTGTTTTTGAGTATATATGAGCAAAAAATACCAGAAAGTTTGATATTGTTCTGTAATAATTATTATTGACTTAATAAAACTGCTTTGAAAATTGAAAAAAAAAAAAAAAAAAAAAAAAAACGTTGGCACATTTGCATTGCATCAGGAGCCCTTTTGAGGGGGGGGGGAAGAAATGAATTTTGGTGAATAAATAAAGATTTTTTTATTCCCGATATTTTTTACCCATAGTAGTACGCATGTATATGCTACAAAATGATTATGTCACGTTTTTCAATGATTCATTTGCTCCCTCTACGAATTCCGCTCTCAATTACATAAATCCAATGATTATGCATTGAGTTATGAATTTTTAATGAATGCATTTGAATTCCTAATGATGTATGATATAAAGATAAAATTACATGTTTTAATTGATCATGCAAGGATGATAGAGTAGTACCAGGAAAAAAGGGTAAAGCTAATGTAAGCATATCCATCATAAATAAACATATATATATGTATACATATATACATAATATATAATTAACAATTATATAATATTTAAGATTTCTTAATATACGCATCGGAAGAATATAACCTTAAAGTACAGAGAACTTCGTTCATTATTGTAACTCCTTAAAATATCTACATAGAACTGGTTTATAATTATTTAATATTGAGAAAAATCAATTAAATTAGGTGAATGAAATATGGAAATGACACAAATTTAGCTGAATCATTTGCAAGGTAACCATTTAGGTAGTATATCCGGACCAAAAATTGTTATTTCGAACAACCTAGTTGACATATATAAGAAGGGTTAAATTCAAAACTGAATTCAGTGTTTTTACTATTTATTTAAAGTACTTTCTATGGATTAAATTTGGGTTTTTTAGTTTGAAAAAGTCATTGTTCTAAGAAAAACTAGTATACGTTACATTTAATCTACATGAGGACATCTGAGTAACTCTCACATAGACATTCTTACACTCGTGTACATTAGACTGTCTCACTTTGTGATCAATCCGTTATTTTGTCTGCACCAAAGAATTTCTTGCTGCTTATTGATAAAAAAAAAAGATTAAAATTGGAGAGTGTCAGTCTTCAAATGCCATTTTTATGACCTCTCAAGTCATTTGAAGTTTGACAAATGACTTTTTTGTGAACAAAAATTAGCTGTTTTCAAGAAAGGTCTGAAATTTATAGTAATAGGGCCCAAAAATTTTGATGAATCTTCTTTTGAGATCTCATTTTTCAAAAAAAAAAAAAAAAAAATTGGTGCAGGCTAGTAAATGACATCTTCTTTCTTATAGTTTTGGACATAGAGATTTGAAACTTTGAATATATCATAATTAGACTCAAATATAACAACTAAATTTAATTTAAAGAGATTTGAACCAAAATTGATTTTTAGAACACTACTATGAGTACAAAATACCAGGTAATTTCAATTTAATTTTTAGGGGGATTCCTATTGGAATAAATGTTATTTGCTTTTAAGTTGTCACTGCTGATATTTGTGCCAAATTACAGGTCAAAATGCTCAATAATATTTAAGATACACGTTCTTTTGTGAACAGCTAAAATTCAATTTTTTTCTTTTTTAAAATGTCTGAAAGATGATGACTAAAAGTCGATTTAGAGAAATGTTGTTGAAATCAAAAAAGTTTAAAGTAACATTGAAGACTATATTTTTTTTTTCATATTTTGAGAATCCATGGTTTATTTTTCGAGATACAACATAACCTATTACTTAAATAAACAGACAATTTGATTTTTAATTTTAATACCATATCTAAACTCAGCAGATATTTTTCTATAATTATTATTATAGACTTAATACAACTTTTGTAACTCTTTTGAAAAAAAAACTTGTCAAATTACACATTGCTGTATAATACTTTTGAGGAGAATGAAATGAATTTTGATGATTATATAAAGATTTTTTGATTCCCGATTTGTTCATTATGTTTAGTATAAATTATCTTATCTAGAGGTTTAGAAGTAATTCAATTATGTCAAATATAATCTTTTAAAATAAGACATAAAAAAGGGCAATGTTGTGCAATATAAATAATTATTTGAAAAATGAAATTGTCTTTTGCGAGTCATCCCAGATCCTAAGTTATTAAAAATATAAAAGCCATCATCACTGCACATAATTTAAATACTTTGTTTATTTGCCTCAAAAACACTTGCCCTTTAATTGATTTTGGATTATTTTGTTGCAAATATATCTGTGCATATAGTAAATACAATGACTCTAGTTAAATTATCATAGATTAATTATAATTATTAAAAAAATTTTTACTTTTCTTTATTGAATCGAAAGTAATTCGCTTCAAGGAAATTATTTATCGAAGGGAAGAAAAAGCATAGCGCTTCAATCGTGAAAAACTAATTAAAAGAACACCACACAAAAATTTAGAATATAACTTTTCACTGACGTCAAAGATTACATCATAAACTAAAAGGGGCTCCATGTTGGAGTCGATGTTATAGATAAAATGGAGAAATTTTTCAAAAAATCTTCAGGGAACTTTACCTAAACAATTTCAAAATATAAAACAAAAACACAACTAAATAAAAACACAACTTGATGCCAAAGAGTAACAGTGATACATTTATTGTGTTATGCCTTTATCGAATTTAATTTATCTTCTGATATAATTATAGATATTTTGTAACTTTTGTCATTAAAAATACTTATAAATGTTTAATTGTTATTTATTTTAATTTTTTTTTTGTTAACCGCTGATGACTTCAAGAAATTAATTATGTATTAATTTAAGAGCCTTTGTATTGAACATTTCTGGATCATGTTAGTGTTCCTTGATTTAAAATGTCTTAATAAGCTCATATTCAGGATCTGAGGGAACTATTTCCTATTGAGAAAACATAAATAAACAAATTTTTTACTATTTAGTTGATATTGCCTTGAAAAAAGGTAACTGTTTCTAAAAACAAAGTTGAAATAAGCTACAAATTTCTAACTTTTGGGTTAGAAAATAGATTCCAGCATGATCACATCATTTCTGTACCAAGGGAAAAACCTGTTACAACTGTACTGCTAATTGGAATTCATCCTCTTGGATCCCAATTAATATTAGCATATAAATGATTTTCAAATCAAGGAACAGTAATATAAAACAGAGTGGCTCAATAATTAGGTTACTACTGAAATACATGTAATTATTTTTAAATCCTTGTTGTGAATTTTCATGACACGAACTGTGTCCATGTATATTCATATATAATCGAATATTTTTGAACCAGTATTTTGATATAATTTTCAAAAAAAATATGGAAAGTATAATGTACAAATGTGTAATCAAAATAATATTCAAACTATTCATAACTTGTTCACGAAAACTATTTTAATAAAATCTCTGACATTAGCGTACATACTCTAATATTAGCTTTTACATTATTTGTTAAAACTACGCATTTAAGACTGTCCCATGGCCATAGAGGTATGATTTGTTTTAAAGTGAACCGACTAATTGATTAATTTTTTACACACATTCCTCGATTGGTGTATTAAAGGAACGTATAAAATGAGACTCTACAGTTCCTTACGGTCTTTATCATCTTTGATCTCAAGAATTATGTACAGTACAAGACAACGTGCAACAATTTTTTCAGAACCCTGCACCATATTTGTTGAACTATTACCTACATATATAATAGGTACGTGAATAGATTATTTGTATCTTATTTTCGATTTATTCATCTAATGGATCTCGCAGAACATCTTTGATGTGAACAAAATCGATAAAATGGCTCTCTAGAAATCATTATGAGAAAAAAATACAACACAAATCAAATACATAGAAGAATCTACCAATGAAACTTCTGTTAAAAATTTGTTTAATCATAGAATTAATTATAATTTGATTAGCATACAACCTAACGTGTGGAAAGACATGCATTACTCCAACATTTATTCAAAATATCAACATTTTGTTTACACGGAAACCTGCTGGCACATAACATTCAAATTTGTGTTTATTAAGGGCTCTTATTCCCTAAACCAATGAGGGCCTTTGCCTCCGCTTCCATTGGAGATTGACAAATAGTTATTATTTTAAAAGAAATGTTTATTTTTGTTCAGGACAAGTGGAACTATATTTTCAAAAACTGTTACCCTCTTTAGACAAATTAACTTAATAGCTCCTTCCACATACTCTATAGACAAAGAATATAATTACAAAATTGTATAACAATGCGATGCATAGATATTGTCATTGTATATATAAAATAATATTATGTGAACCTTAAGAAAGGTATAGCTTAAATTAAGTGCTTAGATGAATACACGGTCCTAGATACAGTATATTTAAAACAAACGAATTTATTCAATAATGGAGACAAAACGGACATTAATATTAGGAATGATACATACATATTATGGGTACATATAAAATACGAACTTCATAAAGAAGGATTCTCTCAATTGAATATTATCAGGATCAAATCTCTCTAAATACAAACGTACATAGATTTATAATTGGTGTGAGTATAGACATACATAATACTTAAAACATATTTGCTACAAAATATTTTGAATAATATAGCAAAGCATAGGAATCAATGAATTTGTATGAAAAATATCAAAGAGCAAAGAAAACAATTTGTGCAGGAAAATATCACATTACCAATCGTTCCAAGGGTACTTTATATGTACTATAAATATTACATCAAGGCTTCTTGAATTTTTGAAAGGCACGAACGTATCGATCATGATCATGAATAGCAGCTAAAACACCGCCTCTATTCTTTTCATCATTGTCAGAATAATCAATTTCTTCACCTTTTAAGGTAGTTAAATTACCCCCCAATGCCCTCAGCAAAGCATTCCCTGGACAAATATCCCACTTTTTTATGAGAGTAACATGAATATAAGCATCCTGATGTCCCTTAATAACTTCCCAAACCTTGTAGCCAGCGCCACCAGCAGGAGTCGTAATCACATCTTGTCCAAACACCTTCTTCGCCGTTTGATCCACGTCCCCAGCATGCGAACGCGAAACAATAAAACGATTCTTTGTGGAGTCGCTCAGCTTTGACTCTATAAAATCCTTTTTTAAAACATTATTGACTTTATTCACACTTCCAGCCCATCCCCAGGCTAGAATATCCTCAAATGGTTTATATATAACTCCCATCACGGGTTGTCCCTTTACTGCCACACAGACCATGGTCGTTACATATTGATTGAGATTCTCAGTATATTCCTGTGTCGCATCAAGAGGATCAATCCAAACATCAATATCTTCGATGGGAATATGAACATCTTCAGATATGATCTCCTCGACTTCTGAATTGATTAAGGGAGGCATTTGAATTTTCTTTAGATCGTAAGGATCAATATCACTTTCCTCAGACACGATGTGTATGTTTGGAAAAGCCTTGAGGATTCCATTGTACATTGCTCGGTGAGAGAGCATATCCCCATCGGTGACAGGGTTATTTGCCCCCTCATGCGTCTTTCCTTTTGACTTTTGACCAATGTCCGCCTAAAAAAGTACTCGTAGAGTGAGTGAGGTTTGATTCATGTAAGTATTCACAAATTTGAAACAATATCTAATACCTTTTCCCTAACTTGCTTCACTTCGTATCCTCCACGTCGAGCCGCTTCAATGGAAACAGAAAGAAGCTCCTTGAGATTCACTGTTTTTGGATTGCCAGACCGCAAAAAAAGTACAAAATATAAAATAGAAATTGTGAGAACAATCCATAGTACCGTAGATTTGCGAGGTAGAGAAAAGGAGGAGGACTGTGAGCCTCTTCTTCCCTTGGACATTGTCAAACTAATATAATTTATAAATTTAACTATATCAACTGTAAAGTAAGAAAGGCAACCATAATAAATAGATAAATCTATAAAATAACTAATGTACTCAGCGCCTTATTTTTAATAATATACAACTATGGACTCTATTTAATATGACGTTGATTAAAAATATTTTCTTTTTCAATTCAACGGAAGAATATTTCCTTACTAACGCAACCATTCAAAAGCTTCTTTCCGACTCCTTCAACATACATTACACACAAAAAAGGTATCCTTGGAATATTCATGATTCATTGAGGAGAAAAAACAGTGGGCGATACATAATCGGCTTCTTTTTTTTTTCTTATATGGAGAGTATACAATATATGTACAGATGTAGAGAAACTCCTTCAAAGATAGGAGATACATCAGTTATATAAAATTCAGGCGGAGCCTATATTAAGTAATCAATTTCAATATTATTGAATTCGTCATTACATTTTTCACCACATGAGGAAATTATTTCGATAAATTCTATTAAGTTTCTTAAACATTATTTCGCAGAAGTTTTTGTAAAGAATGGTAAAAAATATACATATATACAGAGTGCAAAACACTCGTTAAATCACAGAAGAGTGTGAAAATATTTATGAGGGGATTTCCAGTTTGTAATTATAATCAATTTAAATGGATTATTTTTAGATTATTATTATTTTATTTTAGAAATACATTTTTTAGACAGAGTATTTGTCTTGCTAGGAAATCCTTTAGGTAGATATTTGCTCATTTCTGTAGGATGAAAGCTGCGTACCTTTGCACATTGGGCCCATTGTCTAAAAATACGTGTAAAGAAAAGAAATGAATTGTACTATAAAATTCATATTCAAGTATTATGAAGGACAGGCTTGAATTGGCAGTAATTCGTGCCTTAAAGTACCTTTAGCCCTTATTAGGGTTGCTTTTCAACCATAATACGGATATTCAGGGAATGAGCTTATTATAGGCCCTATTTCATAAAACAGATGTTAAACTTCTAAAAACCCAGGATATCAATGCAAAATTTCGTGTACAAAAGATTGGAATCAAGGAAAAGTTATTGACATAAAGTATGTGTATCAATATCTTCACTCTTTGAATGATCTTGTAATTTGCAGATTCATAATGACATTAATGAGTTTTCACATATTATTATATTAGTTCTCGAAATTTTTTATTTTCCCTCTTGAAAGTGACTGAATCAACATATTTTAAAAATCATTTGGAGAAGTTGAAATGGAATACTAAGTTGTCACGTTGCTGTCACATTTTCTATTCTTTTTGAGTATGAATAAAATTAAATTTATTTTATTCATTTTTCAACAAAAAGAATTTTTCTAATTACTCATTTCTACGTATTTATGACTTTTTATCCTTTATATAAAAATTGGATGGATTTTATCGGATCCTAAGTTGATTCATTTATATTATTTAATCCCAAATTAATAATTATTATTCACAGGATCATAATATGTTTAAAAATTGAACCTAAAATGAAGACTCCATGATGAAGGTGTATCAAAATTTAATTTGAACAACTTGTATGTAGATCAAAGTTTAAAATATCACTCCATTAAATTTTGGGGTCGAATCAAAGTCATAGCTTTTGAAAAATACATTCTACAAAGCCAAATCAACCCACTCTGTTCTATAGGCTACTCATCAAAAAGTGTAGCAAGTTTTTTTAACAATGTTTTTAAGGATAACTGTTGATAATAATAATAATTATTATTAATACATTATATAGGAGGTATTATCTGTGACTTTTGAATCTTTATCACTAATTTTCTTGATTAGAATTGTATCATAATAAATTACATATAGTTTTCACTCAAACTTCAAATTGAGAACAGAGGCATGGAATTTTTCTTAGTTGATTTTGTTGTACTTGTTATTGTTTTTGTTGGAAGCAAGCAAGCAAGCAAGCCTTGAGAAAATTATCTTTAATTTTTGTATATAGGTAATAATATATCTGTGTTCACATAAAGTGAACATGAAGGTGATGATTGTCTTATCTATATTTGTCAATATTTGCTGTAGATATAATACATTTTACAGAGAGGAGGAAACAAGACAGTTCCTAACCTGCAACGCAGATCCAGGGCCCCCTCAAAACAACGATCCTTCCTCTAAGGAAACCATGTTCATTCCTAACTGTGTCCAGTAGCTCGAAATATGTTTTAGATCCCCCGGAGACGAATATGTTTTTTAATTTGTTTTTGATGAGTTTTTGAAACTTATGGGACTGTTGATCTGTATGTAGGCTAGAAATGGCTCTCTAATATATATATATATAATTCTTATCTATAATAATAAGCAATAATAATAATAATAAAAATAATAAAAAATATGGAAATGTAACGGCGTTTAATACTTCGGGCAAGCTTTCCTTCCTTCAAACTAAACTTGGAAAAAAAATATTAGGTTAATTAGTGTCTAAACTTTATTTAAATATATTTTTTCCCCTTCGACACGCCACTTCATGGAAGACGAAAATCCCAGCAGCTCCTCCAAGATTGAGAATGAATCTCAATCCAAAAGCAATGTGAGCCTCTTACAAAAAGTTTTTTTTTTTTCTCTACATATCTTATCGTTGTTTCCTTGTCGGATTTTTGATATCCTATCTCAAAAAAAAAAAAAAAAATTAAAAATATTGCTTTGTATTATCTTTTTTTTTTTTTTTTGTTTTACAAAAGACATTGATAATAATAATAAAACTAACTATCATACCTCTGTTTACAGGATTCCCCACCATCGTCATCTCTTCAACGAGTGTCCTCACCCCCAAGTTCATCATCCATCATACACTCCTCTTCCTCCTCTAGAGTCACTGAAGAAAAAAGAATTGGGCAAACTCATCATCATCACCATCATCATCATCTAAAAGGTGAAAATGAAAGCTCCTCCAAAAAAGAGTCATCTCCCTCAAACCCCCATGTTCCTTTCATATACTCCACGGGTGCTCCAGATGAGGAACCCAAGGTAAGAAGGATCCATGATAATTTACTTAAGTAATTAAATATGGTTTCATATTTATTTATAAATTCCTCTAGTTGGAGTATTTGGGCTCAGCAGATGTGGGCTATGTTCAATTATCCACAACTGAAGGACCTCCTTCGTCCTCAGAACGAATTATGATCATCCAGGATCCCTCCATTGTATATACAGGCTATGAATCCTCGTACATTCATCCTCATGTGGTAAATTCAGCTCTAACACTCATAAGTTAATAATTGTATAATTATATGTACCCTTAGGATGGTTTACGATCCACTGATGCACTTCAAGAAGCCGTTCAGTCAGCTGAAGTTGATAAACTCGATCCTATACTCCTTCCACCATCTAATGACGTCTCTGGAGTTACAGGTGGACTCAGGGAAACCATTTACGCCACAGAGTCACATCATTTTGAGGTAGTTAGCCTTTCCAATTTTTTGTAGTTAGTATAACTCTCCTTTCTCCATTACAGAGTACCCTTGCTCCAGGCAACTATGAGAGGCCACCCAGTGACTCACCTACCTATACAAATCTTGAAAATGCAAGCAGTGGGAATTTCGAATCCAAGCATATCCAAGCAGAAACATATGATATTTATGCACCTCTGGGATTCAATAATGGTTCATCCATCGTTCCTACCATTTACCATGGAAATAAGATCTCCAAAACAAATCCTTCAATGTACGAAAATATTTCAAATTTGGACACATCCTGGACAAGCCATGGGATTTTAACTTCCTCATCTAATAACAAAGAATACGGGGGTGAGTATCTTGACTTTTCAAAAAAACAAAACAAAAAAAAAAAACAGCAAGACAAAAAATGACATGGTGTTATTGGTTTTTAGTGCCCAATGATGGGTTTTCTTCTCCGGGTCTCAAGAAACTCAATTTGGGGAATTATGCACATTATGTTCCAACTGCAGCTACTTCAAACTTTTACCAGGCGCCTCCCTCTTCCTCTAGTCTTATACCCCAACATCAGCCCGTACCACCTCCTCCCCTACCAAGTGGATCTCACAATGATGAAATTGCTGCTCGACTTCACTGTAAGTTCATACCTACTACATATTTAAAGGATAGACTCTTCAAGAAAAAGAGTATACATAGAATATATAACTTTACGATAGAGAAGAAGCGTTAAAGTCTCTAAACATTTTTCAAACTTTCAATAATACATAATTATTATTTAGAGCATCAACTATTTTGTATATTTCTAGTGTAGGATTTTGTACACGTTGTAACTTGTACGAGCAGATTATACAAGTTAGAATGTATGTAAAAATAAAAAAAAGTAAGGAAAATTCATTGAATAGTTTTATATAAGTTAACTGTTGTAAATATAGAAGCAATGGCTTTTATTCTGAAATACCTTGGTATTTTTAAAGCCTCATTCAAAATTGGCTGACTTCTATATGAATGACGTCTCGTGAAAATGTTCTATGCATTGAATGATATCATTTTTTTTTTTTTTTGATACATTCAAATTACTCATTAGTCATTAATTTTTTTTTGTTGAGCCAGTTAATTGTCGGCCCTCATTTTCGGCCCGAGATTCACTTCTAAGTTAGAATGACGGTATTTTTTTTTATTTTTTAAAATAAAACTAACATTTGGCCCGATCGATGTCGGTTTAATAATATATCCAAGAGTCAACATTTGGCTCTTGTTTTGTTTTTTATAAAAGATAATTTTTATTTCGGTCTTTCATTCTTTTTTTTTTTTTTAATAATATTTTGGTTCCTTATTTTTATTTAAAAACAAAAACCCAAGTCATTTATTTCTTGAATTTGACACAGCTTAGGGCAAACGAGTAGAGTATGAAATTGATCATTAGCAACCAAAGTAATAGTTTCAAAATAATATTATTTTAAATTGTCAACAAATTGATTCAAACTTTCATAATTATTATTTATATCCTTTTGTTTAAACACTTATATTATTATTATTTGACAACAGTCTCCCCGTATGAATGTAAAAAAACCAAAAAAAATAAAAAAAATGTTAAGGTAGCTTTGAAAGGAGGGAATTTTAAATAATTATATTCATTGAGATGAATTTGTGTATGAAAATTATTAGAGTTGAACCATACAATAATTCCTTTTGGATTAAGTCTTTATCTATTACATATAATATAATATTATGTATGAAAATAATGTTTTCATAATGAATAGAGCATAGGTACATAACGTCTATGAATATATATATTTACCTATTACCTATATATAACTTCTGTTTATTAGAAGAGCTAATATCCCCCCCCCCCTTGATTCACTATTGACATAGTATATAGATTTTTTTTCTTCATCCCTCAGCTATGCGTCTGAAAGATAGATAAGGGACAAGTTAAACAGAGGCAAGAGGATTTACTATTTGCTTTTCCATAAAGCCACGTTTTTCTTTCTTGCTATGAACCTACTATGCCCTATTATTTATTTATTATACATAAAAACAAAACATCACACTAATTTAATATCCTAGCATCCTAGCAGGTGGAAGCCATGACTGATTTGATTTCGCCCCTTTCAATCCTGGATTGCTATTATATAAATAAATTAGGACTCAACTGATATGGCTTTTGAGGGGGGGGGATAATGATGATTCATTGTGGGGGGGGGGGCGGGGGGCGAAACAACAATAATAATTAATGCGTCAATGAGTCCTCGATGGAAAAACATAAATCATAATTATTTGTAAGAAATTACATATATAATATTATTATGTAAGTGACCATTTATGACGTCATCACTTTGTCTCCCATTTTTAACCTCTTACACCAGACCCGGGCATTGTACGGCCCGCAAGCCCACTTTGAGTGGCCCACGAAAAATTGCTTGGACTTAAGAAAACTAACTAAAAGTAGATTTTAAACTTTTGGTCTGGCCCTCCACAGCATTTTCTGCTTATCATTCGGCCCTTTAAGAAAAATAATTGCCCACCCCTGTCTTACACAGTACTCAACTCCCCAGCAGTCCTGCAAGGCTCTCTGCTCGTGCAATGTACAATTTTTAACATTCTGGGGCTTTAGTTTTGAGCAGATCTAGCAGATAAGGAATATTTTGATCTTGTTTTCTCCTTTAAAAAAAAGAGAGGAGCAAGTTTTATATTTTTAAAACTGGCAGCTTTTGTTTGCCTTATCTTCTACCTCATTCCCCTTCAAAAATTCTAATCTTATTGATAAACGACCCATTAGCTCATAGGCCATAGCTGATATTCATATGTAGGGTACATATGAATAATTATAAAAGGCTACAAATGTATCCCTTAAATAGCCTGGTTATAACTATAAATTTATCCTGTGTTTTATCAAGGGGGAGTCTTATAAGTTATAAAGCATATCTGGTGCAAAAATATTCGATTATCCGTAGTTTTATTTGAGTAGATACCTTTTTTATTCATTCTCATTTATTTAAATTTTCCAGCATTTGAATATTTTGTATTATTTATTTTCGGAAGGTTTTATTTTGTTGATCTTAAATAATAGAAACTGTAAATTAAAATTGAGCGTTTATAAAATATACAAGTTTTAATTACATTTTATTGGGGAGCTTAAATCTCCAAAGTTTTCCCCTTAAAACTGTGCCTGCCAATAGTTCCTTCACTTTTGTAACAAAACTAACAAAAATTAACAAAATTCCTTTTGTCACGACTTTATGCCACTAAATTGGGATTTTTTTACTCTAATTTCTGTTTAGTTGTCGATTTTTCTACTAATCATTTAAATATGCTGTAATTTTAATTGGTTGAACTTGAATTATCTTTCTTTAAGTCGCAAACAATTGCTTATTGTTACATGTAGAACAGCACTTGGGAAAATGTGTCTGTCTGACAACCAATAGATTTTCGAACTTTTTCCCTTCTCTTTTTGGAGGATAATTGAGAGATACAATACAGATCATGTTTAACGAATTATAATTAATTAATCGATTGTTTTCATCAACTCGCCAATATATCAGTTGGGTCTTAGCATAAATATACTAGTCGACTAGTTGTAATTTTAAATTTCCTACTTTTTTGTTTTTGTAAAAGAATAATTCTTTTTTTGAATAGATAATGGGGAAGGTTTTGTTCAAATGGATCCACAATGCATGAAATGCTCTGCAATATTAGGACCAGGTTTATGGAGACGAGATGGAAGAACATCCCCATATTGCGACAATTGTGCCAATTACACAAAAATGAACGGAATTCGAGGTCTTTCCTCAACTTCAAATCGACCCTCTACATCTGTGAGCAGACGAACCTCAACGGCACCCTCCAATAAAATAACTTCGAGAAGACAAGGCCTTGTTTGTGCAAACTGCGCCACAACCAAGACCACACTTTGGAGAAGGAACAATAATGTAAATATTTGATCATAAACTAAATAATTGTATACATACATCATTATTCAATCACAATGAATTGTTCTCAGGGAGAGCCGGTGTGTAATGCATGTGGACTCTACTATAAGCTCCATCGTACTCCAAGACCATTGACTATGAAAAAAGATGGTGTCATTCAAACAAGAAAGAGAAAGCCTAAAAGCATGGTAAATCAAGAACATCCAGTAAAAGTGAAAAAGTCCCAAATACCCTCACCGAATACATTAGAGTTACAGCAAACATCAAATCAGCCATCCACATTGGATTATTCCTACACACTTCCAAATAAAGAGCTTTTTGCAGGTATGTACATATTTTAACTTATTTCGAACTCGAAGTTAAATGATTCTGAAACTTAAGGACTAACAAATATCTTTTGTTTCAAATTAATAATTATTAATATTTAAGTGTCATTTATCATATAATTAAGGGTGAAAGGGGTTTTGAATTAGTGCCGGTACTATTACTAAAAAACAGATCTACCTTTTAACTTGGAGTACGGTCGTGACTGGTTCAGCTCACAGAGGTTTTTATAAATGTAAACAGTCTCTGATCTCCCATCTTACTTGCAATTTATGCCATCATTGAATCTTTTAGTTCTACGGAGTACCGAATTGTCTTACTTTCACCCTGATTATAATATGATTGATGACATAATCAGAGTTGGGGTTACTAGTCTATGTAGTCGCTCTTAAGTCTAATTAAACTGCGACTTCAGACTCAACTTGGACTCTTAAATAGCTACTAAGCACTTTATACTTTATTTTATTTTTTTATACCCACAGTGGATCCAAAGCAATTACCTTCACCTAGCAGTGGTAAAAGTCGTCTCATGTTACCTGAATTTTTTATAGATGGAGAGGGAAGCAATTCCTCCTCCAATGGTGGTGGACTGAACAACGAAATGATTTTTTCTGCTACAAGTGGAAAAGACAGAATGCTTAGTGGGACGTATGAAAATCCGGTTATTAACAATATCAACTCAGGCGGAACCTCGGCTCCTTCCCCTTCTTCCTCCAACATGGTTGGGTAAGAAGAGTCTCAAATGTAGTGTTATGTATATTTTTACTTCAAAGAGTTATCGCCTTCATTTACTTTGGAACAATACATAAGGCTTAATTAGATACATGCAATAAACATAAAATAACAGAGACAATAATAATAATTTGGATACCTGGTTTGATCAAGGTATTTGATTAATTATTGATGATTTTCTTTCATTTTATGCGTCCAGTTATATTCATCATGATACATGTATTATTATTATTACAGGGTCCACGAAAAGTTCTGTTAAACTTTTTTTTTTCGGGTTTAATTATAAGACTAATTTAAAAACATGAATCTATTCGATATTTCATTTAGTAGAGCTACCTTTTGCCATCAGCATCGTTCATTACAGTTAAATATGGTGGATACAAGTAATAACCTCTCTCTCTTTCTCTCCATTTGAGATAGAAAAATTATTATTTTTGCTTATAAAAAGTGAAACAAAATTTTCAACAACTGTCATATATTTATATATATATAATTTAACAGAACTGTCCGTGGACCTTGTAGTACCATAACTTGTCCTTGACTCTTGAACGTTGTATGTATACGTTGGTTGTCTTACTTGTATTTTTTTTTCTTGTTTATACAAATATTTTTCATGCCTAGCTATTTATTATGTCTCAGTTTGTTTATAACAATTCTTCTTAATCCTTGCAGAGAGTCTCTGAATACAACCTACTATCACCATAGACAAGCAGCCAACAATGAGGCCTATATCTACTGATCCACTCAAGAACATACATATAAAGCAATATTTACATTATTATCCTACTCTAAATGAATAATAGACTTAAGTGTATCATAATTAGTGTGATAGTTATTACATCTATATTTTGATATAAAATATTATTTGGTATTATCTCACATTAAGAAGCGTCTTTATATATTTTTCTAATTTGTTTCTAAGAAATAATTAAAAATAAAATAAGAAATATATTAAACAACTATTAATTAGTTATTATTATATATTAATACATCGTTATGCGTTATTATTTATTTTGGTATAAGTAAGTTATAACTCAATAATATTTAAAATTCTATAATTATAATTTGATATATGTATATATGTTATAATATAAAGAATCAACAACTACAAAGTCATTTCTAAAAGTTTTGTTGTCTTTTTCTCTTGTGGTCCATGGCATCTAAGATAGGCTGTCTTTTCGCATGATATCTAATTCTTAAATCATCTATTTCTTTTTCCATATACTGGTCAATATTTCGCATCCGTGATTTCAATTCGTCATATGATAAAAAATTGAGCTATAAAGAGTATTAATTAATTGATGAAGTAATGACCCAAAAAAATAAATAAATTAAGTTACTAATTCTAAATCGTCCAAATTTCCAATGCCTCTAAGTGCTTTTGGGCCTGCTCCACCCAAGGAGTTTTGTGAGGCAGGCATATTTTGAGATGAGTCAATAAAATCACCTCCTAAAAGTTTAAATTGTTTTTGTAACGTCGTTTTATCTTCTGCTTGTAGCTGTTTTTGGTGGTCTGAAGGAAATTGCCTTTGATTAGGATTACTAGATGTGTTATTAGCAGCCAAATTGACTTGACCTTTAGGAGGTATAGCAGGAGGATGATCGTCATTGTTTTCCACACCATCACTTTTCTTATCAAAATGTGCTAAAAAAGCTGGACGATAATCCTCAGTGAGCGTATCATGTCCTAAATATGTGTGTCTTTAATGTAAATAATAAATAATTGTGTATTTGATTCAGTACTTTTCATCGTATCCTCCTCATCTTCATTTATAACCATGGTACCAAGATTCGACTCTACTTCCACCAACGTTTTATTGTCTGGAGTGAGGGTTGCGTGTTGAATCATTGTTCCATGATCATCAGTTAGCGTATTCCCGGAATTAGCCTTATCCTGTCCCCATCGTGAATCCGGCAAGAGTGTTCCTCCCTCTGTACAATTAGTACCAAAATCAACCTAAAAGAAACAAAGATATAAAGATGTATTTGAGTAAAGAATGGTAAGAAGACCCACGGACCAATTCAGATAACCGCTCTCTCATTTCTTGAGCTTCTCCAATCAAATCAAGCAGTAGCTCACAAGATTTTGCACTCTTTATAAACTCATGCTGAAGGAGTTCAGATGCTGTAGCTCTCTCCTTGGGGTTTTTAACCAAGCATCTGGACACAAAGTCAATGATTTGTGGACTCCATTTCCCAGGTTTATTGAAAGTAGGAGCGGGTTTGGCAGGAATCATAAAAATAGCCCTCATCGGATGTATTTCTCCGTAAGGAGCTTTTCCCTCAGCCATTTCAAGTGCAGTTATCCCTAAGCTCCATATGTCAGCAACACAGTCATAACCGATTTCCTGAATGACTTCAGGGGCCATCCAAAAAGGAGTACCAATGACAGTATTTCGTTTAGCCATCGTGTCCTGAATGGAATGACAAAACATTTATTACATAAAACAACACAATTTTACTTTATAGATGATATTCCAATAGGTTAGATACCTGATTCAAGTAGTCCCGAATCTGACACCTTTTTTATCGTATCAATTTTAGTTCCGAAAAATTTTGAATTCCAATTTTTTCATTCTTTTTTTTTTTTACTTTTTCTGTAAGTTTGAGACAAATTTTGAGTAGGAAAAAACAAAATAATACAGTTACTTGTTTAAAATATCAATAAAATAATTATTGATCCTTCATTTTCAAAAAAATGTATACCTCTAGAGGGTTCCGTTTAGCATAAAATTGATATCTATAAAAACAACCTAGCTCGAGTTATTTTGGCCTAAAAAATAAATTAAAACCATATATCATTTTTTTTAATGAAGGATAATTTATATAAACTTCAAATGAGACAATTCATCATTCATTAACTCCCTCCCCTAAACAGAAACATGATTTTTTAACAGCAACATAGCCTTTCCTCAGACTCTCACATTAAATATAAACCCATTTTTCAAACCTACATTAAATTTGGCAGGAAATGAATATTTTTTTAATTGTACATACAAATATCTGAAATTTTTCTTACTTCAAAATGGTCTCAAAACATACAAAAGAGTAAAAATAAAACAAAATGGAAAAATTTGAAGGACTTGACGTTAGATACGATTACACATAAAACTAATTACAGATTCGAAATGGAAGCATCAACAAGAATAAGATATATAACCTTTTGATTATTTTTCCTAGTTGACTTGCGTCAAACATGGACTTTATAGCCAGAATTTAGGTCAATGATGCAAAAAGTCACAATGGTTGCGCATTATTCATATATGTACATAAGTCAAGCACAATTTATAATTTGTACTATCATATTGTGTGAGTAGCAACCAACAAATGAAATGAAGCATTTTTAAAGAAGAATTTACAACCTACATGTTATACATAAGTATAATGCAAAGATCAAATAATCATTAAATGGTCAATGTATCAACAATGTAGTTCCTGACTTGTCTGATGAAAAGTACTCACTAATTGATAAGTATGTGTCTGTGGCACATTATAAAGTAAAAGAGATCAGGGTTCCATCACTCGTAAATATATATTAAATCAAACTTATTTATAAATCAGAATGAAATGACAGTATCAATTAATAGTAGGTAATTATAATGACTGACTAACGCCAAAATTAAATAAGATGTTATGAAAGGCACAAATTATAACTTGTACAATCTTCAGTACTATACAAGTACAGATATATTCACTAAAGTGCATTTAAAGAAATGAAGATACTAAATGGTAAAAAGAATGTCTTACTGTAAGTTGTCCCGCCACACCAAAATCCGCAAGTTTTGCATGACCCTCATTATTCAACAATATATTCCCCGACTTGATATCCCTATGAATTTTCTTTCTGAAATGAAGGTATTCTAAGCCCTTAAGAGTATCACAAAGTATTGTAGCAATTTCATCTTCAGTAAGAGGCAGAACCTCTCCTTTTGGTAAATTATGATATAAGCCACGAAGTTTCATAATATCAAGTACGGATCCGGCTCCACAATATTCCATTACTATCTGAAAAGTATTTAAAAGTGATTGACAGATATCCTAAGTAATTATCTCATATATGACGCCCTACCCACAAATCCGTATTCTTGAAGTACGAACCGTAGTATTTCACTACATAAGGAGAATCACACTGTTGCATTATAGAAATTTCTTTGATGATCTCTTGTAGATCCGTATCCACTGGCACTTGTTTGATAGCCAACACTTGGGACGATTCCTTATGAATGGATTTGTAAACGGATCCATAGCTTCCTTCACCTAGTTTACAAACAATGTCGAAAACTTCTTCAGGTTGTCGAGTCAATGACTCCTCTGATAATTTGTTTAATTTACTAATAAGGATATAAGATTATAAGGATATAGATTTTTTAAATAGAATCTTAATAAGAGCAACTCACCTCATATTTCATCATTGGTACATTGACAAAACGGATGAGAACTGAAGGGCGATTCACAGTACCTTTATAAATAAAAAAGGAAATGGAATCTAATAAGATAAGAAGCAAATAATACTAGTGTTACAAATATCATGACTTTTTATAAAAAAGAATTATTAAAGTAAACATACATTTGCACATAAAAATATTAATATTGTAAGTAAAAACTAAGGGGACGACGTCAACAATAAGGTATGTTTCAATCCAGAAAATGCATGATTATAATTGGTCAAATTATCTACCCGTTAAGAAAATATTCACGTGAATGATTCAATTTTGACATAGAAGTGAATATAATATTTAAACTCAATGTCATTTAAAAGCTTCACTTTATTTCGATATTCCCTTTCCAGTAGGAAATGAATATCCATGAGATCCATTTACCATTCCAATAATTAGGAACACTTTTAATTGGCACTATTTAAGTACTCTAATTCCTTTAGGACAGATGAGGCTCTATCTGCCGTAAAATCCAAATATACAAAAGTTTTTCGATTTTTACAAAAGGATAGTTTGTCCTTGGCAATAAAGAAGATCCGTTTTGTTTCAGCAAAATAGGTTTCAACACGAGGGTACACACAGGAAGATTCTTCATGATATATTGGTGTAAGAATTCTTGTTGAATCAAAATCGAAAAACATGATATAATATTGATACCGATCCTGAAGCTGTGTTCCCTTCTCAATAAAAAATAGCATGTCCTTATAAAAAGTTAAAGACTCGAGTAGACAATCCTCTACTTCGGAAGAAATGTAGCCCTCTCTGACAATGATAGGATCACTGCTCTTGGAATAATCAATCACAAGGTAGTAGCGCTTACTGTGAGTAAATATAATAAACTTATAGGAATCTGGGTCATCATCGAAAAGTGCCAAAACGGATGAACGACATAAATCCCCTACGTTATCAGCCACATAAGTGTAGAGAGTCTTCCTCTCTGATACATCAAACAATTGAATCACATTTCCATGATCTCCTCCTTTACTAATGATAAGTATTTTATCCCCTTTAGCATCCTTGATCCAGGAATTTTGAGGAAAGGACTCCGTAAAAGACACTATCTTAGAATCCTGGTATACAAATAGTTTTGAATAATCATTACCAATCGCGTACATTATGGCTGTAAGTTGAGCTCCATTCACAGATAGTATTGCTTGCGATACAGAATTGGGTTTGTATTTAAAGGAACTTGATTCGACTTTGAATTCTTTTTTGATGGGTGACAAATCAGGTTGAAGCTCTTCCTCTTTTTCTTCATTTGTTGAACTAAGATTCCACTTGTGTGTAAGAAATATTAAGTTTTCGGAGGAATAACTAGGGAGAGTCACGACAACATCTTGATCACAGAATGAGATCAAATTATACCCATATTCACAACAAGAGATATAATCTACCAAAAGTATGTGAGTATAAATAATCGCTTCTAAAGAATTGGAGAGAGCATTCCACACAACAAATCGAATAAAAATATCAGAACCAGATATATATTTTTGTAGAAAGAGAAAAGTACCATTCAGATGTTGATTAGGAAAAAAAACATTGCTTGCATTCCAAACTGGGGATTGAGACTCCGGCATGAAAAATGAATCCCCAATGCCAACTTGTTCCACATCACACAAAAAATTTCCATGTAAATTGACGGTTTCAAATGCGAAAATACCATGGCTCATCCTTGTTTTCAGATCCATGACTTGGTTTTTCCTTTTTAAAGTGTTATCCAAATCGTTCAATCGGCTCAAATTTCGTTTAATATCATAAAAATGACACCATAGCAAACCAGCAATGATATTCTTAGATGTATCTGAATACACCTGCATCTCTTGCATAGGCTGATGTTTGAGTAGAAATGTGAATAGAATTTTGTACATTATTTTATGGAGACGAAAGACAGAGAGAAATAATTCAGAGAGTCGATTCTTTTCTACTAGTAATGTTGTTTCTTGAAAAAAAGGTTGATAATTAAGTGCAATTGTATCCTTGGGATTAGCAGAGAAACGCCAAATTTTGAGCCACAATTCATCAGGTAGTTGGCGAACGATATCAGAAGGTATAGAGCCCAAGAAAAGAGCAAAACGAATATCCAAAATACGGTTTTTGATTCCTTGAATGTCTCTATAGACCTCATAAAATTTGTCATATTTAGGAAAAATGGAGTAAAATATCCGTGTGGATTCACAATATTTTCTTTTCGAGAGAGCTGCATTTGTGATGAGGGACTTTTGTGGGCGTTCTTCGTCCGTGTCAGATCCTGTGGTATTATCATTATCTGACTTTAGATGTACAGTGAAGCTATGAGTTGTTCGTCTCTTCCAAGTGAGAAAAAATGTTTCAAGCTCTTCGAGGAGGAAAAAGAGGGCTTCATAGTGCCATTCCTTATTTTCTGGATTTTCCAACTGTGAAAAGACGGAGGACTCCGCCACATTCGAGTCCTTCACTTTGAGAAAAAGTCGCTTTCCATCCACACAACGCCAGTAGTGGTCTGCAAAAATACAAAATCAAGAATTTCCTTTCTATTCCACGATCCTTTCACGATCAAATAACAAATCGAGAGATCCGAGAATAGAAAGGAAATAATGACAGAACAAGAACCATCAATGTGATAGGAGCCCAAATCATCTTCATCATCAGAGTAGAACTCATCGCTCTCCCCATGGATTTCATTCGAAAAATCAAAGAATGAATCTTCGAGCCCAAGACTTAGCTCAGGATTATCGAATTCAAAGTATTGATACAAAGGATCGTTATCCATGGATGATGAAATCCCTTAACGAGGAATATAATTATTTATTTATGTATTTAATGAAGAGACCTCTTCGAAGAATGACGTCATTCCCACTCCTTGTCACTCCTCTACCCTACGTTTACCATTTAGAGGCATATTTAGCTCCTATGGACTCAATAACTTTCCAACTTTAAGAGACATAGGGTAAGTATGCTGTTTTTAATGAAACTGATGGAGCTGATGGAAGGAAGAAGAAAAAGAGATAATATGGCAGAGATGGCAACGCTGGCTTAGACAGAGAAGATATTTGTGTAGCTCTTATACCGCTTGAATTTCTTCTCCTAAGTTATATCTTGATCCCGGCACGGGATTATAGACGTAAGCAGCGAGTTATACATCGGGATGACGACTTTTATATGTTCTATAAGTAATGAGAGCCCTGAGGTGCCCGTGATCAGTCCCAAGTCCGGACTGGTCTACGACAAACGGCTGATCGAAAAGGCGCTGGAAAGCAATGGTGGATTGGATCCCGTGTCCAAGGATCCTCTGAGTGTGGATGAGCTGATTGCAATCAAGGGTAGTCCACTTGTGAAGCCTAAGCCCCCCTCTGGGACTTCCATCCCCGCCATTTTAAAGTCCCTCCAGGACGAGTGGGACGCCGTGATGCTTCACTCCTTCACTCTTCGCCAGCAGCTCCAAACGGCGCGGCAGGAGCTGAGCCATGCACTCTATCAGCACGATGCCGCTTGTCGGGTCATTGCTCGTCTCACTAAGGAAGTGACTGCGGCACGGGAAGCTCTGGCTACTCTTAAGCCCCAAGCGGCTATCCCCTCGACTCCCGCTACTCCAGCTACACCTTCTGCTCCTGAGCCTTCCATTGTCTCGGAGGCCCTTGAACCCGTTGGAATGAATAAGGTGCTTCATTATTCACTCTCTCTCTCTAGGGCTAGTCTCACTTATTCTACTTCTCTTCTTTTTTTCTCGTCCCTTTAGGACATCATTGACAAACTACAAGATAAAGCCACGATCCTTACACAAGAGCGTAAGAAGAGAGGAAAAATGGTTCCAGAGGATTTGGTATCTGGTGAGGATATCCGAAGTAGCTTCCGTACCCTTGCTTCCCATCCTGGCCTACACAGTGCCTCTGCTCCTGGTATTTTGTCTCTGGATGTTAATGCAAATGATACAAGTAAAATCCTCACTGGAGGAGCAGATCGTACTGCCACTGTTTTTAACAAAGACACGGAGCAAATCGTCGCAAATCTCAAAGGACACTCTAAAAAGATATCCAGGGTCATATATCATCCTTCTTCAGACGACACTGTCATTACTGCTTCTCATGATACAACTGTTCGTATCTGGCATGCTCCTTCTTCTCAAACCCTTAAAATTTTACGAATTCACGATGGACCTGTCACAGGACTGTCTCTACACGCCACGGGTGACTATATCTTATCCACATCTACTGATCGGTATTGGGCATTCACTGACCTTCGAAGTGGTCGTCTTATAACTAAAGTGACAGCTGATTCATCGTCCGGAGGGCCTGCTTCTTCTGTGGCTCTGACTTGTGCACAATTCCATCCTGATGGTCTCATTTTTGGCACTGGGACATCAGATTCAGAAATTAAGATTTGGGATCTAAAAGAAGTGAGTCATAATATAATTACTTATTTTATTGGTGAAGTCAAGTTTTATTTAATTCATTCATTGATTTTTATTACACTTGTAGCAACAAAACGTGGCAAACTTCCCAGGGCATAGTGGTTCCATCACTGCACTTTCGTTTTCTGAAAATGGTTACTATTTGGCTACTTCTGCGGATGATGCTTGTGTGAAGTTATGGGATTTGCGTAAATTGAAGAACTTTAAAACAATTGCATTGGAAGATGGGTACGAAGTGAGGGATCTATGTTTTGATCAAAGTGGCACGTATTTGGCAGTTGCTGGTACAGATGTTCGTATTTATCAATGCAAACAATGGCAAGAACTTAGAGTATTTAATGATCATACAGCCATGGCGACCGGAGTCAGGTTCGGAAAGCATGCAAATTATGTTGCATCTACTTCAATGGACAGAACTCTTAAATTATATGGTCTCTAATAATTATCCTTTGTAACTCCTAAAGAATTACTTTAGTTTTATGCACTCATGAATTGAGTAATTAAGGAATAAAGTGAAATATAATCAAGAGTTGAGCAATATACTGAGTTTTATCTTCTTTTTTTAACAACATGGTGATAATAGAGTGTATAGTCCGTTAGTATAATTTTTTCCATATGTTTTACTGCTAGGGGGAATATTTAATCCTGGAAATTCACGTTTAAGGAAATATAGCAGGATGTTAAAAATGATGTCTTTAATTAATTTACTTTCCACGAAGAGGTCAATTTAATATAGGAAAAGTTTCTTTAAGCGCGACACTAATATATGAGTGGAACATTAATTATTTAAAAAATATGTTAAAGGCCCAGTTTGTATTGTCGGCATGCCGAATGAATTATTGCTTCTACCGAATTTGTCCTGTAGGCCAAGGTTAAATGACTCCTTAATGAGAGTAACTATAACTTATAACCTTCTGTTAAATGGGAGAGTCATTAATTCTTTCTACAGTGTTATATCTTGAGCAATTGCATTAGTTAATTGAATGTATCTGTTAAATAAGAATAAAATCGGTCGGTTAAACCCTAGAAATGTATCAATTCATAAAAGTTGTAATAATATTGTGAAATAATAAAGATGACGTCATAGGTGCAACGTGAGCAAAAGGAAATTCGATTGGACGAGGAGGAGAAAAATTCTAAACAGAATTTAATAAATAGAGTAGTAAACAACTTGTGGTATACACAATAATATGACGGATCAATGAGTTGTTGCAGCACGTGGAAATATTTATTTAGATCAAGATGAAGGAACAATATCGGGAGACGGATGTCATCCGTAAGATTTCTCATGTTTGCTTCGGGATGCAAAGCTCTGAAGAAATGGAGCAATGTGCCACGATTCATACAGTTGCCAAAAATTTGTATAATCAAGTGAGTATTTAGTCATGAAGTACGCTATTCGATCCTCATCCTGGACTCTTTGCTTAGGATTCATCTCGAACCCCAGTGGCATACGGTGTTTTGGACTATCGCATGGGCACATCTCAACAGGACAAAAATTGTACAACATGTGGCAAGGGGCTTCCAGACTGCATCGGACATTTTGGATATATCGACCTCGAATTACCCGTATACCATGTTGGATTCTTCCGATCCATTATTCAAGTTCTACAATCCATCTGCAAGTCATGCTCTCGAATTCTTCTTAAATCCAAATCTGCAAACACCTTCCTTAAAAGAATCCGGTCCAAGGATTTAGGCTACTTAACAAAAAAGAAATTACGTAAAAAAATCCTTGATGAGTGTAAAAAAGTTACTCATTGCCCATTTTGTCATGCCCTCAATGGAGTTGTTAAAAAAGCTGGGCTGCTTAAGATCTCACATGAAAAATATCGGTACATGAAAAAGACTAATCAAATTATCCTTGATACTATTGAAGAATATGACTTTGTGTCAAAAGACAATAAGGAGATCGAGTCTCTTGTTTCGAATCATCACGCTCTTATTCATTATTTAAATCCGCTTGAAGTCCTTCATATTTTTGAACGCATTCGGGACGAAGACATTCCTCTCCTTCTTATGAATGCAGATTCTGCTCATCCGAAAGATATGATTCTTACGCGTATATCCGTACCTCCACTATGCATTCGTCCTTCTGTGATATCTGATCTAAAATCTGGGACGAATGAGGATGATGTAACCATGAAGTTGACTGAAATCGTTTTTTTAAATGACGTTATCATGAAACATCGTCTTTCAGGTGCAACGGCTAAAATGATCCAGGATGATTGGGACTTTTTGCAATTACAATCAGCTCTTCATTTTAATAGTCAGTTATCGGGAATTCCAGCCGATAAGGCACCTAAAAAGACTACTCGTGGTTTTGTTCAAAGACTTAAAGGGAAGCAGGGCCGATTCCGTGGGAATTTATCCGGTAAAAGAGTCGATTTTTCCAGTCGAACAGTAATATCTCCAGACCCTAATCTACGCATTGAGCAAGTTGGTGTTCCTATTCATGTAGCAAAAATTTTAACGTATCCCGAAAGGGTTCACCGTGCTAATATAGGTCTTATGAGAAAATTAATTAAAAATGGACCTGACATTCATCCAGGTGCTAATTTTGTGGAACTAAAGGCAAAGGATGGAACTACTGTTCGTAAATATCTCAAGTACGGAAAACGTGAAAAGATTGCACAAGATTTGAGACCTGGAGATTTAGTGGAGCGTCATATGATGGATGATGATATTGTACTCTTTAATCGACAGCCTTCTCTTCATAGAATTAGTATTATGTGTCATCGGGCAAAAATACTGGAACATCGAACTTTTAGATTCAATGAATGTGTTTGTACACCTTATAACGCGGATTTTGATGGTGATGAAATGAACTTGCATTTACCCCAAACTGAAGAAGCACGTGCTGAAGCTCTTGTTCTTATGGGTAATAAATCTAACCTAGTAACCCCAAGGAACGGAGAACTATTAATTGCAGCCACGCAGGATTTTATTACTGGAGCTTACTTGCTTACTTCTAAAGAAACATTTTTGGATCGTGGAAAAGTTTGTCAGATAATATCACAAATTCTTGCTTCATCTCCGGATGACGATATCAGAATTGATATTCCACCCCCTGTAATTATGAAACCAGTTCAATTATGGACAGGGAAGCAAATATTTAGCTTACTTCTGCGACCAAATAAACAAGTGCGCACAAAAGCGAATCTTTCAGCGAAAGGAAAAACGTATACAAAGGACGAAGAATTTTGTGTGAACGACTCCTGGGTTTTAATACGAAATTCTGAATTGCTAGCTGGAGCAATGGACAAATCTACGGTCGGATCTGGCACAAAAAGCAGTATATTTTATATATTACTTAGAGATTGGGGCCAAGATATTGCTTGCACTGCCATGTGGAGACTTTCTCGAATCGCATCTTGGTTTTTAATGAATAGAGGATTTTCCATTGGAATTGGAGATGTTACTCCTAGTAAGAGCTTGCTTAATAGTAAAAAAGATCTCGTTGAAAAAGGTTACAACTGTTGCAATGAGTACATTAGTCAATTAAATGATGGAAAGTTGCAATCGACTGCAGGACATTCCGAGGAAGAAACACTTGAAGCACTCATTTTAAAGGAATTATCAGCCATTCGAGATAAAGCTGGTAAAGCTTCTCTAACTGCTCTACATAAATCAAACGCACCACTTACCATGGCTCTATGTGGCTCAAAAGGTTCCTTTATCAATATATCACAAATGATAGCATGTGTTGGCCAACAAGCCATAAGTGGAAAAAGAATTCCTGACGGGTTCGAGGATCGATCTCTTCCTCATTTTGGTAGGAAATCCAAAATTCCTGCTGCCAAAGGATTCGTCGAAAATAGTTTTTATTCTGGTCTTACACCAACTGAATTTTTTTTCCACACCATGGGTGGACGTGAAGGACTAGTAGATACTGCCGTTAAAACTGCTGAAACGGGATACATGCAAAGAAGACTCGTAAAATCCCTTGAGGATCTTGTTCAACATTACGATAATACTGTTAGAAATTCAAGTAATGAAGTCATTCAATTTGTATACGGAGGAGATGGCCTTGATCCCATGATGATGGAAGGTAAAGATAGACCTGTGGACTTTCAGAGGGTTTTAAATCACATTAAGGCCATTTCTCCGTACCCTACCGAGGATCCTATAGATGCTGAGACTTTGGTATCTGCTACTGATGAGTTAATCAACGATCTTATTGGTCCAAGTCAAGAATTCAAAGAGGAGCTGAGAAGCTTCTTAGTAGATTACTCTAAAAAAGTAGCCAAAGTTTGGAAGATTTTCAATTTGAATGCAAGCAAATTTAAACCCGTGGAGAAGCATATCGAGCGACTTACTCTATCTCAGTTGGTTGAGTTTGTTGAAAAATGTAAAGAAAAATATATGAAGGCTGCAATTGAGCCTGGAACTGCTGTAGGAGCGCTATGTGCACAGTCCATTGGTGAGCCTGGAACTCAGATGACATTGAAAACTTTTCATTTTGCCGGTGTTGCCTCAATGAACATTACACTTGGTGTACCACGTATTAAGGAAATTATTAATGCTTCAAAGAAAATTAGTACCCCCATTATAAAGGTTTTTCTCGAGAACGATACAGATCCAGAATTTGCAAGAAGAGTTAAAGGTAGAATTGAAAAAACTACCCTGGGAGAAGTTACCGAATATCTGGAAGAAGTGTTTCTACCGGATGATTGTCTATTGCTTATTAAGTTAGATATAGAGCGTATAAAACTCCTTAAATTGGAAATTTCAGTAGAAACCATTCGATATTCTCTTTGTACATCAAAGCTAAAAATAAAGCCCAAGGACTGTCAAATCATTGGGGACTCTGTCATTACTGTTAAGCCTGGAGTAAGTAGTAAAACTACGATGTACTATCAATTAATGTTCCTCAAAGAAGCTATTCCAAGTGTTGTTATCATAGGACTACCTACGGTCGAAAGGGCCATCATTCATATGGATGATTCTTCAGAGGAAAAAAAATATCAACTATTTGTTGAAGGAGATAACTTGAGGGAAGTTTTGGCAACCACTGGTGTCAAAAGTAGTTTAACAACATCTAACAATACATGTGAGGTAGCTGCAACGCTCGGAATTGAGGCTGCCCGTTCTACTATAATGAATGAAATCCAGTATACCATGCAAAGTCATGGAATGTCCATTGATCGCCGTCACATTACGTTATTAGCTGATTTGATGACGTGTCGGGGCGAAGTCTTGGGCATTACTCGTCATGGACTTGCTAAAATGAAGGAGTCAGTTCTCATGTTAGCGTCTTTTGAGAAGACTTCTGATCATCTCTTTGATGCTGCCTATCATGGCCAAGAAGACGCAATTAGAGGTGTTAGCGAGTGTATTATCATGGGGATTCCAATGCCGGTCGGTACTGGACTCATGAAGTTACTATATAAACCCGATAAGTTCGAAAAACCCTTGCAAAGGGAAGTTCTGTTTGACTCGGATGAATTTCACATTCCTGGTTACGGAACATAGAAGGCGACTACTTCCTAAGTGTGCTCAAGTGCCTTGATTACTAAACTATATTTCTCATAATTATTTCATAAAATATATTTTATTATATTTATTCAATAATGTTATTATGACAATAGAAAATAAGAGATGTAAAAAGAACTTTATTATAAAAAAAAAAAAAGAAATGAATTATACTTTTTTCTTTTCCCAGCCCATTTTGTAACTTCTCTTCTCAACCTTTTTCTTTCTTAATTTCATTCCAATCGGTTTGCGAACCCTCTTGCTTGCAACACGAGTCTCAACAATATTACGTTTCTGCATACTATTATATCTTTCTTCCAACAAGTTACCCTCGGGTTTAAGTAGTCTCAAATTTCCCGTTAATTCATCTGTTAATTTGATGGGTTCCTCCATGTTCTCGTACTTGTGACGACTCAATCGCAAAGGTTGATATTTACGTTTAAACTTCTTAGCCTCTTGACGTATTTTTGACTTTACCTCAATGTCTTTATCCACTTTGTCAAGCTCCTTTTTGAAGGTCTTGATCCTGAAAACTCCTCTCTCCTTATCCATTTTGGCATTTCGAATTAAACGGCGCTTCTCAGCAGCCTTAAATGCTTTTTCTTTCCGCTTTTGCTTCTTAGTTTTGGGTTTAGTCATTGATGATGATAAAATCGGAGTTTTAGCATCTTCCTCTGGTTTAATATCATTCTCCACGTCCTCTTCCTCCGATTCTTTCTCCAAATCTGAATCTAAGCCAGCGAGACCTTGAGCCAACTCTTTAAATTCTTCTTCCTTCGTTTTACGTCGTGATGGATACATCTCGGTGGTGTGCTTCTCTATTTTCCGAATAGCCTTTTCCTTCTGTATTTCTGTGAGAGCTGCTTTCCATAAGAGATCCCTATGATCATTCAAACTGGGATTATAGGAGCTTCCACCCGCAGGTACTTCAACAGCAGGTAACTCAGACGTTTTCTCATTTAGAGTCTTTGGAGGTTTGATATGAGTCTTGCCCATTGCTTGTTTTTTACTTTCAGGGCCAATCCATTCACTCTCTAAAATCTGGGAGCTCTCTTCTGTTTTACCCCAGAGATCAAACCCGAACTCAGTTCGTCTGAATGTCTCCTTGGCCCGGGACTTTTTCTTTTGAGCATGAAGCTCTCGATGCTCTTTTCCTATTTTGTCCTTGAGTTTGTTGGCTTTGCGAAGATGCTTCATGAGAGGATTCTCTCTTTCTGCCGCGGAACGGACACGATTCCGCACACGGACGGGATCTTGGACCTTGGACTGATTTTCAAGGGAGGAAAAACATTTGAGAGATTTATCCTCGTGCTTCTCTTTTGGCTTTTCTTCAGGGACAGCATGATCAATGATAAAGAGTTCCGAGTCTTTTCGCTCATTGAAGGATCCTCCAAGACGCTCTTCTAAACGCTGATCCTCAAGAAATTCTTCGACTCCTCCAATATCAGAATTGAGACGCCACGACTTTTTGTTCTTCTTTGAGGAGGATTTCTTGGGTTTGGGTGCCTCCATGATGCTATCAAGGCCTTCAAAGTGAATATGAGTGTATCCACACGTGTATCCAGAGCTAGCTATATAAATATTATTGTTCACTTACTATTTTTGAATGACGTCATTATTTCTTATAAAAAATATATGTAAACTCATGTGACGTCATATTTCTTGCTAAAAAACTAGGTAGCAGCATTGATGTATCTATATTCAGACAATTTCTATTTTTTTCTCTATAAACTATGATCTATGGACATAGATACAACCATGGCTACAATAATATGACTTAAAATTAGGGGAGAACGGGGTAATACGCAAATCTTATTATGTTTTTTTGGATAGGTTTCGAGAACTTTATCATTCATACGGCCATGAATCATGATTTGATCTGGAATTTAATCAAGTGAGGCTCCAATGTCTTGACTACAAATTGTAAATTTTAAACCATCTTCATGATGTTCATTTTTAAAAATTAAATGTATTACCTAAGAAGAATTTCTGTCTATACTTCGTAATATGTGAACTCATTATGATTAAGACACCACTTTTTTAAATGAACAGTCTAAGTATAAAAATCTATTTTACGGAGTAGATCCTATAACAGTTCTTTTCATTAATGTTGCGTTTGTGACATCGTATGACAGACAGCCTGTCTCAATTTTTCCTATATCAATTTTAAAAAAATAAATAAATCGTAATTAAACTAGATACTCAATAAAGGATAATTAATTAATATTTATATTTTTGTTTATTGTGTCTTGAAAACCTTGGGCAGTGGTGCTGGAAATGGAGGAGGCCAAGAGACCATAGATTTCTTACTTTTTGAAAGACAATAATAATAATCAAAAAATGCGTATTTATAGTATCATTAATTTTTGACGTCATTTTATTACCTGAACCAGTGGCGCCGGAACCATAGGGACCAAAAGACCCTTGGTCGGCCATCACATTAAAAAAATATATTATATTATAAATTTGGACTCTAAATGATCCACTTAGCTTGGTTGCAGTATATCCTTTCTAGCAACATTATATTTGCTTGAAAGCTTAGGTTGCACTAACTCAATTTAAAGTCATAATGTGAATAAATATTGTTAAGTTTGAAAAAAACATTGAATTGACTATTCAATGACAAATGGATTAAGCCAATTTTTCAAAAATAAAACCTAAAGTTAGGTTTTATTCTAACTAAAAAAAAGTTAAAACGACAAGAACCAATGCTAGCGGTAATATAATGATGAAACAAATCATAATAATAAATCTTTTTGACAAAACCTACTCAAAAGTTATTACCGGGTCATTAATTATTGAATAGCCCTGCTGTTTACGAAGACAAACCAGTTTTTGTTATGCACGTACGTGGTATACCTCTTGAATAAGGAATTTCATATTTTTTTATGAATGTATCAAATGGTGCAGATATGGATCACGACAAGCTTTTTTTTTGGAATAGCCAAAAACACACTATATTCTCCCTTTAGCTGATGTTCATCATTTGACTCTTTTGATAGTTCAAGTATTAACGATTGATTTGTGATTGGTAGAATTTATAAATATATAGTATATCTAAATAATAAATTCTTTATAATATTAAAAAGTTTGCAACGAGGAAAATACAGAAGGGTAGCAGCTACCAGTTGTTTTTCCAAATGTTTCCTTTCCCTTTTGTGAGTCGAGGTTGCAAGTGGACAAAAAAGCTCGTCGTGGATGTTTAAATTGGGAAGAGTGGAATCTGAGCTTGTTTTACGGTATACAGGGCCTGAAGGCAAATACATTTCTTTCTTTTCTTTTAAATTTTAGATAAAGCGGTAATCAAAATTTCTTTTTTAATAAAAAAAAATTAGATGGAAAAACCCAAGTGTGGCCATTTCTGAATATTATTTCAACTTTAATAAATATTTTTGACGCTGACAGTCAATGTAATTGAAGGTATGTAGCATACTTTTTAATTGTCATTTATTATTTAAAAAAACTTCAAAAGCTAGCATAAAATCCTATGACCATCAATAAAATAAAACAGACTTTTGACATTTTGAAAATTCTCAAAAGAAAAATTAATGGATGTCATTTTTCAAAGTCTTAGCAGATGGTCATGATGTGCTTTGCTATGGTGATAGGAAAATATATAATCATTGAGACTGAAGTGAGCATATTAATTTGCCTTTTGTGAGGTTGTTATTATTGGGGTATCAAAGGTTCATTTTGACCGCCTCCACAAAATTGGCACGGTTTCCAGAAAAATCAATATCAGTCTAGACCAGACATGGGCAAACTAAGGCCCGCGGGCCTTATACGGCCCGTTAGACAATTTAATCCGGCCCGCCGAGCTTGCACACTACAAGCAACGCTTTATTATATTTGACTCACAGGTCAATGTACTGCTCTGGCCCCTTTTTCAAATTTTACAACCCATAGTGGCCGTAAGTCAAAAAGTTTGCCCATCCCCGGTCTAGACCCTTTAAAGATCAATTATCAAATCCATTTTGTATGGTTAATCAGGGAGTCATATTTTAGGAACGGTAAAGCTTTAAAAATAAATATCAAGGAATAAATTGTAGGGAGAAAAGAGAGGAAACTACCGCAACAAAATAATCACCTAGAACCCCTTGCAACTTTAGGTATAAAGTAACGAAATGGAATTCAAATATTATTTTAAAGAAATATGGGAGTACAAAAAAAATTTTTTTTTTTTTACTAATGTTTTTATTTTTATTTTGTGCAAATATAGTACGTGATAATTACATGGCAACATTTAAAGTTCAAGGTTTAATTTATCATCATTCTGAATCACACTTACCATGTAAATATTTCATGGAACATTGGTAGTTAACCACGAATATATGTATGTCCCATTCAAAAATATAACTATGTACATTGTACATACAAATTTTTTTAGTAAAAGGTTTTAGTTAGCCTAACATGCCGGGCTCCTAATTGAATAGCCCTTTTCTTTATAAATAAATAAAATGTCACAAAATGAAAATTTCATGTATTTCCTTTTTGGTAGTGTATTTAAATGGATTGAAGAAAAAAAAATACTATCGTTTAAAGGAGCAAAATATTCACGGCTTCTATATCACTTCCTTTTTCTCATATTCAAACTTTATTGGCTGCCTCTTGGTTGCAATTTGTAGTACACTGAACCGAAAGGGCTCTTTTTGCACATTTATCACTATGTATCGTATTCAATTGAATTCAAAGGCTTCTTTGCTATTTATAAATAAAAAATGATAAAGCTGTCTTATTTAAACTACTTGCAATATTCAAGTTACAACAATTGAATGAGAATTTATTCAATGTGTTATGCATCCGGATCCGGAGCAACTCAAGTCATATATGTAATTATTGACACCCAGCTTCAGAACTTGATACATACCATCGTCTATATATGATTACGACATTACCATAATAACATATAAATTTACTCTGTATTTTGTTGTCAGCAGTCGACTTTTCTACTTCTTTTCCACTATTCAGTGTTCTCCACGACAAGCTTTTTATTTTACTCGCAACCTCGACTTACAAAAGGGAAAGGAATTTTTTTTTTTAAAAACAACTGGTAGCTACTACTCTTCTGTATTTTCCTCATTGCCCACTTTTTAATATTGGGTAGAATTATTATTTAGATATGCTAAGCATTAATAAATTCTATCAACATACAAATCAACCGTTAAAACTTGTTTATTATTCAAAAATTCAAAAAAAGGGCGCCCAATCCTTGATTTAATATATTTTTTATACAGCAAAACCATAAATAATAATACTTCCCTTTTTGAGGTCATAACACGTAGGATCAGCTGCTTTAAATCAGAAGAGTCCACTGATGAAAAACAGCTGAAGGGAGACTACAGTGTGTTTTTGTTTATCCTTGTCGTGCTCAGCATGAATTGAATGAACTCAAATAAAATTTTTGTTTGGCTGCAAACCAATATCGTCAATTAAATTAAGAATAATTTCACAGTTGGGAAGATTTGGCAAATAATCAACTGATTTTATAATTTCCTTTATAATAGGCTTAATAAAAAAAATCCATTATTTTTACATAAAATTCTTATTCAAGTGATTCCAAACACTTTTCTGAGCAATGTTTAACTTTTGGACAATCAAAACAATGATTACATGATGGTCGAACTCGACAATTTCCATTATTTTATCGATATTTAAGACAATTCAATAATGAATTTATTCTTACTACACCTAATTTATACTATGATAACTTATCCCGTTCCCATAATTAGTTTCCTGATGTATCTAAATAATAATAATAATCAGGATCTACTATGGAGTTCTATGTAATATCTATCAATCACTATGTGAATTTAATAAATCAGAACTCAAATAGATGGAATTAATTTAGAACTTTCTTTATGTGTGAACATATTATTATGTGTAAGTACTGATATGAAGATTAAAATAAATATGAATCAAAATGTTACATACTTGATTGATGAAATCAGGCATTTCGCAGCATGAAAAACGTCAAAGAATGTATAAAAAAGAACGAAACATACCAACATAAATACCACTATTTTCTTTCTACACACCTAGCCTCTAAAGAATTTGACTTCCTACCTCCTTGAAAACATAAAAAACAAATCCGCACATTCGTACAATTATTTTAAGCATAGAAGTTCCAACCCATGACATAATCATTTTGTACCTAGAAATGGTTGTAAAGCATTTATAGTACATTTGTGTGACTACCTATATGATCGATAAACATACCCTTTTTGTTTTTTTTGGGTTAATTTTGCAGAGTTTAATCGAATTTTTAAAAAAATATTTTTATAAATCTTACAGCCATAAAACTTGAATGAATTTATTTTTATGAATCGAACCGTAACTTTTTTCCCCCAATGTTCCAAAAATTAAGGTAAAATTCTAAATTTGGCTAATTTTTTCAGAAAATTTAATAAATTTAATGTACTTTTATTAATAAAATTATTTAATTAGGATGTAGCACCATAACAATACGAAAATTGAGGCCAATTTTTTTAAAATTTTTATAAAGAAAATAAATGATATTGTTTTTGTTTGTTTATAAAAAATGATCTTGTTTTTGCTCTTTAAAAAAAAAACATTTTAAGGAATTGAATCCTTGTTTTCAAGAGATTTAAATATTTTAAGGTTTTAGCTAACATTAATCTTACTAGAATACATACATTATTAAAACTAGGCCTAGTATTATCGTTTAACTTATAAAAGGATTCTACGTATATCGTTTGTAACTAAAGGTTCACAACAACATTCAGGGTCATGTCCAGGATGTTTATTTGAGGAGGGGGAGGAGGGGGGGACATTGCCAAACCTAATCAACAACCCACCTTCCACTTCATATTTGGAAAATACTCGGCTTGTGAACAGAACGCTAAATAATTTTAATGTCACAATTTATGTTCCTTTGTTGCCTTCGTTTGTTTGACAGAGTATCACAGTCAACCAGATGAACTAGGGAGAAAAAAGTAGGATCAACTAAGGGCTTACCTGACCTAGAAAATAATATAGGCTATATCTTGTCACCTCCAAGATTTTTTGAGGTCGCTGGAGGCTGAAGTCGAGGCACAAAATGATTTGATGGCTTAAGAAACTGAATTTGATGTTGTCTATATACTCAAAAGTTTCAAGAAAAGGTTGATTTAAGGGATTCAGGTGAGATCAAATGACATCTACGAGGTCAATTGAGTTAGATGGAGACTTTTTTGATGTTCCCATCAATTTTAATGATTAGCATTAAAGCGGGTTTCCGCAAGCCACCGTTTTAAGGTTAGTATGTTATAAATAATATATAAGATCCTTGTGTGTTAAGGCTTAATCAAAGAAATGTGCTTTATTATAATTTATTATACCAACTTTGTGGCTCTCAACGAAACTTGAAAGTACTAAAGATATAAAAGAAACATAAATATGAATGTCTTCTGTACAATTCAAATGGGAGGCCCGGAAGAAGTGCTACTACGTCTGGTTTGATTATACTACTTTACATTTTTTATAATATAAATAATTTATTAACTGCAATAAATAGCAAAGTTTGAACTAATATACGGATGATTAGACTTTTAAGAAATTAGCATTCATTTCTGTATCTCTATTATAAAATAGACTTAATATGATTTTAAAAAAATAATAATTCTAGGGATAATTTTTAAGTTTGGTTAGACAAGTTTTTTTTTTTTCTTGTATAAATCATGACTTGGCAAGATATTTTTGGATTTAATAAAATCTAGGCAGGAGGAGTGATGACCTATCCCTAGACACACCCTGACAACATCAACAAAACAATTAATTAATTATTATTAAGCTTATGTATATGTATTTTGAGCTTTTGATCTCTCTGTTCTAATTTTTTTGGAATAGTGATCTACTAAACTCTAATTAAATCTAGTTAAACAGTAAATAATATATGTATTACTAGAGAGTTCAATAATAAATCAATAGATCACTTTATCAAAGATGAAAATAAAGGATAAATAAGCCTTTTACAAATATGTTTTTTTAATTGATTTTTCAAATCCTAATATTTTGGAGTCAAATAGTCTAAAAAAAGAAGGAAAATCTGTATAGTATAAAATCAGTTTATCGTAAATTTGATCGACTCTAGGATCTCTAAAGTGTTTCTCATGTGGATCGAATTCAATATTTCCCCTAATGGCATTAATGAAACATATTCAAATGTAAAAAACTTTAATTTCTATGTGACATCATCTATTTATGCATAGGTGTATGACATAAAGAGTTTCTTCATGTCCATCTATGGAAATGTAGAGCGTGCGAGTAAAACGAGTGTATTTATTACAATTAGAGATGTGAAAAACCGGCGTGTAAAAATAAGCCCCTCCCCTTTATGACGTGAAAAATGATATGGTAACTATGGAAGCCAGCTTATTTACTGGCGTTATAGTAATATGAATGTAGCTGTGATAGTCTTGCTGCAGGCTCATGACAGCTATTCTTAGACTAATAGTAATTAATGAAATTAAATTTATGTTTTAGAAAGACATCATTGAAATCAAAGTTGAAGACATTACTTTAAATAAATAGAAAATTTTCAAAATTTCAAAATCGGTAAATTAGTTTTGGATTTAAAAAACATTAGACTAAACATTCTCGTATAAGTTAATAAGTCCAAATGGCGCTTATACTGTTTATGCATTTGTTTGTACTAACTATAAGTAGGAATGTAAATAATATGCAAATCGGGCTTGTAAGAAAAAAAGAAAGAGAAAATCAACCCGGTAACTTTGGTGACAATTTGATGAACGTTGAGAGGAAAGCAGCTTGAGCTGTCATGACGTTTGACTGAGCTACAAGCTGCTATTCCCCATTATATATACAACAATAAATAATAACATAGATGAGAGGAAGAAAATTAACTGAAATTAATGTCAGGAAATTATATATTTTTAACTAATAATAATTATACGAGGACTTGAGTCCGTTTTTGCTTACATTTTATTTGCTTTATTAACCTTAAAGCATGTATTCCTTCATGCGACATCTTTACTATCAGGTAGATGTTCTCCCCTCAGTAATATTGGAAAAATGATAACAGCTTCGGAAAACAAAAAGACCCGTTTGAAGAGCCAACTCCACTTTTTTATTACAAGCCCGATTTGCATATTATTTATATTCCTAATTATAAGAAGTACTTAAAGAATTACGAAGGAACAAAATAACAACAACTACAAAAAGGATAACAGCTTGATGAACGAATACTATGCAGGGTATCAACTAAAATGCATTTTGAGTACTACTTGCAGGCTTTAAAATGCGCAGTTTTTCACGTCTCTAATTATAATTTATAAAACTCCTTGCTTAAAAAGAATTGTCCAACAGTTGAGGAAAATGAGAAGATAATTAATTGGCCACATAGCAATTGATTTTGTGAGATTTTTGCTCCTTTTCTCTTTGAAGAAAAGGTTTAGAGATTCAATGAAGGTGACCATGTAAAGAAGAAATAGGCAAGTAGCTGATGATTCATTATGTAATTTTTCATGTTAATAATATACACATAGAGTGTATTTATTTACAAAAATAAATGGAATTAAACATGCTTTTTTGAACATATTATGTGCCTATTACATTGAATGACAAATGTTTTTCGAGAAACATTTATAGCTTCTTACCACTAAATATTCAATAATTCATGAGTGTGGTCCTTGTGAATGGAAAAATTATAGCCTAATTCTCATTCTGAAAATAAACATTTAATTTAAATGAAATATATGTGCACATACAATATAATATTAATTAATTGAAGATTCGTAAACTATGAAGTACAAAAAGACTATTTTTTAATATAATGTCCTTAAACAAATAAAATTCCACGTCATGGTTTCAAATTTCATTTTCTCCGTGGAGGGCCGTTTACCATCCATACAATTAAAAGATATAGCAGCTTAAAGGGATATAATTTTGATATCAAAACAAGGAACTAAATGTTTTGTTCGTTCAAGGATATTAAATTTTACCTTTTGGATCAAATCTTTGATATTAATAGTTTAGTCATTAAAAAAACAAACCCCAAAAAACCACACACCATTCATATTTTTTATAAAAAAAAAGTCATATTATGTCATTGATAGGGCATATAAATCGCTTAAACCCTAATCCTAATAATAGTTTGATGTGTAAGTATATTAGCAAATATTTTTCTTATAAAGCTACGAAAATTTTGGAAACTTTTTTTTCTTCTAAAACCATTTTTAAAATGGGTTTGCCGTAAAACAGTGTTCCTAAATTAGTTGTTTTTTTAATATAAATCTTTTCTTTCAATTATTTATTATTTATCGACAAATTATCCTTTTCAGAATGATAAAGATAAATAGTCAATATATTTGATGAATCCTTGTCTAAAACTATTTAGTGCTAAACTATAATTGAATCTTGAAAAGCTGTAAATACCCCAAAGTTTGTGAAAATGAGGTGTTTACCATATGATGAGTTCATTTTCGACCTTTTTTCTTTTTCTTTTTTTTTTGCAGGAAAGGTTAAGAGATGCAATAATGAGAATATAATTGCTCTGTATACTTAGCGGAAATATAATATTTTTTAGTTGCTCTACCGTGAGTCTTTGATTTCTAGCGAATTTTTACTCGAAATTGAATGAACATTTACACATTTAGACGGACGATTTACTCTTAGTTAAGGAGTATTATCAAGCGCTTGAAAGCTGTGGGTCCCAGCTCTTTAATGCATGCCTTATTAATCCATTTCATATAATATTCAAGGAGTTATTTAAGTACAAAGGAGCCACTATAGGTCAAAACAAAGACTGGAAATGGAATCTGAATTAAATACACTATCGAATCATTATTTTTTAATGATTACAAAATGAGTATTCTTTTAGGCTTAAAGTGAAGTTGAAGTTTGAAAATGGGCCAAAAAGACTAAAAAAATGTAGGGTCCAATTTCTTGAAAACTTTATAGATTTGAAATCAACGATCAAAACTAAATAACTTTTATTATTACACGCATATCCCTTAGAGGAGTTTTTGAATATTTCAAATTTGTTGACCTCTGCTATTAGTAATCTAAGTAGAACGTTTGAAGTCATGCCTCTCAAAATGAAGTGGAAAGAAAAAAAAAAAAGAACAATCCCATGGACCATCCAAGAAACAAGTGTTCTTCTTTGGAGGGAGAAAAAGGTGAGTAAGGAGGAAGAAAGCCTGACGGACGATCTACTTACACACTACTTTATAACTAGATCAACTAACTACTAAGAGGAACAAATAGCGCTCTTATGAAATGTCCATATGTGCACTGCTGAAAAGAGAGACTTTCATGTACCTCTATATCAAATAGTTATTATTATTATTATTTTTAACTCTTACCTTACTTTTTGAAAATAAGAGGAAATCAGAGCGAGTAGTTTTGTCCTTGTGAGTTTTACATTGAGTAAACATGAAAAACCATAGTCGTTGTTATATTATTAGACACTCTAATCCTTGTGATATTTTTTTAAGAAATTAAAAAAAAACACCATTATTCTTATGCTACAATGTATTTTGTTCTAGAAATACAGACGTTAAGCAACGGGGATTATTTAACTTAGCCGAGGTTAGTTTCTTCACCGTTCATAATTTTCATATTGCACAAAATTTTAAATACTTGTTTGATTCCTAAATGCTCTTCGTAACTTTGGTACCTCTCCACAAAACCTCTTCACTTTTCATTTCTTAAGCAGAGCACCTTTTGACTTCATTTCATAATACCTACCTACGTATTTACATATTTACTCATTTGAACATATGCTTTACAATATATGTACATAATGTGTCTAAGCAGTGAAAGAAAAATATTTCAGGAAGGAATTCGATTTGATACACATATTGTATAAATAGTTTGATTATATTCAACGTACTATGTGTACAATATATTATTATCAAAGTGCTTCACCTAGGTGGATATAAATTTATTTGGGTGAGTTGCGTGATACTATAAGTATGATATTGTACTCCCCCACGTATCATGGCTAACAAATTTGATTTTTTTTGTGAGCCCTTTTCCTTTTGACAAAAGAGTAAATTGTAAAAAATTACTAAACACTTTATTTGAACACTAAATAAGTACTTAAGTACTATTTAAATAAACAAAAAATGAGCTTCTTTTTGTTCTTTTTATTTAAATATACTGTGTAAAACAATGAAATTGTAGTCTAACGAGGAGGATCCAAAGGAAGAAAAGGCTCTCCTCTACGTCTCAATTTGAAGAAGCATTTACAAACATATAATAATAGCAATGATTTATGTTATTTTAATTATATATTTATATACATTAAAAAATTGTTAATGGAATAATACCTAGCAACATGGTTGCCATGATAACTCCTCCTACATATATCTAGATACATCAACCTAAATGTTTTTGACCTATATATTTACTTAATATATATATATATATATATATATATATATATATATATATATATATATATATGTAGGTATGAAGACGTTGCCCCAAAAGGGCTCATATATTTTGTTCATGATTAGAGCCTACGTTTGATTTGAATGTGGATAAAGTCTACCTACAATTTATGACCATGCGTATCTCAAACTCTCATTGAATGACGTTTAATCATTTTTATTTTATAATGCAAAGATATTATATTGAATTTGGCAAACTTTTTGCCAATGAATGATTTGCTTATTTTGTCTATGAAATTTTGTACTCTCAACATCAAATTATATATTTGAAAATTTGGCTGTAAGAGACATGATTCTTACAAGATTGGAAGTGAAACTATTTTTTTTTAAAGTGCTGGGTGCATTGATCATTTTACATAATATTTCTTACTAATAGACCTTTAAATTATTCATAAACGATCTCAAAATGTGTACGCAATTTAATGAGTTTAATGAAATATAAAAGAAAACAAAAAAACACTTTAATATGTTTAAATATTGTGTATACATGGGAATACTAAGAACTGACAACTAGGTAGCCCTATATATGAAATAGTATTTGAATGACTTTACAATTTCATACCTTCAATGACGGTGATAGACATTTCAATGATAAATTATGTAATCTATAATTTATTGAATGTCAACATCACCTTTTAAGTGAAAAAAAAAAGAGATTAAATATTCATAGTCCTTAAAATAATTGGCATCATTTCCGCAATTGAAAATTCCGCTTTGTTTGTATTTATAGATTTAAAAACTATTGTACAAAAGAGTCAAGAACGGAATGACGTCAACAGTTCCAAAGGAACCCTACAAAGAGCAAAGTTCTCAAGCTTCAGCTCTCAACGTTCTGGGTGGACGAAAACTTGAGAAGCAATGGGAAAACAATCTGGAATCTCTTCAAAGTCAAATTGTGGACATTCTTGGAGCTGTGGATAAGGATAAAGTGGATGTCACTGTGGGACAAACTGCTATTCGGAATGATCAGGCCGTTGTTCTGGCATGGAATAAAAATCAAACACTTAAGAAAGGGTTTAAGCTCCAGGATAAGGTAGACAATGAGGATGAGGGAGTACTCCTGTATCTTGCAATACGCTATAATAGAAATCCAAAGGCCTCAAATGATGAACAACGCTCAAACAGTGCCTCACCTGCATCACCTAACACGGCTATTACGAATGAAAATCGTGACGACCCTTCTCATGTCTCATATGATGGATCTCCACGCCTTAAAGAATTGATTCATGATGAAAATAATAATTCTGGTGCCAATAGCAGAGAGAGCAACTCTACCCATAATAGTGTTCCAAATGATTTACACATATCCTCAGGCATGTCCTTGAAAGAGACTTCAGATCAATTTCAATTTGCTCTTTATTTTATATATGTAATCACTTCCCTTTCCCTGAATTAGATTTTTTTTATTTTTTTGCAATTAATTTTTTATGAGATTTATTATTAACCTCAAGAAATGCTAATAAATTGATCTGTAGTCTCCTCAGTGGACTTTGAGTCCTCATCGAATTCTTCATCCATGACTCTCAACACCAGTACTCTACCTAAAGCTGCCATTTTACCAAAAATAAGTTTATCTGAAGACAATTCTGGCTCAGAGGAAAGCTACTACCATGACTATTATCCCGCCTCCTATGACGACTCTACGTCACAAGTTCCATCCAGCCAGGACTTCATAAAGAAAAAAAGAAAAAAGTCTGTTCATTGGCGAGAAAATCTTGAGGATTGTCCTTCATCCAAGCCTCTCTATACCCCATCCTCTTCCTCTTCCCTAGAGTCCGAAGAATTAAGGTAAGAATTCAGGGTTTTACGTATTGTTGTGGTCATTACCACATTGATCGAGACCAGGACTTTGAGGGATCGAAACCGATATGATTATCCGACCGATCTCGAAAATAACATAATAATAAAATATTTGAGGGGAAAATGCTTGCCTGCCTATTCCCTGCCAGTGACGGAGTGACAAGGGTCTCATGCCCTTCTTGTGGGCAAATAATTTAAGAGGTGACATTGAATTAAAGTAAATAACAAGGTCTAAAATTATTTATAAATATCAAGATCCAAAATTTGAAGGAAATCACTTCAATGCTGACAGCTCTGCAGTAAAACATTTCATTTCATTCGTAATTTATTGAGAAATTTGAAATGCTGAATCCTCTTTGATTTTTTTTTTTTTTTTCAAACCACTTTTTTGAATAATACTTCTAGTCATCACTTCTTCATTTAGTCTCTAGAGTTCCTATTCATAAATAAATAAATGGATATCTTTTTGATAATTAATTGAACTAATTCTTCGTTCGAATCCAATCAAGTAATGGACTTTGAATTAATGAAGAAATACAATTAAAGTCAATTGTGGTGCATTAGTAGCACAATATTTAGGTATATGAAGAATATAGGTATAATATTTATTACAATAGATTCACAGATAGATCTTTATTACTAATGAAAATTAATTTATTTGGGAGGCACTTATTTAATTGCTTTTTTGTTGTGTGCATTGTAATTGAATGAGAACACATTAAAGTATGTATAACAAATTATAAAACAAATCTTAAACAAAATATATATATATATATATATATATAAATAATTGTCTAGTTCACCCTAGTATCTGAAATTCCATTCCATCTATGTATGTACATTAAAAACCTAACAATGTACCTACGTAGACGTGGTTTTAATTATAATGATAGTAATAATAATAATAATAATAATGTTTAATACATACATATTCAACGTTTACTTGATGGGTGCCCTTGAGTGTCACTATTGATTATCATGAAGTTTTTATTTAGGAGTAAGGGTATACATATATATGTTTAGTCATTGCTTTTTTTGTTTTTTGGTTTGTATATTCCTTTAATTAGAAAGCAGGGAGTAATTATGGCACAATTGTCGTCTTCATAAGTATGCGGTAACACATTATACATATGTGGGTTGTTTGTTGATAGGATGAAAGAAGAAGAAGAAGGAGTCATTAATTCCCTGACCGCAGACTTGATCATTAACCCTTTTTTTTAAAAACAAAACCAAAAAAAAAAAAACTTTTAAACATTTGCTCCATTTATTTTCCAGTGCAACCAAAATACAACAACGTCCTCAAAGTAGTCGAAGAGCCTCTGCATCTGATGAGGCTCGTCGACGCTCAAGTAGAGATAGTTTTCAACGACAGCAGCAGGCTCAGCTTCAACAGCAGCAAAGGATATCTCTTCTTCGTCGTCAGCTTAGTGTGGATCATCCGAGTCAGAGTGTCACACCGCGTCGAAGTCGTTCCCTTGATGATATTTCTTCGAATGAAGGAGGAAGATCCGTTTCATCGTACCGTAGACGGGACTCAAGAGTTCGACGTCCTTGTAGTAGAAGGACACGTAGTTGTAGTCCAGAACCAGATTGGTCACAGCCACTAGGAGTCCTTACAACAAAAACGGATCCCTCCTCTCTCAGACTTGATTCGAACGTTGTTCTTCCTCAAACTCCAAGTAAAATAAGACGACTACGCTCCAAAAATGCAAGGTAAGACTTAGCTAAGACATACATACATACATGCATCCCTGCAAATAAATATCCCCATTCCTTAAGATTCTCCAAGAATATTTGGTATGTGGGCTCAACAGAAAAGAGTTTCAACAGCCGGTGCTCCAAAAAGTTTTATATTGATGATTTGGATGAAAATTCAGCGCACTACTATTACTTCCGTTCCTATCCCAAAGTAGCTCCTTCATCCTCATCAATATCCACGTCTACACTAACAAATTATTCGCCTTCTTCCAAAACTTCTTCCTCGACCAAATTCGAATGAGGTCGTGCCAACACGCCTCTCAAATTATTATATATATAAAATGTATAGATATAATACGTATTATGTATGTATAAACTATGTTTACTCAGATTTAACAACTTTTATAAATAATAGTACGACCCTCATAGAACAATAAATAAACTATATGCATTCAATATTTTACTTATGAGCTTTTATTTGGACGAAAAATTAGAAGAAAGAAAAATGATATACAAAGACTTACATGCTGCACAGACTTTTGTTCTCCAGGGTCCATTCATCAGATAATCAAACCAATAGGGTTCACATTGAAACTACATTTTGGTCTCTTGACTGATATAAAGACCATATATAGGAATGTAAATCATATACACATCGGGCATGTAATAAAAAAGTGGAGTAGGCTCTTCAAACAGGTCTTTTTGTTTTCCGAAGCTGTTATCACTTTTTTTTCCCCTTAAGAAGGTAACATCAACTTTACCTCAACATAATGTTTTACAAGAAAGGAACAGTCTGCAAAGATTATATCATGGAGAGGAACAAAGGAAAAATTAAAAAATGGAAATCATTCATTGAGGAGAATGGAATTAATGATATATATTTGTGAATATAATAATGAATCTGGAGTAACGTATTGTAATGTTTGTGGTTTGATGTTTTCATTTGTATACATATATAAAGGAAAATAGCAGCTTGTAGCTCAATAAAACGTCATGACAGCTCAAGCTGCTTCCCCCCGACATTCATTAAATTGTCAGGGTTGCCAGGTTGATTTTCTTTTTCTTTTTTTATTACAAGCCCAATTTGCATATAATTTACATTCCTAGCCATATATATATATTCTTCTCATATCAGTATAATTCTTTTCTTTTTCCGGATTGCTACGGAGAAATACACCCGGTAGCACAGGTTGAGACCCACTGTCCTAGAATCTATATAGCATTGTACTTTGAAGCTTCCTACATGAATAAAATTATACATACAGTGATGGATCATCATTTTTTGAGAGATATATGTGCAAATTAAAAATTTGCACTTATATATTGTTAATACATACGTAGGCTATATAAAAGGTGTATAATATTTGAGCGGCTCAATTTCCTAAATTTGATTTAGGAGCAATGAATCAATTTTTTAAAGACATTTTTTTCCCTTTACCTATTTGCATTTCAAATTATCTTTAGGGAAAAGTCTGTGTCATCTTATTTGATATCGAAGACCCTCAATAGCCATATCTATAAATGAACATGTACTAATATATTCAATAGTTGTATGACGTAGAATGTTAGAATAATCTTCCAATTGTGCATTTCATTATTCCCAGGCATACGTATGTACTAAACTTTAGTTCCATACTCATAATTCCAATGGTCCTTAAAAGGGTCACTGCAGAAGCTTTAGATTACATTCATTTAAAGGTATTTTCCATGAAATAAGTGCCTATGCATTGCAAATATCTAATTCCCTGGCTTTTAGCATCTGATGTTGAACAACAGCTTCCCTGAGTCTAAGACATGAGAATATCAATTATGTCCCCTTTAACCCCCCCCCCCCAAAGCTGTTTCTGAATCGGTTTTTAAGAGTATGAGGACAATTCCTAGTCATTGAGCTCGAGTTTAATTTAAATTGAGTCGGGAGTTTTTCCCTTCAAGTCTGAGTCGAGTCTGAATCGCATGAATGAAATGAACTTGAACCTGCAGGTCAGAATACACGTGTGTCTCTTTAGCAACTAACTAATAGGTATGTGTTCATATTAGGTCTTTAATTATAGTCCACTCTTTCAGTATTCTGGGTTGCCAGTCCTTGTCCTATTATATAGCTAGGTGAAGAAACTTCCACTTGAATGTATGTATTTAACTCTTAATTGTTCATCATGGATGAACAACTTCATTAATCAGCATACAATACAAACACAGTGTTGCCAGATCTGCCAATTTCCAGCTAGATTTAGTCATTTTTTAGTAATATAAATTGTGACCATTGACTGCTATTAATCCTATCAATTTATTACCGCCATTTTCTATTGTTTGACTTGATATTTCATTCAATAAAAATAATTGCCTTAAAATTCTATAGTTTATGGCAATTTTAGAATTAAGTATTATATATTTCGGGTGTATTAAACTCTTGCCTCAACTTTGAGGTGTCTAGGATTAAAAATGGGATCTGTAGCCTTAATAATAATAGCAACAAAAATCAACTTAATTTTTTGACGAAGGATTCACGTTAAGGGTAGGATAAAAAATAGAATAAAATTGTCTAATTTATAGATTCATACAGCATATGATATTGATTTTTTTTTACCCCAAGCCCCAGGGTATTCATATCGGAAAGATTTTTGTTTAAAACTTTTTTTTACAGAAACACCAAGAGTATTGTAAAAAAATGAAGAAAAAAAAATACTGAAGCCCTAAAGATGTCCAAACATTTGGGACAGAAAAAAAGAGAAGTTACTTACAAAATTTTTCCAGTATTTCATTCCATACATCCCATACAGCCTGGACAACTAATTTCCTCGACCTTAACAAAAATTTTGTCAACTACAACTATTGTGGCAGTAGCATGAAATTTATAGCATAAAGTTGTACAAAAACTGAATTTTTTTAGACGTCCCAAAATACCAATACCAAACATAATACCAATTATTAGTCAGTGTTCATTTTCCTATTGTAGATCTAAATATATACTTGTAAATATGTGTTGAGAAATAATGCTGTGGGGTTCAGCCAGTACTTAACAAATATTTATATTCAATTCCCGTAAAAATATTCAAAAGGGTATATATATATATATATGAATAAATAATATCTTTATAAAAATTGGACAGGGAATGTTTCTAATATTAGCATTAAATATTTATAAATCCAGCTACATCTATTTCAATATATTATTTATCTATTTTTATGTATATATATATATATATATATATATCCTTTTGAATATTTTTACAGAAATACAATAAAAAAATGGCTTTCAAAGATATTTACAGCCAATTTTTCCAAGAGACTTCTGGTAGCACTGTAAGTTTTATGAGTATCTATGCTTGCAGCATAGCAATGCATATATCCACTTGTACATCATAGGTACATATACACTACAAAATAATTTATGTATAATATTGATCTTAACTCTTATTTTACAGTTATTTATTCATGAACGATTTCATGATATGTACTTTAACGGCCATGCACTCGAAGAGCATAATAAATTTACTTCACAGATATAATTTATAAAGTATATGTATGTATTTTATTTAAAAGTATGTATAATATTTCAGGACAACTCAAAAAAGTCATAATATCCATATTTATTGTCTTGTTTTGTTCAAAATAAATAATGTATGTATGATCGTTATTTTTATGCATAACTATGCATATGCCCCTATGAGACATAATTATATATTTTTTAAAGATTTGCCCAGTCGATGATGCTGACAGTAAGTATGCTTATTAGTTATTGCATATACAGTTATATTTATGTCGTACATACATATATATTTGTGAATGAATACTTAATGATCTGTTAGAACTGCCATTAAAAGGAAATAGAGAGAAAGAGGTCTAAGAAGATAAATCTATTCCTTTAACAACAAAATAAATTATTATTATTATTAGACTATTATTATATCCTCTTTTATGTTGACAAGGTGATTATGTGGAGGTTGTACATGTAATTTACATCGAAAATAGGTCCATACATATATGCCTTGCATCTCAAAACCTTTCATTCAAATTGCAGCATACGTCATTTTGTTCTCAACTGTTTGATTATGTATTTATTATTTCATAGAAGATAATGTGCTAATTAATATTTCTTATTAATTAATAACAAAAAAATTTAAATTCACCAGATCCACAGTCAGTATGTACAATGTATAGGAATGTAAATAATATGCAAATGGGGTGTGTAAAATAAAAAAAAAAGAAGAGAAAATCATCCTGGTAACTCGGGTGACAATTTGATGAATGTTGAGAGCTTGGGCTGTCATGACGTTTTACTGAGCTATGAGCTGCTATTCTCCATTATATATGTATACAAATGAAGACATCAATAATAAATAATCACATTATGGATGTTTAACATAGATGAGAGGCAGAAAGTTAACCGAAATTAATGTCAGGAAATTATATATTTTTAACTAATAAATAATTATAAGAGGACTTGAGCCCTTTTTTGGTTACATTTTATTTGCTTTATCAACCTTAATGCATGTATTCCTTATTGCGAGATCTTTACTATAAGGTAGATGTTCTCCCCTCAGTAGTATTAAAGAAAAAATGATAACAGCTTTGGAAAACAAGAAGACCTGTTTGAAGAGCCAACTCCACAAAGTCTTGCACTCGGCATTTTGCATATTATTTACATTCCTAACAATGTACATTAATAACAGACAGCAGTAACAAGACAATTATATTTATAATATGTAGATTAAGAGACACAGTAGGTTTTCCAAAATGCTTGGTTCTTTTTCATGTAATGAGATTGGCATGTGATACATGTTCATAATAAAAATAATAATAAATTTATAAGTACATAGCTATTAAAGGAGACCTTTACCTCCTTTGCATATTGATTGGTCCTTTTAGAATTAATGCATCATTCAACAACAATACATTTGACTCAATCACTTATTCGCTATAAATTCAACAATTTCATTGTTGATTAGTTGAACTCAAATTAAATTTGAGTAAGGGTGCACAATTTTTTCTTCGTACAGCAACAGACTTTCTCTTTCTTTCTCATTTATAAAGGAGAGCTTTCAAACTGAAAAGTTTGAAATTCAATTATGGAGATCTTTTTAGAAGTAGTTATGTTCTTATAATTCATGTTAGCTACGAGAAGGAGTCGTAGGGCATTAAATAATGAGTACACCTCAATGAGGAAGGATCCAAGCTTGGCTCAAGGCACCAGATCGACTCCCCATGCTACATAAGAAACAACCTCTCCAGAGTAATAATATCTTGAATCTACATTGAGTGAGCTAATGAGTAGTTTTTCAAAAAAAAAACCCAAAAAATAGCCCTCGAAAGAGGAGTCAATATTCCACTCTTTCTTCTACTCCAAGACTTTATATTTGTAGAACATTGCTACCGATTCCCCTTTCCCTTCTTTCTCACTAAATTATTCACAAGGTTGTCATACCTAATTGAATTTTAATTTTCTGCTTTGCAAACTCAAAGCTGTCCAAAAAAAAAAAGGAAAAAAAAAGGATAGAAAGAGAAACTATGACGTAGGAGCAAAGACTGAAAAATCATAACTCAAATCTTATTTTATACATATATTGTGAACCCTATCCCTAGATTCAAATAAAGAAACGTTCTACAAAAGGACGTAACATAGTATAATAATAGTAAGCCTTTTCTTTTTCTTTCTCTTTTTGAAGGAAAGGTTGAAACAATTACAACTTATGTGTTGGTCCTCTATTCTAAATAATAATACATATACCTAAAGCCTCTCAATAGGGGTTAATTTAGAGTCAATGAGGGGTGAATTGTAACTAAATACTCAGACTAAATGTAAGGTCTACGTAAGGAGTAATAATAATAGGATGGAACGACTTTCTGAGAAATACATACATATGTGTGTGCGTGAGAGGGGTAAACAAACGTAAATGGAACAAACATGGCTATGAGCCCCTAATATGTATATGTATATATGAGCTCCTTAATTATACACCTTCCCCTATTCATGTAAATTATTATATGTATTTTCACAAGATCTTTTACTATTTTCTCTATTTATGCTTCTGAGTAGTTGTTTAAGTCTCAATTTAATTACAAAAAACCATATGCTTACATTTTGAATAACAAATATCAAAAGCTGCCTCAAAGTCAAATATTGAAGGATTTTAAATGCCTAAATGTAACTACATATAAGAGATAGGAGTTTCTTTTCTTTTTTATATTAGATTAATCCTTGAGTGACTCTTATTTCTTCAAGATTACAGTTTAATGTGTTTGCATGTTGTATGTATGTATGTAGATTCCTTCTAGTCACTCATGTTTACCCATTTGAGACGTTTAGTAACTTATAAATATATATTTATTCTGCGTTATATTACGGACATTACATGCGTACATGCCTATGTATGTCAAATCCCTTTGGAGTTAATTGACCTTAGATAAACAGGAGCCTAGACTCTCCCTAAGGATTTAATTATAGCAATAGAAACATTACATTCAAACAATACATAGGTATATATATATATATATATATATATATATATATATATATATATATATATATATATATATATATATATATATATATATGTACTTGAAACCAACAAACAGTAAAAAAAAAAAAATCTTTACTTTCTTAGCATGTGAAGAAAGAAAGAAAGAAAGAAAGAGAGAGTCTCCCTTTTTCTGTAAAGGGGGATTTGGAAAAGTCAGGAATAAATCAAGGATAAAGCCTTGACCTTCTCCTCTCCCCCTTTATAAACATATATATATTTTAAAAGGCTCTTCAGTTATGACAGGGAAATATTCATTTTCCTATATATGCCTACCTATGTAAGTATTTATCCAAGAAAATTGATTTTATGTATACATACACACATATATGTATAAGGCTTAGTCCTCGACGTTTCCTTGATTTAATAATAATAATTAATTCATGCTGAATTGATTTTGCTTCAATACTACATATTTTGATATAAAAGTTGGGAAACTGTTTCAAATGTCTTATAGAAGCATGTTTTCATTATAAACAGAAGGATTTAATTCGTATTTTTTTGGTCAGCACCGGATTTTTCTACATATTCCGACTCCTTCCCATGGTAATTAGTATTCTGAACGTCAACGGGTTGAGCTTTAATTAACTCATATTAAAGTTATACTCACTATGAACAATATACTTCCATTGCCTAAATGTGTCCTCCAGTCGGAAATAACTGCCTAATAACTACTAACTGATTTTGAGCTTTTATTCGTCTTTCTCATTTAAAAGGAGGAAGGGCTAATTGAGGGTTTAAAATTTTCATATAATATGTATGTACATAGCTATATTTACGAAATAAAAACATTTGTTAATATATTCAAACATAAATCAATTAAATAATGTACAGACATGGATTTAAAAAAACTAGCAATGAGCAATGTGCTATTGATTAAATAATAAATATCTTTGCTAAAAATGTACTATACAATATTAAATAGATTTTACATGAGATCACTTGACTAGATGAAATAGTGTCATCTAGTGGCGGTATTGGTGAAGGATTAGTCTCCTCTCTTTGGTCTCCTTCCTTTTTCTCTTGAGACACTAGCTCTGCAGAATGAGCACCATTTAAACATTTGAAAACACCAAATTCTGTAAGAAAAAAAAACACGAAAAAAAAACTCCTTGAGTCACATTTTCACAAGATTCAATCATAAAACACTCACTTGCTTTTCCTCCTTTCGTCTCTGATGTGTCCAAAAAGACCTGATCCCGCATATATTTCTTCAGACTCATTTCTTCGTGCGTGTTTTGATCGATGCAAACACCCGTGTCATAGACTTCCTTCCTAAAAACATAGTCCCCGCGGTTCATAAAGAGTCTACTCAAAGAGTAGACGTAGTCAAAGTCCACAAGGATTCCAAAGTTCAAAAGAGTCTCACAGTCACATTTGAATCTATTTTTATCAATGTTTAAGGAACCTAGTGGAACATTATTCGCCCCTGGGAAATTGAGGAGCTCATCTGAGAAGTTTAGAAAGGTATTTTGGCTAAAATGAAGAATAGGATTGGCAACGATGTTATAAATGATTTGATCATCTCCATCGTAGTCTGACTCAGGATCCGCTGTGCACGAGGGATCAGGGCCAACGTCTTGGAAGGGACTTCCCTCTTGTGTTGTGAAAATGTTTCTTGAGATAAGACCTTCTTGAAAGGCAACACTGATTCCATTATTCAAAACCTTGTCTATTGTATTGTCTATAAAACAGAGCACAAAGAAGAAGAAGAAGAATTACTGAGAGAGAATATGCCCCACTAAGGAATGTATCCTTTACTCACCAATAAAGTTAAAGTACCGAACAGACGCGTCAAAAGCTCCTGACTCAATCAGTTCTATTCTATTATGAATGATTGTTAAGTTGGATGCATCCGAGTATAGTGAAGATTTCTCTAGAACTCCTATGTTGTTACTGAAATATTAGAATACATACTTATTTGTCTTTATCAATCATAAATGTCGAAAGATTCAATTTGCATCCTTAGTGCAAAAAAAAAAAAAAACCTTAAAATTCAATTTGATGACATATTAAGGCAAAATAATAAACTCGCTTGACATCCATAAATAACTCAAATAATTTCTTTTATTTATTCCCATGTCAATTCATACATAATTTCTTAAAATAATAAATATGAAGTAATTCAAGATTAAGTCTGAATTTTGATTAACTTTATCAAAAGGTATACATTGGGAAATACATGTATTGACGTTCTGGCATGGTAGTATAGTAAACAAGACATGATACCAAGAGTACTAATAAAGAATATTAGTATTATTTTAGCTTTGACCTATTTTCACAACGTTCATGCATTGCTTATCATTGCGTAAAACACTTCTTTTTTCAAGAGGAGGTAAACATTTGTATATACTTACATACATAAATAGAAACATTACTGCAATGTCTGTCATCATACAAAACTAAGAACTAGACTTAAGTAAGCCTAAACTTTATGTATGTAGAACTCAGAAACGTAAAATAAAAAAAGTTTACATACTTATGTAAATATCACTTACTCATTTAAAACAAAACTATCTGTAAAGATCTCGAGTCCTTCCTCTGGGACTTTATGGATCCCGACTTCTTGAATAAGAACTCTTGATACTTTGGGAAAGTGTCGGAAGGAGCCTGTTCGTGTTTGAAGGACCCCAATGGAGTTGAGAGTCAAGTTATTCATTTCCATGTTGAGGACTTCCTTGAGTGAGAAAAAGTTTTTATGCAAGTCCAGGCGATTCAAATTCTGAAGCTCCAGATTTTTTAATGCAGTATTGACTTTAAAAGCATTTGTGTAGAGAACCACTTCTCCACACATGCTAATGGATAGACTCTCAGTTTGCTTGGGTAGACTTCCCTCAATGATATCCAGTTTCTACATAAGTATGGGAAGGAAATAATAAGAGTCATTAATAAAGGATTTGCGTGTATTTGTCTATTTACAAAATGGAGGCGTTTTTAGTATGCATGAAGAGAAGGGCAAGGCAATCATTTCTTTTCTTTTTCCCAGATATCTGAGTATATATATGTATATGTAGAAGCCACCAAATGGGAAAATTGCTCAACATTAACGTTTTACCTTCCATTTTAAATCCCACTTATATTTTGTACTTATCTACTTATAATCTACTTTGTTTGTTTGAACAACAAAGATAGCAATAAAGACAGTCTAAGGGAGTAAAAAGGCGTAAAAGCCTGAATGAAGTATTTTAAATAGTAAAAGGCGTTTAATTGTTCCAAAAAAACCTTATGTATTTTGTAAGGTTTAGGATTTTGATTGTTTATAATCATTTATAATATTTTATTTTGTATATTAACTTAATTTATCTTGATACAGATAGAGACTGAATACGAAACAATTATTATTTGATAGTTGTGATTTCCTACACTTATAACAGTTTTACTCATTATTTGAATCCATGCATTTGGGTTTGTTTTGAAGAAATTGGATTGAGACTCCATGTTATTAATTGGGGCACATACAATTACTACTTTACTGAGTAAAAATTATCTTTGATACCTTAAGTCAGTCTTTTTAGAACATTTTTTAGAATTGAAGCACTGCAAATAACTATAGTTTAGATCCCTTTTTCCCAACAGGTGAGTCACTGAGAGCTGATCAAAAATTTAACTTATATTTAATTTTCATACTTTATGTACAATAATAAAGTACATAAAATATCAAACATAAATAAACACTTGAAGGCATTTTTTTGGTGAAAATCACCCTAAATAAATTGATTTATCAGGTTTTCAGGTGAAGGTAAAAATTTCAGGTCCTAAGAGCCATAATCCCCCATTTGTAGTCAATTTTCCCTGACCTATTTGTATTCTACTTCCAGCCAAGCAATTTCACTTAAACATGGAGGAACTCATGATTTGCACTGACATTTAGAATTTTTATATCCATCAATATCCTCCATATTTTGAATGATCCCTTTGTAACCCATTTATTAGAGGCTCACGACCCATTAGTTGAAAGCATCTATTTAATGGAATTGTCCATATTTCTTTGTTCGAAGGGCAATAAAAATGACTTTCGTCGTAATGATCATGAAAAAAAAATATGTGAGACCATTTGAGAGTCCCTGATTTAGATACTCAATGGTAGCATGGGCCTCCATGGTAATGGCCACCTATGTACTATATACTATGTTTAGTCAGAGCCACCCTAGTTGAATGTACAATGTACACATGAACTAGAAAAAAATAACAAAAAAATCATGCACCCATGATAAGATACAAATTTTTTATTTATTTTTGTGACCTGAGCTACCCCTTGCAGTGTTTGTTAGGTAATTGGGCTTATAATAGAAATGCATTGCATTTATAATTACAAGTATTACTATTCTTTTTTATAATGAGGGGATAAGAGATGTACTCAGCCAATATTGGTAGATTGTTCTACCTTACATAATATGAGTCATAATATATCAATGTCATTGACTTTAACAATCAAATCATTACATATACACAATAAATCCAGTATTTGAGGCTAGAAATTGACTCTCTATATATACTATATTAGAAGGAGATCATCATACCCACTCATATCTCACAATAATCTTGAGGTGCATCACAGTTTATGCATCACGTACAATAGATAGACTTGAAGCCTTGAGAGTCTACGTGTGTACGCACATATATATATATATATATATATATATTTTAATAATTATTATTATAACTTCATTTTCTAGGACAAAAATCTGTCAGAAAATCAATATATGTTTAAATAGCATATGTATATATGTGGCCATAATGTAGCATGTATGCTTATAGCCCTATTTTCTAAGAATGGGTCAAATGCAGACATTCAGAATTGATTCATTTATTTTTATCTAATTGTTTGAGGGGGGCTTATCAAATGTCAGGATTATTGTGGATGCATGAAACATCGGCATTATCTATATCACAATATCAAAATGCATTCTTTTGTCAGCTGTGAATTTTTTGTTTTTAGATCTCATGTTCCTTATATGTGTTTTAAATGTGGATGAGTTGAGCTTGAAGATGGTTTTTTTGTTTGTTTTTAAAGCGAGGAATCATTTTTTGGTATTATTGAGACAGGGTCTCTTAGTTGGTGGGAAGATTTGAAGAGGAAACTACCAATTGATTTTGAGTCTTTTTTTTCCCCCACTCATTCTTTTTCAGGAGGAAAAGTTGACAAATATAGTAAGGATCATATCCGACAAGTTTAGTAATTATAAACACAAAACACAAATAAAAACATTCCAGAGAGCATTAACTCCTTTTTATACTTATGGCATTAGCAAACAAAGTCTGCTCGGTCTACTGAGAAAAGACATTGTCGTCTAGTAGAAATACAACTATATGTATTAATATACATATATAATAAAAATAATAAACTTGTAATCCTTAAGGAAATTTATATGACAACTTTTCCATGTGTGTCTTTTAATTTCTCTCTTGTAATTTTTTTTCTTTTCTTTTTCTTTCTTTTGTTATGCATGTTAGGAATTCTTATTTTATTTTTTGCTTTCTATTTTATGTACATACATAGGTATAAACACATATAATATTAATATGTATACTCTTGTGACAAAAAGCCAATGAAAGGAACGAACGAACGAACTAATGAACATACGTATACAAATATATATTAATAATAATAATAATAACAATATAACATAAAATGAAATGCCTCTCTCTATTTATGTAAGTGAATCTTCCACATCATGACATTCAAACACAGCACACAAAGCAAAACTCTTTTATTTAAAAATATATATATATATATATATATAATTGCTACCATATGTGCTTTAAAATTAAAATAAACGATCTTTCAATCCAAGGGGGGGGGGAAGTAATGTATTACAAATTAATAAATTTGAAATAGAAAAAAAAACTATTCATATATATTGTGTATATATATATGTATGCATTATCAGCTGTTGTGTTTTTTTTTTTGGTCATTTTATTGCATTTTGAATGTGTGTTTATATATTTATATAAATCTATGATTTGTACTCGGATTTAATGCAAGTAGATTGTGCAAGATGAAAGTTCAAAAATGAAATGAAGTATTTAGAATGTTTGTAAGGGTATAATTAAGGGCATAATTACTGCAATGATGTAAATTCATTTGTCTACAGAGATCTTCCATAGAGAGTAATTTTATAATTTTCATATGATAATAATATTATAATTAAAAATTGTTAAATACTCTATGGCGGCTCAGAGATGTAGAGTCCAAGTGTTTTTTATATATTTATATTTATTATTAATTTGTCAATGTATAGTTGTTAATTAGCAAATCAAATGAAAGAAATAAGTAGAAAAGAATGTGCGTTGTACACGGTACAATTATTTTTGTCTCTTTTGTATATCTACATATACTCTTTAACTATCAAAAAAAAAGGGGAAGGGAGAAAAGCAATCAATCAGGAACAGACCATTATAACTTTGACATAAACATAGGTTTAAATTTTGGACATGGACATGATTGCAGCAGTCAAAAGGAAACAGCAGCATGTGGCTGCCGTTAGCATTGATTTCAAAAAGGCTTTCGACAGCATCTCACATGAGTGGATCATAATGTGCTTGAAGGGACATGGCTTTGGAGATGGTTTTATAAGAAAAATAGCACTAGGCCTTTGTGACATTTCAACATATTATGGGGATTTTTTAAATACATTTAACATGAATAGAGGGTGCCGTCAGGGAGACCCTCTCTCCCCAATATTATTTGCAATTGCTCTAAACCCCTTGATAGAAGAAATTTATTCATCCAAAAAAGTAAAAGGGATAAAAATAGGGCAAACCGAGTTCAAAATTGAAGCTTTTGCAGACGATATGACAATACTTCTCACAGGTATTAAAAATGAAATAGAACTCTCTTTTAAGGAAATTCTTATTATTTTAACTAAATACGGTGAAGGTTCTGGCCTTCATATCAATTTTAATAAATCCAATATTTTAGCAAATTTTAATGTTACATTTGACGTAAAAGGCATCCAAATAAGCAGTTTTATGAAAATTCTTGGAACTTATATCTCCATAGACGATGCTTACGTTGAAAAAAACTTGGCAATGATTGAAGAAAATATTAAAAAATCGACATTTAAGTTTGCATCCTTACTAAAGAAAAATATTGCAGCGAGAATAAAAATATGGAACTCCCTAATTTTACCCACAACAACTCATATTCTTAAACAAACCCCATTTTCCGGTGATCTTTGCAAAAAAGTTGATAAATTATGTGAGCAGTTTATACTGGCTGAAGGGAGTAGTAAGATCATAACATGGAAAAGAATTAGCACACCTAAAGAATTTGGTGGACTGGGATTACTTCCCTTGGAAACCTTTTGGAAAGTTATGATTTTTACTTGGTTCAAAAGATGTTTTGAAAAAGGCTCTGTGTGGGCCGAAATATTAAGAGAGAGGTTTGAGATAGAAACTAATAAAAAGTTGGAAGACGAACTAGGGAATGGACCAAAAAAGGTTCTTGAAGTATCTTCGGGTGTAAGTGAGTTCTGGTCAGAAAACAAACAAATAAATCGACAGCTATCAGACAGAACATTGGAGGAAATGAAGTGGCAAGAGCCAGTTAAAGAAAATGAAAGACTCGATTTTATGTCCGATACATTTATCAAAAGGAAAATTTCATTTGTGGGAGAAGTTTTTAACAAAGAACATAATTTTACAATGAATGAAGTTTTAGAAAAGGAAAATATTTTACATAATATTAATTTTAAAAGAAGGGAGTTTGGGCCAAGAAACAGTTTTTTTAGTTTTTTAGCAAATGTTAGGAATAAGCGTTTAAGGTGGTCAATTGTAAGTAAAGCTGAAGAAAAACAATATTTGAACCAAATAGAAAAAAGGAAAGAAGAATATGGGTTACACTGGTCGGCTGTTAAGATTATAAAATGTTTGAACAAAATTAATCTTGGTTTTACCCTATTTTGGTTCAAGTACAGGATAGTCACTAACACATTAACATTGGGCAGTGTGTACGGCAGAACCACTGAGGACAGAATGTGTTATTTCTGCAAATCTTCACTTGAAACGGTAAAACATTTTCTGCTGGCATGTCCCATTATAGACGAAATACTGGGCCAAATAAAACTTATTTTCTTTTCAAAATTTAATTTAAGTTTGACATCAAAAGAATTTGTTTACATTTACATAGGTCCCCATGAAAAAGAAATTAATTATATGACTACAAAAATGCAATTTATTTTATATAAACATAGAAGCTCCAAAACCCCTTTACCAGATAACTATGCCCCACTTTTAAAATATATTTTAAATGAAAAATATTTTACATTTTAATGACGGAAAACGAAACTGTGTTTTTTGTTTTTTTTTAGTGTTTTTAGATTATTTCTGCTGCTTTGCTCGTATTTTTATATTATTGTATTATCCTTCTTAAGCTGTACCAATACTTTGGTTGGTGATCAAACTTGATATTGGGAAAATAAAATAACTATGTAATGTCTCTTAGCTGATGAATAAATAATGATAAAAAAAAAAAAAAAAAAAAAAAAAAAAAATTTGAAATAGAAAAAAAAACTATTCATATATATTGTGTATATATATATGTATGCATTATCAGCTGTTGTGTTTTTTTTTTTGGTCATTTTATTGCATTTTGAATGTGTGTTTATATATTTATATAAATCTATGATTTGTACTCGGATTTAATGCAAGTAGATTGTGCAAGATGAAAGTTCAAAAATGAAATGAAGTATTTAGAATGTTTGTAAGGGTATAATTAAGGGCATAATTACTGCAATGATGTAAATTCATTTGTCTACAGAGATCTTCCATAGAGAGTAATTTTATAATTTTCATATGATAATAATATTATAATTAAAAATTGTTAAATACTCTATGGCGGCTCAGAGATGTAGAGTCCAAGTGTTTTTTATATATTTATATTTATTATTAATTTGTCAATGTATAGTTGTTAATTAGCAAATCAAATGAAAGAAATAAGTAGAAAAGAATGTGCGTTGTACACGGTACAATTATTTTTGTCTCTTTTGTATATCTACATATACTCTTTAACTATCAAAAAAAAAGGGGAAGGGAGAAAAGCAATCAATCAGGAACAGACCATTATAACTTTGACATAAACATAGGTTTAAATTTTGCTTCATAATTACTATTATACCTGCAATTAGACATTGAAGAAATAGCAATGTACTAAAAAAATACATTCTTCTTCAGAGCTGGAGTTTACAGAACTCAGAACTGTCCTTTTTGTTTTAAAGACATGACTGGTACCAGGTGTTTTACAATTTTTTTTTCAACAAGTATAGTGAGCAGGGGTGCAAACATACGGTATTAATCAAAGACATGTATTAGTTTTTTAAATTAAATGTAATTCATAAATTATTCGCTAGGGGTGTATGCTAGTCGTTCTTTAAGTCTCATATAATCTCATGTAAAGTTCACTATTATAGTTTTCGATTTTCTAGTTAGTTAAAGTTTGGTCAATTTTGTGAAATGTTTTATAAAAGTGTTGTTCAATTAATGTTATAGTTAAATTTAACAATGTTTTTGTTCTTCTTTAAATCAAAACAAAGGGAAGACATGATAATATTTAGGTTATTTATAGCTAGGAATGTAAATAATATGCAAAATTCCGCGTGCGAGATTTTGTGGAGTTGGTTCTTCAAACAGGTCTTTTTGTTTTCCAAAGCTAATATCATTTTTCCTTTATTATTGAGGGGAAAACATCCACTTGATAGTAAAAATCGATCTCACATGAAGGAATACATGATGCATTAAGGTTAATAAAGCAAATAAAATGTAAACAAAAAGGGCTCAAGTCCTCGTATAATTAATTATTATTAGTTAAAAATATATAATTTCCTGACATTAATTTCAATTAATTTTCTGCCTCTCACCTATAGTATATATAATGTTATTGTTTATTATTGATGTCTTCATTTGTATATGTATATAATGGAGAATAGCAGCTTGTAGCTCAGTACAACGTCATGACAGCTGAAGATGCTTCCCTCTCAACATTCATCAAATTGTCAGAGCTACCAGGTTGATTTTCTCTTTTTTTTTATTTTACACACCCCATTTGCATATTATTTACATTCTTATTTATAGCTAAGTATGCAATAATTTTAATGGTCCGGCCCACGACGTCTACCTAGGGGGCGTATGTAGCCCGTATTATGAAATGAGTTTGACACCCCTGATTTAGAGTATAAACATATTTCGCTTGAGGGGAAGATGTTAAAAAACAAGATAATCTAAGTAATAAGAAAGTGCTTGAACTAGCGAGTTAAAAGCTTGCTCCACGACAAGTTTTTGTGTACTTTTAATGAGTTTTTTTTAAATGGAAAGAAAAGAAATAAGAAAAATAAGCTTTATACCATAGATGGGCAACCTTTGTTCACTTGTGGGCCAAATTATGTTCTCCAAGACACACTGCGGGCCAAGAGCCCTAATTATATATTTGCAAAATATGTATGCATACATAGTTATACTTATTTTATATTATTATTTTTTTAAATTATATGATAAATATAGATTTCAAACGTCTCCGTGGGCCGAATTTGGCCTGCAGGCCGTAGGTTGTCCATGCATGCTTTATACCATTATTAATGTTCCCTCAATGTTATTTTTTCTAATATATTCATCATTGGGCAAGGTTTTTTTTTCAAAGTATTTCTATGTAGCTAAAAATAATTATATTTATTCTTACAAGATTCGTTACTAAGGAGGTAAACAATGCTACCTTTAGAAAGAGAATCGACTGTATATTGTGTATGTATTACTTATTAAAAGATCTAATTTGTTTATTTTTTTAAGTGGTTAGTTGGACTCTTCATTATGTTGGTACAATGTGTAATTTTCATGTATGATACTGATATGACAACTTTACCTACTTAAACTAACTCACAAAGTAATAAAGTTGTTACATAAATCAAATTAACGTCTGCAGTAAATTGCAAAATACCTTGTTCTACTTCTGTGCTGTCTACATACTAAACACATGTACATAAGATGTATCTTTAAAATGCACCAAAGTCTCATTCCCTGGTAAAATTATGTAGGTTCAAATTTAGGACATGACATAGGACAAGAGTTCTATCAATACAATAAGTCACATCATGAACAGTGGTTTTCTTTCTCAAAATAAGATAAATTATTTATAGTCCTTTAACCTTTTATTGACTCAACTAAAAGTACATACAGTCTAGTTCTTTATACTAGATACAAAATAATATCCGTCCATCATGATATATTCTTACACTTAAAGACAGCCTTAAAGAAATAAGATTGAGACTCTGTGGTATTAATAGGGCATGAAAAAACTCACACAACACTCATAATTGCAAGATCATTTAATTATTCTAAGTCAGTAAACAACGCTTGTATACTATTTTGATCCATGGAATCATTATCTACTTAACTTGGTAGTGTTTGAAACCTTCCAAAGTAGGCTACAATTGACAAATGAGTAATATCTACCAAAAAGGTAAATACGTAATTATAATTAATTAATCAGTCTAAATCAATCTTTAGCTTTGATCATTGAATGTAAAGTATTGGTTGCAGAGGAAGTAGCTCTGCCGTGAGCTACAGATTTCAAGAGAATTTTTTCCTCGAAATTGGATGAAAATTTTCACATTTAGATGGACGATTTCTTCTTAGTTAAGGGCTCTTATCGGGCGCTTGACATCTTGTTTGAAGGTTGTGGGTCTCAACTCTTTAATGCATTTTTTATTAATCCATTTCATGTAATATTCAAAGAGTTATTTAAGTACAAAGGATTTGGTCGTCTTTTGGGCCTACTCCCGAGGTTTATGCACCCAGGAGTCCCTTTAGATCAAAATAAAGACTGGAAATAGAATTTGCATTAAATACACTAGCGAATCATTATTTTTTAATGCACAAAATGAGTATCCTTCTAGGCTTAAATTGAAGTTGAAGTTGGAAAATGGGCCAAAAAAGCTCAAAAAGTAGGGTTCGATTTCTCGAAAACCCTCGGACTCTCGATTTTTTTTTTTACAGATTTGACAACAGTGCCAAAACTAAATAACTTTTATTTTATTTATATATATATATAATATCAATTTAAATAGGGGCGTTTGCAAAGGGGAAGCTAAGGAGCTTTGTCCCAAAAAAATAAATTTTTATTTAATTAAAAAATACGTTTTATAATTTAAACACCAAAAAAAAAAAAAACACTCAAAAAAAGAAGAAGAAGGAAACCTACAAATGTCTAGGAATGTAAATAATATGCAAAATGCCGCGTACGAGAAGTTGGCACTTCGAACAGTACTTTTTGTTTTCCGAAGCTGTTATCATTTTTCCAATATTACTGAGGGGAGAACATCTACCTGATAGTAAAGATCTCGCAATAAGGAATACATGATGCATTAAGGTTAATAAAGCAAATAAAATGTAAAGAAAAAGGGCTCAAGTCCTCGTATAATTATTATTAGTTAAATATATATACATAATTTCCTGACATGAATCTCAGTTAATTTTCTGCCTCTCATCTATGGTATACATAATGTTATTATTTAGTATTAATGTCTTCATTTGTATATGTATATAAAGGAGAATAGCAGCTTGTGGCTCAGTAAAACGTCATGACAGCTGAAAATGCTTCCCTCTCAACATTCATCAAATTGTCAGAGTTACCAGGTTGATGATTTTCTCTTTTTTTTTATTTTACACACCCCATTTGCATATTTTTTACATTCCTACAAATGCCCCTGGTAACGTCACCCCATAATAGATTGCACCTACATATTTATCATTCATAATCAAAATCTATATAATCATAAGTAACTCTCCTAATTAGTTTCTTTTGATTTCTTTTGCCTTTATTATAATAACATTATTCATGCAAATGATCTTCATTATTTTTTTCACACTTGCTGGATGTCAAAATATATTATGTAGAAGGAGAAACTTAAATGATGATATGTTTGTGGAGCAATCTTTTTTTATTATTATTTTAAGACGGAAATTCTAGTTTTTCATAGGAAGTTTCATATTCAATGAAATAAATATTTTCTCCCTTATATTTTGTGAATGTGTAACTATGGGATAATACCCATTACAACCACCTTTTTTAAATACAAAAAAGAAAATAATAATAGTGTCAAATCAAAATGTCTTCATCTACTTAATTCCTTAATTTGACACAATATGAAACAAAGAAATGAAATTACATAATATCTACATACAATAGGTAACACAGTATCTAAAGGGCTCAAAAACTTAATTTCCTCTACTTTTGAATCACTGAAATACACGCACAAACTTTAGAATGTTGGAATGAGATGCACTATGTTTGAAAAATGATTAAAACATTAGATTTATTTAACATTCTTATGATTTTGTTTTGTTGTACAACTAAATATCAAAATACTTGACTTACGCAAAACATCTCATTTTACACGTACAAACAACAACAACAACAATACTTTTATACTTTTTCTTTCCTTTGATAGACACTGTATTTATGTACATACAACTATACATACATTCATAATATTTATAAATAATCTTGTAGTTATAAAAAAATTAAGGTAAGATTCACAGGGAATCAGACTCCAAGAAATACACTTATTTGCGGGACTCGACGTTGATATAAATAATTATGTACTCTATTGGACAGGCTACAAGGAAAAATTTATCAATTACTCGTTAATAATAATAATATTACTTGCCCCTAAATGTAACGCCGATAATAATTACTACGCCATTGTTCAGGAGCAAAAGTTATTCGTTACTCGTAAAGACTATAAACGTGCCCGCTACTTTAATGTAATTGATTATTCATTGATGCTATTTTAAATTTTTACTCAATACAAAATGAAATAGAATCTAAATCCTTCTAATTTAACATGCATAGAAGATCAAAAATAAATGTTTTATGATTCACAAAGCTAAACATATAGCAATGAATTTGTATATACATTATGAGACAATCAGAAATGTTAAGACCCTTTAACATCTAATAGTCAAGTTCATGTCTATTCATAGTAAACGGGGAGTAACGATCATTAATTATTTAATGATTTTTTTACGTAAATGCTGATTAACAGAAGGGAATTTAGTCATATAAATTACTTATTTAGTCAATAAGTAACAGCGTTACTTCTAACACTGTTATTTATCATATTTGAATGAGCTTAAAAAATACCGGGAAATTTTAATTTAATGATTTTGGGGAATTCGAAAAGGGATAATAAATGTTAGCCCTACTGTCACTGACATCTACGTCAAATTACACGTCAAAATATTAGTTAGTGTTTGAGATACGTATCGTCCTTTTGTGAACAGCTAAAATCGAATGCTTCGTTTTGTAAAATGTCTGAAAGATGATGGCTCAAAGGCAACTTAGAGAAATGTTGTTGAGCCCAAAAGAGTTAAAATGAATATTCCAGACGGTATTCTTTTAAAATTTTGAGAATTGATGGTTTATTTCTTGAGATACATAGCCCATTACTCAAGAAACCGACCATCATTAATAGCATATCTAAGAACTCAGCAGTTGTTGTTCAACAATTATTGACAGAATAAAAAATTTGTTACTCCTTTCAAAATTGGAAAAAAATGTTGGCACATGTGTATTGCATCAGGGGTTATTAATTTTGAGCGGAATGAAATGAATTTTGTCGATTAAATAAAGATTTTTTGATTATCCTAATATCCTATGCTGAAAGTTGTATAATATTTATGTGTTATACCCAATCATTTGAGTGGAAAGAGCATTGTCAACGGCTCTTTGAAAATGAAGGCTCGGTTCATTAGTATACTCATCATAAATTAATTCACTCAAGAAGATATGACAAAGTGGGATATATTATTATTTAATTTACAATTAATAAGTTGATAAAGGGTCATCACATCGAGCTTTTTTGTTCACTCGCAACCTCGACTTACAAAAGGGAAAGGAAAAATTTGTAAAAACAACTGGTAGCTACCCTTCCGTATTTTCCTTGCTGCCAACTTTTTAATATTGGGCAGAGTTATTATTTAGATATATTATACATTGATAAATTCCACCAATGTACAAATCAATCGTTAATACTTGTATAATATTCAAAAATTCAAAAAAAGGGCGCGCAATTTAATGTATTTTTTATATATCAAAATCATAAATAATAATAATACCCTTTTTGAGCTCATAACACGTAGGGTCAGCTGCTTTAAATCAAAAGAGTCAACTGATGAAAAACAAATGAAGGGAGAATACAGATATGTGTTTTTGTTTATCCCAAAAAGCTTGTCGTGCGGCCATCTGGTAGCGTGTTAGGGTGATGACGTTCCCCAATAAGAAACAAATGTATATAAATACACACATGCACAAAATACACAAATATGCAATATTTATTTTAATAGCCCTATGACATAACTTTAATTAAAATAGGCATAATTATTTTTTTATTTATTCCAGCAATGACGTAAGTTTTTTTTAATTACTCCAGGATTCCTGGCTATAAATACATTCATATATATATATATACATATATACACACAATATAGTCTTTTCTAAATAACTATTCGCTAGCTATTATGGAATAGCATTACCTAAATGTGATGATGATATTTCATTTGAATGAATATAGTTACTTTGAATGAAATGCAACCTCCCATTTCACTTCCTTCAGACATCTTACTAAATAATAATAATAATATATTTGCTGTACACATCAACAACATCTCAATAATAGACTCTTTCATTTAAAGATCATACATAAACATTTTTTCAGTCCATAAATTTTATACAAATATAATATTTATTATTATCAAAAGGCGAATTATATTATTTATACTCAAAGCTAAGGAGGCTGAGGCAGCGTGTCTTTTTACTATTATGAAAAGGTAGGGAGTATGACGTCACTGATTTAAATTTACTTGATCGATAATAATAATAATAATACTAGAAAATACTCATTATTATTTAAGTATTCTCTACCTATTATGCGACGCTCCAGCATGAATTTATACTAAAATAGATATTATGTACTCTATACAATGAATTTTCCATCTATCTGGAATAGCAGAGGTACTCGCTCTATAAAACGTAATTGCATATCGTGCTAGGTTTGATGAGTAGGTTTTCATTTCTTTTTGGGGATTGAGAGACTCAAAAATTTCAAAAATTTAATTATTCCGAATCAACAGTTACATATTATTATAAAATATAGCCCTTGTAAATGTACATATATATATATATATATATATATATAGTAAACACTTGAATTTCATACACTTTGCTTCAAAATCGATTATATCCCATATGCGTCTTCAAATTAGGAAAGTTTTAGGTTCAGTTAGACTGCATTTGAGCTAACAAAGCCTAATTCTTTGTGTATGTGCAAGGTAAATCCAGGGGATTATGGATTTTGATCTAAAGTGTTTGAAAATTCAAGTATTTAGCCTACAATTAATTGTAGATTATAATATTTTATCGAGTATGAATGAAGTTATATATATATAAAAATCCCTGGTTAATTAATTATTTTAAATCAATGACGATATACAAACTATCACGTTCGTGAATGACGAAATACAAGTAGAGCTTCAATTTGAAGTATATCCAGACATTTTCTTCACCTATTGATGATGAAAATGATGTGTTATAACATTGCTTCAGGTCATTTAAAATCATGAGGACTTAAAGCAATGTATAATGTACATCATATTTTATAGTTAAACTAATATAAATAGAGAATTCATTTCTTGTTTTCATACAATTTCTTCACTATTGTACAGTTGTATGAGTAAATAATATGTACGTACGTACGCACAAACACATGTACATATATTTGAAAACATACATACAAAAGATGAATGTTTTTTTAAACTTCTGTCATACAGAAATGAAAATGTTTTTAAGAGTAAAATTTGCCAAGAAAATTAATTTGATTTTAAGGGTCATTCAATGAGGTATTTTAGTGGAAATCACGACTCTATTTATATATATATATATACATTTGTACACGCTTTGTTAGTAGTGCTCTAAGCTATTAATGGTCTTTCTATATACTATATAAACACATTTATTAAAGTGACACTCAATGAATTACCTGAACTTCATTTTCACATTCACAAAAGACAATTTTAGCTGCCTCTGGACATTTACAAAAGGATTTTGAGCACAAATCCTTTGTTGCAATAGTGAGTCCTAGGACTGCAAGAAAGGAAAAACACAGTGTTAATCGAAAGGATATCATTCCGTGTACCCTGACTGTCATCATCATCATTTCAGCATCAAGACTGAATAAAAAGATGTGTTTACAACATATATAGTATTATTATCTTTTTCTGCTTTGCTTTTGAATGCAGACCGCTTTCCCCCGTCCTGCTTGTCTGTGTATTAACTACACACACAAATCCGTATAAAGTGTTGACTAAACAGGATGGGGGAAGGGGGGGGGGTAGAATGGGTTAAAAACTTTTTATGACAAAGAGTTTTATAGATTCCTAGACTGAATCACTCTCACCTGTTTACCCGTAAATTTGAACTCATAGTTCAAAAACAATTATTATTAGACCATTGAGTGAGTGAGATTCGAATATCTATATGAAACCTCAAATTTTATATAGCATTTGACGTTTGATAGATGATAAGGTATTAGGTAATCTCTCCCCAAACATTTTGCCGCAAGACATTTCACACAGGACATTTTGCCCTAAAATAATTTTACCACAAGGTCATTTTGCCAAATTTTATTTATTAATATGACGTATAGTTGATTTATCAGTGTTTGTAATGAATTAGATAGTATATTTTTTAAAATAATATCATCTTAGTATGTAACTTTTATATACTATATTTAAATTGTATCAAATTGACTTTTTAAAGAGATTTTGCCCCATAGTTTCGATACTTTTTGAACTCACTATGAATTCGAAACTTTTCGTTGCGCTCTCAGCTCATAGGGAAAATAAATATTAAACGAAATACAAAAAAGTGTTTCTAAGTTAATAGAAGAGTCAAATTAAGGGCATCCGCAGTTTTTTTTTTTTTTTTGTTGGGGAGGGGGGGGGGGGTATTTCTATTTCCTTCCCTTTGGACGCCCCAGCAAATGTACCATGCTACATAAAGTTATTATGAAAGCAAGTTTAACAGGACTGAGGGAATTGACGATATTAGTCCCTCAAATTAGGACTGAGACGTTTTTGGAAAAATGGGAAATCGCAATTCGTGTATCTATTTCATACCATTCTGGAGTTGAAATCAATTCCAGAATCCAGTCACGATTCCAGGATTAAATAAAATATTATTATTTTTGCGCGCCCCCCCCCCTCACTAAAGTAGCACCAGATTCCCCTTATGGGACCCCCTCAAATTTGAAAAGTCCTGATATACACAATAAATTTGGTTCAGTGATGTATTTTACATAATAAACATTTGAAACAATATTTAACATTGAAATGGATCCTAAAATCTTGCATTAAAAATTTACTCTCATTCTGGAAACGACTGTGGAAGCCAAGTTATGTAGGTGTGGAAATCAGCTTATAGAAATTTAGAAATGCTGATAATCTGTGTATGCAAATATTGAATACATAACTGATAAGTAAAGTTACGCGGCGAGCTTTTTGGGACAAACAAAAATACACTGAATTGTCCCTTCAGTTGATTTTCATCATGTGACTCTTTTGATTTAAAGCAGCTGACCCTACGTGTTAGTAGCTAAAAAAGGGTATTATTATTATATTTATGATTTTGATGCATAAAAAATATATTAAATCAAGGATTGCGCGCCCTTTTTTTGAATTTTCAATATATTACAAGTAGTAACGATTGAGTTGTACATTGATAGAATTTATAAATGGATAGTATATCTAAATAATAACTCTGCCCAATATTAAAAAGTTGGCAACAAGGAAAATACAGAAGGGGTGCTACCAGTTGTTTTTCCAAATTTTTCCTTTCCCTTTTGTCAGTCGAGGTTGCGAGTGAACAAAAAAACTCGACGTGTTAGCTAGTGCGTGCGTGTGTTTTTTTTTCAGGGGGATTCAAACTACTTTTCAAAAATTGATAAATGGCAAGTTAAAAAAAGATGTTAGGAGGTGTTGAAAGATAATATGCAAAATTTCAACTTTATGCTAATTTTTTTCATGAATGGATCCCTATCAATAATAATTATTAATTATTCTTTATTTCAATTACAAATAACATAACATAAAATGATGTAAATGTTTTTAGACCAAAAATCCTATCTTTTTATCATTTTTAAAATTACATTTACTAATATGCAAATTGCAAATTTCAATTCAGCATTCTGTTATTTGTTTATTTAAAATGGTTTTAAGCAAGCCACCAATTAATCATTTGCTTTTTATTCAAAATTAAACTGAAATACCTCTCTAATTAATGTTAGAAAATGGGGTAAAAATATATGATATTAAAATTTCAATCCCATGTTGGCAGCTAAAGACAATTCCAATCAATCTGAAATTTGATATGTACCCTACTAATATCCATAACAATGAGATATAAACTTCCTGGCCCTTTAGATTTTTTAACTTTTTGGTTTTCGGTGCACAGAACTGGTCCGATAGTTTTTGTAGTCGAAGACCAGAGGGACATAACATATGTTATGAGTAGACATGGGCAAAATGTTGAGATAGCGTTGAGTTTAAGGAAGGAAAGAAAAATATCAGCTGTTACCACTGAGACCTTGAATTTGAATTCAATCTTCTCAGTACCGTTGAGGTGATAACTTGCCTCAATATACGTAGCTATTGTGTATTATTAAATATTGTCAAATAAAAAATCAGCAGATAAAATGTAGAGGTACCAGATAGTAATTTCAGACTTGCTTTCTCACTTCAACAAAATGCCCATCCTTAGTTATGACCCTCCTGCTTAAAACGTTACACATTTCAAAAAAAAATCACAGCAAGAAGAGATCTCTGTTCTCAGATTGGAAAACGTTGATGACTCCAAATGTAGATTTAGATACATCCAAAGATGATATTAGTTTCTATTATAGTTATTATTTATATTTTTTACGTATTTTATTCTTTCATTATACATACCGTATATTTCGCCATATAAGGCGACCGTCAGATAAAGCAAATTTTTATGAATTTATCATATATCGGTTGGTTTGACTTTTATACCAGTTGTATTAGACAACTCACAATTTTTAAAGGTGATTTTTTGACTTTAAGGGCGTCTTATACGCCAAAATATCTGCCATTGTCCATAATGTATCTTTTATTTTCCTGCATGAAATGTTTCATCACGTTCATTACAAACTAAAAACTGCTTTTTGGACACGGCTCTAACTCAAAAATTTAGAAACATACACTGTATTTTTTTGTCAGTTGTTAATTTTTCTGCTTCTCTTTCCCTTATTCGTGTCATGAACATTGATTGGTTGAACTCAAATTAGTTTGTATTCTGCTGTGAGCAATTGTTTATTATTGAATAAAGACTGATTCCATAGTTGGAAAGAATAATAATTGCCTTACTAACAACTGATAATGGATCTTTTTACGTTTTTATGAGTGTGTTTTAAAGAAAGGTTGCGAGATACAGTCAAGATAACGTCGTGTTAAACTTTTAAGACAGAAGAAGAAAACTCAATTCGGAGTTTAGTGTTCAATGTTTAAAACAACGAAATTCTTGAAATTTTGTTTTAGTGCCCCTTCATATCAACAAATTACATAATACTCGAATTTTTGGTGAAATTGTTTAATATAATTATTATTAAAATTGATTTACCTAAATGCTAGAAATCGCGTAAAGCAACACTTTTCCTTTGTTTCCTGATCAATGCCCGTGCTCCAACTATGATTGACGGTTAATTTGTTCAACCCAATGTATATTTCCCATAAATATTAAAATCAAGCTTTTAACTCAATACTTTTATACAGTACGTTTGTTGAATACTTTTCTTTGAACATCACTGTCATTATAGTATAATTTTATATGTTAAAATTATGATCTCGATCATATACCCAATAAGTCGAGAAATAGTTACATCTTAGGACTGTTGTCTACGTAAATGTCTAGAATAATTGTTCAACCAGTTTTTAAGCAAAAGTTTTGATTAAAATAAATAAAAAATCCTTTATCGATTTGTCTTGATTTTTACTCATATTTCTCTCTTTTTTAAAAAAAAAAAAAAAATCTAGTTTAGTTACGTGGTTTTGCAGATTCTTGACAGGAGAGGAGCAATTTTTTAAAAAGAAAATTTGAATCATGGATAATGATGAAGTGTCAAATTCACATATTGATTGACGCAGGTAAAAATATAACACGTCCGTCAAATATAAATAAAGAAAAAAAAAGGGAAGGAAAAAATTTGTTTTTCTATGATTTTTCAGGGACGCGCGTTATATTTTTATCTGCGTCAATATATGTGTGAAACCACCATTATGGTTTTTTTTTCCCGTTAATTATATGGACTGAAACATTTTTGCTAATCCTTTATCCACGTTCCATCTTGTTTAGGGCATCAGGAGACTTTTTTATACATTTATGAAATGTGGCGCAGGAGTTGATTTTATCAAAATGACGTCACATATTGATAACACTGTAATTAAGCAACTTTTCACTGTCTTTGTTTTTCAAAAGGCATGGTAACAATGACTATCCAGTTCCGGAGACATTGCTAGGTATATTTGAACTACTTTGAACATAAGTTTAAAGCAAAGAGTATTTATAACATATATACCATTACAAACACAATACTATATAAATATTTGTCATACTTTCACATACAGTCACAAAATTTAAAATGAAGAGTTTCATTATTAAATAGTTTAACATACACATATCCAATGATCATTACTATTTATATCCTGGATGACACTCACCTTTAGAGCATTTATATATCCATTTATAATTATTTAATTTGGCTAAATTTGTATTTAAATGACTTTAACATTTAGCATAATTTTAGCCCCATAATCTATGTCGTCGGATACATAGTCAAATTTATAAGAGACAAGATATCAAATATTACTAATGAACAAGGACTTAAGTGCTCTTGTAATGAATAGGATGCAATCCAGCAGTAAAAGTAAGTCAGTAACAATGAATGTATATCCCAATTAAAATATAACATATGTGTGTTGGAAATAATACTTTGATACACGTTGATATATATATATATATATATATATACATCGTTGATAACAAAAACTGTTATGTTATCAAAAAATCAACATCATTTCATATAACACTATTAATTTCGTCAATTACAGTAATTGACAAAGCATTTTCATTTTGTACATTCAAAGACAGAATCACATCAGACTGTGCATCAACAAAGATATTATACAAATACACATTAACCAACACTAGTAATGGGATTCCCTTGAAATATATGTACTAAATTTGTGATTAATAACGAAGCAATAATCAAAAAACTACTCTTAACTCATCCTTATATCACTCTCAATTTATAAGATTCAAAATAAATTTGAAGACAGTCGAACATTATGTACTAAATAAAAACGACATATAATATAGTGATAATCATAATTTTAAACAGATAATTTCATTACAAATACGGGTGATCCATGTAAATTAAATATAATTTTAGTATATATTCATAATTACAAAGTATAAAGGAAACAAAAAAAATAATAATAATATATGCATTTGAAAAACCAGTGCATTATGAAACCAATAACTTATAGTAGTAGGTAGGTATGTATCCAACATGTTACCCATGTAAGGGCTCTGGCTCTGGAATAAGTGAAGTAAAAAAACTGACAAAAATGGATAGGACTTGTTGAATTGGATGTTGATTCGGAGGAGGAGGCGGAGGGTTTTGGGGATTCTCCTCCTCCTGTTGAATAAGAGGTGTATCTTCTTCACTGTCATCGTTGTCATGAGGAGGAGGAGAAGGCGGCAGAGGTCTCTCTGCCGTCGCCTCCCGGAGTCTTTGAGCTTCATTCCGTCTTTTGAAGAGATAGAGTAGAAACCAGACAAGGACAACAAATGCAATCCGCGTTCCACTTCCATTAAAGTAAACAACACAGGAGAAAATGAGTAGCTGAATGGAAATGTAAATAAGTTCCAGTCCATCCCGCCGCCCTTCTTGTGGTGCCTCCTCTTGAACCGCATTGATATTTTCCTCAGGAACGGGTGGAGGCGGTGGAGGATTAGGATTGGGTGGGTTGGATGAGGGTGGTGTGTTTGCATGAAGTGAGGACGGAATGGAGTGTGGACTGCTCAAGTTTCCTCCTCCTTGAAGGGCCATGCAGTAGGCCATGTAGTAGTAGGAGTAATAAAAGTAATGGCTATAGATTTGCTGTAAATAGGCCTGTGCCTGTGCTCCGGCCGGTGCTGCCTTCACTTCATTCACATCCTTGAGAACGAGATGGAAATGATGTGGATAGTCCTGAAGAGAGAGGAAGGAATCCAGGATGGACTCATCCCTCAGGAGTTTTCCGGAATGAATGAGCCGCTGGTTCTCCACACTCGGGTAAGGGGCCATTGTGGCACGAATCTCCTTCTTCACATCCTCCACACTCCATTCCTTTGGCACATCCAGATCCTTGACCTGCTCCTTGAAATCCACGGATTTGATCTTGAGACGAATCATTCTCATGGGAAAAAAAAGAAGAAGAGAGCTCAAGAAGGGGAATCTGGAGAAAGAGAAAAGTCAAATAGGCAATTTGAAAGATTTGAAAGAAAATAACTACGACGTAATCCGTGTGATGCTTCCCACTATTCTCTAGGGATGGTAGCTGCTCATCAGCAGAAAAAAGAACTAATTTGCAATGAATGATTATATGATCCTAAATAAGTATGGTAAGTCTACCATGAAACGAAACGTCAACCTCAAAGCTGTTGCAGCTGCTGCTGCTGCTCCAAGGAGGAAAAAAGGAAAAGAGGAAGAGAGAAGAAAAAATGAAAAAAGAAATTGAAGTAATGAATGATCCAATGACGTCGAGTAATGGAATAGCTAGAAGTGACCAGGGTGGGATCCACTTTGGCCATTTTCTTTAGCCTCTTGTTTTTGAAGAGCAATTGGATGGGAAGAGATGAGCTAAAAGAGTTGAGCCCTGCACTATATATATATATAGAAAACAAGATACAACACAGAGTTGATTTCGACGTCGCTCCAATGTCATCTTTTGGGGGAGCACGACCCAAAACAACGTCTTCATCTCGGTCATCCCGTGGTGCTGCTCCTCTGGAGGAAGAGGAGACGGAGGGGGATGGGAATTTAGATGAGGACTATGTTTATATGTACTGCGGAGGTGGTGATCTTGTGATTGCGGATCTTCCCAAATCCCTCTACGAACTTCACCTCACCAATTCTCATGCATCTCATCACTTACCTCCTTTGTCACCCAGGTCCTCACCCCCACCACCGCCACCTGTTCATCATCAGCAACCTTCTCCAGTGGCTCAAGAACAAGATTCTCCAGACATGGACTTCCTCGAAATGGATTTCGGTTCATTAGTCTATCCACAACAAGAGAGCTTTCATTTGTCTTTTACTTTTCCTTGCCCCTAGGTAGCTTAATTCAATAGTGACTCTGAGTGAGCCTCTTGTTCGTATAGACTAATGCCACAACTCCTCAAATCCTTCTCAGATGAAAATGTGTCCGAGTCCCCTTCTGTTTCCCTTAATCTGGATGAAGATGAAACAGGAGGACTATCAGAAGAGGAGGAAGAACCTCTCCCGCCACTTCGATCGGCTCCTCCTCCCCCTCCACCACCACCGCCACCACCACCACTACAGCCTTGTCCATCACTCAGTCCTTCAGCGACTCGAAGTCGTAGTTTAAATTCGCCACATATAGAAAGCAAAGCAGCCATGTGTGCGGATGCGAGGGGAAAATCAGATTCTGGAGCTCATCCTGTGGATGAGGTTGTATCTCTCAACAAACTAAGTCAAAAAGAAACAAACTCCTCCAATGATTCAGATCCTTCTTCAGAAGATAATGAGGATCCTTTAGAGTTGACTATGATTTGGACGGAAGAGGAAGTGAAAACCAAAGCCACTTGGTCCATAGAGACAGCCTCGACTGGACCTATTGCTGTGATGAATGTTCTTAGAGCATTAAACTATAATCCTGAACGTGAAGATATCGTAAATCATTTTAATTCCGTGAGAGCAAGTGAGCAAACGGAGGAATGCCCCTCATCTCCTTTGCCTGACCCTGAGAATTTAAGTGAGGAACCCAAAGGCCTAGCATCTTACTTATTTTCTTGTTGTATGAATAGCCCAGATCACAAGGACCTTATCTCAGTGGTTAATTTATACACAAAGGGAAAGGTGGTCAGTCGTTTTTTCTCTACTTATCCTCGTCGAAAATTTACACCTTCTTTATCAAAATGGTTAATCCATTGGATTCAGAAAGGTGCAATACCTGTTGCTACAATTAATTTAAGAGAAGAAAAAGAACTTTTTCCTGGCTCCTGGCATTACTTAATGATCTTTGGTGTTGGGCCTACCGGGATTTATGTTACAAATCCTATTGTATGCGCCCCAGAAAAGTTTTTTATGAGGTATTTGAGCTATCCCTCAGAAATGGTGGTTGACAAGTCAGATATTTTAAAACGTTGGCACCATGAAACAGATTTGACTCCTCTTAGAGATATAAAAGATGATCGATGGAGAGAACTAAATGTATTAGGTCAAGTCATTCATACTTTACGTGAAGAATGTCAGAAGCAACCACTTGGTGGAACTGCCCCTGAGTGTATTAGAATTCCTTGTAATCATAAATGTGGTATAACTCTTTTTATGAATCAAGACTCGGAGCATGTATCTGAGTTATTGAACTCTCACGAACTAAGTGAAATCTCTAGCCCCAGGCATGTGGAACTCTCTTCATTTTCACTCCATCCACGTTGAGTAGTATACTTCCAATCATCCTTCGTTTTACTCCATTTACATTTATGTAAATTATGTACTTCTTCTGCTATCATTTTATTACTTCTTGCTATGTCATAATTATTGCTAACGTAAAAAATAGTTCATTTTGCTAAGTGAACAAATTTTAAAATACCAAATTATATTCATATCTGAGCTATGAGATGTAGTTGATAGACGAGTAACTCAGATTTTTTTAAATACAAAATATTTTACTGCTATTGAGTATTTCATCTATATAAAAAAAAACCTATTATTTTTATTCCATTGATCCATTTACATCAATATAAAAATTTTTATGAATTAATGAATATAACAATTATTTTTTATTATTTTAGAATAGGAAATAGGATCTTGCCCCATGAGCGTATTTCATTGCTTTTGTGTCTAAATCTAAATCTGGATTGGGTAAATCAAAACTTAGGAGTACAAGATTTTCTGTTGGAGAATTGTTGATAATCGTTCTATCGAAACTATTGTCAAAAATAACAACTTTCCTTTCCTCTAAGTTTATGCTATTTTTTCGACCAACTTGGAATTCCACACCATGGGGCACACTTAAACCCAAATAAGCCCTTAGAACTGCATTCGATGGACCGTGAAAAGAATTTATTTTTGTTCCTGGTGAAAGGACTGAAAATTTAATCGTGCCTTTGAAGAATTGAGAACTCGCTTTGAACAGTCTAAAAAAATTGCAAGTCTCTTGAGCTCTTGAGCATTGATGATGCCTCTTATTTCCAAAACTAAATAATTGATACTCAGACCAGTTGCCGGTTACGTTCAAGTTGCTCGGAGATCTGAGCCATCCAGTCTCCCAAGTTATGTTTTTTGTTAGATTTTTAGCTTCGTTTGTGATAGATGGCCAAATTTCGATCAGGGATGATATTTCCTCTTCATGAACCGTAATCTCCTTATCGGTTTCCATATCCCAAACTGCTTGATTTTTTATTCCTTGGATAAATTCCGTCGGCTTTTGATCGAGAGAGGCGATCATATGCAGCTTGGATGCTTCTTTGAGTATTTTCTCTATCTCAATTTCACTGAAATCAAATTCTCTACATTTCTCCATGAAAAATTCGATAGTAATTGCTTGAAGCGAAACACTTTCGGGCTCAATATTTCTCAAAATTTTATTTCCTTCCCTCTTCCTATCTGGTATCTCTCTAAGGGTTATTCCATACAGGAAACGGACATAATCTGATGTGAATGAGACACTCATTTCCTTTGTCAGATTCAAGGCTGTTTCAAAAACCTTTGCTCCATCTTCAAACTTTCTTCGAATATACAAATTTTCTATCAAATTGCCAACTAGTTTATCCACTGATAGGGATCTGAATGCATTCTCCGTCCTATTAAAGAGTAAATACTCCAAAATATCCAGTTCTGTATCAAAAAATAGTTTTATCGATAGGTCCAAGATAGTTCTTAATTGATGGTAGGCAGAAGTCCAAATGATTTTGAGAGCCTCCTTATCTTTGATAATGCTGGTAAAGTCATCAACAATTTCCTGTTGTATTTTCAAATTTTCTTTTGTAAGATAGTAAATTTGTTTAGTACGTGCTCGAGCATAGATAGCTCGATTCGATTTCACCTAAAAGTAAAGTTACTTTTTATGAGAAAATTTAATGAAATAAAATAATAATCTTACATCTTTTAGAATGTTATTGAATAACTGAAGTGCCTTTTCAGGTTCGTGAGCAATATAATCGTCTGCCTCGTCCAAACGATCTTTGTAAGGCCACTCAGAATCAGAAGTATATAATGATTTTGAATACATTTCTCGTTCCCATTTTGCCTCAATACCATTATTGTCGGCTTCCTGTTCTCCACAACTATCTCCTTCCTTTGGAGGCTCTAATCCACATAGTTCTGATGATTTTACAATCGTAAAATACAAACAACAGAATATTAAAATAACTTGAGAAAAGGTAAACTTTATCATATTTTCTATTTAGTGTATCCACTAAAATACGTGTACCAAGGATCCAAAGAAAATGAAATATATTCCTACATTTACTCAGCATTTTTCTTTCATTTTGGGAGATCGATAGTAATGTAACTTTTTTCATATACATAGGTATAAACAATATACATATTCCATACATACAGACATATAAATATATGTTTGTAAATATGCTCAAATTAAGGATCAAATTTTGCTTCTTATTGATCAAAACTTTTTTAGGAGACTTCAACAAATGATTTCATGGTAGTTATCAGTTTCACAGATCATATTGCAACTTTTAATTGATTTAAGAGTTAAAGAGAGGTCGAAGTAATCAACTTTTCATTAAATTGAACTTTATATAAATGGAATCATGTTCCTTAATTGGCATGATTTGGATTTTCCATAGTTTTTAGAAGTGCTCATCATTTTCATTGTAGAAGAGAACAGGTTTTTTTTGCAGTAAATGCTTTAATGAAGCAGGTCACCCTAACATTATGATATATACTCCCTATATTATATAACAAACAAATAATATTAAAGTTTTATGTGTAATATTTCGAGGTGACACTGAAATGAGAGTCGCTTGTCTTGGGTTTCCCATTCTTCACACGCCAGACTACCTTTGTACTTGTTATTTAAACGCAATGAACAATAGTTCAAGAGTTACAATAGAGAATTAACTTTACAGATATTCATTACAAAAATGTTGTGGAACCTTCCTTTGACCCTTTTCGTAGTTTATACAAGTGTACAAGTGGAAGGGAGCCGTCCCTCTCTGCTATGTAATGTGGTTGAAAATGCAAGTAAAAACAATATGCCATGTCAATTTCCATTTATTTTGAATGGAAAAACTCACTACTCCTGTACAACCATCCAAGACGATGAAGGAAAACATTGGTGCTCAACGAGAGTCACTGATCGAGAAATTCATATCGGTTCCATGGGATACTGGGGTCATTGCTCAGATGAATGCTTAATGCATCGTGATTCAGAGCAAGCAGCCTTTGATAGCCAAGAAGATGACTTTTTAGATGATAATAACGTTTGCATTGATTGTCGTCATTATCGAGATTGTCCCTGGTCGTCAAACTTATTTAATCTTTTAGGATCATTAGATAAAAACTCATCAGCAAGAGGGCGATTCATCAAGTTTATTCGAGTAAGTCTACTCATATAATAGTGTACCTGATTGATACCTGAATATTTAAGAGTCAAAAATGTGATGGAGGTCCGCACAATGTTTGTTGTAAAGCTGGTAATAAACCTTTGATTGTTGATGTCAAATCATTTGATTTGGAAAAAAGTAGTAACAAGTCCCTGGGTACTTGGAAACCCCGTCCCGAGAAGAATGAGTGTGGAACGGCAAGTGATGCATTTTTTATTGTGGGTGGGGAAGAAGCTAAAATTGGTGACCTCCCTTTCATGGCTCTCCTTGGATATAACTCCACTAATAGTTGTACAGAACTTGTTTATGCCTGTGGAGGTACATTAATTAATAAACATTACGTAGTCACAGCCGCACATTGCATCACAGATAGCCCTTCTCCAATAAGGTGAGGTTACAAGTTTAGATACTGAATAATCTAATTCATTATTTTAATACAGAGATATAGTCCTTGGAGATCATGATGTTGTAAGCGATCCTGACTGTATAGATAAGGCATGTGCACCAAAAGTTCAACATTTTAAGGCAGACAAGGTCATAGTTCATGAAAAGTGGGACAACAGAAAATTTACAGAAGGACATGACATTGCCCTAATCCGGTTAGACAGACCAGCTATTTTAGCTAACGTACGTAACATATTTTGTCCCTGATTACTCTATTACTCTTTAACTAATTGCTATAAAATTTGTTTAGGAGGATAGTAAACGAAGTTTCTTGATTCCTGTCTGTCTTCCATGGAAGGAATCAGATCCTGGTCAAGAATTATCAGCTGGAGATACAACCATAGTTGCTGGATGGGGTCAACTCACCAATAACTTAACCTCAGCTCGGATCAATTATTGTTCACTGAGAGCTGCATCCCGTACTCTACAAAAGTTAAAGGTACCAATTAGCTCTTTTGAGGACTGCAATGCTGCATATCGCTTATTTGAAGTCAATAACACGCAGCAAGTGTGCTCTGGTGGAGAACCAGGTATGATGTGAATCACTTCAGGATTAAATTATACTGTATATTCAATAAATATCTTTTTCAGGAAAGGACTCTTGCAACGCAGACTCTGGTGGGCCTCTCATATACAAAGCAGATGAATTTTCTGAGACCCCCATGTTTCAAGTAGGAATAGTATCTTTCGGTACACGAACCTGTGGTACAGGAAAGCCTGGAATTTATACAAGAATTTCTTCATTTTTAGATTGGATCAATGAAAATTTAGAGCCCTGAATTTTAGAAAATAAATTAAAGACTTTTTAATTCAAATACTTGCATTATTTGATCCCTAAATTCATTTCTGTTCATCTGTGATAAATACTTTTAATCTAAGATATTTTTAATTGGTGTTATATGTATTTACATTTTAATTGATAAAGTTGTATAAAAATATGCTCACATTCATAAAAAAGTTTATTCATTCTTTGTAGACATGTATTTCAACTTTAACTGCAATTTATTATTTTGGGATTTACCGGCTTGTTTATTATTGACAATTTTAAAAAGAATAAAACTGTTTTGAATTTCGCATTTAATGTGTAAAGCTAAATTTAAAAACAAAATAAATAAACAAAAAACTGGGATAAATCAATATATTAGTCTTTATTTATTATTTACATAAGTCAATGGCTCTCAACAGTTTGTAGTTTGGGCCAACTTATAATGTACCATTAATCTTGTGGGCCTGTAATTTTTCTATAGAGTTTCTTTAGTATGGTCTAGAGCCCGTCTTGACGTGCTTGTCCAAAAGGAACTTCTATAGTAGCGGTTCTCAACAGGTGGATTTGGAAACCAAAAAGGAGTAATTGCAAAATGATCATGGATAAACGTGGATCTGACTGCAAGACCAGTTTGGAACACTTGTTCTATCGGGAGGTTATATATTTTTTTTTTTTTGGTTTTCTGAGTTTCAATAATTATAATTGATTAAATTTCCCATTCTCACCATCTGCTTTCCTATTTTAGTGAGTGATCAATCACATCTTTACTGCATCCAGAATGCCAAGGATTTGTACATTGAGGATGATCTAACAATGCTCAACTTTTAATTTCAACTACACACAACTCCTGTACAGTTATGATAGTACTCTGTGTCACACCTATGTTATGGACGTGAATGGGATGAAACAATGGAGCAATTTCTCCATTTCTTTCAGTAGATCAGTGCTTCTCAAACTTTTTTTGGGGTGCAGTAGTTATGTGGTCCTCGACACCATTTTTTGAAGGTCTTGGTCTCCGTTCTACCCTCAAATCCCTGGTCTTATTCTCGCTTTAAAGTCATGGTTTCGACTCTTAAAACTTTGGTTTTGTCTATTTATCGTCACAAAAAAGATATAGTTTTTATTATAAGTCATAACACTATAGGATTCTATTTGTGAAGATTTGCTTCGAGAATTACCCTGAATGTCTCTCTCTCTCCTATTCACTCTCTTAATACAGCTCTGATAAGAGTGACTTTATGTCTAAAAAGCCTGAAAGAAGGATTCATTAGGGCATTGATCCATCATATCAATATCTTGAGAGATGCCGGAAAAAAAAGTTATTTTTCTTTTTTATTCACCATTTTATTGCTTCCCTAAAATGTTTATGATTTTTTTATGCATCCTGGGAGTGGTAAGAAGTGATTATTCCACGAATCAATGGATCCATTTTTGTTCCAAAAATAGTTTTCCAAGGATTTATCAATTGCTTAGGAGAATATTGGTCTCAGCCCCCAAAAGTTTTGTCAATTTTTCAAAGTTTTGGTCTTATAGCTTTCAAAGAGACCAAACAGGAGTGACATTGAAGCCGAGGACTGTAAGGTAGCGATACGTAAATGTTTCTTTTATGTTCTAAGAAGACTTGCAAGAAAATTCCCATTGAAAATTGTTTTTAATTCTTTATTCAGTTACGACATAAACTTGGGGGCTCGGCAAATTAACGGTTCATTAATTGATCAATTATAACGCTTATAAGAGTTATAATGACCTTCGATATCCATTTTTTTCAGTTTCATTGTTCATTTTAATACACGTTTCTTTATTTATCAAAGACAATGCTAGACGTAGAAAATTCATAAGATCGTTTCATTCAAAATCGTCTTCATTTGCTCACACTTATGAATAATTAATTTTGTAAAGATAAATGAAAACGTTAACATAAATGTAAGTAACTTGAACCTTGTAATAAGTAAGTACAATTAGCACAGTACGAACTAGATGAACTCAAAACATGTTCTTATCCATGTATATTGTATTTTTCCCAAAGAAAAAGAAAAAAGTCTGAAATTAACTTGTTACTTGCCAATTCTCCCCAACAATGGAACTATTCTTCATTCAATAGAAGCTAATTCTTTAGTGCTTAACAAAAGCTAATCCGAGTTCAATCAATCAACGTTCAGAGCACAAATAAGGGGAAATATAGAAGTAGACAAATAGAAAGAAGTAGGAAAACTCCGTCAAAAAGTTAAAAGAAATTGATGAAACGACAATAATCAGGTAATCAGTTTATGTACAAATTTTGTGACTATGACACGACTTTTTGAACGCATAAACTAGGGTTAAACGTGGATACCTACTTCATTACATAGTATGGGAAATGGGAAACCTAGACACATCATTCATTGTTTTATATTTAAATAGTTGATATGCTTGCAGATATCGTGAAGGGGTTTTCTATAACTAACAGCTATTAATTATTCTTTAAATGATTGACTTCATAGTGGTACAATATTTTTATTGAAAATACATTCGAAGGAATCATATCCTGCACACAGGATATAATCCAACAAACAAATAACTTTATTTCATCCGGAAATTCCTGCTTTATTTATTAAGGAACAATGGAAGGGATTTTTTTCATTTATTCACTCATGAGTCATGGTGTGTTCTAAAATGCTTTAGTTAGGCTGTAGTTTGTATTACAAATTTCGTGGAATCTTCAATTTATATACATAATCGATATTATTATTTCGTTTTTGTTACCATCCATTGCTATGCATGTATCATCATAACAAGTTCTTTGAGATAAACAAAAATACAGTGTATTATATCAGCTCCACGCACGTCGAGCTTTTTTGTCCACTCGCAACCTCGACTGACAAAAGGGAAAGGAAAAATTTGGAAAAACATATGGTAGCTATCATATGTGTTTTTGTTTATAACAATAATAACAAAAACACACTGTATTCTCCCTTCAGCTGATTTTCATCATTTGACTCTTTTGATTTAAAGCAGCTGACCTTATGTAATATGAACTCAAAAAGGGTATTAATATTATTTCTGATTTTGATATATTATATAAAATATATTTAATCGAGGAATGTGCGACCATTTTTTTGAATTTTGAACATATTACAAGTATTAATGATTGGTTTGTGATTGGTAAAGTTTATAAATATGTAGTATAACTATATACTTGTTGGCAACAAGGAAAATATAGAAGGATAGCTACCATATATTTTTCCAAATTTTTTCTTTCCCTTTTGTAAGTCGAGGTTGAGAGTGGACAAAAAAGCTCGAAGTGTTTTTGAACTGATTTTGATCAGTTGACACTTCTGATTTATAGCTGCTGACTCTACGTGTTATAAACTCAAAAAACTTATTATTATTATTTATAATTTTAATAAATATATAATATATAAAATCAAGGATTGCGCGCCCTTTTTTTGAATTATCGAATATCATACAAGTATTAACGATTGATTTTGCATATTGGTAGAATTTATCAATATATAGTATATTTAAATAATAACTCTGCCCAATATTAAAAAAGTTGGCAACAAGAAAAATACAAAAGGTTAGCTACCAGTTGTTTTTCCAACTTTTTATTTTCCCCTTTCGAGAGTCGAGGTTGCGAGTGGTCAAAAAAACCTTCATCTAAATGTGAAAATTTGCATACAATTTCAAACAAAAGTTCGCCAGATATTAAAGATTCACGGTAGATCTACTAAAAAACAACTGCAATAGAAGGAAGAAGTAGTGCGCAAAAGGATTTCAAATGATTTCGTAATCCTTCTGCACGCAACTACATACTTAAGTAGCTCTACCATGAGTCTTTGATATCTAGTAAATTTTTGATCGAAATTGAATAAAAATTTACATATTTAGGTGGACGATTTCTTCTTGGTTAAGGAGTCTTATCGGACGCTTGACATCTCGTTTAAATGCTGTGGGTCTCAGCTCTTAAATGAACTCCTTATTAACCCATTTTATGTAATGTTCAAAGAATTGTTTAAGTACAAACGCTTTGGCCGACTTTTGGGCCTACTCCAAGCCCCCTAAGATCCCCCTTTGGTCAAAACAAAGAATACAAATAGAATTTGCATTAAACACCCCGGCGGATCATTATTTTTTAATGTACAAAATGAGTATCCTTCTAGGCTTAAATTGAAGTTGAAGTTGGAAAAAGGGCCTGAAAAAGCTCAAAAAGTAGGATTCGATTTCTCAAAAACCGTCGGACTCTTGAAAAAAAAATTAAATTTTTGAAATCAAATTGCAAAACTGAACAACTTTTATTACACTTATACCCCCTTTGGATTTCTGACTGTTAGTTTGTGTGAGTTTATTAAAAAGGAAGTAAATGCTTCATTTATGTTCCCGACGTGGCTTTAAAGCACATTTCAGGGGTAAAAAATGCCTACTTCTTCTGATCAAACAAGCTCACATTCACAGGTCAAATATACTTAAAAATACCAATTTTATATTTGGACATACCTAGGGGTAATACTTGTAAAAGGGGGGGGGGGTAAATATCTTTGTGGAAGGAATATGTGGAAAAGGAGCTACTGTCATGGTAATTAATTACACATCCTTGTTGATTTTATATTTTAAAGTTATAACAAGTCATAACAGTTTCTCAAGACATACGTATATCATGTATTTTATTTGTAAGTTAAGGATAGACCTCAACAAGGAATAAATGTAAGATCGGCAATTTGAGCACAATATAACTATTGATTTAAATATGCAATTAAATCAAAAACTATGGTTAAACTATTTTAAAACTTAAAATCACTTCATGGTTGACTGTTAAGTTGCCTTAATAGAGAGATATCTATTACATATAAAGATCGTAAAGTAGAAGTTGCCTTGAAAAACACTCAAATAGACAGATGTTACATTGGGTATACGTTATGATATCCTGAAGAGCAATATTTTTTTAAAGAAGTACAATAGTGAGGAGAAAATAGACAACGATTAAGCTTCTAAGAGTTGTAAATCCTATGTTCTGTTAGTATGTATGTAAAAAAAAACCAACTCAAAAATAAACCTGGTAACCCTGAAAAATCTCATATATGTTTAGGAGGGAAGGAGCATCAGCTGTCATGACGTTTTACTATATTATCAGCTATTCTATTACCCTTTAGTAGGGAAAGACATTGACAGTTTTTGAGAGGAAATAAACACAAATTCAAATCTATTAGAAGATTATATAACACCCAAGATTCTAAGTGCACTCAATTCACTCACATTTTATTGATTACTTATTGTGCGTAGACAGTGTGTATTACTCCATTACAAGTGGTTAGAGTACAACATACACTCCCCTCAAGAATGAAGAAATAATGATAACATATTAGGATAATAAAAAATTCTGTATAGATTATCAACCACTAAAAACATTGCACGCGAAAAAATACATAAGATTTACAGCTCTTGTAGTAATCAATAATATAATTAATCATAGAGATAAAATACACTGAGAGCTTGTATAACATGCATAAGTTCCTCACACGTATCTAAAAATATTTTTCTGTTTCTTTATGTAATTTTTTTGTTTCGGTAATTATTCATGCACTAACTATTTATGCATAATTATATTAAATAATTTTAATTATTTGAAATATTTTTCTTCATTTACTGATCATTAAAGCTCCTTTTACAAATGAGTACTACAGAGATTTTTCTCACACAAGTTTTCAATAAGACATTTTGACCCTAGAAATTGTGCATATATTAAGAGTAACATTCAATTAATGTGATATCAAATATAAACATTAACCAAGAGCGATTTTTTAAGACAACAAAATCTGAAAATTATGTCTGTGAATAGCTATAATTTCAATGATAAATTTCTCATGGACACATACATAGAATCAAACATATATTTTTGATCAACTAGCTTTTTTTCTCGACAGCTGACCCGGCTTCAAAAATATTTACTTGTTACTCAACTGCATCAGCCCTCTATACATTTTATCTCTATGGTAGTAATCACTTTTATGGTTAAATCATAAGTTATGATTCAAATAAAAGGCTGCTGGTGTCATGAAAAATGCCATATATCTCGCTCCCACCTTCTCCTAGCGCCCTACAAAAGTTATATCCTTACTTATGAGTATCTTAAAGTGGTGTGGGTGCTTGCAATTACTAGGAATGTAAATAATATGCAAATTGGGCTTGTAAGAAAAAAAGAAAGAGAAAATCAACCTGGTAACCCTGACAATTTGATGAATTTTGAGAGGGAAGCAGCTTGAGCTGTCATGACGTTTTACTGAGCTACAAGCTGCTATTCGCCTTTATATATACAACAATAAATAATAGGAGTAACATAGATGAAAGGAAGAAAATTAACTGAAATTAATGTCAGGAAATTATATATTTTTCACTAATAATAATTATACGAGGACTTGAGCCCTTTTTGTTTACATTTTATTTGCTATTGTAGATGTTCTCCCCTTAGTAATAGAGGAAAAATGATAACAGCTTTGGAAAACAAAAAGACCTGTTAGAAGAGCCAACTCCACAAAGTCTCGCACTCGGCATTTTGCATATTATTTACATTCCTAGCAATTACTATCTGGTACCTTTGTATCGTATTTGCTGATCGTTATTTGATCCTATCGAATAATACTCAATAACTAATAGAAACTGAGAGGACTGAAGGGAATTACAATTGTCAAAAATCTAGGAAAGGGACGACACACTTACCTCGCCATTATTTCTTAATAATAATTGCGCATCTTTGATACATAGAAGACTGAAGTAAAATTGACTATCGGGCTAGTTTATTCTCCCAACACTATTTTTTCCCCTTCCTTAAATTCAATATTTTGTCCAAGTCTACTTATGGGCTGTAAATTTGTTTACTTCATGCATTAGCTGCCCTTTCGGCTATTGATTGACCAGACTCTCCTACTCTAAGACTCTGCATATGCCAGGGACTACACCTCGAATTGAATATTTTTGATTCCGAGTAACATATGTACCCATGATCAAAAATACAACTCCTAAGAGGACACATATGTATATTAACTTTGGAACATTGACCTTTTCTTTACAGTTATTGATGATGAATATTTACATACATACCTGTGGTTTGTCGAGCTTTGCCCATAGTATGGTATATATATATATATGTATATATGTATAGTTGGTCAATCATCATTAAGGAGTTAAAGTACTCACCAATTCTACTAATAATAGCAATTAGAGATAGAAGGAACCATTGTTCCTTTAGTTTAAACATAAAATAGTTATGTACAAACATATAACATTATATTATGTACATAATATTTTGTTGTAATTCTTTCGTTGGTGCTAACATTTATAATACATATTATCTCTCTCACCGAGCCCTCGGAAATTAACGGAGTTAAAATGCTCTGTTGCCTCATCTCCTTCCCTCAGTTCTTGTTTCATAACCTGTGTACATACTTAAACTTAAAAAGGACTATTCCATGTTTTCAATAAAGATATTCGTATTTCTCATATTTTTGGCTATTAGTACGTCTAAGGGTAATCCCCTAGGGAAATCAAGAATAAAAGCCACTCACGTCCCTCCAAAAAGATTTGACCCTTTAGAGACAGTCAAAAACTTATTCATTCTACCGAATACCTACTACGATCGACCTAGTCACCGACATCCCTACTACGACTCAAGAGGAACTGGAAGACTTCTCTATGGCTACGGTGGAAGGGATCTTTATAGGTATTCTGTGTATTTGCCAATAGAGGGATATTATTGATAGTTCCTAAAGTGTCTACAAGGGAGTGATATACATAGTTTAAGGCATTAATGATACTTGACGAGAGTTTATTAATATTTAATTTATTTGTGTTCTTACATTTGATTTTATTGTATACATAGACAGTATTTATTTTTAGTGAAAGACTTACTTTGTATTGTACTGAGCTTATGTGCAACTTATTATTTATATGCAATAAAGTATTAGAGTGATGTATTCATTATTTATTAAGACATTTTGTTGTCGTATTTCTTCACATCATTTATACCATGTCCCACTATGTAGAACGTGATAACAAACAGGAACAATTTCCTCAGCTACAAACAAGTTAATTTTCCTCGAGGATCAAGGTTGATGTATCAAACATGATGTTCATGCAAATAAAAGCTGGAATTGAATCATATCTTTCATCTATGTACATATAGCATAAGATATCATAATAATAATTATACAGCCTTTATGGACCTTTGTAAGAACGCTCTAACGAGGTCATTGTGATGCGATATTCAAGGTTAAATAATAATAACATATATTACACATATATGTAGTTATTTATAACCATACAAACACTCACACTTTAACATAGGGCGTTGAGAAACATGAACAGCACGTCATGAAAAAGATGACAGCAACAGTTCCTCAACGTTTTTTTTTTTTTTTTTTCATTTATAGATCTGATTTCTTAATTTGAATGCTGTTGAATTTGAAAACAAATGAGCAGCACCTGTATCTATAAAAAGAATATTGAATAATTTTTTTATGTTATTTACAGCCTAGGGAGAGGGTAGAGGAGGGAGGGGTGGGGGGTGGTAAGAAGGTACAAAAATAGATGTCATCATGAATAGTTTTCCTTATTAAATCATCATTCGTAATAAATAATAATATAATTATATTATATTATAATTAATCAAAAACTATTTTTGTTAGAAAAAATGCGAGCATACAAGGGATAAAATTAATTCATTTCCCAATTTAATAATGCATTTTGCATAAATGCTTGGACGAAAATTCAATAAAATGATACAGGGTTTCATTCAAATACAGAGATGACAGTACATAGTAGTTATGTATGAATTATCCCTACTCTATGTAGATGTACATAAATTATTTATCAACTTTTGATTTTTCTCTACTTTCTGCTCTTATTTCTACTAAGATCGTAAAATCCATTGAAGACAAATTAAACTTTATTCTGTAGGTTTGAGATGAGCTATTCTTTATTTGATTGTATATATATGTATGTTCACCGAATAACAAAGTGGCAAAGAACGACAAGCACTTATCTACAAGAATACTTTTGTGTCCACCTGAGGCACTGAGGCTTCCATGAATTACTCTATAACTCACTAGTAGTCTCTATGAATTGATATCGCTACCTGAATTAAAACAGGGTGAATTCTGCAAAGAGAAGACAAATATAAATAGATATAGTAGTATCTGTTCCAAAAGCGACATCTTGTGGCCTGAAAAATTGTCTAGTAGACAACAAAAAAAAAATCTCTTCAAGCTAACTGGCGCATTTTGTTTCTTTGTTTATACTTTGGTTTAGCGGTTCAGAAAAATAAAGTCATTGGCCAAGGGTCAGTTAATTTTGTTCTTTTCTTGTGGTGGGTGAAATATTGAGATATGGAGTAAGGATTGCAATGTAATATACACGTACAATTCAAGGTTAGAGGACTTTGACGCCTTGAATTTGTCTTAATGGAACATTTTCTACATGTTCCCTTATATATTATGTATCACCACCAAACTCAAAATAGAATCCGGACTTCAAATTGAATGTATGCTGGTCATCTCATCCCTGTCAATAATATTTTTATTTTACTTGAAACCCAGTACATTTGGTAGTATATTTAAGGAAAAAAATGAAAATGAAAATACTTGTGTATTTAAATAATAAATACCTCTTTAATGGTTTAATAACAACTTCCGCATTTGGGCTTTCAATGTACATATATACATACATATATATATATATATATAAATGTAACTTTTGTGTGATTCTACCGTAATAATCATTACAAAGTATTACCATTGTCAAATTCGTGTTGCCCTTGAAAAATCCAACTCAAAGGGAATTAATACATTTTTTACACTACATATGTACATACATACCCATTTATATCCTTTCATGGCACATAGAATTTCATATTAAAACAGAAAAAAAAAACCATGTATTTTCATAATATGCATTGAAGAAGCTGTGTGAATAAAATTTGTTTTCTTCTCTGAGATTACCTCCCTGATTTTTATAAAAAAGAAGTCCTCACTTTCCGTTGAGTTGTTGCTAAATATGAACGATACAATAGCAAAATTACAGATTTGCTCATGAATATATTATTTAAAAACATCCATGATTCAGCAACGTCATAGAGAGAGGTACAAAGACATTTGGAGGACAAGTTCCTTCACAAGTCACACATCTCGCATTGACAACATTTTTTGCCTCTCAGCTAGACCATCTGCATATATTATTTACAGACATGACTGCCGAATATATATATATATATATATATATATATATATATACATATACATAAATTCTGGTTATTTTTAGACTTTTAAAGCTTTTCGGATCAATGTCGAGGATAAAAATAAACAGAAAAGAACATAATACCACAACATGATGTATGAAGACAAACTATCGCCACATGAAATAAAATCAAAACTAAACTACACACTATAAAAAAATGAATAATATTGTTCGTCAAAAAGCTGTTCCTCTAAGAACAATATCTACTTCCTTTTCATAACTAATAAACTTTTTAGTATATTATTTTTTGCTTAATTAATACATAATTCAAAATAATGAATAACTTAAAGGATGATTCTTTATATAATTTGCAAAATTCAAAAAAAAATTGGCATTCATACCTACTAAGGTAAATACATACTTGACTTTCAAACACTTCACTTCAGAATCTATTATTTTCAATATTTACATACATATATTTATATTTCAGCTAAGTATGAGGGCCAATTAGATTGTATTGAAGTAAATTAAGTCTAATTCTTCGCGGGTGTAAGGGTAAATACAGGAAATAATCAACTTTAAAGTAAAATATTCAAAATTTAAGTATTTATTTCCTTATTCAGGAGTCCTATGACGTTAGTTTAAAACTGCAACTTCTTTAAGAAATAGTATTAGTTACATTTATGACGTTATACTCTGTTTTATACCAAAGAAGAAAACGCACCTGGATTGAACAATTTGTGGAAGGTCCCAAAAAAAAAAAAAATAACCCCACACAACTAAATATTACGTTTAATTAATGATTACTCTTTATAAGCATGGCCTTGATTCAATTTTTACACTCCAACTTTTGGCAATACATTGTTATATGATTACCAAGACAAAAAAAAAAGAAGACCTTTCATCTTCTTATAAAGAAAGATCATATGGTCCTTATATTTAGTCAAATATAACAAAGAATATAACTCAAGTATGTAATGACTGAAGCTTAATCAGAAGCATTTCAATACCTGTCGTTACATTTATATGACTTCTTTTAGAGGTCTCAACATATTATGTGAGTAAATGACTTGATTTAAGCAACATTTCATATGTTAACATCTTTATGGATATTCAAAGTAATGTGCACACCTATTTAAATAGTTATTTGACTCCATTGTGTGAACTTATTAATGTCCACATGCATATTAATGGTAGTAGTTAGTTAATTGTAGGCCTACATATTGATACAAAATATTAATTCACTTTGTGAGTTAGCCAATACCATATTATCATCATTACATCACTATATACTCACTGCTTAACAAAATTAAATTTGAATTCCACAAATTAAAGTTAAGGACACAATTAAAGAAATTGTCTTTTTTTTATGGTGTCTCTCAAACATTCCTCCGAAAAGAGTAAGACCCAAAAGCCCACAAATCAGTTTGTAGTGTGACACATTTCCCCTCTACCGTTGAACACATTTAATATCAGGGAGAGAATTATCTAATAGCTGAACAAAAGCTAATGCTACTTCAAGGAGTGAATGTTGCGACCACGAAATTGTTTACCATGGGCCAGAAGTAATTGAAAATTGACAAAAGAATATTGGTAAATATCAGGAAATGCATTCAACAATTAATATATCCAAGTGAAAGATCAGGAAGTCATTCCATATGTACAATAAAATTATAGAAATCATCTTTGTGGTTATGCATAAACATTCTGTGCATGTACAATTAATATTATTTTTTTCTTCATTTTAAAAAGAAAGTATATGTAAGGCAAGAAAATCCTTGGACGAGAGAACAAATACGGAAATATTTAGCAAATATTTTTAATAATATTTAATCTTGATTTGTCATTTTTTTTTTTACATAATGTTGATCATATTCAAAACTCCTTATTCCTGTACTCAAGTCTTACTCAAGAACATAGAACCATTGTTGTTAAATACTTTATTTGCTCTAAATTATGTATAATTGAGTGGCTACAAACTCTGAAAGAAGAAACTAGAAATAAGGTATGGTTCAACAACATATATGAGTATACATAATATTATTTAAATGACGCGTATCATAGAGAATTAGATTCCTTTTATAATCAGTACACTTTTAAATAATATCACATCCAGCAATTTATATCACATCTACCAACCTTTCCTTCAAATAAACAAACCAATCAAGTATTACTGCCGGACTATTATGATACTTCATTTAATAGTTATAAATTATAACTAGCCATCAATTAACAAAATTTCATTCGAGTTCAACAAATTGACGTTCATATAACACGGCTTTATCAAGGAGCAAAAGTAAACAAATGGACAGCTGACAAAAAATACATGGGAGTTGTTATTTCATTGTTGTTGTTGTTTTGAGAATACCATTCTGACAAATCTATGGACAAAATAGTCATGTTAATATATTTGTTAATGTAAATACCTACAAAGAGTGACACATCCCGTGTTTTCTCAGACGGGTCAATGACACTGCAAGATTTTGTTTTCGCTGTCAAAATTCTTCACACGTATTTCTGTAGCTATGACCCTCAAGATGAACTCTAAAAAATGCGAAAACAACATTATTTATCCGTAAAGTACATATCTATGTGAATGCAACCATAGATTTATATATATGGTGAACTTGTGGTTCATTAAATGCAGTTTCTAAACACAGCAGAAATTAACGTATTGTAAGTATTGATTCGTAATTTTTTTTATTACCGATTAAACCAAAATTCAAGGTATGTCATCGGTTGTAAACATGAAAACTTAATCTAATATAACAATAGTAAATATTATTCTAATGAACCAACTCTCAAGGATCTCAGCTTGAAAACTTATGTTTTGAAGCCCTGAAATGTTTTTTATACCATCGACTCCTATAAATATTTAAATCCGCAACCCATTGACGCTGTTGCAGGTGGGAACGTGGGGACAGGCCTCCTTCACCATGATTTACTACATTTATGCAGTTACCCCCTTGAATGGATCCTCCAGTTTAAAAATTCTTATCTGCACCCTTGCTGTAACCAATAGAACATTTAGTGTCTAAACAAGAGAAATAGACAGTCTATCTGACTTGTTAGCCATGAAACTTATCTTACTAAAGGATAATCTGAATAAGAAATCCTTCTTGCAGATTGGAAGATTGATCTACAAATGTATAGTATCATCTGTAGTCCTTAATTACTATCATAAGATAAATAATAACTTATTTATATTAATTATAAAAATACACTTCGTCAATCATGAAATCTATTTAAAAAAAATCTTATTTCTTAATTTTCCCCCCTGGTTAAAATAACTTATAATCTACATAGGTAGATTTATTTATAAAGTGGTTTTGATGGATCAAAGTTATGTTTCATGGATTCACTTCATAAATTATGCAATTTAACAGACCCATGAGTTAAAATTAGGACACTTCAAAAGGATTCAAAGATTTGTTGCGAATAAAACATTTAGGAATTAGGAAATGATTTCTTAAGAAACAGAATGTCAATTAAATAAAACCCTCAACTTACACAATCATTGATTTATTATTAGTTGAATGGGAGTTTAATTTCATTAAGTCATAAACATAGGATAGCGCTTCATGTGACTATATTTTTTGTAGGCATATGTTGTTATTTGTATGTGTGTAGTATTTTATACAATATCTAGGTGTATTATTCATTGAGTTCCCCCATGAAATGAAACTACAATTATGAAGTACATATAATTATGTACGTAATTGAAGAAAATATGTACTTTAAAAAGATTTTTTGTCCTTCGAAAGGGGACTAAGTTATTATTGACTCATATTTGGACCTTGTCATGAGGAGTATAAAATTTGGTAAATTCATTTCTGATCAAATGCTCCCCCCTCAACTTTTTCATTCAACATTTTCAAAATAATATGTTTATTGCTCGTTAAAACAGGGATTTGTAGTATTTAAATACATGGGTTCGTAGGGAAAAGTCACGCATTTATAATAGAAAATTACATGTAAAATTCATTGCTTACATATAATGGTGAAATACTTAACATAATACATGATCCTTTACCTATTGGATGCGGGGATTATCCATAAAGTAATTGCTAGAAAAATCCTCATAAAAAATAAGTTAATTTCATAACTTTTTTATACGTACATACAACAATACAAGTCTTGGGTTTCTTTCAAATCCTTTATTTAAACTGAACGTTATTTTTTCATATTCTTTGTTACGTGAGATATTCTAAAGTTCCAATGTCCATTGGATTCTTACCCATAAATATCCTAAGGGCTATAAATTACATATTATTATTAAGTATGTCGTAACTTTGTATTTGCATCTGTAATTTTTTAAACGAGTTAATTTCATAAGACACATATATCTTATGAAATAGGAAATGCATTTTTGTAGTTTTGTCCAGTATTCTCTAGAAATGAAGATTCTCGTTTATAACACATGCCAAATTGCGTAAGAGCGCTTCATTTTTTGAGCAAATGTATTCTATTTGAATCATTGACGGTTCAAGTAAAGAGTTTATAAGTATCATTAATTCAAGTACGTTATAAAATATTTTTGCAAATGTTCATTGGTCAATTATTGAAAAAAAAATACTTGCAACAAATAAGTACTTTAGAACTATGGAATTCATAATTCCTCATATTCTTGTAAAATGCTCTAAATAATATAATTAATAAATTATAGTTCAATCGGCCTTATTTGTATTTCATAAAAATGTGATGAATAAGCTTCTAGTAAAATCAAACTATATTCAATGAAAAATATTTAGAATCGAATAGCATGTTATGTTTTTTTGTTTGTTTGCTTTTTAAATAAATCATTTGAGATATCATTTCATATTCAAGAGATCATAAAACCATCCAATGAAGTAAAAAAAAAACAACTTTATAAACTTATTTGTTTCCATGTTCATTTAAAACAAAATCAAAACTGCTTTTTGGACACGGTGCCATTCAAACAACATAAAAAATGTACACTGTTTTTTTGTCCTCTGTTGATTTTTTTTGTTTTGTATTTCGCATTTCCTTATCAATGTTCTGAGCATTGTTGGTTCATTTCAAATTAGCTCTTGTAGTAAAGTGAGGTTCAGTAAAGATAACGTCCTGAACACTAACCTATATAGATGTGCTTTCCTATATTTTTACAGAAACACGACGAACTTTTTAGGATAAACAACAATACACTGTATTCTCCCTTCAGCTATTTTTCATAAGTTGACTCTTCTGATTTAAAGCAGCTGACTCTACGTGTTATCAACTCAAAAAGGGTATTATTATTATTATTTATGATTTTGATGTATGAAAAATATATTAAATCAAGGATTGCGCGCCCTTTTTTGAATTTTTGAATATATTCCAAGTTCTAACTAATGATTTGTATATTGGTAGAATTTATCAATGTATAGTATATTTAAATAATAAAGTTGGCAACAAGGAAAATACAGAAGGGTAGTAGCTACCAGTTGTTTTACCAAATTTTCCCTTCCCTTTTGTGAGTCGAGGTTGCGAGGTTGTAGACAAAAAAACTCGACATGAAAGAGTATTGAAATAACGACACTTGCTTCATAATATTCCGACAGATTAATATTCTGAAAAAAATATGACTTTCTTCAATACAATCCCATTAAAGGTATTTATAATTGTTGTTCCTAAAAATATGAAGTGTAATCTACTATGCATATTATAATAAGCATATTAAACATAAATATTATGTTTTACAGACACTCGAGTGGTAAAATGTCGTTCATATGTATGTACATCCGGTTTTTTTTTTTGTTTTTTTAAAAAAATTATAACCCTTTTTCTCTGTTATATCCAACGACGATTGTCATTTTCAATAACAGAGAATATGTAATATCAAATTTTTAATCTTTATTGATCAAAAATTGTATGACACCTTATCCAGTGATGTTTTTTAAATAGATATTTAAAACTTATCAGTACAGTAGAGTCTCAGAAAATAGTTCTACTATTTTGAATGGCAAACAAGTGATTCATTCCAATTTCTTAAAAAAAAAGATTGGGAATTTTCTAAATATAATGTTAATATGAAAAAGTTAAGGTATTACTCATTTGAAATGAAAGCTGTGTATGAATATTGTGAAAGAGTGGTTTTCCATCAATAGATGAGTCACTTTACACATACTAAATAGCTGAGTTGAGTTCATAGATAGGAATGTAAATAATATGCAATTCGGGCGTGTGATAAAAAAGTGGAGTTGGCTCTTCAAACAGGTCTTTTTGTTTTCCGAAGCTGTTATCATTTTTTTCCCTTAAGAAGGTAACATCAACTTTACCTCAACATAATGTTTTATAAGAAAAGAACAGTCTGCAAAGATTATACATATCATGGAGAGGAACAAAGGAAAAATTAAAAAATGGACATTATTCATTGAGGAGAATGGAGTTAATGATATATATTTGTGAATATAATAATGAATCTGGAGTAACGTATTGTAGTGTTTGTAGTTTGATGTTTTCATTTGTATACATATATAAAGGAAAATAGCAGCTTGTAGCTCAGTAAAACGTCATGACAGCTCAAGTTGCTTCCCCCCTCAACATTCATTAAATTGTCAGGGTTGCCAGGTTGATTTTCTCTTCCTTTTTTATTTTACACACCCCATTTGTATATAATTTACATTCCTATTCATAGATAACATTCCATTAATATTTCGTTTACAATTCTTTTTTCATATGGTTCCCATAGAAGTTAGTTAACTACTTTTCTTGGGTTTCTACATATTTAGAGTGTTTCTTATGATAAATGTTATTGCTAAAAAATATACGTTTATTTTGTGTTTTATGATCATCCGGACCTACTCTCTAATTGAAATTGTAATATCGAAACATAAATTACTAGTCATAAATAACTTATAAAAAAATCTAGCAAAATTTTTAGGTGAATCTTGGGAATTCGTCTTGATAAGAGGCTTTTGATTGAAGACTTCAGACTCATATATATGGACTTAATCCTTGACATTCTAACAAAAATTTTGTCTTATTCATGCTGATCTGAGAGCTCTGGCTCATTTAAAAAAGTCTATGTTTACATATGTAGATTATATTCGATTATTTGGTTTATGTTCGAGCCCCAAGTGTAACTCTTTGATTTGACTATCAAAAATTTCGACTTTGGAAGAGTTTGAGTGTTAAGCTGTATTTAAAGAAGGAATTTGAAAGAAGTTTAGGGATTTTTACTGGTAGCTTTTCATTGAAATCCTTAATTCATCTACAAACTATTACTAAAATAAAATAATATACAAACTATATTATTTTCTCTCTACTGTTCACAAACCATCAAAGTGTATCCTCATCATTGGCGCCGGAATGGCTTTGCAAATTCTTTAATTATGATGCCTCAAGTTTAGTTATGACGTAAACTAATTACTGTTATATTATTAGGTCACAAAACCTCATTTTTTCAAAAAATGGAGAGGGGTAATAACCCTTTAGTCGATATGGTTCCGGTGCCACTGATCCTGATAGACATATGTAATACCTATTAATCCTTAAAATCTTTTCTTTCTTTCTTTTTTTTTTTTTTGGGGGGGGGGGGGGGGGTTTGCATATAGTCTTAAGAATTTTTACGATTGTCGTAAAATTATGACATAGCAAATTGTGAAGAACGTAATATGACTAGTAATAACTATAATTAGGTATATGTTCGAATTAGAAACACGATAAAAACATTAGTAAAAGGGTTTTATATTCTTTAAACATGAGTCTTAGAAATATATACTTACACCATTTATTTATTTTTATAAACGTAAAAAAAGCCTCGAATCGTAAAAATACCGAAAAATGGAAAAAAAAAAGTCCTCTACCTAAAGAATCTTAATTTGATTATTTTGCCTATTTTGATCTCAGGATATTTTTCCTGTTGACCAAAATTAATCAATATTAAAAAGAGCCAGAACTTATTGAACAAAGAAATATAATTTTATGTGAAATTTTCCCATTAAAGATACTAAAGAGCTTATTTCACAATACAAGCACGGTACCACGTGGCAGAGGAGCTATAGGGGCTTTATCCTTCCAACTAAGTTCAAAATGGATGGTGCAATTTATAACCTTTTGAAATGTATACAAAGGAGTTCGCTATGACTATTATTATATTCTTATATGCCTTGTATTGAATTATAGTTCAATAAAAAGTCGTCAAAATTTTAGGGATACTACAGATGTTACATAATTGTGTATACCTTTACAATTAAGGATTACTCAATACATCAGCCATTATGACTAATATAATTGTCTCCTGTCTCAATCACAAAGCACAATTTTATAGTGTTTTTAGTTTTTTTGTTTTTTTTGGATAAAATTAGCTTTGAACTTGGTCAAAAATCAGCTCTACAACGGATTTTTATATTTTGTTCTTTTTCATCAGTTTTCTATTTGAGAACATGTCTGTCTGGAATTTTGATTAAAATATTTGATCATTTCATAATATTCCTTTCTCATGCTAATGGTTTTATTATTAGATAGTTGACTTGAAAACTTTCTGACCAAGATCCCTCTTATATATGTTCCAACTCTAACGATATGACTGGGAGACTCCCGGTTTTGGACGAGTTAGATTTCTCTCGCCCATTATAATCCTTTTTATGACTGTATTTTTTTGTTTATCGGGAAAAAAGTATCTAATACCATTTGAAATACATAAATTCCATCAAAATTCCTTTGAACTTAAACAAAACCAAACTGTCTAGGGTTTGTTTTATATAAGATAAAACTTGAACGAATTCTTCTGCGTTTTTGCCTGACCTACCCACATAAAAATATTATGATGTAATTGACCGCATTGTGCGTACAAGGTTAAACCGGTGCTGGTTCGTCCTATTCCGTTGGTTGGGCCTTCCACCTACCTGTGACACTAAATTCAGTGACTCCCGCTTTGCAAACTTTAAAGAATGAAAGGTATGCTCTTAATAAACTTTCGCATAAATATTTAAGAAACACTAAATCATCTTGTTTAACTATGAAGCCTTGCTTTTTGCTTCTCTACGGCATCTTCACGTTCTATCATTCTCACAAATCTTTCTCAATATTATTAACATATGTAAATAGATCTTTGTAAGATATTATTATGTTAAAAGAATCTGCTACAAAAACAACATTCTTCACGTGTAAATTCGGTTGAAGATTGACCACGCAGTTAGGAGAGAGGTTTTATACAAAGGTTTTACGAGGATATTTTATCCTTCAATATGGCATGATAAGGAATTTGATTAATTATGAATTAGTTGTTAAATTTCATTGCCATTACATCATAGATCGCACGACTAAAAAAAATATACACATAAAGCGTAACTAGAGGTATAATAAATATGATCATTAGACTAAGTGGTTAAAACCATAATATGCAAATCATTGAAAATACATGGAGTTAAAAATTAATATTATTTAAGTTTCCATAGCCCAGGCTCATTTTATGATGCTGTGTCTCCCATAAAACAATATTTTCCTATATAGGCTACATAGTGCAAGTACCAAAGGTTGAGTGAATGTTGAAAAGAAATGTTACGATAAATAATTGGTATTTTATCAAGTATTTTATTATGTAAAATTGGATAATAGCAGCTATTTAAATCATTTATTTATTTGATTGTCAATACTTTTATCAACTTCCACACTCATTTACTCTCAAATTAATCAAATTACCATAAATTATCTCTACTTTATAAAATAATATGTCTCTTAGATTCATTTTTTTAAAATATGCAAATAATAAAATTAAATCCACTTAACTTGCTAATAGCTCCAATTAATGTTTATTGTGTTTTAAATTACATTAATACTATTAATAAGATTAGTAGATAACTTAAGTCTTTTTATCCCTTGAAGTTTTTTTGTTTTTATTTTGTACATTGAAAATAAATGACATTATAACATCAAACAAAATATATTATTATGTTAGTTATAAATATCAGTTATAACACAATTATTTATTTTTATTGGAACAAATGTCTGTGCATAATTTAATCTCATTTAAAAATTGGCGGAAGAAATTATTTTTTTGTCTCTCCTTTTTTTTGTTATAAATTGAGTGGATACTTATTGTTCTTTGCTATTGTCAATGGATTGCATTCAAAAACTATGTGCTAATTTATATTGTAAATCCACATTATTTAAAGGAGAAATCAAATTCTTAAATGTAAGGTTATATATTGTATTATTAATATATATATTTAATTGAACAAATACTAGATTCTATTCAAATACTAAAATCTATTTATATATATACTTATTTTTTTTTCAAGAACACATTTAAATGTACATAGTAATAAAGTACTTAATATCTAAAAGCAACCTATAGGTATACATATGTACATTAGGATATAACCAACTCATCAATACTAGAAACAATATAGTGTATAAATACTATTATAAACTATTTCACCTTGATATGTTGTACGCATAAAAAAAAGAGTTTCCTATTCACGTAGATGATAAGCAATTAAAAACATTAATGCAGATTCATCAATAAAATACATCTTTTTTACTTGAATCATCAATGAATTTTTACAACATTTCATCTATTGCTGATGAATGTTTTCATGAAAAAAAAAAATAAAAAATGGAAGGAAAAGTATTTTTACTTTTGATTGAAAGAGTCGTAATATAATGCATTCAATGTTCATTAAAAGTAACTTTAAATTGATGCTTATTTTAACAACAAAAGCAATTTTAGTAAATTTGAAGTAAATGATAATAGTTTGTGGTTTTCAAAGGATTGATCACTTGAACATCTTTAATAATAAATTAGAAAATTCATATAGGAAATTTCTTGTTCCTGACTATGCATGATGAGTGTGAGAATACGTTTATTCACTTCTGATTTGATTAAAGGATTTCATCTCGGGACTAATTGGGGAATTCCTAGAGAAATAAATATGCTGTGTATCTAACACTGTATTAACATCATAAAAATATACAGATACTAAGTTATTTGTACATAAACATACATTCAATTCGTTTTGACTGGACTATTGGCTCATGATCATGAATGTAAGAAATATAGTGGGCTCTCTAATTTTTGATTGTTTTTAAAAAAAACAACAAATTATCCCAATTGTATCTCCATATTTGTAAAGGTTGAGACAATTCTGAAAAAATGAGGAATCATGATTCCTTTTCAATCATTGTAGACTGGAATCGATTCAAATTCCTGAGTCTGGTCACAATTCCAGAGTGGACTAAAATGTGTCATGGTCAACTTTTCATTCTAGAGATGGACAAAAGATATCATATATCCATATATGTAGAATAATATCACTCAAACTTTTAGATTTTTGTCTCCTATGGTAGCATTTGATGGTAGTATCTGCAGAGCAAAAGGAACACTCAAAAAAGAGAGCAGCTCTCATTTTTCAATAAAATAAATTTCAACGGGCGCTTTAGATTTTGAGAAGCCTTGATGTAAACAAACTTGGTTCATTAATGTAATTTAGACAATTAACGATAAAGGAAAGTCCTATTTCGTTTAGTGAGTTGTTGTATTTAAAAAATAGATTCATGGAATGGAGTCTAAAGTCTATAGTTTAAAAATTTACTCTAAATCGATTCCAATTTATGATTCCAAAGAATTGTGAATCATTTCAGTCCTAAACAATCGTGAATGTCTCTATTTTATTCTCTTGTAAGTGTTATGAACGTTGACCTCTTAAATTTAAATTATTTATCACTGACTGTGATTGTCGCTACTGTTGAATTAAAAGTAGTGCAACAAATGGGGAGGGGGGATGTCATTGGTAGGGATGGACATTTTATTACTATCTGGTACCTTTGCATTTTATTGACTGATTGCTAATTGAGAATATAAAATAATAATTGATAGAAGCTGAGAGGACTGAGTGGAATTTGCATTGTCAAAAGTCCAGAAGAAGGGGCACACTTTCTTCAGAATGATTACGTAATAATCAGAAATTTAACTACATTACATTGTTGCTAATTTCATGCTTCAACGATACAGTGAAGAATGAATTCAAATTGATTATTAAGGTAATGATGCCAACTGATATTTTTCTTTCCTACCTTAAGCTCAACACTAAATCAAATTTTTGTCCATATCCAGTAGTTGGCTAACTACCAGTTAATTTTTTATCTTTTTTTCCAATGAATACTTTCAACGGCTTAGAGTAAATTCGTGTATATCTTTTGCTGCCTCTGGTTAGATTGCTAACCAAATGATGAACCTGCTTTTAATTATAAATTGATGTTTCTTTAAATTCGTCAAGCTCACATCCATCGGTAATTATTTTAAATGTTATTAACTTTGATAGAAATAAACCGTACTCTAAAACATCATTTTTGCTTCGTTCAATTCGCAAGGAGAGGGGGTCATAGAGTTAAAGGAGCCTCTATTAACTTGGAATAACGAAACAAAACTCTTCAAAATCTAAAAATATATCTAATTTAAGGTTTTTTGTAAGAGTTTCAAAGTTGGTTGTAATACATCTTTGATTTCTATATTTTTAGAAAAACATGTCATAAAAATATGTAATTAAAATAATAACTTTAGATATTTTATGCACAAAATATGTGAAAAACCATGACAAACAAATTTGCTTTTTAGCTGTTGAAAGTATTCATTGGGAGAAAAAAGTCGATGAATTTACAAATCGATGAGTTGATGGTCGATGAATTTATCCATCGATGAATTGATGATCGATTAATTTACAATCGGTGAATTAACATCAATAAATTGATGTCGATAAATTTACTAGACGTCCATAAATATAGCTACGTGAAAAATAACTCAAATGAATCCAAGAAGGTCTTAGGGCTCAATTTTAAGGATAAACATAGCAGAGGATAACTTTATGCCTATGACCATTTATTTCTTACTGGCGTTCATGATTTCTAACGGGGACTGATTGTATGAATGATTGTTTTATGGACTATAAATTTTTTGGCAGTCGAAACAGGAAATTATACATACATACATACATACAAGGCTATGTATTTGAGTAGCCGTATATATTGTATCTCTTGATTATGATTTATTTTTTCATCGTATGTAGGTACATATATATTATAGAGAAAAGTGTTTGTTTCAAGTCTAAAAATAGCCTGGTTAAACTTTCTTCCAGAATGCACTTTTTATTATTTATATGTATACATATATGTATAGTTGATTAGAAAACAGAGGAGCCATCCATTATATTGATAACTGGAATACGGTCATCAATGTATATAATAATAATATGTGCATGTCATATGTTTGTACGCATTGCATTGTATCTCACCACATCTACATATATAAATACCACTTTAAAAACACATCTATTAATGTTATCAAATTGAGTTACATTGACCATGTGTATAATATTATGTTGTTCATAAAAAAGAGTAAATTTTAGGGAAAGGATTTTGAAATTTAATGAACTAGAAAAGAGGGGGTGGGGGGGGCTAAAAAGTACAAAATTATCTGCCTATGAAGGTAAAATAGTCACGACGAGTTTTTTGGGATAAACAAAAACGCACTGCACTGTATTCTCCCTTCAGCTGATTTTCATCAGTTGACTCTTTTGATGTAAAGCAGCTGACTCTAGGTGTTATGAACTCAAAAAGGGTATTATTATTATTATATATGATTTTGATGTATAAAAAATATACTAAATCAAGGATTGCGCGCCCTTTTTTTGAATTTTGAATATATTACAAGTACATATTAACGATTGGTTTGTGATTGGTAGAATTCATAAATAAATAGTATATCTAAATAATAACTCTGCCCAATATTAACAAGTTGGCAACAAGGAAAATACAGAAGGGTAGTAGCTACCAGCTGTTTTTCCAAATATTTACTTTCCCTTTTGTGAGTCGAGGTTGCGAGTGAACAAAAAAGCTCGTCGTAATGGGTCTTTTGTTCAGAAAAATTACAGTTTTGTGATTAGAAAGGGAAAAACGCTTGGTATTTTAGCTTTTTTTTTTTTTTTTTTTTTTTTTTTTTTTTTTTTTTTTTTTTTTTTTTTTTTTTTTTTTTTTTTTTTTTTTAAATAGGCTCATTATTTGTTAGACCGTTCAAGGGGAAGCATCTACCACTAAAAGAAGAATTAAAAGATTATCACCAACAATACGTGTAGATTTTATTAAAAATATTGGACAATGCTCTTTTTTCAATAATATTATTTTAAATGTTGAAGTTTCCCCTTCATATAGCAGTAATACAAATAATATATATTATCTCACCCCTAAAATTATATCAACCATACAAGCAGCTGATATTAACAACTAAAAAGAGTATTAATTCAATAGCATCATAAATCTCGCTCCCGCCTTCTCATTGCACTCTCCAAAAGTCCCAGCCCTACTGATTAAATGTTTATTAATATTTTCCCTCATACAACTATATAGACAAGGAGTGGAGAGCGGGTAATTTTCCCTTTGACTCTAAAACCCTTGAACAAGAACTTATATGTACTTTTCCGATTTTAACACAACAAAATCTTAATGCAGATGTGATACATCTATGACTGGACTCTGACGTCATCATTATATACTTTATTTAGCTTAACCCCTTTAGTTGGCTAATTGATTTGAAAACCATTTGATTAATTCTTTATAATTTGAAACTGATGAACCTCGGAACACTACTTAAAATGCAAAAAGAGAGATGATCTAATTTTGTGTTTATTTTGTTTGTTTTTAGTCAAAAATAATGTATGTACATATATATATCAACTTACAAAGAAGCCATAAAGTGTTATTGACGTTGTGTCTGGAGATATTTAGTTACATATATTGTGGAAAGGAAAAGCTTGTACTCTAAAGGAAATGTTTGAGATAAAGCTGAACACCCTATAGTCATAATTAGACATGGTCAAAAATGTTGAGATAGTGTTGAGTTTAAGGAAGGAAAGATAAATAATCCGTGGGTAGAACTACTCTCATAGTTAATTTGAATTCAGTCTTTCCTGTATTGTTGAGACAAGCACTTTGCAACAGACGAAATTGTCTCCCTTCTCCTCTATTGCTACCAATTGAAATTCCCCCCATTCCTCTCAGTTTCCATCAGTTATTGAGTATTACTTAATTGTATCAAATAACAGTCAGCGAATACAATACAGAGGTACCAGATAGTAATTGTGGGCACACTAACTCACCTCAACAAAACGCCCATCCCTCGTCACAATAATATCTACAACATCTACTGTCTTGGAAATAACTATATGCAATTCCTTCAAGTCAAAAGCTATTTGAAAAGAACCTACAAAAAACATAGTTTCAAATTTTATGGAGCAAAACGTTTTTAAGGCAATATTTCAACATTAAGACCTGAATCTCCTTTACAAATATATATGTACATATTATAGAACATAGGTAGATAATATGTACTTGATCATATAAATAACCCCTACTTATTTCGGATGAGTTACTTGACTTTGAGGAGGAAGGATTCAACCCACTTTGATTCACTTCCTAGTTACATATGTAGATTCAAATAAAGTATTGACAATATTATGAGTCAATATTAGCAAGATAACTACTACCCTACAAGAATACATACATACATAGTAGACATTATCATTCTTATTAAATCATACTATTAGAATGCACTTACAAGCATACTTATACTTATGTATGAGCTCATATTTTAATTGAGCCTTAAGGCAGGTCTTATCATAATTACCTATTCGCCATTATTATTATTATTATTATTCCCTCCTTCTGGACAATGCATATTGGGAAACTTGTCTTTAAATTCATGTAGATACATACATATTATTTGAAGGCAAAAAATCAATGTATATATATATATATATATATATATATATATATATATATGCAGCTCAAATAGTTTAAACGTGTTAACTAACTGTTTATGATGAATTGCAATTCCCTGGAATTGCAATGTATATGTATGTACGTAACATACACAATTATATTTGAACGATTTTGTATTTGTCTTTGTGTATGTGGAATTGCAACTTCTTTGTAACTTTATTCGTTAGCAGAAATTTTGAGTTATCAAGATAACTTGAAAGTTCATTCACTGAATCATAATAAATATCAAATACATTGATATAACAAAATACAATAATTATTATGTATGACTTTTGTGTTCATAGGATATGTAGATATCCAGAAAGGGTTTTTGCAACCGGTGAGCCAAAGATGTATTTTTTTTGTGTGGTCAGAGTCTTTTTTATATACTTAATATTATAGTATAATTATGGATTGCACGCAGGATTACCGGAATAAGATGTACCGATGATTCCGTCCATCTCTTTTTGAGGAAAAAAAACAACAACAAACAAACAGAAGAAGATAAAAAAAAAAAAAAAAAATACACGTCTTTTATATACATTTTTGTTATTAGTAGATTAATAACTCCTACTGAGTAGATACTTAAACCTCCTATGAGTACCAATTATATAATCATTCTCGTTACTCCTGTCAATATTTTAAGAAAACATTAATTATTATTATTATTATTATTATTAATAATATTTAAGTTGATAAAAGTTGAAAAGGCGTGCACTGAGTCAAAAAAAAAAAAAATCATTTTGTATATTTGAACACTGTATATATACATACACATACAAAACTTACATACATATAATTGAATTCAATTTGGCGGACTAAGAAAGAAAGAAAGAATATAACAAGTTACTAAGAAGAAATTCATTAAAGAATTCGCCACTTGACTCGAACATCCCTTTTTTAGTTGTGTGTCCTTATCATATACATATTTGTTACTTTAAGAGTGTTTAAGTGAGAATATCTTCTTCCTTCAAAACAACAGCAGCAATTGCATATTTATAAAATGGAAAATGGGAGTCTTCACTATGAGAGTTCCCCCTCAACACTACGACGATTTGCGAATCGGGAAAGTTATCTGCGATCCAACTACAATATTGCATGCAAAGGTAGGGTTTTTTTAATTATTATAATAAAAAACCATTCTGATTGAACTAAATAATTGAGGCTTGAGGTCGTCGTGGGGAGGGGCTCTTTGCACGGATGTGATAAGCACGAGCAATAACACTTCATTTCATTTCAGAGCAAAGTCCCGATTTCATGAGTTTATTGAGCATTCCAAACAGACTTACAGGTATTTATACCATCAATCAATTAATCCTCTTTATATATGTTGTATACCTTTAGCTACCTATAAATATATCTTGCACGTTATATGTACATACATAAATAATACCTATCTGAATCAGACATTGGAAGGAAGAGGATCCTTCTTCCATGAAGGTCTTAAATAACATAAGCAGCGGCTTCCTAAGTCATTTTTAAAAGTTAAAAAAAAAGGAGAAAAGAATAAACAAAACAAAAAAAAACGTCATTCGGGAAATTTCTTTGGATAATGATGATATTTCACTTAAGTGCATCACCACCACTGCTGTTGTTGTTGTATCTACTTAGGAGGGAGGCATAAACTAGTGACAAATTCACAATAATTGTTTTAAATTTCCTTCTAATTCCTTCTAAACGGATTGACATTTGTATATATTTTTTTGCGTCATTTGTCAAAGAAATGTTCCAATGAGAGAGAGAGAGAGAGAGAGAGAAGTCCTTGACTCTCTTGTTAACTTTTAGGCCTTAATATTTTATTTATGTGCACAATATAATGACAAAACAAAAAAACAAAAAAAAAAGAGGAGATACAACTTTTAAAGGCCAAAATCATCTTTAAGTCATCTTTGATGAATTATTTTGCATTTAGGGGCTGTTGTGACATTTCATATACAAATGTAGTTTACATTTTTCTTACTGGATGAAGAAAAATGCATTTGAAGCTCTGTTACATCTTTTTTTTCACTCTCTCTCTATATATATGTAACATATATATATATACATACATAATATATAATATGTAGAAATTAACAATTGAATCGAAGGAGTGGATTTACGTATTGGATATTTGATCCCTCAATTTTTGAAGAAAAAGAAAAGAAAAATTAAAGCGAAACACAATCCATACACTATATATATATATGTAGATTGTACGAAGATTGTTATCATTATTGTGTAAATCACTATTCAGAGTATGTAGACACACTGACATTTGCACTAGATGAATATCACTACTATATTCTTTTACGTCACTAATACCAAGAGGGATTATTACACTTATATACATAGTTGACCAAAAACAAAATATTTTTCTTCAAAAATGAAGTCTGGGTTATGAACATAATTTGTATTATTTAACTAATTAATTATTTATGCATTGTTAAATGATTCTGATTAACCCTTGGACAGCGTTGCTCGTAAATTGCATTTAAAAAACAGTGCCAATTGTAGTGTTCAAGAGGAGGTAATAGAGACACAGAGCCCTCTGTGTTAAAATATATATAAAAAAAAAAATACAAACATCGTAGCCTTAACTATTTTTGGCTCAGTGGTACATTTCTTGTCCCACCAATCCGTAATTATGGAGCAGTGGTGCAAAAATTGGCCCATGTTCTTAAGAGAACTTATTGACTAAATAGTGCCCATGATTTACTGCATCAAAAAAACAAAAAACAAAAAAGCAAAATTCCTGCTTTATCCGGCTATACTATAACCACTTATTTAGAATGCTAGAAGAGGTAAATCACACAAATACAAAGCTCCAATCATGTCTCTTTGACCGAGAATTTTTTTTTTTTCAAACCGAGAGTCCTTTAGAGTCTCAAAAATTATTCGTCATCATTAAAGAAAAATATATTTATATAATAGATTTTACCATTTGAATGGACATATTTGAGCCAAAAACAGTCTTCATAACCCTTACATATACTACAAAGGCATTTGTTGACCCCCCTTGTTTATGTCTCAAATCAAATAAAAAGTGAATTTAAAGGCCATAGTGGATCAAAATAATAATATGACTCTATGAAATATTGAGCCGTTTATTCCTATTTATGAAGTAAAGGGAAAAAAATTGGTTAATTTTTATTTAAGGTTGCTTGTATATTGATGTATTAAATATGTATTTATATTAAAAAAAAAAGAAAATACTCCATGCATGTACTTGAAAAATCAATGGTCTGGAGAGTATTATTCATCAAACCCCCTAATAAATTGCTTTTGTGAATATATCATTGTTCATTCAATATGACGTATACATAATCTGAATTGAAGTGCATGAGTGTGAAGTTTTTATAACTATTATTAATTCAACTTCCCTTACAAGCTCCTTAATTGATGTTATTACTCCTTAATATGCCAGTTTTTTTATCAAATTTGAAGTGATAATGAGATATGTATGTATGTATATACCTATTTTGTATATGGAGAGAGCAAGAGCAAACGAGTTTTTGTTGCTAATGATACATACATAAGTGTTTAAATGGCATTTTTGGAGTTACCTCATGTTCTATCTAGGCTCTTTACACCCTTCTCTCTACTGATTCACAACAATGACAGCATCTCTAAACTACATACATCACACATGTATGTACATCATCCATCTCTTTTTGGCAGACTTTATCCAGTAAGAAAAATGAACATAATTGACTACACAAAGAATTTGTGGATGAGGCTACCTCAAGCATTGAGCTTGAATATCTTTAAATAATAATGAACCCTCCTTTAATTCAAAGCTCTTTGAACACATAAACACATAGGTACAAATATATATATATATAATTACCTATGTATATTTGTATTTATGGCTACCTGTTTCGATACCCTTGTCAATCAAATTTTAGAACAAAAAAAAAATCTTGATCCATTTTTCTATGTACATACATATTATGTACAATCATTGGAACTTATATATAGATTATGTTTGAAAAAAAAAGAAAAAAAATGCTTAATGATTAATGGTCTATGCTTATCTTTGTGAGAGATCCTTCAAGTATCTATGAAGAAGAAAAAACAAACAAACAAACAAGGAGGTGACAAGAGCCAATCGACAAAAAGCCCTGAGTTGAACCCTTTGCCAAGTTGCAATTCCTTATTCCATTATGCATCTTTTTTTGTGTGACAAAATATATGTGTATTAAACTATTAATTCCTTTTCATATGCATACTCTCCAGTATGGATGCATGTTTGTAGTTACAAGTATTGCCATCAAAAACCTAGACTTTGAAGCGTCCCCCCCCCTCCCTATGTTGACTAATCAATTTTAGAAACGATGTAAAATTTAGGGTATTAAAAACTGCTTATAGAAAAAGGAAACAATTTTAAAATATTATTCCTGCTCCTTCGGTCTAGACCAGACATGGGCAAACTAAGGCCCGTGGGCCTTATACGGCCCGTTAGACAATTTAATCCGGCCCGCCGAGCTTGCACACTACAAGCAACGCTTTATTATATTTGGCCCACAGGTCAATGTACTGCTGTGGCCCATTTCTCTAATTTTATAACCCATAGTGGCCCGCAAGTCAAAACGTTTGCCCATCCCTGGTCTTGACCCATCTTAAAAATGAGACCCAAATTTCAAAGGATTAAAGGAAAGATACACTTGCCAGTTGGAGAACATCAAGTTCCTCTAATTTAGACAATTATATATTTTAAACTGCATAAATATATATTATCATATATCTTGAAGTTTGTGGAAAAATAAATATTGATCCATCAATCAAATATTAGTTTCCTGTATTTTGATTTAACTTTTGATTTTTTTTTTAGCACGAATAAAAAGACATCTTTTTTAAATTTTTTAAATTATGTATATTCTGAAATCCACACTCTACGATAAGTACTAGTCTTTTAATAATAGATAACAATATGCTCAAAAATATATACTTCAAGAACCACATGGGTCTGGACCCCCTTAATATAAAAAATGTAGTGCTATAATGATATATTCAAGTCATTTTCTATACACATAGTTCATAATTTATATTGATAATAATGAATTAAACAAGACTATAATAACAGCAACAGTTCAAAATTTAAAGTTATATTAGATTTAAATTTTTATATAACAACCATATTGAGAGAAGTTCTTCCTATACCTTTACTGTAGTTCACAAAACCACTGCAGACGAGAAACACTGCAGAGAAAACTTTTTTTTTTTTCATTTTAAAGAGGATGAAAAATTACTTTTGGTCGTTCATGTCCCAAGAGAGATATAAACATAATGAATGCAGACATGATTTTGAAACTGAGGGACCATTCTGGGATATGTAAATAGTTTTATAAATGTATTGAATCTGAAGTGGAACCAATTGAAGTTAGAGTTATCGAAGATCTGGTCCAATGCCAATTTTATACATTTATATAATGCAATGATACTCTAGGTTTGCACGATTAGATTAATACGAATGTAAATAATATGCAAAATGCCGCGTGCGGGATTTTGTGGAGTTGGCTCTTCGAACAGGTCTTTTTGTTTTCCGAAGCAGTTATAATTTTTCCTTTATTACTACTGAGGGGAGAACATCTACCTGATAGTAAAGATCTCGCATGAAGGAAGAATACATACATTAAGGTTAATAAAGCAAATAAAATGTAAACAAAAAGGGCTCAAGTCCTCGTATAACTATTATTAGTTAAAAATATATAATTTCCCGACATTAATTTGAGTTAATTTTCTGCCTCACATCTATGGTATACATACAATATGTTATTATTTATTATTGATGTCTTCATTTGTATACATATATAATGGAGAATAGCAGCTTGTAACTCAGTCAAACGTCATGACAGCTCAAGCTACTTCCCTCTCATTGTCATAGTTACCAGATTAATTTTCTCTTTCTTTTTATTTTACACACCCCATTTGCATATTATTTACATTCCTATAGATTTAGGACACTTTACTATGAAAACGCTTCCTACGTCACTAAATAACTGTATTAGGATTGATCTCTTAGTCGACATCATCACTAGTATATAAATATTTCACTGCACAAATCCTATGTATGTACTTACAAATGAACCTTACTGATTGCACATTTCGTTTAGTTCATTCATAATCCGTGTGAACAACATCTGAATTCACATTTTTAATATTCTCATAGCTGTTTTTTGTTGTTTTTTGTTCTAGCCAGGGTTTGGTGCTTTAATTTATTACTTTTGTAAAAGAGGAGTAGTAGCGTCATTATCTATATGTAATACCACATTCATGGACCATAATGATTTAATTTTATATATGTGTTTATAATTGTATGTACAATAGTTTTTTTAATTTGATCTAATTAATGATTATGTACCTAGATTCATGTTTATACATATATTCGTATGCATGATCGCTGATTGAAGTCTTATTGACTTAAATGAAATTTAATTGGTTTGTTTTTTAGTATTTGAAATTATGTATGTAGTACCTCCTTGGAGACAGATGTTACATATGTATGTACCTATGCAGGAAATGGTTTTTTTTATTCTTTGTAAAAAAATACAACAACAACTTAGAGGGGTGATATTTCTTATTTTCATTACTATTCCGTTTAGTATGTAGACACATTGAATATTATGTATGGAAATTTTAAAAAAACATATAATTTTTTATCAGTTTAAACCTGTCGGAAACCATTTTCCATATATATATATGTATGACGTTTTTCTTTCTTATTTATTTTGCACACTATATAAATATGTATATATATATATACATACAAAATGGTAATTTATATGTGAATCTCCACTTAATTCTCTATCAATACACAAATCTCTAGAATCATAATAGTAGTTTTTTTCATCAAAAAAGTGTTCATTTTTGTTTTACTCCAGTATATATTATGAAAGTGCATTCATTTCTACCAACATGGAGACCATTATTACTTGAAACATGATCAATCATTCTATAGCGAATGTACATACTTAGTGAAGAAACAAAACAAAAAAAATAAAGAAAAAAAGAAAACAATTTGCAAGAACCATAAAGGTATAAATCAAAGCATATAATTATAATACGCATAGATTTATGATTGAAGCACTTATTCCTCCACTCCCCAAAAAATTTTCAAGTTTATTTTTGATATATTAAAGTCTCATTAAAGTATTCATCTTGGTTTATGTTTGCACAAAAGCCAATGAATGAGTGAAGCCCTATTCTAAGTATTAATTAATTTTTTTAACTCTTCTTCTCTTTGACAACTTAAAAGGCATTGTATGTTTACGGTTAGGGATTTATGTCAAAAGACCCTTTGCTCCCTCTTTTTTAAAATTCCTTATGGGCCAATAGGAATTATTTGGACAAATTTAATGATACAAAGGTTGGATAATAATGTATGTTAAAGGATTAAGAGATGTTTATAGGCCATAGGGCCCGACTGCTATGGACTTTTTAAGTCCTAATATCGATAATAATAATTATTTGAGTAGAATAATGATACCCTAAAGTTTAGATCAACTTTAGAAAGTTCAAATAAACTATATTTACATATAGCCCCCCCCCCCCATATACTTGTTCATATATGTTATTCTTCCTCATCACCATAGCTCAGCACTTTTTGTGCCCCTATAATTTTCAAATTGGTACTTTATCATTCATGATCGGTGTGGCCATGTCTGGGGATTGGTGCAAATCTGTAGTTTTTTTGAAAGTACAAATTATAACAATTAAAAGAGATTGATCACACATGTCTTAAAGTAGATTGATTGCCAGGGTCAAAAAGGTTAATTAAGGGTGAAGACAAAGGAAAGAAACTTTCAAAAATGGCCGCTTCAACTACATCAAACTTTTTTGATTCGTTCTCAAAAAATAAATATATATCAGTACTGAAGTAGTATTAATCAGTCAACTTTTGCCGATTACTAAATAAGCACAATTTGACAATCATGTGCGAATGTATTGTTTGGACACTCATTCATTCAATATGACATATAATTATACGTATATAGATGAAATACTTAAAACTTATAAACAACAACAGTTAAAAGTTATTTAATTTCAAACACATCATTTCAAAATCAATTATTTTCAGTATTTACCTACAAACATATATATGTGAGTAAAGAGTTAGACTCATTTGGCTTGAGTACAATCTATTTCGACATATTACTTTGTTGTTTGTACTGGGAAGGAGTCAATTTGAAAGTGAAGTCCTATTCAATTATATGCCATTTAACTCTTGCTCAAAATTCAAGAACATATGTAATATAACGGAACTTTGGTTTAATACCATAAATTCCCAATCTTTTGACCTCCTTTGTTTAAAAGTTTAAAGTCCTCCCAGGGGCTCCCCACTAATGAATTATCTGTCAAGCAGTTTCATTTTCCTTTCTTCTTTGGAGGAGAAGTTCGTAAGAAGACTCTTCAGAATCCTCCTATAATTATTTGCAAGGCTTTTTGCAAACTCGCGAATCATGGGTGCCCCCCCCCCCCTGCAGCACGTAGAGAGGAGTACATATCGTTACTCACACCCTTTTTATCATTCAAATCATTATTTCCTTTATTCCTGAAAAAAGAAAAATAGAAGAAAGAGTAAAACCAGTTAAAAGTTTCCAGGAACCATTTGTAAAATATATTATAAATTATGATTAAGTGTTCAACTCCTACTTTTTGCATTTAATGTCTGTATATATATATATATATATATATTATAATCTCTCTTCATAGGCTACTATTTTATGTAGCATGTGACCGTTCCAATGTGTACGCATTTGTTTTAAAGTACATATTTAAATATCTAAAAATATAGACGATTACAATTCCATGTTAGATGTAGCCATCCTCAAACACTTGAACTGATAAAAACATAATTGCATATATATATATATATATATATATATATATATATATATATATATATATATATATATATAAATTTGGACATTCACACAATAATAATAAAAAAGGATCCTGGTAAGGAAAAAAAAATCCTTAGGGTGTGAAACTTCATATCTAATTGAGTTCAGTATAATAATTTCTTTTCCATTGAAAATCGGGAAAACCGTTTATGAAAACAAGTTGAAAGGAATGGCAGGCCCGCTCATAGAAATTGTTTATAAAGAATATTCTCTATGTACTTAAACAAATGTTTATATAAATTGCTCTATATATGACAATATGTAGAGTGATGTGTACACAGATCCCAAGAAGATCTGCAGAAGGAGAAGAAGTACCACTTTTGATATGATAGCATTTGCTAAATTGCTATATAAATACTCGCATGCTGGCTAGATATACGTGTATACAATGTCGAACTTTGACCTGTCGAATTGATTTCTTTTTTTGCAAAAGAATTAAAATAAGATTTAAAAAAAATTGAATTAAATGGTTCTCCTATCATTAATAATGGAGTTAAAGAATTTTTATATGTAAATATGATTGCTGAATAAAAATTAGCAAATCAACCATCAGTTGAATTGTGTTTTTGTTTTTTCACTTAGTTTTTTTCTATTTCTGTTTTAAGAAAGGTTGGCTCAAAATCATTTTATTGATTCACTGATTTATGTGTACATATATTACCGTTCATTTTCCCAAAGCCCAAAACAAAAAGATTCATGTATATATATAAGTACTATTTTAAATATATTTACGTTTTTCGTTTTGGTTTTTTGTTTGTTTTTGCACACAAATTCAATTAAAAAGCAGGGAAATGAGAACCCAATTATTAAAACTTTTGTAGATTTTCTTAAGTAGAAGAAACTTGTTTCAATAAAATTTCAAGTACCTAATGCATAATGCACTTTTTTTTAATATAAAAACTACAATCAAAAGAGAATTTTTGTTAAGATTTTGATAGATGATGATGCCTCTATTTTTGTCGTCAGCAAACTTGTCATTAACCACTCAAAAAGAAAACAGAGTCTCATTGTCTCAAAAACAAACTCTGATTCTTTGAGAAGCTTTAAGGTATTTGTGGACCTTCAAATATATCAAAATAGAATGATAATCATATTATTTTGCAAAAAAAAACCTACATATTCCCCTTGTAAATAAGTTGATATCTTTCCTCACGGTAATGATGTATAAAATATGCTCCTATAAAATTACAAATAAGTACAAACACAGTTTTCAAAGGATCTTAATTTTTCCTGAGTTATTAGTCCAGGTACTCTCCCCAATCATGCTCCTTATAAATTGCCTCATTCCTGCGTCATCAATTATGGTTTTTTCAATGTGTGAATTTTTTGCGGCTCCATATTACTCAATATTGAGTCGAAAAAGGAAAAATTATCAAACTTTTAACCAATCAGACAGGTTCGTAGAGGAGCAAATTAAATTATATTACATACATACTTAAGTGAGATGATCTATTGATAATTACAAATGGATTGAAGGATATAATTTTTGAGCCAACAGGGATCGGATGCACACCATTTTAAGCATTCATATATAATATTACCCATATACATAAAGAATATGAAATCAAGGGTCAAAATTCCATGATTATTACCCTTCCAAAACTCTCGAGTGACATTTGATTTAACATAGGATTAAGTCCTTAATTGCTCCAGCCTTGCATATCTAATTAGACACGTGACATTTAATTGCTTAGAAAAAGTTATGAAACTTGATACCCTCTCCGCTTATATATATATATATATATATATATACCTATATATATGTACAAAGAAAATGACCAATAAAGTCTGTTATTTGATTAGTATGTACCTTTAATGTTAGACATTTTGGATAGTCGGTGTCATTAAAAACCAAATGGTGTGTATATGAGAATTATAGGACAATAAAATCCTTAAAATAAGCGGCTCCTTATATTTGAATCATTACGACTTGTAAGTACATACATACATACATATAAAAACCTTGTATAAATGTTTTATAGTGTGTTTTGTAACTATTTATTTACACATTTTGACAAATATATAAATAAAATATTTATATTATAGCAATTTCTTTGGAATTCCCATCAACTTTTAATTAATAGTTACTTGTACTTACTTTAGAGAGACATACATCGAATACAAATGTGGAATTAAATTTTACTACATAATATGTCATTATGTAAACGAACTCTTACGTTATTTTCATAGTATTGTATTAAGTGAGAGTAGCATTCAAATATCTGTTTATTTACAAATGAAACCTTCAAAAAATGTCATGTTCAATATATATTTAATTTAAAAAGAGGATGATGCAAATAAAGTTTAGACAAAGTTACATCTATAAGAACAAAAAAAAAATCACGTTTTAATTCCGAATATACAGATTTTAGAATTCAGATATCTTGAATCTAAAAGAACCTCACACACACACAGATTTATGATTGAATGTATTTTGTTGTGTATAAGCAATATACACAAATTCTTGATTTTTTATATATCTTATAACTTGAATAAGTAGAGTCTCAACAGTTGACTTGTAATTTATTCCCTTATGTAGTTAAGCCAATGAGAAGCCACAAAACATTCTTTTATTGTTAACATGTGTTCAAAATTCATGTATTCAACTTATAAATTCCTCAATTGACATTCTAAAAATAGAAGAAACAGTTTTGAATAAATTACATAATATTATATTATGTGAATTTCCCAATTTATTAAGTTATATTAGGAAATATAAGAATATATAATTGTTATATTAAAATTAGAGATCGAACAACATTTTGAAGGATGTTAGTTAGGGATTTAAACGTGTAACATGATCAATGCATTTATTTGCACTCGTAACTTCAACTCTCAAAAAGGAAAAAACAACTGGTAGCTACTACCCTTCTGTATTTTCCTTGTTGCCAACTTTTTAATATTGGGCAGAGTTATTATTTAGATATATTATACATTGATAAATTCCACCAATGTATAAATCAATATTTAAAACTTGTATAATATTCAAAAATTCAAAAAAAGGGCGCGCAATTGAATATATTTTGTATATATCAAAATCATAAATAATAAGAACAATACCCTTTTTGAGTTCATAACACGTAGAGTCAACTGCTTTAAATCAAAAGAGTCAACTGATGAAAAACAGCTGAAGGGAGAATAGAGTGTGTTTTTGCTTATTCCAAAAAGATCATCGTGTATTGGTTAAAGTATATCTGCACGAGCGTGTTTCTGTCAAAGAGAAATTCAAAATTTTGTTTCCCATTTTACAACACTTAAATTGTAACTACTGATAGTAATTAATTAATTTATTGTAGTATTAAGAACCAGAAATGTTGGGTAAAATATGGCATTCAGAAGCAAATAATATTTATTCTTTTACATTTATTAGAGTGATAAAACACATTTTTAGTATCATACTGCATTACTAAGCTAAATAGTACTAAAGTACTTAAAAATTATTCCAATGTAAGCAAATATATATGAAAAATACTTTAGAGGGATGAAACTGATACAGAACAATTAAAATTAGTGTAGGAACAAATATTTAATTTGATCAAAGGTACATTTTAACAATTGGTTGATCAAAATATTGACTGTTTGTATATGATATGAGACTGAATAGATGTTAAAAAATCGGTTATCGGCCTTATAAAATCTTATCGACCGTTTTTTTTTTTTTTTTTTTTTCATATCTCAGGTAAAATTTGACTGATCTTTTCAAGAGGCTCAACTCAGCTGACTTCTCCTCTAATTTCAAAAGTTGTAAGTCCTCACATACAAAAATTATATTATTTCCAGTGAGTTTTGAATCATTATATGTTATATTAAGAGGCTTAGTCCAAGGTCTTTCGAGGTACTTCATTTGGTTCGACCTTTACTATAAATACACAAATAGATAGATATTTTTCCAAACCCTTACTCAGACGAATGAATGAGTTCTTCTTTAATATCCGTTTCAACAGTTTTAGAAAAATCAATTAGTAATTATAATTAGATGTACATACTGAATGTATTTTAAATTTCTTAGTGGGCTATCAAAGACAAATTCCAAAAATACTTATCATGTATTAGTCAACATACGTATTTCAACCCTATCACGAATACATTTTATTTTGGAACCTGCGCAATTACATATATATATATAAGTCTATTTTATACAAAAATGAATGAAGAAATCGTTTTTTATAGTAAGAGGGGATTTCTCTTTTTCTTCTTCTTTTATTTTTGAAAAAGAAAAGTATATGAAAAAAAAATTTGAGGTCTACATACATAGAATGTATTGTCAAAACCAGAAGGAATTTTGTAGGATGGTCAATCATCAAATAATATGAATAGAGAATTTTATTTTGTTTCAAAAATTCTTTTTGATTACGCTTAATCTCCTATGATGTTTGACATATTTGTAATAAACTTTACGTGGGCGATTTTGACAATTTAATTAAAGCAATCTTTAATAATATCTAAGTGTTCTTCATTTTTGGAGAAGAGTTTTTTTTTAATTTTTTTTTATCGCTACACGGAATTATTATATGAGACCGCATATTGAGAAGTTTATTACTCTACGACGTACTATTTACATGCATAAAATGGAATGTATGTGTGCTTTAAAAAGATCTAAAAGAGTGTTTCTCAACTAGTGGGTGTGAGCACAAACGTGGTTTGAGAAGAGCTGATCAAAAATAAAAGTTTATAATTTTCATCTCCCTTAGACTAATTAAAAGCAACCTAAATACATTCATTTTGTCATTGAGTGACACAAAAAGAGACGATACAATTTCAGGGCGGCTTGAAGGGCAAAACAAATGAGCTGTGGCAAAATGATCATGGGGAAATGAGGGTCTAAGTACAGAATAAAATTGAGAAGCCCTGATCTAGAATCTAAGTAAGAAGACACTTTTATGAGGTAGTAATTAAAATTTTTTTTTATTACTAATGGATTTGAATTTAAAATAAAACCTGTTCAATGCAGACTTTAAAAACAATGGCATCTGTAATGAACATTAAAAATACATCAATAAAAAAAAAGTATTTAGATACCTTCTACCAAATTCAAAAAGAAAAGACATGGATTTAAATGTCATTTGAGATCACATGACGTCTCAGCCTCTGTAACAGAATGTGAGAGTACTTACAAAATCTCAATTTGCTAATTGATTTTTGTTTGTTTCTCACTTCTTTGGAATTATCAGTTAATTACCTAATCAAAATATGTTTTCCTACAAAAAAAAATATTTGTATAAAGATCATTATACGTATAATAATGACATACTTTAAAAACAATTCATCTTTGTTCGATATGTCACTAAATATAAAGTCCAAGCACAAATAATGATAAAAAAACGTTTCTACAAAGAAAACCGATTAATTAAAATCAGTGTAAAAAATAAAAAAAAAACCACACAAGCTTTTAAATATTTTCAATTAAATGAATGGAAGAAAGTAAGAAGTAGAAAAAATGAACTAAATCATATGAAGTCATTGATTCAAATCTGCTTGCCATTGTTACAGAACTAATTGTTCAAAAGCATGAATATACATACTTATGTACTCATTAAACATATCGTGCTATTTCAAATCTTTAATAAATTGAGGTTTTATCGTGTCATGAATGTAAAATTGAATGATCAATTTAATTTTCCTTCATCTCATCAAGTCACGACATTTATCATTTGTCAAACTTGAAGGCTTAATTCCATAAGTTATTTTATATATATAAATATAAAATTAAAATTTGTTAGCAAATAAAAATGACCAAAAAAAGAAGAGCATGAAAACAACTTTTCTTCATTGCTATTTAAAAAAGTTAAATATAAATAATAATTTAGCCGAAGAAGGGATGAGATTTGTGCAAATAGGTAGAGTGTACACTTTAAAAGATATTAGGAGCTTCATTGTTTGCCTCAAATAGCACGCATTAGATATTAAATGCATACAAAGTTTTGCCTAGATATAATAGACTTTTTGGATACATATTTTTTAAATAAAAAAGACATCCTACAAGTGAGTGTATCTCTTACCCATCTCAAGGTGCCTCACTTGATAATCGATATTACATTGTAAGTATATTACGTAGCAACATCTGCAAGTTAAAAGAGGATACTTGGATTAAAAACTGCAATGATCTCATATTTAATTACACTTCTTATGTTAACAACTTTTAATTCTTATGAAATAACATAAGACTTTTTTAATATAATTATGTACATTTATAGATGAATATAAAATATAAATAGTACATATTTTCTACATAGATTGATAGAACAACAACAACGTATCTTCATGCCATGCTCCCTCATAATCTCATAGTCTTTAAAAGACTCAAATATTTGCAAAAACATTAATTGGACAACATGGCTTGTAAACCTATAGTAAATTTGACGTTGTTCATAGTACTTTGAATTATAAAGAAGCTTTTCTTACTTGAACAAAGAACGACTTTGTTTCAATCTCTTTTATTTTTGAGACAAAAGTGGGGTTTGAACCCTCTGTGCATACAATTTGGTTGACTTTGCAAATAATACTTAACTGTTCATTCAATGAATGTGACAGAGAGCTATCCATGCGTTACAACCGACATTTGTACATAGATACACACATACATTAAATAAGAAAGAAATACCCACATCATGAAAGACCAAGAGTCGTGTCCCTCAGGCATCTACATATTTGTGTACAAATTATGAAATGTTTAATCATTTCTTTACATAATATATACATACTTTTCGGTCGTATCTGACTTTAACCTGCTCAATCTAGTTCAGTACACTCCATTAATCAAGTGTCATATCCAAATCTCAAATAATAATAATAATAATAATATTTATTTGCCAAAGTTAAATAGTACATAACTCGTCGACACATTCAACCCAAGAAGCAGTTACTATTTAATGAATTAAATATGAGGCATTTTATTCTTATCTACATACATTAATGGTTATATGTGGGTGTATTTAAGGCCGTAATTTAATCTATCAAACATGTTGCGAGATAGTGATACTAATTAAAGTAACCCCTGTTTGATGTTTGACTTGTGATCAACCATCTTCCATTCTGGGAACTTGAAACTCCCCCCGTGAAAAATAACTGCTTCAAACTGAGTACTACTCATGACGTAGATCAATAAACTATGTCTTATAATATCTCATAAGATAATTATTATAGGAGTAGAAGTTATACACTCATTGATTTTAATGAGTTCTTCATATACTCAACTCACATACAAATACTTTTTGTTAGTGTTTGTCCTTCTAGAAAATACTTTGGGCCTTTGGAATGGACTCCTGGAAAATTGAATTTCAAACCTGGAATGTACTTAATTCTATATAGACTGTATAACCAATTTTAAAGTTGCCACAATCATCAAACTTACTTCATTCAATTATGAGGTTCTATTTATACAAATTTTGGAGTATGTAATTTACTCGTGTACATACTTATAGAGAGTTGATTGGTATTTGTTTATATATATATATTTGCAAATCTCAAATGCTTTGAATTTTTATTTTATTTTATCACTTTTTATTCAATGCATATTAATGAAAAAAAGATGTTTAAAAAATATGATTTACATAAATAAAAAAACAAACATACAATTTAGTGAGACTGAGTTCATTAAACCTTAGAGTTAGCTTAGTCGCTGAACGTCAAGGAGATTCATATTAGTAAAAAAAACGAAGTTCAATTTATATTTATCAAAATCAGTTCTTATCGTGACGAAAAAACCAAACTGATAAAAAACTGTGTACATACATATCAAGACAATCGTTTCTCCTATTCCCTAGGACACACGCTCCCTTGCAGCATGTATCTATGTAATCATTTCTTACATAATGTGAGGATGTACGAATCATTGAATAATTTATTGGAAAGATATGGATGGAGCTTAAATTATGGGAAATGAATCTCACCAACATACAAATCAATTATGACTTACTATCTACCTACCTACATAGAGTTCTCCTTCCTGGGAAGGACTCTTTTGAGCTTCTCTTTTCTATGTAATGTTCATTAAATGTAAATTGATTTATCCTTTGAATCAATTCAGTACTTTTGGTATCAAAAAATAAAAAGTGCAGTATTAGTGTTTATGTATGTACCTACATTATAGTTATCAGAATAAAGTGCAACGTAATCAGGATTCGTATGAATTTAATTATTATTATTATCAATTTATATGCGGAATTTTTCCACTGTGAACATGGAATATACGTCCAAATTATTATTATTTATATATAGAGAGGCTTCAATTATATATTTTCCTATGGCTCACATGGAACGTTATCTAGAAGGGGGGAGGGGAGGTAGTTACCCCCATCTTCCGCCCGTATCACATTCACCTCCTTCTTTGAAGTACATTATATCTAATCAATAAAAAAAAGTTTTTATCCCATGTAATGAAGACGAAATAATAATAATAATAACAACAACAACAATGAAATAGAAGAAGCTATTACTGCATAGGTAGGAAAAAAAAACACTTAATCGCATATAGAATTTTGATACATTACAACTTTTTGCAGGTTTATTTAAAACGCCGGCCCTCAAACATATTGCTATTAAAAAATCCGAAATAATATACTAAAAATTCAGTTGAATAATAAATAGGCCCCAAAAACACATCTTGAGCCGTCATTTAATTTAATTTATACTTCTTATAAATATAGTGTTTATACAACAAGACATTTTTTTTTGTTTCAAAAAATATCAGTGCATCATTCATTGCCTTCCTGCCTGCTTCAGGAGAAATAAAATGCTCAGTCGTGGAGCTTATGAGTGAGGAGTAACATTTAATGTGAAACCCTATGACATCACCAGTGGAGAAATATCAGCAAATTAGTATGACAACGGCCAGGTGTACCTATGAATATCACCATATGGCCCCTACACGTTCACTGTTATCTCGTAAGTAAGAGCTGGAAATGAGTTCAAATACCTACTTCACATTTAATAACAATTAACACCACCCTACTTCATTCAATTCATAAGTGTAACTTTTTAAATTGAATAATTTTGAATTCCGAGTCCCTCCTCCTGTAAAATCAACCTAGTAGTAATGAGTCTCTTAAATTAATGAAAATGAGTTTGCAAAAAGTCTTTCAATTCTTCTTAATATGTAATTAATTGGTTGAGTACCTGTTTTTTTTTTGTTTTTTTTTAGTTTTTTAAATCCTTTCTATTTAATTCTAAGTCATTGTCATTACACAATTTTCACGCCTGATGAGGAGAAAATAAAGATTTAGGTGCCGGTATATCTATTTATCCATGTAAGTGTTACAAAATTAGAATTTTTGTGAGGATAATTACATATTTCGTAGATTTTAACATTTTGCATCACGTGACAATATACTTTTAAAATCCAACTTAAAGTTACATATATATATATATATATATATATTAATGCAAATGCTGTTTAAAGCGTTACGCATAATTTTTATGTCTTTAAAACATGTGACGGCTCTATGAGCTTAAAAATATACATAAAGGTCTACATCCTTGATTCAATATAATATATATATATATACTTAATTAGCAAGTAAGATGTTAAACTTAGTCCATAATTAATGTATTTATGCCCAGTAAGGAGTCAAATCCTTAAATGAATATATACATACATGTTTTTCAAACTCCAATTGTGGTTAAATGCATAGATTTGTAATTAAAAAAGTATACTTTTAAATAAAATTAAACTATTCAATTGATGTTTTTGATGGCTAGATATTGATCAATCATGTCTTTTTAAAGCATGAGACTCTGCTCAAATGAACAATATCACGACTCAATATTGGCAATTAATAAAGTCTCACAGTTTATTCAAAGAGTTGTTTCCACCTGAACACTTATGTATGTATGTATGTAACATTATATAAATAAAATCCTTTAACATTTTCTAAGGTCTCTCTTCCTATGGATTTATTTTATTGCTATTTCTGCGTGAATGTATGTATTTTCATAGTATCTCAAGGCCTTTTCCTTCTTCAAAAGTGCAGTTCCTATAATTAGCTTTGTCTCAATCCTTCAGAAGCCATAATAAGTAAAGACGTTCATAGCATGAATTAATGGACTTGAATCTTGATGCCCATCTATTTCAAAGGGCCCTTCCCTCACTTAAAGTTGACTTTTTATGAGTATATATATATTATACTTCCTACTTGCTTTCTTTTTAAAAGCTTGCTTCGAGTTGATAGAGGTCTAAATGTCATTCAAATCAGTTTGTATAAAATCACATATATATGTATATGATTATGTATATTATCTTTCATTTTTTTATTTCTATAACCTGAGTACACAAAACAAATAAATAAATATTCATTTATCTTTACTTGGTCTAATCAGTAGATACTTAAAGCTGTACTTAAACAAAATACTGTACTTGATAGTATTTACTCTTTGTTTTTTTACGTTTTATTGATTTAAAAGTGATTTTGAAAACGTTTGTCTTTACTTCACTTTCTTTCAAATCAAAGTATACAAGGGTATCACTAGTATTTCTGAATAATAATAATAATAGTTATTATTATTATCTATTTAAAAATAATGGAACTATTATTATTGGGGTATTGTTTACAATAAAGAACGTTAGGACGATAACATTATTCTCTCATGAAGGGTGTTTAATCTATTTTGTATTTTGAAAATTCATTCTTTCTAAATAAGGAACCACATATCGATTATAGTCTTTAGTTTTCGAAACGCAACTAAAAATAAATACCTTATCTGACCTGAAAAAACAAAAATAAAAAACTATGCATTTATAGTCTTCTTATCTTTTATTTTGGATATTTTTTTTTTGCAATAACAATTATACTCAATAAAAAATAACTTTTTTTTTTTTTGAGTATTAGAGTAATATATTATTGATTTTCGCCCTTGGGCACTTTCCTACTACAAATTCTTATAGGTACATGCCTAATTGGTTATGCGTATATGTATACCTATTCTTATAATAATAAAAAATTGAAACAAAGAGCCTTCTTGGTACTTACTTACATACCAAGAGCAGGTTTCCATGAGTCAGAACTAACCATCAAAACCTTCATCACATATGTAACTACCTAAGTGGATAAACCTTTTTCCCTAGAAACTCATTCAAAAGCATCAAAATGAGAGGAATGGAGAATTTCCTTCAAACTTGTATTTAATATATATATTATGTAGATAGATATGTGTTGATTCACACCCAACCTAACATCACCTCCAGATAAATAAACTTGTTATAAATTATAATTATTATATGACCAATATTTATGTGTATTTTTAAAGTTTTGCATGGACTTGCTCTTTCTTATACATATTGTAGTCATTTTTTTTAGTATTATTAAATATATGCATTAGGTAACTCGAGGCTCTTTAAAATATATGACTCTGGGTAAGTACATAGATGTGGATTTCCCTCACAACCCAGACATTTAATAACAATTTGATAGGAGCTGCCTATTTTTTTATTTATTAATATCAAGGACTAGTATGATATGTTTAGGGAAGGCCTGTACCCTGGACCGCGGGATTAGTTGAGGGAGTTATTAACAAGTATTTTTTTTTTTTTGCTGGACTGGTCCCATTGACATCAAACAGAGCCCTGGAGTAATTGTTGTGAAATGGCTAATTTTTTAACTTGATGGTCTGTTTTTTTTTTTTTTTGATAAAGTCTATAATTCTTAAATTGATGGAGCCATATTTCTTAGTTTGAACTATCTATAATAACACTTTAAATATCAAAAACAAGGCCTAAAGCCATTATTACTATCACACCATAATGACATCAAAATACCAGTACTCATAATCAAGAAAGGATAAATGCCTTGAACAAATTATATACATAGATATATATATATTTAGAAATATTGAGTTATTAAATTTGATCAAAATTGAACTTCTTTGTTTATTTATTTTTTATTTTTATCTTTAAGACAATCAAAGAAGGCATTGACTTTAAAATGCATGTTCAAGCAGTAGAAGTGTAGCAATTCTCCCTGTACTAAATATATTTTTAAGGGGGGGGGGGAGGTAGGCATAGTTTAGAAATAGGGCTTGAAATAAAAAAAAAATAAAAATACAATTCATGTAACAAAATCACAAATCTCTTTTAAATAAAAAAAAACAATATCAAAAATGGTTATTTTACAAAATAAACATTGTGACAGTTAATTTTGTCAATCCTTATTCTGATGATCGTAATATTTGAAAGTAAGTCGAACCAACCACAGAGTCAACTCAGTTACTAAAGACTATTTTTCCTCTTTGAATATATGTACATATGATTACAAGCACTTAGTATCTACTCATTACGAGAAAACAGAGTTCTTAAGCCCCCCTAATATATATATATATATATATTGTGGAATTACTTTAGGTAATTGCTAGTTGCTAAAAGCTGCAAATCTACGTGCAATATAAATAATTTTAGTATATACCATATATATATATATTTACTTTCATTTTTCGAACGATGTGGTCATTATGATAATAATTTAGTAGCACTTACACAAAGACCACGGAAATCAATTCCCCTTCCTCATATATATATATATATATATATATAATATAATGTACAATGTACTCTGTCTGAGAAATACTATCCAACAGCTATTTCTCTAATTTTTGTACATACATATATATTTAGTTGTTTTTTTGGCCGCAGCAAATCAAAACATTTTGGTTTTTAAAAAACAAAACATGCAAATATCATAGTAATTTTTTTTTTAAAAAAAGGATTTAAATAATTATTGGTTTATTTTTGATAATATAATTATTTTATGTGTGAATCGAATATTTTGAGAATAGCTACTTTATTATTAATATTATTATTATTATTATTATGGAATTGTTCTTTTTAAATGATGATGTTATTTTCACATAAATACATATATATATATATATATATATATATATATAGGAATGTAAATAATATGCAAAATGCTGTGTGTGAGATATTGCAGAGTTGGCTCTTCGAACAGTCCTTTTTGTTTTCCAAAGCTGTTATCATTTTTCCTTTATTACTGAGGGGTAGAACATCTACCTGATAGTAAAGATCTCGCATGAAGGAAAAATACATGCATTAAGGTTAATAAAGCAAATAAAATGTAAACAAAAATGGACTCAAGTCCTCGTATAATTATTATTAGTTAAAAATATACATATAATTTCCTGACTTTTATTTCAGTTAACTTTCTGCCTCTCATCTATGTTATTATTTATTGTTGTATATATAATGGAGAATAGCAGCTATTAGCTCAGTAAAACGTCATGACAGCTCAAGCTGCTTCCCCCCTCGACATTCATTAAATTGTCAGGGTTGCCAGGTTGATTTTCTCTTTCTTTTTTTATAACACGCGCGATTTGCATATGATTTACATTGCTATATATATATATACATTTGAACCCTTGTATATAAACTCTGATACTACTCTTCATTCACGCTTTGTTCATTGAAATACAAATATTATGTTCGCAACCAACTACAAATATATATATATATATATCCAAATGTACATATGTTTAAGCTCCTCTAAAGCCAAAATATACTTCTCCATACTTGAAATATCAAGTTGAGTCTAAAATAAATATTTGTTTTTAGCTGTTGATGATGATGATATGTTATTCATATATTCAGTCGTCAGCTGTTGTTGATGTTATTGACTTAGATTATGTATACTACTCCATGAGAGCATACAAAATGATAATTATAATCTTATAAAGTTATTATGACAAAGAGCGCATTACACTGACTTCCAAGAATTCTTTAACTATGACTAACTTTTTTTTTTTTTTTTTTTTTTTTTTTGACGGTGGAAATCCCTTTAACATTTTTATTAATATTTATAACACTCTCTCTCTTTCTCTCTTCCAAGGAGATTTCAATCAATCCTTCATTTTAAGCCCCCTATTGCTTGAGTTATTGTACATTTATTTTTTAATATGTATCTTGACAATGAATTGTGCATGAAATGTACATACAACATATTTACTTAAATATTTATTATCATGGAGGCTTTATTGACCGATCATGCCAAGAGATTTATTATTTAGTCAATATCGATAAATCTCTTAACATCAACAAACATATTATACTTTACAAAGTGACTCAAGACTCAAGTACCGAATAATTCATGTTCAATTATAAAGTAATTGAATTTATAAATGTTTTTTTTTTCTTCTTTTCTTTAAATATTATGTAAGAACATTTTATTGTATGTACAACCAAATATCAAATGTTGGATATACACATGATGATGATAGCTTGACTCTCCTCAACCACAGGTACTTTTCTTTCAACATATTACATATATTTATACTACATATGTAGTAGGTACAATCTTACCTTGTGTTCAATTATAAGTAACAAATTGTACTCTGATATGATTGTTATTATGAGCAAATTTGTTGCTCGCAAGGAATGTAATTAATTATTAATTATCAGCTCTACCGACAAATTTAAAAAAAAAATACAAATACTGATGGAGAGATCAAAAGTCAATTTACATCTACCTAAATTTTTTAATTGTCCATCAAATGAAGTGTCTAGGGCTCTTTAATCATACTCTCATCTTGTCCTACTCTGAGTATCATCTCAAATAATAACATCAAAAAAAAAAAAAAAATGATTGAGAATAACAAAACACAATTTCAAATATCCATTTTTTTTTAATGCCAAAAACGGTTATTGGTATTAAAAATACATAAGTATGTACAAACTACTTATTTATCGGAAATTGCACTTTGTACGTGATTTGAGAGTCAATTTTGGCAACAGGGGAAATAAATGAACTCTTTTAGTGAGTAATAATTTGAATAAGAAAGTGTTAGAGCCTCATTCTCTCTCTCTCTCTCTCTCTCTCTCCTACCTCTATAAAAATGGATCTAAAAATAAAAACTCTTCAAAGGGGCAAAAGTTCATTCCAGGTCAATAAATTACACATCATTTGTTATTATTAGGACTTTTTGAATACATATATATATATATATATATATATATAATTACATATTATTTCATTCCCAAAAAAGGAGTTTCTGTTTTGATCATGAGCTGTCAATCTATATTAGATGATATTTTTCTTGTTTTGCATCAAATGTATTTTCAATGATCTTCATGTCTTAATCCCGTGACTGTCTTCGTCTTTTTTTTTTTTTGTATTTTTATATAAGATATTTACCACTGATAGTTAAAAATATAAAAATAAAAATAGTATGTCTTTAATGATGACAAACCTTATGTATGTTTGAATAGTATTTTGTAAGATATAGGCATCATATTTGCAATGCCTTTCAACTTATTCATTAAACATCCCTTGGATTTAATTTCCTGGAAATTCCAATTAAATTAAATAAAGAAAATCAATGAATTCCATTAATTACCTTGGAGCATTATATACACAAATGAGTTCATTTCATATTACAAAGTTTTACCTCGGGATTTTGATAAAATAAGCATATACCTTATTTTTTAATTACGGAATTACTTTTTGTATGATTCAATAATATTTATATGATATCCATGTATTTTTCTAAATACATGTAGAACATATGTCTTGAAGATCTTTCCCACAGATCCATTGTTATACCTATCTAATTATGATTTTTTTGAAATGAACGCGTAAAAGAAATTTTTTATGAATTTATTTGAATTCATTTCTGGGAATTACATATTAGTGTTCATATTCTCAGTAATTTTTTATAGAGGTAAACTTTTTTTTTTATTTGTAGAAATATAATTTAAATTCCTATTTTTGCAACTTTTGCACGTTATAGCATCACAAAAACCAACAATACTGATCATAGTAACATGTTGTTTTTTTCTCATTCCATAAATGAAAATGGGTAAAATAGCTCTAGAAAGGATGATAGATAGCTTCTAATTTAATATTTTGATCTTAGACCAATTGGAAAATTCATTGATTGATGCATATATGTAAGTTATTCATGGGTAGAATCTAAGGAAAAACCAGTTCGAAGCAGGGTTTTTTCCTCTCGTTTCTTTATCACGTTTTTTTGGATGTTGCATTTACTTCTATTTAGTCATAATATCTAATGCACCTATATAATTATAGCCCATAAGAATATAAGCAACCCATAATCTGTACTTGAGTGTTAAAATGATTGTTTATTATTTCAGGTGCTCCACAGATGATGGTTGAAACACATGGTCGCTATTCACCAAAGTTTAACAACAGCACCTCTCGAAGCAACTATCCTATTCAACTCTACTATGGAGGTCCAGAACAGTTTTTAGAGGAACAATTAGAATGTCCCAGCAATCTTCCTAATTCAAACCAAACCCCTCACTATTACCCATCCGTTCCTTCTTCAGGGTGTTTACCTTCTATGGTAAGAATATCATGAATCAAATCTATCAAGGCATGCATGCACATGAATTCATGCCTATTTGGATGTACAGTTACATAGGTACAAACGGTTTCACTCATACCCCCCTGACATGAATAGACAGAGATCCATGAAATGGATCATTAAATCTATTATACGAGGAGCTTCATATCCTTCTTGAGTGAATTTGAATACAAAGTGTCATAATATGTAATAGTTATCAATATGATTCAAGGAGACGTGTTTGCTCACAAAACTAGTAACAACTGCCTCTTTGATTATGCTTCCTTTAAATAAACATGCATTCCAAGTAATTGAGGAGAGGTTCACCATATTAAATGATTGTATAATCAAAGTATCCTGTAAGGCTTTAACTGTTTTTTTTTTAAAAAACAAACTTGAAGAGTATTCATCCTACTCGTTATAAATGAAATATATTTATAATTATAATCATCTAACTGATACGGATGAGGGGGGAAATCTTTCAATCTAAGATCCGTAAGCCTTAGGGTAGGTAGATACCTAGAAAAATACACTTTAATTGAAAGGCCAATCAGTATTTCTTTCTTTCTTTCTTTCTTTCTTAAGAGAAAAGATACTCCCACATCAAGAATCTTATACCTAGATAAACAAATACTTAGGTTTGGTATATTTTGAATAAAAAAAAGTTTTTTTTATTCAACATCTAGAGGTTGTCCACACCCAAACATTTATTAAATGACTTTTTTTTGTGATGACACAAAGTATATATATACTATACTCATTTATTATATGAAGGAAAACCATTGGACTGATGGACAATCACTTTATATGTAAACTTAGGTACATTCTCATTAGAGCATGAATGGGATAGACCCTCTATTTTGACATCATTCGCTCTGTGTAAGTTACAAATCTTCCTCATTGGAATGACTTTTTTGTAAGTTCAGAGTATGTTTTGATAACTCAATAATACTTTTTAATGTAATTGGAAATTACATTTATATTTATGTATAGAATTTATATGCATAGAGTACATAGTAGCCAATATCTTAGATACATTGAGCATGAATTTTAGAAATTGGATAATATATTATTATTATTATCCCTTTGTTATAGATATAAGTTGGTTTTGAATGGTATTATATTGGTACATTAGACATAATATGACTAGTAATATTCCCTCTAAATAGATATACATATACATGTAATTTTCTACATTTCTTCCCTTTTCCTGCATTATAGTACACACACACACACACACATATATATATATATATATATATATATATATATATATATATATATGTAACAATTATTATAATTGGATTTTAATGGAAGAAGTCCACCCTCAATGTGCTATATATTTCCAATTACGATTGAAAACGTGTTTTCTATGTGCTTCTTCTTAATGATTTGAAATTATATTAGTATTATGTATATTCCAAGAATAATTCACTCCATTTTAATGTATTTTTGTGTTGTTAAGTACACACACATATATATATATATATATATATAACATACCAAAATATACTTATTCAAAAGGAATAATTTGAAATTTGCGTCGACCACACTACAAAATTGACTTGAACAATTCCCCTACAAAAATATTTTCAAATGCTCATGTAAGGAAATTTCTTTTTTTATTTTCACTCCTTGATCAAAATAGCACAGAAATTTCAATACCTGTCATTGAATATATACATAGGTAAAAACAATATAGACTATATGTGCATAGGTGGTATATCGAAGGCCCAAAGTAAAAGCGCAACAGGTGCGATATAATGAATTTGACATATCGGTGTTTTCAAAATCAATATATTCTTTATAACTTCCTACCTACGTATGTATGTATGTATGTTTTTATGTCACATATCTATATTTTGACAAAAAGTATGGAATGGAATGTGTCCAGATAATATGTAGTCTAAAGAATGTGAATAGTTGTTGAAAGTGAGGCAAAAATATCATTTTTGATCAAAATGGACTCTTGTTAATCTTTGACTCTTGACCCAATGGATTTATTTATTGAGGTTTGGTTGATTAATTGACCCTTGTCAAATAAGGTGTGGTTGAAGCAGTCCTTTTTTAAAGCAGTCCTTTATCTCTTCTCTTACCCTATGTATGCATGACCCTCTTTTGATCTCAATAATCAATGCAGGACATCACTTTGAACAGTTATAGTTTTAATGACCTTTTAAAGATTATTTGATCAAATTCCTGACATGAACAGACTGACCTTGAATAAAAATAAACGACTTTGAGCTCACTACAACAATGAATTCGGGAGTTTAAAAATTATAATCAGGAGAGACAAACTGAGTGATGACTTGGAAACTTTTATTGGGGGCTGCATGCTATGTTTGTCATTGATATGAGGAAAATTATTCACTGGGAGGAGATGAAGACAAGCTGAGTGTGCTTTTTTTTTTAATGTTTTTTTCTATTTTCAAGGGTTAATTTGTAGGGAAAAATCGGCTTATTTATTGGTTATTGATTTTTTTTTATCTCCCCAATAATTTATCGATGTTTGGTTCAAAAAACCATATCGATTGGATGTTAATATATACGAATAATATGCATGTATACACATAGGGAACAAAAAATATCATACACAGTCATTACACTCCTTGTATTATTCAATATAAACTATGCCCTATTCTTCAGTTAAACTATAATTTGCAGATCTAGAAAACGATATATACCCAATATCTAGTGAGTTTAATACTTGCTGATTTTTTTGGAATAGAAATACATACTCAATAGTCAAAAAGGTTAAGATTTAAGGTTAAGATTCAAGGGATTTTTCCTATCGATCCTATTTAATAATTCTATTGATATATTCCAAAAGAAAACTTTTTTATATAATGATATTATTTAATTATTTAAAAATATATATTTTTGCAGTTTTCTGACGAAAAAATTCTCAGATAGATTTTTAAAGAATGATTGCTTATTAAGCATACAATTTACTTTAGGGTGTGAATGCTATAAAATAAACATTTATTTACACTTCCAAAGAAGTTTTATATTACATATCTGGAATTCAATCATGAGTAGTAGGTTCAAATCTATTGTTTTTTTCCTGCTAATAACGGGAGCTCACTCAACAAATATAGATAAGGAGTTTTTATGGAAGAAACAAATAATTTTGTTTGCAAATAAACATTCAATAAAAGAAGAGATTTAGATACTAAGGTGTGCTCAAAATTCCATAAACAGTTGACTATCATCACCAAAAACGTCTACATACTTCTTGAAAGGAAGAAGTAATTGATTTAGTAGATGATAAATTATTTTACTTACTACTTTAAGGAAAAAAATATAGAGGGAATCAAAAAATATTTATTAAACCATCAAAATTCATTTCCTTCCACTCAAAAGTAGTCGATGCAATGCACAAGTTTCAACGTTTTTTCCAACGTTTACAAAGCAGTGACATATATATTATTAAGTCAATAACTACCGTTGAGTTTAGATATGCTATTAAAATTTAAATTCGGACGGTCAGTTTTTTTAAGTTATAGGTTGTATATCTCGAACAATAAACCACAGATTCTCAAAATATCAAACGAAAAATAAGATTTTAGCTCTTCACAAAAGGACGCGTATCTCAAACAATAAAAAATGTTTTGACATGTAATTTGGTACGGATGTCAGTGACAGGTGTGCCAACTTAAAAACGAAACCATTTATCCCTCTAGGAATTCCCCCAAAAATCAAGCCCTTAAAATGTATGCCTCTGTCATAGTTATAGAATCTTAAATAGTTTAAAACCAATTTTTAGACAAAATAAAATAAATAAAATAAGACTTCTTAGGTTCTCATTTTTGTTTTGTTTGTTGAAGAAATAGAATAAATAAAAGTTATGGAGATTGCAATTGGTAGGTACATGACCAATTTCCATTAGAAAAGGGATTTATTTCCTCTTATATACATATCTATATTTTTTAAATTACGTCCATTTTTTATCGTAAATCTTGCTGGTTGTTGAGTGGTATTCCTTGACCAAAAATTTGTTATCTTTTCATAAATAGATATTACATATATATATGTGTGTATCTATATACGTGAATATGTAACAACTATATTTCCTGATTCTTGTAACAAGATATTTTTTTTTTGTCATTTAATCTTACTATGGTAAAAAGGTTTTATACATAATTATAAACACCATGGTACAATGCACTCTTAAATTCAATCCTTAATTTTGCATGTGTAAATGATTGTATCAATTACATGTATTTTGATGCTTTTCCACCTTTTGAACCACTTTTTTTATGTATTATTAAATATGAAAACCGGTTTAAGTTCAATAAAGTTATTACAATCTAATAACATATGAATTTAATGGAGCATACCCTTTTTCCTATTACTGTGTACATAAAATGTCACTTCAATTTGTAGTTTTTTTTTACGGTTGAGTATATGCTGGTTCGAGTATTCAACATCTATATTCCTTATAAAAATGCTGAATGATACGCTGACTAAGAAAAATCCCAAGATATCATGAAGATTTGGACCATGGCAATTATTTTTTTTCATTTTTTATATAATGAATTCTGTTTGTATGTAGGTTCTATGAACGAACGTGTGTGAAGACCGTTGCTCGCACGCTTCTGTGCCGCTCATTATAGTCTTCAACATGTGTTCCCCAAAGAATCGCACTTTAAACATATATAAAAATATGAGTTTATATACATACATATAAGATAATAAAAATAATAACAACAACAAAACTTAGAATCATAACGAAAACAGGTTCTCTCTCAGAACTAAAAAAAATATTGGCCAGTTTTAGGTAAAATAACAAGACGAAAACGACACAATATCCTTTCTTTCTGTTGTTAAATGTCTTCTTCCTTTCAGAAGCTTCCCACAGACGAAGAGGACTCCATACTTGTACAGTGTCCTAAAGTGATTAACCCTCCCTTAATTAATATCCCACTCTAAATCAATCATACAATTCTATTTCCATCCAAATTAACAAGGTTCTTTTCTCCTTTATAGGTCGGAGAGCATGTCAGTTGGCAGAACAAGGAGGTTCCAACAACGAATCAAATCCCAGAGAAAACGCACAACTCTGTCTTTCACTACAACACTCAGTCAAGTGAGGAATATGATGAAGAGGAAGATGATTTCGACGATTCACCCAAAATCAGATCTCGATCCGGATTTAAAAAGACTCGCAAACTCAAGAGTCTGGGCACTCGGCGAGTCATGGAGAAAAACGGAAATCCAAACATACGATATAAAAATGTTTCAGAGAGACGAAGACGCTACATTTCGGATTTCTACACAACGCTTATTGACTCCAAGTAAGGAAAATGTAGTTTTAGTTCAATACATAGTTATAATTTGCTATTTACATAGCTAGAAACACAATAGTTAAGCTCCTTGTTGCCTTCTTCCTCTTAATTATTCACTTGTTCTTTCCTACAATATAATTATTATTATTTACGACCCCCTACATATGTACATAGGTGTGAGTGTAAAGTATGGAATTTAATACTGAACGCTAAAGTTTTCGCTTGCACTTCGTTATTTTCTCATCCTATTAACATATTTGAAGGACGTTATTTGATACGCAAAGTGTAAGGAAAATGCAGTTTTTGCCACATTGTTTTCCCCGGCTTCTAGAGTAGGAAACTCTTCTTTTTTTTTTTGGTATGTAAGCAACATGCAGTATGTACAAACATATATATATGTATGTACATCAAATACATGATCTGTCTTTGGGATGGAGTCATACTAGTTTTTATATGAATTAAATATTTATCAAGGTCTATGATAGACTGCTTTAGTCATTTATTTATACCCATCAATATTTTATCAAACTGGACAAACAAGGTTCTTGTATTCCATTTAAAATATTGGAAAAATATTTGCAAAAAAAACCAACAAGAATTTAATGGACTCTTTGTTGTTTACATTATGACGTCACAAAATTTGTTTTGATTTGTATAACTAAGGGATTTAACTAATCATGTTTCTCTTCTCCTTTCCCCCAACAATTTTCTTCAAAAAAGAGAGGAAATAAAGTAAGTTCTTTTTATATATATATATAATGAAGGTTTTTTATTAGTTTGGGGTAGCAAAATCAGAGTCTCATCCTTTAAACTGTAAGAGGTTGTTGCGTTTAAAACGATTTATATCACCTTCTAAATAAGAACTTTGGTGTATTACATAAGTTTCCACATTTCCACATTTTTGAAAGCTGAACCATTAAGTTGTATGTACTATTATCGTTAGTCTATATTTACAAACGTACCATCATCATCCTACGTCATCCTCACCCACAAACCCTTTCAAAATGAAAGAAGCCTTTTGTAATGAGAATAATGACAAACAACAACTAATTTAGTATTAAAAATACTATTTTCCCCTATAACCCCCTCATTTTATTTGTGCGGTAAAAGATGGATCCACTTACAAACAAGGGATATCAGTTTTACAATGACATTTACATGAAAGATGAACATAAACACACTTCATACAAGATATCCTTGGCTTATTTGGAAGAATGAATCAAAAGTGTAACAACAACTTATTATTATTATTATTATTATTAAATCAAATGAATGAATTCGTATCTTTGACACCTCATAAGATATATTTACATATGCACATGTTTATGAGCATAAGAGCTATTAGCCATGACCATATTTTTTAAATAACTGTTCTTTAAAATACAAATTGACTTATATTTGTATTTATGTACACGCACATTTTCTTCAAGGTCGATGATGAATCGATGGAAATAATCCATGTGTGATGCGTCAAATCAAAAGCAATATACAAATAAAAAACAAACAAAATATGAAAAGTTTTTCTTTTTATGTTTATGCTTTATAAATATGTAAATGACCCGAAAAACACGGATATTTTGGACCATATTGGATATTTTAGACTCACATTTCTGTAAGGGATTGAAAAATGTCAATTATTTTCTCGAGTCCTCTTTTGATTTAAAAGACTTTATCTGGCTCCCCAATATTGTCATTCAATATAAGTATATTTTAAAATGGCATGTATTCAATTTGTAGAGTCTCATTTGAGCGACACTCACATCTGATAGTATTCCTTTCAGCGAGTCTCATTTCTTATGATAAACATGGTTACATAAGATCACTGCCCTCATCATTAGATGTAACCATACCTTTCATTTATTAATCTTCTTTGTTTCTTTCAATGATTTTATAAACAAGCGATCCTTGTAGAAACTCCTATATTACGGATGTAAAATAAAAACTTTACTCATAAATTGAGAATGGGATCAATTTCCTCTGAGCACGAAAATATTCAAGATTATGATCTTGAAAGACGCAGGATTAGGACCTAAGGTTTTAATACAATGTCAGAGAAATGACTGCTGATCCATCAAGGAAAAAATGAAGACTTTGTTTGCCTAAAGATAAAACGATCTTTTATAAAATCTTTGATTATATCAAATAACAAAGCCATGGATCTTATATGTATTAAAATCCTTTTTATATTAAAAGTCGTTGAAATGAGGCTCTCTGATGTGTGTGTTGTTAAAATAAGGATCGCCGAAATGAGTCGAAACTTTTTGAGTTATAAATTGCTTGCGCCCCTCCAAATGATGCTTTATTTGGGTAATGAATCGGTGGAATATTTAGTACCTAGTACACTCCTGGTTTAAACAGACTCATAGGCGGCTAAATATCTACCAGGGGGAAGAAAAGAAAGATTTCAATTCGCCAATTTTGTTAAACAATACAAAACGTGTACTTTAAATTAATTTATCTACACACTTAACGTTATTTTTTAAGAGCAATTTACAATTGCATGCATAAGTCACAAAGTAATTTGAATATTTAATAATGATCTTCTTTTTTTTTTCTTCTTAGAGATGCATACAAAAAATATAAATAGATTTAAAAAAAAAAGAAGAAGTTTTTAAGACCATGACTATCTTTAGTTATTAATCTACTTATTATAGAATTCCTAGACTTATATCCATATAAATGACTAATGCTCTCATTCTTTGTTTACAGCTGGAGCCTGACTTTATTACTCTTTGCCCTAAGTTTTTATATTACGTGGGTTACATTTGCTATATTATATTATACTATTTCTTGGATTCACGGCGATCTAATGCCAGAGAACTTACCTGGAGGTGCTAAACAAAAAAATGGAGAATGGAAACCCTGCGTTTTGGAAATGATAGACTTTGCTTCAGCTTTTTTATTTTCCCTTGAGACACAGCATACTATTGGATATGGAAGTAGACAAACAACGAATGAGTGTCCAGAAGCTATCACTATCATGTCCCTTCAGTCTGTTCTGGGATGTCTTATTCAAGCTTTCATGGTGGGACTCGTTTTTGCTAAATTGTCTCGTCCAAAACATAGGTATTTTATCTCAATATTAGGCGACCATACAAATAAATACGTAGCCCCAACAACAACAACAACAACTAATTCACATTTTATTCTTTTTCAAGAGCAAATACTGTGGTATTTAGTAAAAATGGCATCGTTTGTGAGCGAGACAAACAGATGAGCATGATATTTCGAGTTGGAGACATGAGGCATGACTCATTTATTGTAGGAGCTCAAATATCTCTCAAATTGATTCGAAGACGAGGAACAATGCAAGGAGAGATATTTGATGAAATCACTCCTCTCAAAGTATATCCTAATACTGTGGATGAGGCCTGCCTATTCCTCATTTGGCCTCTAACTGTCATTCATGAAATTGACGAAAACTCTCCTTTCTACAGGTATACTCTACATATATTTTTTAAAGCTCTTTATAGATATCTAAAAATAATGTATATCTTTATGTAGAATGACTCCGAATGATCTAGCTGCCTCTAAATTTGAGCTTAGTTTAACGCTTGAGGGTACCATTGAGTCTACAAGCATGACCTTTCAGGCTCGCACCTCTTACCTGCCTTCAGAAATTCTTTGGGGCAATAGGTTTGAGCCCATGATTCTCTATCGTAACGAACACAAGAAGTATCAGGTAAAGAAGAAGTTAGGCACATAGTGCAATGGACTTAAGTCCACAGATTATTTTAATTGCATATTTTGTTGTTTTTCATCAGGTTAATTTTTCTGCATTCCATTCCACCTACGAAGTGGAAACTCCCATTTGCTCCGCTTATGAACTCGACGAATATTACAAGGCTAGAAATAAAGAATCTCGAAAGTTTCAAAATCTCAATCGTGGTAACAAGCCTGCAACCCCTCCTCAATTCCAGTCCTGCAATCCCAAAAATGCTCGACACCCTCGAAGTGAGAATGATATAAAAAAGAGTCAGAGTCATCCAGACATTCAGCAAAACATCCCCCATGTCCATCCTCCACAAATTCCTACAAATAGTAGCAACTCTCAAGATAAGACTCAGTCCGAGTCCTCAACCACATCTGCATCAAGCACATGTGTGGAAGCAAATGCTAAAATTGCATATGAACAATCTAAATTTGCACTACTCTCAGTATCAAATGAAAATGTTCCAGACATTTAAAAACTCTCTTTTGTCATATATATTCAGTCCATCATGGTGAGGATCCGTCTACGATATTTTTTTTTTTTTTTTTAGACCTAGTAGAACTTGATTTGTATTATTTTTTTACTACATGGCTACCCATGTATGTATGTATGTATTTGCTATGTTTCTTTATATCCAAAATGTCTTGGTGGTGATTGGTGGTAGACTCCTATCTCTGCTCTACATATATATATAATTTATTAAGCTATTTGATGTCCATATTTCTCTATTCCTTCAACTCAATATTAGACTGTCAGTACATGAAGTGCCTTTTTAATTTACATTTTTATTCATTGTCACAATAATAATAAAAATAAGTGTATTTACTTCATTCGTCGTCAATGCATCTCTCAGTAAAAAAGAAATTAATGAGAGGAAAATATATTTTCTTAAGAAACGCAATTGTGTCATTCATTAAAATGTATTCCCTAATATTATGTACATATATAATCTCAATTGAATATAGAAAAAGAAATGTACAAGGAGACAAGCATACTTAAATTTTAAGCCATTTGACTAATTAAAGGAAGCTCTTACATATACCTATTGAGGTGTGCTACCCATCATCAAAAGTTCTTCATAGGTATTCCTATAAATGTAGTTAAAACAATTAGATGTTCTTCCACAAAGCAATGAAAATCATGAACTTTCATAATTTATAAATAAAAATATTTTTAGCACAAAAGTTCTACCATCATCATCGGTTTATCATCAAATGCAGGAACGCCTTCAAATTACATGTATATAGTACAACTTTTGAATATCTTTAAAATGCATTTGCAATGCAACTTAACTTAAGTTTTATTCTACTTGATGTTGACTTTTGTGGGCGAATATAATTATGAAGGAACTGAAAATAATTACTTAGTACAATTTTTACAGTTAACTGAAACTTGTTACGTGGCTATATAATACTTAGTAGTAAGTATTAATATAAATTAAGTAGCCCAATATGTTAAAAATATTTGTACAATAAATTTTCAAAAAAAAAAAAAAACTATCAAAATAACAACACTTTTGAATTAATTTAATTCAATTGTGGGACCTCAGAGTTTTGTAGTCATATTTGTCTATTACATAACAAATTTTTTAACTATGATTACTTTCATTTTTTTTGTTGTAAATTTTCATTACATCTCTCAACCTTTTATAATCATCTCAAATACGTAGCAGCTATTTATTTGTGAATGACTTCATTGTATTTTTTAGCCCTTCTTCTAAAATGAAAAAGACTCCAAATTAGTTGGATGTGAGGTAATTTTTTTCCAACTGTGAGAAACTATTCTTTTATTAATAGTAGAGAAGTATTTACAGCTTAACAACTCCCACATTGAGTTCAACCAATCAATTTTAAGAGCACTGATAAGGGGAATGAGTATACAAATCAACAGCTGATAAAAAAATACATAGGAGTTATTGACGTCTTGGGGATACGATTGGGCTACAAATTAATAATAATTTGAAGACAATTATTCATTCATTAGTTGAGATTCATAGTATCAGCCTGGATCAGAGTTTAAGTTATCGTCCCTTCTTGAATGATAATTATAGTATTTACTTATGACGTAAATTAGAGCATGAATTTAATTGGTCAATCCATGATGAGTGAGGGAGCGAGTTCGAACAAAAAATAGGAACAAAAAATGTACCTATGAAGGTATACTTTTAATACTTTACTTCACGTATTGTCTAAACTTTTGTATGGATCTGAAAACCCTAGTTTTTATAACACCTTCTTTACTCCATCATCTACTATCTCAATTATTTACTAAACTAACTTTTATATTCAATGATTAATAATATTAATCAAGGATCTTTGAATGTATATATCAATAGTGGTACGTGACTTAGGATTAGGATTCAAATTACTTAAGTACTTTTGTTTTGTTGTTTGGAATGAATATATTTTGAATGACCTCCAACTTTCTATCCATACATCCCTCAAATAGTTTGTGTCAAATATGTTACTTGAATGATTAGTTCCTTAAAATCATTGTAACATTTCATCATTTCGATAATTCCGTTTCTATTTTTTATCTTCATTCAGTGATGTGATCCGTCAACAAACATGTTTTTTTCTACATAAATTGCTGTACATACGTGTCTTCTTATTGATGATTATTTGTCACATGAGCAGGTTTTGGTTATTTTAAAGAAAGTACATGGATATGTTCCTGTAAGTGACTAATAACACCACTCGAAGGTTGTTGACATTACTTTTAAAGTAGGGCTTTACGTATTGACTTGTGGAAAACTTAATGACAATACTTACTTCTAGGTTCAATAAGCATAATTAAGTAATTACGCTATGATCCTATTCATAAATATTATAAAACCTTAATTGAAATATATACTTGAAAATGTTATATGTATGTAGAAACCTCGAGGAAGCATTTAACGTAATCAAAGTATAATTACTAAATGCCATGAAACAAATGTTATTTTTTATTTTAATATTTATTTAGAAATTACGCGTAATGAGGGTTTATGTGTTATTTTTAAGGTCAAAATATTTAGAAAAAGTAGTCTTTGAAAGTTCAAAATTCATTCCATTTATATATATTTATATATATATACATAGAAACTACACGTAGGTACAATTTTTACTCAACTATTCCATTCCTTGAACTTCTTAATTACCATATGGTATGAAAGGTTTGGAGGTCTGTGTAATATAATATGAAGCTGATTTGTAAGCATTGAATATGAATGTCTAATGAGCATGGTGTTATATTTATTGACTGACTCTCTCAACCTCTCTTTATATTGGAGTAAGAAAAGGTTCAGAGATGGGCAAGAGCGTATTTGGTGTTTAACGAGTCAACAATCGAAATTTTTGATAAGGATAGTAGAATAATCGACAGTTGACAAAAAAATGTGACCAATGTGACATAGCTAGTAAGAGGCTATGCTTTGTTTTGTGGCTTTACAGCTATAAATATACATTCGTAACAAAAAAAACAAAAAAAAAACCCAGAGCTCCACTTTGAAATTTTATCACTCATTTGATATTCTAGCAACCCAATCTTTTTTAAGACTCTGTGTGGAACATGAACACAACTACCTTAGACCTTGGCCTCTCCCCATGATAAGTTTGCTGAAAAAATGAATCATTACGAAGAAAAAGGTTTAATTTTATCCAAATAAAATTTATATTGGCATGGGAATATTTATTTCATACGTAAATCATACGTCATGAAATCGAAGTTTCCGGTATGATACAAAAATACTAGGAAATTTGAATTTAACTTTTTTGGAATGGGGATAATTTTGTTTTTTGTTTTTAACAGTTGACACTATTGTCACTGACATTCATGCCAAACTACACGTCAAAATATTTATGACGTGTATTTGAGACACGTGTTTTTCTGTGAATAGCTAAAATCTTTTTATTCCATTTTAAAATGTCTGAAAGATAATGACTAAAACACAATTTAAAGAAATGTTGTTGAATCTGGAAAAGTTACAATGAATATTCCAGACTATATTCTTTTAAAATTTTGAGAATCCGTAGTTTATTTATCGAGATAAATAACCCATTGCTCAAGAAACCAATTCTCCATTATTAAATTTAATAGTATATCTAAACTCAACAGTTATTGTTCTGTAATTATTATTGACTTTATAGAAATTTTGTGAATCCCTTTTAATTGAAAAAAAAAACCGTTGTCACATATGCATTACATTGAAATAAATTTTGATGATTAAATAAAGATTTTTTGATTCCCGGTATTTTAAAATTATTTTGCTCTTTTTAATTCTGAAGCCTGGGGATGTTTCTTATTTTTTTTAATTTACTCATGTACCCTATCAGTGGGGCATCAATGCCAAAGTTTATTTAAATACATATGTATTATAACTAAATTCATATGAATTTTTAAAGCCAATGTCAATTTTTAAGGGGAAAAACTCCGATAACTGATTAAACGGCCTATCCCCCCCCCCCTCCTCCCTAATACAATAAGGATTTGAAAAAAATAATTTAAAGACTATAAAAAAATCACACAGCACATTTAGAAAATTGAACTGATTACCAACCATTCTCCAACGCCCAATACTCGACTGATTAATACTATTATTGTTAATCCAGCTTTAAGGACAGCAACCATGACGTCACTTATGAAGAATGTAACCCTTTATTTACAGCCTTATTCATGGATGAGTCACAATGAGAGCATGTATCAAGGTTATGTATTGTACTCTTGTTGGAAGATGCAGATGGAATAATAAATAAATATCAGATTTATTAATATATTAAATGAATTCAAGTTTCATTTGATTGACGGATTCTTTAGAATAAATAATCTATGTTTGTAGGTCATTAAATAAAAGGCTTCCACTACTAAGAGTAAAAAAAAAAATCTTTTTAAACTTAGTTTTTGTATTACTCAACCAAGGCACGTCAATCAAAGATCACTCAGGTGGGACGTCGTTTATCCAGACTCACACCAGCTACATATGTACTACATAATACATATATGAAACTCACAGGATGTGTTCGTTCCTACACACAAAAGCTATGTAGGTAGGTAGGGCGGCAGGCAGGCCATTGAATAGATATATATTTATGTATCTACATATTAAAAATGTAAGAAATCATAAATAAAAATCTAATTATGTGCCTACATACCTCGGATATTTGACAAATGCCAAATCATCATGAAAACATCAGTCGAATTAGGGCCATAAATGGTGAGTTAGAAACTCACCATGAGAATATGAGAATATCAAGAACAACGACAACGAGAGCAACAAAGTCAGATGACAAAGCAGGAATGAGATGAAGTTAGAGGGAGAGAGAGAGAGAGAAAGAGACTTGCAAAAAAGGAAAAGGGAAACAATAATAATAATCGCATTCAAATCCATGTCATATATGCACACACACATGTATAAAAAAAGTGAAATGTATATACATATAATATAATTAAAACTGTATTTATGTATAAGGAGTAAATTCTCAACAAAGGATTTAGTTTTCACTTCATCTCAAAAAACTACTTACAAAGTAAAAGAATTAAAATATTTAATAATAATTTGCTTGAGTGTACATTTTGTATGTATTATTCTAACAATTCTAGTTGAAGTTCGTTCATCTTGATGTTTGTCTGTTCAATCATTGTTATTTCTGTCGAAGCTTTCCGTCCCTCCTCCGTCCGTTCATCCATCATTAGCTTCACTTATGCAGTTAACAAACAGCTCTGTAGAATAACAACAATAAAAATAACAAATATAGAAAATGAATTTTGAATGAAATATTTATTTTTTTTCTTCCAAAATGTTGTTCTCATCCCACCATGACTTTGTAATATTTACATAGTGTATTTATACAATATAATATATAGCACACATATATATATATATATATATATATATGTTTTTTTTCTTTCATTACTTTCACCTAAGACAGTAGTAGTAGAACGTAAATTTTTACTGTACACACAAATACATCAACTATCAAGTCGTTATCTGTATTGTATCTCGCAACCTTTTATAGAAAAAGAAACAAAACAAAAGGGCTTCTACTCAACTGGTAGTAGTTGGTCCATTCTTACCAACTGCGGAATTATTCTTCGCTCATTAATAAGAAGGCAATCGTTTACAAATTCAAACAAGAGTTAATATTTTAATTTAAACAATGTAGGTTCAAAACAGCAATAAGGGAAAGATAATTAGAAAATCGACAGCAGACAAAAAAAAAATATATATATATTTAATGCAATCTTAATGCTAATTATTCTACCTGTATTTCTTGTCTTCTTTTATTTTATTCATTGTACTAACTAATGTTGAGTTCAAAACAGAGCTGTGGTATTCATACTTGTGAGTTGAACTGCGATCGCACTTAAATTTATATTAAACTTTGATCCGAGCTTCAACTCAGACTCGTAGTTAAAAGACTCAAACTTGAAAAAGACACGAGGCTCACTTACAAACATCGTTTTTTTTTTTTTTTTTTGAACCAGAAATTATTATTTAAGGGTCATTTGCATAATTAAACTTAAATAGCTATGATGACTGAATCAGAGAAGGGGTAAACTTGTTTTTGGAATGCAGAATCGAGTAACACTTAGAATTTATTATACTTAAATCCAACTCGTAAAAAATCACTAAATAATAAATTTGATTCCAAATCATCATACCTAAGCTGAACTAGTCTTTAAGTGATGGAAGCTTTTTCTGAAGAAAAAGATTGGTGGTGAATGTTGAGCTCAGGACAAAGTATAAAAAAATCCCTACTTATTAAAGTTAAGGAGACCAAATTTTGCGATGAATGAGTTGACCGGCATGTTCACCCCCTCAACTATTCCACCTTGATTCTGTGTCGGTACAATACATAGAAGAATAGAATAGAAGTTACATAATATCGTGGATCAGAAGCCAAAATGTAACAAGTGGAATATGAAATATTATTGTTTTAAGATGTTGACGGTTGAAATTTTTTTAAATTTTTAATATTTATAATTGCAACGGAAATTTTACTACACACAAAATATACTAACATTTAGTTACATTATTTGCCAAAAATGGATAATAACTATATTAGACAAATAGTGACTTGTTACTCATTGGCTATATATAGGTCCACGATATGTTCGTATTTAATTTCGAACCCAATCAAGAACACAATTGTAGAATTAGCAGTTGAATTTTTTTTTAGAGATGAAGCTATTTAGTGGTTATATTTTTACAATACTTTATTGATCGTTTATTCAACGCCTTCATACTTGAATTTTGTAATTAAATGGAAGAAGTAGACAAATCTATGAAACGAATTCAAATAATTATTGACATTTAAAACATTATGAAACCTTTATCAAACTAATTGTTTTCTTTCAGTGATATACTCTCGTCTTCATTGGTCATGAAAGCTCTTTATAAGTCAAACTCAATACTGATCTTATAAACTATCTACACTATTATAATTCACATTCATTTACGACTCTGAAAAAATAAAATAAAACTACGCAACTTCGAATCTGATTCCAACTCCTCTAGGAATAGATTTAAAGTTTTTAACCCCACCAAATTGAAAAATGGACACCTTATTAATTTAAAGTTTCTTAATAATATAAATATTTAATTGTATACAAAAATGTGAGACTCTAATTTAAGCGTATCATGATTAGTATTTTCATTCTAACTGTACTAAAATCATTTCTGCTACATACTTTTTTTTTCTAATTTTTCTTTATTCTTTTCATAAAAGAAATATCATTTTTAGATAATAACATTTTATAATTATAAAAAGTATTGCAAATTAGTTCTCAAAAAAGAAAATTGCATCAATTAAATCTTCATTTAGTTTTTCTTCGTGAGTCAGATTTATACATGTAAAGAGGAGAGAAGAAAATACGTTCCTCAATAATTTGGGTTCAAGGTCATTTCAAAACTGAAATTGGTGCAGGCATAAGATTATTTGTATAATATAATAATAAGATATTAGTGTATAAACTTAAGTTGTGAAGTCGGAAGAATATTTTACGACTCCAGCCCTTTAAAATTGTACGACTTCTAAATTGTAAAATTACGTGAATCCAACTCTTGGTCTAAAGAAAGGGAACTCCACCAACTCCCTGGATTTGAAAAAGGGTTACCTTGAAGTTCTACTTGAAACAAAGCCACAAATTTGAAGTAGAAGCACTTTATAACACCTATGTACGTACATGAAACGTAAAAAAAGTTAAAGTATACAATATTTAGAGGTACGTACGTATTTCCTCGATCTCTGTGACATAAAAGATCTCTTTTATGATTTACCTTTATGCTTATATCACTATATGAGTTAAAATTCACCGTAATACCTAGTTATGTTACATACATTAGCATATTAGGGGTTGACGTTCTGAGAAATGACAAGGAGGAGGAGGTTTATGGCCTACGCCGTTACTTACCTAAAATTGATAGATCCTTGAATTTAAATTGTGTTTCGGGTAATGCCTAAATAGATGTAGGTACTACAGTTATTGAGTTGACTTTTAAAAGTATCTATTTTGAAATATTCCAAAAAAATGCAAATCCATTGACTCTTAACCTTACTATCGCATTTGCATATTATATGATATATACTTGTTGTCTCAATAGAAACTTTATTCTAGATACCTCTTAACCTTTTCTTTAAAAAAAGAAAGATAAGAAAGGTTTAAAATCAAATCAGATCAGAGCATTAACTACTAAAAACATAACTTGTTCCTGGAATAAACAAAAATAATTCAAAGTATTTTCTCTTCAACTGTTTTCATCAATAGACTCTTTTTATAATGAATTCAAAAGGTCATTTATTAGTTCTTCTTCATTTGTCCAAAGAAAAGGTATGAAACAAAGTCGTGAACCGATTAAAACGTGAATTGTTTTTGTCTCTTTGGCCAAGAGACGACTATTTCCACGTCTGGTAGTGGGCACAGAGGGTGCCATGTATAATTTTTGTATAACTAACTATGCAACCTCCACAAATTTATCTTGTTACTTCAATTAAAATAATCTGAATTCTGTCAAGGGAAGACAAATATAAGTGAATATAGTATATATATATATATATATATACTTAAAAAGTGACATCTTGCGGGAGGGAAGATAGTTGTCTCGTAGCCAATGAAATCTCTCAAAGCTAACAGTTACATTTAACCAAGGCTACCAGTTGATCATCTCAAAATTTTCCTTTTCTTTTTGAAAATCGAGGTTTCGAGGAGAGAAAAAAACAGCAAAGTAGTCGGTGATAAATAAAAAATAAAAAATGTTGATGTAATGGGCATAGGATTCTGATGTATTATGTACATATGTAAATATGGAACCTGCTCTTACAGACCCTTCACAAATGACACACATAACTAATTATTTAGGTACATATACATATGTATGTATGTATGTACATGGATAGTAGTGCTTGAATGAGATAATTAAGTATATCAAGGAACTATGAGTCATAATTTCATTCGGCCCAATGATTTATAAACTTAATAGATGGGAGAAAGTCACCATTTAAAACTATATTTGTTTGTATGTATGTAGGTAAATAACCAAGCTAATTTGACTTGCTTCTTCTTCTTCTTTGTGTATGTACATGTCTATGCATGTATCTTTGAATGCAAAGCTATAAAAAGAAGGCATTGTTAACCATACATATATACATACATTTTCAAATGTCGAGGAATTTTTAAAATTGATGACAATATATGTGGTGTACATAGACATGGAGTAAATCTTTGGAGAACATGAAAAATAATAATTTTTTGATAATGGGAGAAAAGATAGAGAAATGTTGGCAAGAAGGGGTCTGTCTCTTTCTTGTCCCCTCAAGACAAATATCTTCTACGTGTAAAGTCAGAGTATTATCAAACATAGTATATTATTATATTTTGTATGTCTTTATAACAAGTGTATTATTAGATGAAAACACAAATCAAAATGTCAGAGTTCTTCTTCTATTGTGATACATTTGGATGCAAATATCTATTCAAAAACTCCATTTGATTTTCCAAATACTTACTAATTACTAATGTAAGTACGGTCATGCTCTACAAACATGTACAATGTATGTATGAGGAAATTAAAAAATTCAACCATGAATCATGGGTATTGAATCAATTTACGTCACCCTAAGTATAAATGAAATCAAAATGAGATACTCATCGCTCTAATAATTATAATCATCATTTATCAAAAAATAACTACTTATTTATAGATATTTATATACATATCTTTGTTACAAGGAGTAGGAGGTAGGTGTTTAATCTTGAATTGTTTGCATTCGTTCATTAATAATGATAATTATTATTATTGTTAATAAACAAGACTCTTTTTGTGGATAAGAAGGAAATAAAAGGAGGATTCAAAGATTCCATTGGAGCATCATTCCATGAAAATAATTCGTTTTAAAAAAAGAATTCGTTGAAATGGAAGTAGGAACAGTTAAACAATGCTTTATAATCATTCATATATGTATTTGTAAATATTATAGAAATGATTATTGTCTAAATTTACTTTATAAACTCATAGCAATAGGCATTCCAGCCTTGGAATTACTCATCAGAGCGCCCAATGTATAAAGAAGAAGTCTGCTTCCATGGTTTAACTAACGTCATTTATTTCTTTCATCTTACATATTCAAGAGAGGAGAGAACCAACCACCTTTGAGTGTACAGTTATGCGTATTGAATCTCTTAAATGAGTCCAAAAATAGTACTAGCATTTGTTTATGGAGAATACCACGAAGACACCACACCTCTATTTTTTGTTATCATTATTATTATTATTATTATTAAAGTATTTTTTATTTTTATTTTTCCAAAAATGAGAATCATTCAATATGAGTAATTGTGGAATTTCATTTAAATGAACCAATGCTTCAAATGAATACATTAACCATTTTTAGAAAAATCTTATTTCTTCTCTCACGTCTCTCTTTTTTTTTTTTTTTAATATTATTATTTTTACTTTTTCAATCCGTTTTTTAATTAAAAACAAAAGACCAAAACAAAAGCAACCTTATGAATTGTCTACGAGTCCGAAAGTAACTGTTGAGCGAGACAGGCCTAAGTACAACTCGAGTCCGAGTTCCCAGCTCTGGATTGAGGTGAACATTTTGGATTATATAAATGATTTGATATTTTAAAAAGTGTACTATTACATATACAGTGTTTGATGTCTCTTGACTTGTAACATGTCTCTTTTGCAAGAATTTAAATGCTCCCACGTCATCATCAACATCATCAAATGCATGATTATGTTTCTTCACAATAAAGTTGGTAGCTCCTACAGTCCATGCATGTAACAACATACATAAATATTGTTTAACATAATTTATTTATCTGAGGAAAGAATATAATGAAGTCACCACTTTTTTTGCAAAATATTTAGACATATTTAATTAAAATCCAAAGGAGGAAATGTGGGCTTATTATTATTATCCATCTATTAAAGTATATCGATGATGCTGATAGAAACCTTATCATCAAGTTATAGAATCTCCCCAGTTCAGTGACTTTTTAGTATCATGATACCATTGCTCCAAAAAAAGAAAGAAAATAGCCCCAAATACCCTTGCCCATTCTTTCCAGTTGTGGATCTACTCTCCAATATTATATGGAAGACAATTTTTCAGTTCTTATCAAGAGCTAGCTCGAATTTAAATCATCAACGATCAGAACACTAATTCTGAAGAGTAGACAAATCGACAGCTGATAAGACTATAGACATTATCATGTTTGAAACACATTGATTTCATGATCCAGTTGATGAGTCTGGACATGCAGAGTCCTTATTTCATCGTAAACAAAGTCATTAAAAAGAGAAAAAAAGAGAAACTATCTCTAAATAATATTGATTCCATGTTGACAACTGCAAGCCTTTCAAAGGAATTTCCCCTGATTGACAGTTACTAATAATAATTATAATAATCTAAGGAAGCCCTTGGTTGAGTTCATTTTGAATTTGGTACGCACTGTTTATGATAATTCATTGAGAGAAAGATTTTATTGGAAACAAAAAAAAATCATTTTTTTAAAAATATATTTTCCCTTCTATTTTATTAACTTTTATTCTTAAGTTACCACAAAAGTACATAATATGGTATTTTTATATGAATCGACTTCACATACAATCAGAAATTTCTCATCATAAACAAATATTTATCACAAGGAAAATCTACGATAAAATCATTTTATATAAACGGAATAATTATAACACTATAGAAGAAGAAAAAAATAAAAGATTTATAATTAGTTGGTTGTTTAATTACCACATACGAATAGTATATTCATTTTTGACAAAATGTTTTTCTTCTATAATTTAATATTTAAATATATATATGAATCATCAGCACAAAAGCAATCTCGAACAAAAATCAATCAAAAATGAGAACTTTTTTTTTTTTAACAAATAAATAAACTGTCAAATATATTATTGACTCTAAGTTCAAAATTATAGATTGGATTTAAGAATGTGAAATCATGTAAAGTCTTGAGCCTTCATTATGAAACTTTATTTGGCTCTGATATGACCTTTAAAATAGGTAAAATCTATGATAAATTTTTCCTTCCATTATGATTGTAAACTTCTTCGACAATTTAAGTGCAATTTAAAGTCTCTCTAAATGCCATCCTCGACGAATTTAGCGTCCTTCACTTCAAAAAACAAACAGTGGGAAGAAGTGAAGGCCTTGTACGTCACTGATAAGAATAATTAATTAATCAATTCATCAAAGAAAGGGTTGGATAATAATAATAATAATTGAATGAAGAATACAAATGTACTCCAGACTCATTTTTGAGACAGAATATCCTGATGAACCATTCACCTTCACTAAAATATCCAATATTCTTTTTTTTTCCCCATGATTTCTCTACATTCTTTTAAAAGTTATTGATGAAGAATACTTGTCTAAAATATGCATCAATATGTATGTATACATTTTTCATTGCTTCAACACAATATAGTAATTTTATTTTAAGTAGTGATTTTCAAATATAATTTTTATTAAATTTGAGTTGTATTTTAACAAAAAAAATATATATATATATTTCTATTAAACTACGAGCTTAATCAAGAAAATGATGAATCAGGTAGTTTTTCATCAATGTCATCATCAATCCAACCCATCATTTTATTGTTCCTTCAATGCATTTTTTTTTCTAAGGAAAAAAAATGACTTATCTATGTATATAATAATATGAGAACCAAGACAACAAAACTAAATGAAGGCTCTTGATCAGGGGGGTACCAATTAAAGTACCCAATGAATTGTATATTATACATATCGTGTATACTGCGTTATACTACCTAAAGCTCATATTTTTTGGGCATTTAAATATAAAGACTATAATAAAAAACATTGACCGAAGGACACTGTGTATATATATATATTTATAAGGTAAAAAAAAATTAAGATTTTATGATTTTTATTCGAGATAGTTTGCTTTTGTGCTGACGCACGATATATATATATATATATATACCTAACAAGTTCTTAATTTTAATAGTACCTATATATAATCTTGAGAGTATAATCTAGGAGTTGAATCATTTATGGTCTATCACTCCCTTCCTATTTATAGTATAGTATGTACAATTTACAATAAGTAGTGTTGATACAACGATATGATGTTGCAAAAAAAAAAAAAAAAAACCAGGTAGGGCCATTTGGATTTCAAGTTAGCAGCATGGAAGAGGACAAATATATCATAAGGAAAATAGAGCACCTTACAACATCAAACATTTTAAATGTAATCCCATTATACGAGAAATTCAGTTTATTCTAAATATACATATAACATGTTATGTACATATCATACGTAATGAAATGTTTGAACCACGTAGAAAAGCTATTTAGGCTTGTAAACTTAATTTTTTTTTTTTTGAAATACGAAGGTAAACGTGTTAAAGATGACATATGTGAGTAATTGTCATTTTCATACTTCGTCATTGAAGTCACATTTTCTTATTCTCTTACTCTTAATTACTTACTCACGTGATAGTCCCTTTGTAACAATGAAACACAAGGACTCTCTTTCCCTTTTTGCGTGTATTTTCTCCTCACTTTTTTTTTCTTTTCTTTTCTCTCTCTCTCTCTCTCTCTTTCGTGATTTTTGCAGCTCTCCAAAGCTTCTAGTTTATTTGTTGTTGTGTATGTTTTCGGCATATTTTATACACTCGTGAAGAAGGAAAAAAAAGAAGAAAGCTGCAAGCAACGACAAAAAAAAAAAAAAAAAAAATGGAGGAAGGAAGGAAAAAGGTTACAACATCTGCATCCCTTTAGTTGTAAACAATCTTTCCTCCCCTCAAATACTGTTGTTATTATAGTACCTTCATAGAATTATATCATATTAAATTATTATACTAATTCCATTCTTCCTTTTTGTTCAACAACGCCAACACAGGCATTAATTTAAGGACTATGAATCATGCCTGAGATACAATCACACCATCTAACGGAGAATCAAGAATCAAACAAAAGGGGAGAAAAAAAAGGAGAGCCCTTGAATTCTGTGACGTCAGAATCAAAATAATTATGTGAAGCCTCTGCTTCGACGAGTTTTAATATTAATCATTAGAATAATAATAATACTCCATCCTAAATAGTGTGTATGTCGTTAACGAATATTATTCTTACTTCTACAGCAGCACCATTTGAAATTTTTGATTATAGCTTAAGTACAGTTTCCGTTTCCGGTCGAAAATTTGTTTAAATATATATATATATATTGTTTTTTTAATAGATTAACAACTTTTTTTTCCCATTTTTCTCATTGATGGGAGGATCTATAAGTTATTTGTCTTGGAAAACATATGTTTAACGTCTAAAATAATGACTTGGAAAAAGGAAAGAAGAAAAAACCATTAGATCTCATAAATTTAATTAGAAATGAGTTTTAATCGATATTTTCCCTTGTTTTATAAGCATATTGTCATATATTTTTTATTTTTTTTTTCCATACAAGGCAAAAAATAACTAATACTACGTATGGTTTCAACCACTAACACGTCTCAATCTCTTTCAAAGTACAGATCGTTTCTTTTGTTTTGTTTTTAAAAAGTAAAAACAACCACAAATAATTTTGTAAATATATATCAATTAGCAGACAGAGTTGAAAATAATAATTTATTTTTTTCTTCATCATACTATAAAATATGACATTTGTAAACTTTATGACAAAATATTTTTTTTGATTTTTTTTTTTTTTTTTGTAAAAGTTCGATTACTTTTTCGTTTGTTTTTTTCTTTTTGATCAAAGCAGGTATAATTCCATTGATTCCCCCTCACACTCCCTCTCCTATTTAAGCACCTTTCTTTTGAAAGGTAACTGACATTGATTTTCTGATCTTATTATTTGTTACCATTCATTTCATTACATTCATATTAAATGTTGTCTAGTCCATAGCTCACAATTCATTCCATGTTTGTTTGTTTTTTTATAAAAAAATGATACTAATTCATTTTACCTGTGAGCCGTTTTAAGTGAAGTTCATTTTTTTTATTACCATTATTTCGCCACCACTACTTCCCATCACACAAAGTACGTACTTCCTTTCGTCAAGAGGAACTAGAGTATTTTGGATGGTTTATATTAGCGTACAAGCTAATGGACGACATTTAAAAAAAAAAATGACAATAACTAAGTAATATTTTTATTTTTTTTGAACCCTCGTTCAGTGAGTATAAAAAACAAAAAAAAAAAACATTTTTATTTTAGTTTTCGTTACGCATTGACAATAATGATAAATACAAAAAAAGCAAAACAAAAAAACTCCATTCATCGTCTCATCCTAGCAAAGTGAAGTGTATATATATGTATGTGTGTGTGTTTATATCAGTGACTTAAAAAAAAAAGGAGTGAAATATTCCCGTCTTCTGCTGGTTGGTTCTCGAAAGAGTAAAACATATCTACAGTCACACCAAAACATAACAAGACTACCCTCACACGAAATTATTATTATACAATATAACTACTACCATTAGTCTCATTCCACTCACAATATACATTAACATACGTACATTTTTAGAACTAAATGGCAGACGCAGTTTCCTCACATAAAAGGATCGCCGGCCCTCAGTTCAGTAGCTGCGAACAACACACATCCAGTTCTTCTACTCGTACACAAAATACAATTACTAATAGGAAATCCACTCGGGACATGTATATCTATCAGAATCCTCATCACCACCTTCATCAACCTCCAAACATACAGACGCATCGAAGACTTTTACCAAAGGAACCCTATGGAAAGCAACAATTTCCTCGCAATTTTGTCAGTAAAGTAAGACATGCAATTTTCTATACAAACCTTTTGGTTATTTTTATGTAATCTGTTATTTTATGCAATCATGTGATGAAATTGCTTTAATTATCATTATTATTATTATTATTATTATTTTATATTTGAACGTACTCTGTAAAGTACTCTAATGGTCCAACTTGATGGCCCATCCTTGATTTTTATGAGATATAAAGTTATGGAGAGCAAGAGAGAAAAGATGGAAATCCCTTATTGGACCCGTTTCCAACTAAAACTCATAATAAGTCCATAATTTGTTTTTTTAATCAAATATAAAGACTCTACGAGTCAATGGGCTCACAATAATGTCCACCACTCAGTTAAATTGTTCTATTTACATATTATGTACTCAGAGTCTTCGTGATAGGGAAGGACAGAGGTCTCCCTAAGAAAGGCTAGGTCTAGGCTAATAGTAAAAATGATGTGTTTAATATACCTCTTCAGAAATGTTATTTGCCCGTCCAATGTCCGGACCATTCGTTTCGTGAATATATCAAACTCTTTGAATCAATCTGGATTGTTCAGTGATGTACCATCAACTAACATTTTATTTTTTTGCATGTATGTGGATTTTAATACAAAAAGAGATTTACTCCGGACCTAACGGGGAATTGCTACATATATATATATATATATATATATATATATATATATATTACATGTGCAATAAATAAGTATTAGCCGCATACAGACTGCTGTTTGACAAATGTCAACATCTTAGTCATCTGAGTTAATACATTACATATACATAATGTATACATATATGTATGTAAATGAATGAGGTAAATATGTAGTGGCTTTCTGACAACAACAGACATAGAGAGGACCACAGAACTGGCATTTTCCAAATATTAATAATAATCATTATAAAAATAATTATTTTTTATTTTTTATTTTGTAAAAGTAAAGTTTTTAGAGCTGTTAGTGTTTATAAACTACATATGTATATATATATGTATTTTCACTTTATATTCCCTACCTCTATATATACTTACATATAACATATACATATATATGTACATAAATAAGCATAAGTGTAAATAGACAAAATATCACATAAATGAAAGTTAGTTAGTAGCAAGAAGCCAACTAAGATAATTTATACACAATAATATCATTTGAATTGTAAATGTGTTTTGCCATTTCTTGTGAACTTGATACAGGAGGAGGAGGAACATGAGGCACAAGGAATGATTCAAATTGATGTATGTATGTAACGGCTTACAATATTCATTTTTCTCTTTGCTTCTTACTAGTATTAGTTATGTAGTATACCTCTAAGATTATTTGATTTCGAAACTTCTAATCATAAGTCATCTTGAAGGACTTTGTAATAATAATAATAATAGAAGTCGTTGTTGTAGTTGTAATAATAATATAATTATGAACAGTTAATTTCGTTTTCTTCTCCAATGATATTTCACATGTAATATACCTATATATATATAGTTGTATACTCTTGTAAGTACAATAGAGATGAAGTCCAATAAATACTATTAAAAGATTATGATGCAATATAATTGATTGGTGCGTTTAAAGAACAATTAGAATTCCTCATAAAAATAATAATAAGTTATTACTCTCTAGAAATGAACTTTTCCCCACCTTCTTAATCCTTCAATATATGTACATATATATAATATGCCGTAGAGTTAATCCGTTTTGATGATGCTATTTATATATATATATTTTTTTGTCATTTCACCACCAAGGTTTCAAATTTCGTGTGTGAATATTCCTATTTTGATTCTAATTATACATTTTGTACAACATAATAATATAAGCTAATGGAGCTCTATATGTCAGGCGTTTATTCTTGCTGTACTTCCTCTTTGCAATAATTACGCTTTGTGGATAAAATAGTTCAACCTTATTGAATAAAAACACATACATATATACATACATACATTTAGGTAGAATATATATCTAGGCAAAAAGGCATTTATAAACCATATATATATTAATATATGAAATAACCATTTCGGAACTTTTATTTAAATATTATTTACTCAACCTCTAATATCCATATTTTGTTGTTAGTGGTCAATTTTATTCGCAATTAAATCCCACTTAGTAATAATTATTATTAATACATACTCTTGGTTGTTTTTTTTTTTTTGTAAGAAAAATTAAAAGGTTACTGCTTTTCTTTACTTCAAGGCTTGGTTTTATATTATTACTTCAATGAATGAGATAGTGGTTTATGAAAAAAACAAGATAATTCTGTAATTATATTTTATACTTTGAAGATGTATTGTTCAAAAAAATAAATAAATAAATGTAAATTTTATTCCAAGTCATTGAATTTGTGTGTATCATTCATTATATTACAAGTGCTCTGGTAATCCCTAGTTTATAGTAAATCTCAATATGCCTAAAAAGTTAAGGGATTTATTCACATTCACATTCTTATAAATAACGTATATTTTCTTCCTTCCAGCCTCTAATTCCTATTCGCGAAGGAAGCGAAGAGTCCCTGCAATTACTATCAGCCTTCTCTGAAGAAGACGACGAAGAAGAGGAAATCATGCTTCCTCCTCTTTCATCGGATAGTTTTTCCAATACGGATCAAGTTCGAATCGTTGGTTCGTCGTCCAGTGTGGACTTCTCAGAGGAGGATGAAGAGGAGGAGGATGACATGTCAGATTTACTCCTACGCCTTCAGCAAAGTCAAGCTAGAATGGAGCACATAAAAAGAATGCTTGTAAACCAAAGAGGATTTATAGTAGAGTCCCTGAAGAAAATGGCGGAGGCACAGGTATTCAGTGATATAATAATAGTGACTGCTGCTATGCATGTAATTCCTCTTTTGCTATCAGAAAATGATCAAGAAAGGAAGCATTAGAAACTATCTGCATAGGCACTTCTTCAAAATCATATTTTTTATTTACAAATTACTTTTATTTTAATTAAAGAGTCAATGGAAGAAACCAAAGGCACAAAATACTGCATCTACTATGACCCGAATTCCTATTAGTTGTGATGAAGAATCAGAGTCCTCTTCATCCTACGGAAACCATAGAGCTCAAACACCGTCCCCAGATTTTAAAATTTGTCCTATGTGTGAAGTTCCTTTTCCTTCGAATATGGATGACTTAGACTTTGAGTCCCATGTTCTCGATCATTTCAGTTTCACCATGAATGATGAGACTGAACCTGAGAGATATGCAGGAGCTGCGGGATCGTCATTGTCAGATACCTCTTGACACAATGAGGACTTTAGTCTCTTAAATATTTTTTATTGTTTCATTCCATTTTCAGTTTTTTTCTATCGTTTTGACCGTTACAAATGTGATATTTTAGTTCATTAAACAAAAATATAGAGATTTTATTTATAGATTTTTATCTTCATGTCATGTGATTAACCCACTTTTTGAAGAAACAAAGTGTATTATTATATTTATTGTATGTATTACAAATCTTATTTATTGGTGCAAATATACACAGATCATTTTAAATCTGTATCTTAACTATTACATATCTTATAAATGAATTTTAACAAAATTTTGTATTTCAGTATGGATCATAGCAGGACAGAGCCTTGGTTGTAACAATGTACTCTCTTTTCTCTCCGGGCCATTGGTCACAAAATTTAAAACAATTCCCACACTCACTTATGTAACCTTCCCCAAATTGTCCAGTCAATGGACGTAAGTATGAAATTATCTTTCTGTAAGTCAAGTCATACTTTCGTAGTTCCACAAGATTTACGTATTGTCCAGAGCATGTACACCTTTGAAGACTAATGGCTGTTGTACAAGTTAGTCCATCACCATTACATTCTTCTATGCACGTACGAGTTTCATTTCCTCTTGGTGAACACTTTCTCGTCGATAGAATGGGAGGAGTCCATTTAAAGCTATTTCAATTTTTTAATAATACAAAAGTTAGTTAAATCGAAAACTTATTCTCGTTATCTTCAAGTAGAAAATAAACTTACTTTTTCTTCACATCTTCTTCAAAGTCCCTTTTTCCACTCTTGATTAGGTTTAAATCCTCCTGTTTTGTCGAATAACCAGAGCCCTCCTCTACATTCCTATGTTCTAACATAAATCAAGATATATATACATAGATGATAATATAGTTGAATTGTTATACACTAAGTGCATACATAATATAATTGTTTTTTCTCACCTGATGAGGTCTGTACAATATTGAGATTGGAAGTATTAGATAATTTAGAATTTTCTGTTGTTGTCAAATCTTGTCTTTCAAGGTCCACTTCGTTATTAGTATCAGTATAAATCTCTGGGGTTACATCCTTGGGCGATGTTTTTTTGTGATTATCATCATCCCGTGCCTCAGGGTCCGAACTCCCCTCATTGTTCTGTCGATTTATATCATCACTTTTCCTTTCTTTTTGTTTATAGCTCGACAATTTTGATTCTTGATTTGATAGAGCTCCCTCATACTCGGCTTTGCTATTATCTTCCATGGACAATTCATGACTATCTTTGACATTGCCACTGTAAAATGTCTGATTGATCCTACTAACTGTACTATTATTTTCACTTGAATTCATATTATTTTTTTGGTCTTCATAGGACACATTTTCATTCTCAGAGTTTAAATGAATACTTCCCTCATGATTTGATCCATTTTCATCCATTGTTGATGAGTCTAAGTTATCTTGATTCTCATCATCTGGGTAAGATGCATCATCAACACCCTCAGAAGTCTCTTTTTCTAAGTCTTCATCTTCGTCAGACCTTGATTCAACTTTAATATTATCTTTAGGTATATCCCTAACATCTGTGTTCTCATATGAATCAAATGGCTCATCTTTGTCTGATAGTTCATTCTCTGAAGGAACAATCACATCCTCACTTCCTGAATCATCATCTTCAGAAGGATCCATCTCTGTTGTTTGGTTACTACTATTCGATTCAGGAATATCCTCTTCTTTCTCTACTGAAACATCATTTACACTCATATTCTCCAATGAATCAATATCTTGATCTTCTTTTTCTTCAGATTCAGTTCCGGAAATATCGTCTTCTGTCGAACCATTCCTACCCTCAACTTCAGAGCTGTTTGTATTATCTAACTTATTGGAAGGAGTTGTTCCTTCAAGACTGTCTTTATCAATATCTATTGGATGCTGAGTGGATTTGACTACGTCTTCTGTAGATGTCAACAGTGCATTAGGATCTTTTTCGTCGTTATACTCGTTCGAAGGATAATTTTCTCCATCGGGATCTTTTTCATCGTTATATTCGTTTGAAGGAGACTTGTCCCCATCAACATTTTTATCATCGCTAAACTCATTTGATTGAGGTTTCTCATCATCAACATTTTTTGCATCGTTAAGTTCGTTTGAAGGATGTTTGTCTCCATTTGGATTTTTTGCATCGTTGTACTCGTCAGAAGAAAATTTTTCTGCATCGATATCTTCTTCATTGTTATATTCGTCTGAAGGAGCTTCATCTCCATTGGATTTTTTTTCATCACTATATTCGTCTGAAGGAGATTTTTCCCCATTTGTATCTTCTTCGTCGCTATACCCATCTAAAGAAGATTTTTCCTCATTTGAATCTTCTTCGTCGTTATATTCAGTTGAAAGATTATTTTCTCCGTTGGTATCTTCACTACTTTGGTAACTGCTATTCAACTCCTCAACTTCTTGATTTTTTTTATTTTTGCTCACATTGTCATATTGAGATTCATCATCATTTACTTCTGAACTTTCTGTATATTCGTCAAGTTCTTTGATATCAGAGCTTTCAATTGAGTCATTCATGTTACTTGTTGAATAATCCGTATTTGTTTCCTTTCTTTTGGTTGAATTACCAATGTCCTTATTTATAATTACATTCACCTCAATTGACTTTTTTCTATCCTCCATGTCCTCGGCGGCTCTCTCTATCCTCACTTTTTTTAATTTTTTACTTTTATAATAATCAGTTTTAGGTTTTGTTTTCGATTTGAAAATTCCGTGACGATCAGATAAGTCATCCTTGCCATTACTCTCATCACAAATATGAACTAACTTTTTCCATCCTGTGTTTTTAGTGGCCTGGGATTGTTTTTTGCCTTCTTTGAACCATGTTTTGCATCTTTCATAACAGCTATCACAAATCTAAAATAGTCAGTCCTTAACCGATATCACTCAATCTGTCTATTTCAGGATGGTCTTATGAACATGTATTACTTACATCATCAATTGAATCCACTCCACTCGTTGTAATTTTATCTCCAGTTGTTGAATTGAAGTAAGAGCTGTCTTTCAGTCCTATTTTAACACCTTTACATGTGCATCTTTTAATGTACGTGTTTACTTGGCACATTTTTTCATCAATGCAGATACTTTCACACTTTTGTAATGTATCACCATGTTTTGAACATTTTATATCTTTCAAAGTGTAACCATTTCTACATAAATGTGAATTCGAAGCATGAATTGTTATGCTAAGTTCACTCTACATATAATTGATTACTCTACTCTTTATTTTATTAAAAAAATACATATCAGGAAACTTAACATGGATTTGCACATAGTATGACGTAATATTCTTAAATTTACTAGGGCCTTAATAGGGTCAAAATTTATAAAGAGTCTTCATATTCTGGTCGACTAATTAATGTGGTACTTAGATGTCGAAACACCATTTTGACACGTCAGGAACTGCCGTGTTTTCAAAATGTCTTTCTCCTCAATGTCCTCTGCAAAATATCTCACATAGCAATCTTCACTGTACCTCTGAACCTCTCCGCCAAAAAGAGAAAAAATAAGGGCCCAAAATCAGTTGATAGTTTAGCTCATTCTTTCCAACTGTGGATTCTCCTTCAATAATAGGTGGAAAGAAGTTTTTCACAGTTTAACGAGAGTTAATTAGAGCATAACCAATCAACATTTAGAGCATTTACATGGGCCAAAAAAAAAGTACAGAGGAAGTTTAGTGATCAGGGGTGTCCACAGGATTTTTGCTGTTGTTGGAGGATGGGGGGGGGGGAAGAGAAGGACTGCTCACCTCTGCGGACGCCCATGGAGTTGTTGATACTATGGGGAATAATATTGTGAAATTTGCCAGAGACTGACGATGTCTTTTCAAATTTTATTTCCATAAACAATTAACTTGTGATTTCACAAAACCTCACTTATAAATGTTTTTTTATTCATTTATAGAATGTTTTTGATTTTATAAATCAACGTCCTTTGAATTACGTAGAGAGGATAGTTTCAAAATATTACGACAATCCCTAAAAGGGGATATAAAGGGGCCCTTAACACTATTGCATAATCATTTAAGGACCCTGAAATATGTGTCTACAAATCCTAAATATGTATGTTGTTTTCCTAATATCTGTATTTGTAAATATTTTCATTAAAACTTAGTAATTTTATATTTTGCAGTATATATAAAATTACTATAGTTTAACATATATGTAAATAAAATATAAATACTATTCGTATTTTAAAATTTTGAATCATACTGTGTCGTTCCTTTTTTAGTTTCTGTCATTTCCATTCTTCTGCTCCTTTTATCCTCATCCCCTTGTTTTTTATGACGACTTTGATGTCGATGCATTTCTTTCTCATGATGATGATGATTTTTTTTGTGGTGATGACTTTTTTTATGACTTCTATGATGATGTTTAGCACCAAGATGCCCTTTTATGCCACTCTCTTCCATTCTGAGAGTTTCAATTTTTCTTTTGTCGTCTAAACTCTCAGATTTAGTTATTTTCCTATTTTTTTTAGCCTCTTGTACTCCACTCACCAATACATTTTCTAGTAGATACAATATTCCTAAAACAACTATACAACTAAATTGATTCATCACGCTAATAGCATGGAGTTTCTATATTAATAATAATAAATCTTTTAACATCCTGAATGATTTATTGTTATACCTTTAAATCACATATTATGTGAAGTTAAATTGAAAGGAGTACAAAAATATTGAAATATGTTCAATTGAAACAAGAGTTTTAATAATTTCCTTGTATCCGTTCTCAAAGGAAATATAAGGAACCTTTTAAAACTAAACCAATAAAAATGACGTCCCATTACAATCAAGGGTTTTGAAAGTAGACAAATCCTCATACACTGTAAGATTTTAAATATATCTATTATAAGAATCTATTGGTCCTTCAGGATTTGCGGATTTGCTACGTCAATGAAATCTTTTAGACCTATTTGACCACTCATGGTCAAATATGAATGAGCTGGGGCGCTCCTTTTGATCGAATAAACTCTGAGAGATAATGTAAGGTTTGCATTTGGTTTTAAGCCTTTTTTCTACAACTTATGAAGTATGTAATATTAAAAATCAATAAGAAGTTATGAAATAGTGATAAAATATCCTCAAAATGCAATATTTGCATTTTTTTAAGAGGAATTGCTATCATTAACCATAAGCCCTCTAATGATACATCACGTCGAGCTTTTTTGTCCACTCGCAACCCTGACTCACAAAAGGGAAAGGAAGTATTTGGAAAAACAACTGGTAGCTACCCTTCTGTATTTTCCTTGTTGCCAACTTGTTAATATTTGGCAGAACTTATTATTTAGATATACTATATACTTATAAATTCTACCAATCACAAACCAATCGTTACTACTTGTAATATATTCAAAATTCAAAAAAAGGGCGCGTAATCCTTGATTTAATATATTTTGTATGCATCAAAATCATAAATAATAATAATACCCTTTTTGAGTTTATAACAACTCGTAGATTCAGCTGCTTAAAATCTAGAGTCAAATGATGAAAATCAGCTGAAGGGAGAATATAAATTGTATTTTTGTTTATCCCAAAAAGCTCGTCGTGACATATTATTAAGATGCGACTTTTGTAAAGAAATATAACAGTTTTATTATATAAAAAAGGAAAAAAACAGTTGGTAATCCTGTTTTTTTTTTGAATTTCTGTTCATTCTTTGTTTGATCATTGAAGAGGAAAAAATATTTCCCTCAATAAGAAGAATTAAAGCATTGCAGGCAAAATTTATTATAGATATTGTTAAAAATGTTTGATAAAATTATATTTTAAATATAATATAAATAATATTTTCCCTGGACCTAAAGCTATTTTTAAATGTAGAAGGTATTACTTTCTGGGATAGTAATAGCAATATTAGGGATGCGACTTTTGTGGAGAAAAATAATAGTTTTATGGTTAGAAAAGGAAAAAAAACAGTTGGTAATCCTGTTCTTTTTCGAATTTCTGTTCATTCTTTATTTGATCCATGTGAAAGAAACGGTTTCCTCTAAAAGAAGAATATAAGAATAGAATTTCTGCCAACATTTGTTGTAGATTTTCTACAATAGATTTAATATTTTTCCAGAACCTTATGATATTTACATGTATACATAATATAAGGTCCTTCCTGGGGATGTAATACAAATAACCCCCCCACCCCATGCACCACACAAAATCATATAACAAACAGCTGATTTTAACAAGAGTGTTAATTCAAAGCTAGGAATGTAAACAATATGACAATGGGGTGTGTAAAATAAAAAGAAAGAGAAAATCATCAACCTGGTAACTCTGACAATTTGATGAATGTTGAGAGGGAAGCAGCTTGAGCTGTCATGACGTTGTACTGAGCTACAAGCTGCTATTCTCCATTATATATACAACAATAAATAATAACATAGATGAGAGGAAGAAAATTAACAGAAAATTATATATTTTTAACTAATAATAATTATACGAGGACTTGAGCCCTTTTTGTTTACATTTTATTTGCTTTATTAACCTTAATGCATGTATTCCTTCATGCGAGATCTTTACTATCAGGTAGGTGTTCTCCCCTCAGTATTAAAAGAAAAATGATAACAGCTTTGAAAAACAAAAAGTACTGTTCGAAGAGCCAACTCCACAAAATCTCGCACTCTGCATTTTGTATATTATTTACATTCCTAACTCTCACCCACCTTCTTCTAACATTCTACAAAAGTTGCGTCCCTTGCCCTTTACCCTAACCGAGAGAGTAAATGTATCGATCCAGGTTAACTACTGGACAATGGATTCAACGATTATTCTTAAAATTTTATCTCATAATTTCTTTGTTGCAAAAAAAGAAAAAGAAAAAAGATGAATTACCATTAATAAATAATAAGCAAAATAAAACAATTTACCCTTTGTAAGGGATTACATAATCTGTGCTTAATCAATTTCATGGAAAATTATTACATTTATATTCTGTAGGTTCACTTGAATTTTTAGATTCAATTTTATAATTGATAATTATTATCAACAGAAAAAAAAATCAGAAAAAATTTGAATATGGTAATACGTGTTGACAATGCCCTTTTTACATTAGTCCTCTTGTACCTACATGTATGTATGTCGTTTTAGAACCAACTTGCATGTAACCATCAAAGATTCTAATAGAGAATATTAGAGTATTTCCCCTAAATATGTTTCTGTACACGAAATATTTCAATCATGGAGTCATTATATACAAAAAATTAATTAATAACTACTAGGCTACAATGCAACGTATGAAAAATTTAAATAAGTAATAATAATCCTACTATTTTATGCAAAGGCAAATAAGATATAAATACGATTAATTTTATTAGAATAAATATATTTATAAATAGATTAATGAATAAATACAAAAATATTGCTGAAAATCAACAAAGATAAAATAAGAATATTGGTAATAAAATTATATAATTTGTCTTATATTAAACGTTTGATTCATTAAAGGATAAGTAAAGTTATTCATGGAAATGAATGCATTTATAACAAAAATAAGATTGAATAAAAATTTGATAATAATAATAATAATATATTGTAATTATTAATAAAAATAAATAAAACAGAATTTCGGAACAATTATTAAAAATTCTCGCAACCCTCATTTATAATTTCTTCTTCTTCTGTGATCTGCCTGATGTAAAAGGCTTATTAATTAAGGTTCGTGCTATGATTTTAAACAAATGAATAAAATATCAAAATAATAATAATTATCTTTTTTAAAGCTTAGACTTGAAACCTGATGTAAAAGGCTTATTAATTAAGGTTCGTGCTATGATTTTAAACAAATGAATAAAATATCAAAATAATAATAATTATCTTTTTTAAAGCTTAGACTTGAAACTGAATCTTTTTTTTGATTTTGTTATGGGGAAATGGAAATGATGAAAACATAGCTATATAATAATTATTGCTCTGTATGTTAGATGCTTATAATACTGTAAAAAGTTTTTAGAATGTATAAATATCTTTAAGCAAGACAGTATATTTTTGGATTGGCAAACTTTGTATATATGTGGTGTATGAACGCTTAAACTCGTGCTGTCTTCTTGCTGAAGCCTTGATTCATATATCCTCAGGAGCTACAGAGTCTTCCATCCGATAAAAACAAAGGATCCATTGATGCAACTTTTGCAGTCAGGAATGAGTGCATGAAGAATAAAAGATCCTGGAGTTTGGGGCAAATAACATCCTATAAAAATAAAAGATGGATTGATCAATTATTACGAAATCAGTCGCAAAATTCATTTATTAGTAATTATTTTATAATCAATGTCTGCTTACAATATGCTTAACTATAAATATTTAAACATAGTGATAACGACTATATTATTTTGCATATTCCCGAAATATACATTGTTATTTATTAATTTTAAATGAGCCTTTTTTTGGAATGATCATTTTGAGTAAATTTTATTTCAACAAAACGTCACGAAATCTCTCCTTTTTGTGAATAATTAAGGTGAGTTTTCAGTAGTACGTAAGGAGAAACTTCGCGAAGCTTCTTAGGACTCACTTACGTGAGTAGAAATATGCTTACATTCACTGAATTTCTTAAGCTAAGCTCTTTTCTTTTCCATACACAAACATTTGTACATACTTTGATCTACTCTGCCAACTTTTTCATCAATGTAACGAAATAGTTGATGCAATGTACAAGCATTTATCATAGATTGAACTTCTTCTTTATGTGCGTAATTTATAAACCTGACGACCGTGTACCATGCACGTCGAGCTTTTTTGTCCACTCGCAACCTCGACTCACAAAAGGGGAAGGAAAATTTTGGAAAAACAACTGGTAGCTACCCTTCTGTATTTTCCTTCTTGCCAACTTTATTATTTAAATATACTATACATTGAAAAATTCTATCAATATACAAATCAATCGTTAATACTTGTATAATATTCAAAAATTCAAAAAAAGGGCGCGGATTCCTTGATTTGATATATTTTTATAAATCAAAATACCAAATAATAATATTATCCTTTTTGAGCTCATAACACGTAGGGTCAGCTGCTTTAAATCCAAAAAGACAAATGATGAAAATCAGCTGAAGGGATAATACAATATATGGTGTTTATCCCAAAAAGCTCTTCGTGTACGTAACACAAATTGTTGGGGTTAAGTAAAATTTATTTTTAAGAGCTCTGCTTATTAAGTATGATCTTTAAACCACAACAAATATCTTTTTCAAAATGAAGAGGTAAATTGAATTGAAACTCGTCTTAATTGCAGGGGAGAAAATGCCACAATACAAGAAACATTTATTTTACAGAGCCTCTTCGTTTTGAAAAGAAGCATTGTTGAGATTAGAACCGCTGTGTTATGCTATGCTATTAAATATATTGTGGTAATACTGGTTTACAGCTACAGTGTAAACAAAATTCAAGATTCATTCTAATAAATGAAAATATATTGCCTTTGACATTAGAAAACTCAAATTCTAACATTTTACTGAATAAGTCATGTGCAAAAGCTTAAATTGTTAGTCTAAGCCATGATTAGGGATGGAACCCTTGTAAAACGTGAGGAAAAGGTAAGGACAAATGGTAGTACAGATTAAGTACACTTTGCAATTTTGCTGCCTGTTTTGTTATGATTTTAAAGAGTGGAGAAATATATCACTCCCCTAAGGCTTCTGCATTTAAACCATTACCATTAGTGCAGGGAGACTATAATTTAATAAATACTTTTTAATGAGGGTCAACCACAACGATCTCATAAAAATGCACATAAATTAAAAAAAAAACAACAGGGCATCATTACCAACTGTTTTTCTTCTTTTTAATCATAAAACTGTAACTTTTCTCCACAAAAGTTTCTTGTCCAACTATTATACATGCTCCAATCTAATTAAATTATATTTTGCAGATAGAAGGACGCATAATAACAAAAAATAAAAAAATCCATGATAGTTTCTTATGAAGTAAAAATAGTTTGAGAAAGTAAAATCCTTCTTTCTCGCTTTCTTTTTTTTGCATTCTAGACTTTTTTTATATTGACATGCCACACATGCGTAAAAACTACATATGAGCGAATTTTATAAAAGTATGCCAAGTCAGAGAGACAGAATATCTACTCATAAAGTTTGACTAATTAAAATAGAAATGAATAACCAAATAAAATATGGACAAAAAAAAAGAAAACACTAAGTTCCAATCTGAGATACCTTTTGAGAAATTTATGCAGGCCGGGATTTACTCTTTTTTATACATTCTTATTTTCACATAGCGGGACGTGCTCTATGCAATTTCATAAGCTCAATTTACTGGGTACTTACTTTGTATGTTAAAATGATTTATGATAATTAAAAATTAACAGTTTAACATTAAGTATTAAAAAAAAGAATTTTTGTTACTTATATAAGGAAATTATCACAATACCAAAATTAGATTAACAACAATTTAAGTTTTGAAATAGGTGAAAGTGGGATAAAAATCACAATGTAAAATATATTGTGATTAAATATGTATAATTTGCATGAAAAACAGTTGTTGTTATGTATTAGTTAATTAGATCATTAATTAAGTCTGTTACATCTTTTATTTTTAAAAAAAAAATGCCAATTAATTCTCAATGAATAATTTACGTGTTAATTATAGAATATAAACTTGATATATAGCTTCTTAATGACTCATCAAAGGACAATATATCGTGCCAATAAATTTATAATCAAAAATTTAATAATTAATTATGACGCATTTTGATTCTCTTTTAATAGCTATCTTGAATTTTTTTTTTATTGGAAGATGTTGTTAACATTAATAAAATGGAAAAATACAATTCTAAAAAAACACTTGACAAGAAGTAAATATTTTTAGATTGCATATTCATTATCTCATAACATAATTATTGTAGAGGATTATATTTTTTTTAAATTTTCTAACACTTCTTTAGCATATTTTTCAACTATATTTAACTTTGGAGGTCAATTAATTTAAAAAATGTATAATTTTACATCAAATGTTGATTTACTCTGACGAAAAATTATTCACAATGAATCGTAAACTCAAAATGAAAGAATAATATCAAAATTCTTTATGAAAATTCAATTTAGACAAAAAAAAAATTATGTACAAAATACTGAAATCATAATCAGCTTTGATTTGTACCATAACGGTCTCAAACAGAGTTAAAAATAGTTCCAAATATATTTGAACATCATCAAGTCCAAATTAAAGCCCTAGATTGAAACAATATTTCCTAAAAAAAAGAAGTTACTTTTCGCACAACATTATCCCAGTCTTCAGAAAAAAATATTACTTAAAAATGATATTAGTTTTCTTAAAATATAAACTTGAACAAGTCAATGAATTTATTATCAAACCTTTACACCGGTGAAATTTGCTTTGTTGCTGATAGTCAATTATGTGCACTTCCTCAAAAAGTCTACAATATTTACTGTTTAATAGTCAACGCCAGTACAAAAAATAATATAATTGGTCAAGATATGCTGCATGAGTATAAGAAATTAAATCTAAAATGAATGATTTTCCTCCCCCTGATTGCACAATTTGTCTTTTATCTCGACGCTTAATAAAAATAAAATTCAACTTATAATAAATTTTGTAAATATTGCAAAATATTTATTGCGTATAGGTAAGTCTTAAAAACCCACTCTGTAAACAAAAAAAAACAATTGCAACATTAATTAAACGACAAAAAAGTCTCTATGGCTCTGGTAGCTTAAATAAAACACAACTTTATTTTACCTATCCCAGACTTAAATAATGAAGCTTTTGGCTAAAATACTTTCTGTTCATGTGTCATTTGCCAAATACGATAAAATAATAAACATTTTATGTTTCTAGGTTTCCATACTTGATATTTGCAAGTAAATATAACTGACATTACGCATGTATAGGTGAATTTTTTGAGATGCAATGGTAGGAATGGATCAAATATTTTTTTGACATGTACATTAGTTCATTACTAGGAATGTAAATAATATGCAAAATGCTGCGTGCGAGAATTTGTGGAATTGGCTCTTCAAACAGTACCTTTTGTTTTCCAAAGCTGTAATCATTTTTCCTTTATTACTGAGGGGTAGAACATCTACCTGATAGTAAAGATCTTGCATGAAGGAATACATGGATTAAGGCTAATAAAGCAAATAAAATGTAAACAAAAAAGGGCTCAAGTCCTCTTATAATTATTAGTTTACGACTTGTGAGCTAAAGATATATAATTTCCTGACATTAATTTCAGTTAATTTTCTGTCTCTCATCTATGGTATACATAATGTTATTATTTATTCTTGATGTCTTCATCTGTATATATAAAGGAGAATAGCAGCTTGAGGCTCAATAAAACGTCATGACAGCTGAAGCTGCTTCCCTCTCAACATTCATCAAATTGTCAGAGTTACCAGGTTGGTTTTCTCTTTCTTTTTATTTTACAAGCCCGATTTGCATATTATTTACATTCCTACCTATTCATTACCTTTATTCTAAGCAAATTAAAATTTTAATCATAAGCCTGAATTTTTCCCTTTTCTTTTAAATGTATGTATGTAATGTATGAATTACCACTTCAACAGTTCCATCCGCATCGGCATCCTCTGAGTTTGCATCTCTAAAGAGTAGTGTTAGCATTTCATTACCATCATCAGATGACCCTTTGAGTTGAGAGAAATTATAAGCAAATGCAAAAACATGAGAGGAAATGTGTCTAAATAGAAAGCCTTTACTCCAATCCAGTATTAACTCTCCAGGTCGATTCTTATAAACTACGTGAAATGATGAACTCTACAAAAAAGAATAAAAAATTGCTTAGTTTTTTTTTTTAAATGATGTAAGGTCAGGGTGCACGAAGGAAGAGATTCACCTCTAGTTGACAAACCGCATGGCAAACAGCTTTATGCCAATAGCTCTCTAGTCGTAGAAGCTCTTGTCTTGTTTCCATGGAGAAATAGCGGGATTCCTGATTGGAGGTCTGAATGAGAAAGCAATGTTGTCGCTCATCAACGTTTTCGCTCTCCTTTATGATTCGAAGCATCGCGTGAGTGATGTCATATTTTTGAACATTCTTTCTACTCCAATCCGAAAAAGTCGTCTGCACAAAATAAACAAAACAGGATTTAAGGTCACATATGTAAGTAAAAACCGTTCTTTAATATATGAAGTTTGTATGTACAGCTCAACAAATAGCATTTTCTTCTACTCACTGGAGGTGACTCGAGTATACAAACTTCTCGTCCTTTGAGAGCAAAAAACTTTGGCTTCCAATTTTGCCACGGCTGATTACGATTTAATATTCCCTCGGCCACCCATCCCATATATGAAATTTGATTAGCACTTGGAAAATGACGATTGAATAAAGATGCCTGCAAGGAAAAGGAAGTAGAGAAAAGTTTTAGCCGGCTCATTAATTATCTATGGGACTCGCACTGTATGACTCATACTGTGTGAATCACACATATGTATGTATGTATGTGGGATAATAAGGTATGAATGTAAATTTCATTGTTGATGTGGGTATTTTTAGGATTCCTTTATAACTAAATATTTATTCAAATCAGAGAGTATCTATTCAACAAAAAAGAGGAATTCATAGTTTTCCTTTACTTTACAAAAGTTTATATTCTTAAAATTTACACATTACATATATATATATAGCAATGCAATGCTTATGACACTCTTCAACAAAACTCCTTCATAATATATATATTTTGCAGAAAAAGTCCGATAAAGTACAAAAACATTCATATACAAATATTATCTTTTGTATAAATGAAGTGTGTAAGTTTCTACAGATATCAAGAATTCGATAATTCAAATGCATATAGTCTATTCTATGCAATATATATATATACAGTGAACTATTTAAATCAAAGAAAGTTTTTAGAGTGTGTGAAAAGGAATAGAGAGCACACAATTGAATGGTTTCTTGTTGTATGACATCAATCTGGATATATCTAAATACTTAATGCATTTAAGTACCTTAGTTCATGTCTATTTCAATGAAGAATAAAAGTTATAAAGAAATAAGTTATAATATACTTTTGATATGTGTTTGATTAATGATGATGTGAAGAAGTCTAAAATAATATATCTTTGACATATTCTCATTAATTATTCTTGGTATAATCCAAAGGTATATTAATTGTATCTAAAAGATTGACATTTGATGCTTTTAATTATTTAATTTAAAGAGGAAATTAACATATATATTAATTATGACTTTGAGAGATAAAAATGTACTTAGGACTTTGAACCATATACATTAGAGTGACATATTGGGATCCTCATAGAAAAAAGGACACTTGAAATATTGATAAAAATACTTCTTCAATATTAGAACTTTTGTGTTTATCTAAACAGAGTCCAAAGTACGTAACACTACTCATAGTCTTGTTACGATACAGTGTAATATTTACGTTCCAGTACCAAAATTGAAATTGGTATTTTGATACCAAAATTTGGATTAAAAATATAAAAGGAAAATGTTGTGAGGGTCAATTCATATACACTTACAAAAGGGTTTGGGATATTTTTTTTTCATTTTTTTAATTTTACGTCATCAACAGGTCAAACATCTGTGTGAATTAATGTGGCTTTAATCTATACCAATCAATCAGTTGTGTATACTAATTTTTAATTCTGGTACTTTTGATGCACCTAACACTACATTAAACACAGTAGAGCCACCCGCAAGACTCTTCTTAGATTACATCATAGGATACATAAGTATTGTACATCAAACAATTTCAACATGCAAATTTCGCCCTCTTTAAAGTCTGACGTTTCATGACCCAAACGTTCAGGACAAGATGTAATACCCGGTATACCCGGGAAACAGAGAACAGTTAGTTACTTTTATGTACATACAGCACATGGTTGTTTCTTCATGAAAATGGACTGAGCATTTCTTATAAACTGTTGATTTGGTATCTCTTTCCTTCCTCCTTTATTAGGGTGTCTGAATGATGATTTATTAAACTCAAATTACCTCAAGCTACGCTGAGTTAATCAGTATTCCAACTACTATGTTAAAAAATAGGCCTAATTATATGGAAGAGTGATGATGTTGTCCTGGAACCAGTTAGTTTGGAGGCTTTTTTTATAATTTTTTTCTTTTTAAAAGAAATATACAATGAATATATGCTTCTCATTAGGTTCTTAAACGTTTATTTACCAAACTAAATGTTATCATGAATAAGTAAACATATCACTACCAACTATTCAATAAAAAATAGTACAAGAATGGGGAAGAATGTAACATAATTGGCTGACTACCAACTAATTTTGGCACGCTTGTCTTTTCCTCTTTACAGGTAAGGCTGTGAGACATAATAATTAATTAATGAACCATTCATTGTGACAAAAGTAAGTATATATGCTAAGTAAAAAATTTGAAGAACACTAATAAAAGAAAAGTTTGAATCAAATATCTCTTATGAGGTACGTTTTTTCATCAGTTACAAAGCCTGTATGTGTATGCTAACTAGTCATAATTCCATAAGTACTTAAGTTTATGTTTACATAAGTTTCTTCATACTTAAGGGAATAAAATAATGAAATAAAGGGTTTTGTATATTATTGGTATGTATTAAATTACCCTCAACACACACACAATAGATGAAACATTTAAATTACCATTATTCAATTGATACTATGACACCTACGTAAAACGAAGGGGGGGGGGGTTCCAATTTTTTCAACATAACATTATGTCTAAAATACCTCACAACTTTGACTTTTTATTTTTATCGAGCTCTCAAATATATTTCCTTGATTATCTTTGTACTCTGATTTGTACTTTTTTTATGCCAGTGGTTCATTTTTCACTGTGTTTTTTTACTTAAAACTGAACGAGTATTGTCTATCCTTGACTGTCGTTAGGTGCTTAGTTGTTGCTGTCAATAAAAGTACCTATTATTTGACTTCATTCATACCAATTATCAATGGTTGAATGAACCAATATTATTCTTAAATATTGATTAACCAAAAAAGGACAATTTCTATTCTTTTGAACATCACGGTAAAGCTACTTAAATGGTAGCACGAAGAAAAATTTCAGCTAGTTTCTTAATCCATCAACTACTTAAATAGCTTTACCGTGAGTTTTAATTTTCTAGCGAATTTTAGCTGTAAACTGAATTAAAATTTACATATTTAGATGGACGATTTCTTCTTAGCTAAGGAGTCTTATCAAGCGCTTGAAAGCTGTGGGTTCCAGCTCTTTAATGCGTATCTTATTAATCCATATCATGTAATATTCAAGGATTTATTTAAGTACAAAGGATTTGGCCGACTTTTTGGCCTGCTCCCCAGGAGTCCTTTTAGGTCAAAACAAAGACTGGAAATGGAATTTGCATTAAATATACTAGTGGATCATCATGTTTTAATGCACAAAATGAGTATCCTTCAGGCTTAAATTGAAGTTGAAATTGGAAAATGAGCCAAAAAAGCTCAAACAGGGTTCGATTTCTCAAAGACCGTCAAATTTACAAATTTGAAATCAGTGTACAAAATTGAATAACTTTTATTATACTTATACCCCTTAGGGTTTTTGACTGTTGACCAGTGTTATTAATAATAATTTAAAATTCATAATTTTAATACTTGGGCTACCTATTTAATAGAGTGAGAATTAAAATTGCGTAATACCTATTACTTAAACCTCATGTCATAAATTATATTTCCCGTTAGTAAGTTACTAACTTTTATTGGAATAATGACCGTTAAGGATTGTGACACAAAGTAGACTTTAGAAAACATATATTAATGCATTTTGCATAAACACACCCTTTGTTATAAACATATATTTAACAACCTATTCGTTTTTATAACATGAACATCATGACAAAATATATACTTTTTTCTCAGATATAAATTTGACAATAATAATTTTGCCTGATTTCTCCAAAATGAATAGTGGCAAATGCTCTTTTTGCTAGTGAGGTGTTGGAACACTTTTAAAAGCTTTATATTGTAGTTTATATGGGAATCCTTCAAAAAGCGTTCTATATAACCCTAGAAATTCATTTTTTAAAGTTGAAACTAAATTATTTCATACGATTTCAAATATTATATAAATTAAAAAAAAAAAAACTTTCCAATAAACGTGGTTAAAAAATAAAAATGAAATTGTGTCAATGTCTCAAAGGATAAATGGAATTTATAGCTCTAATTACCTACTTTATGGAGTGTATACATTTTATGATCTCTATTCTGGAGAATAAATAATTTAAATAATTGAGATGTTAGTGAGAATGTGTTGTTATTATTTTATTTTCATATCAAACACAACATTTCCAATTTCTATTCTCATTTATATATATGTAGTTCTCACAATGTGTTTTCAATCCAATTAACTGGCATTATACTATTTTAAAATGAATTGATCCTTATTAGTGAGTGATATTTACCAGTCTTCATTAATTCAATTATGCATTTATATATATATATATATATATTTGTTTTGGTATAAATGTGGTCCCTCCTCCTATAATTAAAACCCTTTATAACAAGTATGTAAATAAAACCCCTTTACTTCAAAAACCTTGTTGATCCATAAAAAATTAAGATTATTTTGTACAAAAAATCATCATCAAATTTTTGAGCCTCCCTTCTCAAACAAAATTTATTTTAGTCAATCAAATGTGTTCGATTTTGAGGAGAATAAAGTTCTATTCAATCCCTCTATTAAAGATTTTTTTTAAAAAAGGCATTCACTATTTAAAACCATACTAAATACATTTTGTTATGGAGGGATACCAATATCAGGGCCGACCAAGAGTTGATCGATCTCTAAATGAAGTACTTTACTTTTGTCTGGATTTAAGGGAAATAAAAATGGGTAGAGCAAAATAATAATGGGACAGTGTGGATCTCAGTACAACGAACCTCTGCTCTTGAATATAGTTCACATTCCTGGATATCTCAACAATCCTGGAAATTTCAATATAATGCCCATAATTGATCAAAATATCTGAATGTTCTTTGAAATATTGAGTCGTTTAATATTACGGAGATATCTTTTATTTATATTCTTGTTCAAGATTGCTTTTGTGTTGACGGGTACACGTTATGTACACACTTAAAAGACATTTCACTCTTACCACTAAACTGCTAATGAGTTTAATTTATTACAATGACAACACATATAAAAACAAATTAAAAGGGGGAATTTTTAGTATACCTACAATCATAATTTATATAAAATGCACTGTCATGTTAAAACTTACTTGTTGCGAAGTTAGCATTGTGACAGAGTCTGATATTAGTTTTATCCAATTGGATAGAACCCGAAGATTAGGACTGTGAATCACTCCTGTGTTTGAGCCATTTAAGCCTCTGACTTCAAAGGCATTTGGACGTATCTTGTCTGTTCCATGAATGTAACGAGTAACATAAGCCATCAAAAGAGGTACTTGGGGAGAAGAAAAAAACATTTTTAAGAAATTAAATCAAACAGTGGAGGGCGTTAGAGAGTCTCTACCTACAAAGTGTTACACATATTTTCTAAAAATAAATAAATAAATAAAGTATTTGTCATGATAAGAATCAACAAAAGAAAACGGTTCGTTTAAAGAATGACTTTTCCAAAAAAAAAAAAAAAAGAAATATATACAAATACACTTTTCATCTTTATGGCCTTATATTCTTTATATAATATAAACCTGTCGACGTTGCAAAGGATTGCATTTTATTTTCAAAAATAAATTGGTTAACAATATACTTATATATATATATATATAAACAAAGAAAACTTTAAATTATACTTATTGCAAGTTAAAAGTAAAGTTTCTTTTGTTCTTTCACGCCTGCCTTCAAGTTATGCAAACAATTAAAAAAATAAAAGACTTTTAAACAAAAGCACTGAGGGATTTAATATTATGTATTCCTGAGCTTGCCTTTTTCAAATATGTCTCAACATGAGGACAATTGAACCAGAAACATACTTGGTATAATGGAAAATATATTAGAAGTGTACCCTATGTACAATTTTCATACATGGGATATTTTGTACATAACATAAAAAGGGAATCTGAGTAAATATATACATAATAAGTGTACTTAATACATTACAGGGCCCAAACTGGATTAAAGTCTATATATGTAGTATAACCGATAATGTAATGGAAATACCTTCAACATAATCAACCCATCTTCGACGCACACGAGGAATTCCATTCCAATTACATTCTGACGTAGATGAACAAGGAGAATCAATGGTGGGTACACGATCCGAGGTTGTAGAGCCAGGGGTTGAAGGTTCCTTTGATGAGCCTCTTATTGTATTGTTTCTATTAACCTCTAAGAGTTGAAAAATAAAGAAATAACAAATAGCAATTAATAATATTAACATTGTCGTTTACCTTCAAAAGGATCTCCGCTCTCAGGTATCAGTTGTCGAAAGTTTTTAAGTAGAAAAGGTGCTGCGGATTTATAGTGTTTCACAGTGAGTACTACTTGAGAACCACCGTTTCGTAGGATATTAATGGCTTCATCATGACTAGCACTAGAAAGAATTTCCTCATTTACTGAGAAAAAAAAAAGAAGATATATCTTAAAGAATTTGTCAAAACAACATTAACAACATTTGGCTATTACTTTAATTTGTTTTTAAATCAATAAAAAAAAAACCAACCATAACAGAGCAAATTACTTTCGTTTTCTCATTTAGATTATAAAATGGATGGAAAATATCCATATTTAAAATATTTTGATAACACGTTTTCTGTATGATAATTTGATGCATTTCTTTATAATCTCATTATTTATAATATGAATATTAAATATTTACATAATATTTGCAAGAAAAATGAAAAAAAAAAAAAGAGAGAGAGAGAGAGATAAGTGGGTTTAGATTTAGACTTGACGTCAATTTCACCAAATAAATTATATATATATATTATTTGGATCCAACCGACGTGAATTTAAGAGGAAATAATCATACAATAGCCCAAGCAGGGCTACTCCAGTCACGCTATAATTTTCTTCATTCCCATTAAATTGGTTGTCTTAAGGAGTACAATGACATATTATATTTAATTGGTGATCAATATGATCCCGTTTGACTAAATGCGAGTTTTTAGTTGTTTTTTTTTTCGAAAGAAGTGATCAAATTTACATTAAATTAAAACTGATGCCATACATTAATTAAATGTGAAAAAGTAGTCAAAACTTTTTAAAAGTTGGACAATACAGTTACCCCTTCAAGGGTTATGTAATTTAAACAAACAAAAAAAGATTGATTTTTTTTAAAGAAAAAATATCTGTAAAAATCAGCGCAACTTCGATCAATTATATTCTGAGAGGCTATCATCAGCTGAGCGTTTCTACATACTTTCATACATATATTAGAGAGCCCCATTTGTGGCTCATTATATTTTTTGGGCAAGGACTAGATTGTGGTCTTGTATGCTCCTAGACCATTTTTTTGAAGGATACAAAAAAAGTGATGAATTTTGACCCCCAAAAGAGCCCTTCTTTGCTTTTTAAAGGGCTAATATCTAGCTTTTATTAAAGATATGACTATATTTTTTAAACGGGGTTTTTTGATGCCTTCTAGGAAAAAAGACTTGGGGCGGTCAAAATAAGTTATCCCGAAAACAGGACACTAAAATTTATGCATAACATATTATGTAAATTGAATATTCAAATTTATCAAAAAAGTACTACCATTTCCTCAGTCGAATAAACATTTGCTCAAAAATTGATATTTATTTATAAAAACGAATGCAACAAAGCAAATATTTGATTTCCAGGGTTTTGTATTTTTTATGAGTAATAATTATGTACAAACATACAATGGTATGAATGTTGTATATTCATCCACAAAAGTTCACAATGCCGTAGTTAAATGTAATTCAAACTTTGATCTCCTATTACGTTTTATTTAATGCAGAAGGTTTTTTTAGTTGTTTAAATATAATTGTGTTTAATGACATTTTTTTAATATTTCTCTTTCATTGTAGTATTATGTCCTTTGTTCAGATAACCTATTGATATGTGACACACAAGTGCATACATCTATATATATTTAAACAAAAATATATGCATTTATTTAAGTAAATTAAAAGTCCTTGAAAGGACAAAGAAAACAGTTTTTCGAGCAATGTTGTATTTATGTTCATATCACTATTTAAATTGGTGCAGCTGTCAAAACAAAGGACTTCCCCCTTTATTAATTGTAGATTAATTACATTATTTCGTTCATTTTTAGATAATTATGTAGCATTACTGCTTTATTTGTTGAAGATATCAAATACAAACCAAATTGGTTTTGCTTCTCGTAAACCTCATCATTGTGAGAGCCGACCATTTTGAAACCCAATTTTATGAGGATAAAAACTCTTGTTTCTTTAAAATGCCTGCACTGAATTTGAATACCACAATGGAACTGACAAATAAAAGAACTTACACCTTTATCGTCATTCAGAAATGCATCTCTCTCTTAATATATTACGTAATTAAAATATGTTAATATATCAATATATATTCAAATTGTGTTGACAATAATAGGATCAGGTAAATTTTACTCAATTATTCTACTATACTGGTCCCTAATGGGTTAAAAACAATATTTATTATATGAAATATAGCCATTTCATGCTATTAATTTAATCTTGTTCAGACCATTGTTCCATAGAGGTGTTTATTTTCTATTTTTTTCCCATTTTTAACTCCATTTGATGAAATTTTCTGAATATTTTTGTCAAAAGAAATCGATCCATTTTATTTAATAAATATATCATTTAAGTATATACCCTCATCATGGAGTCGCTTCGATTCCTTATGCAGTTTGTGTCATGAGTGAAAGCACTTTTTAAAGCAGTTTCACATGACATCATTGTTCTACCATCTTGGATGAGGCATGCAGAACTCAAATTTATTAGAATAAGAGTTTATTTTGTTCAATTTATTATGCAATCTGTGACGTAATTGGAAGGGTGCTAGAAAGTTCTCAGAAAACAAATAAAAATTGTCAAGCTAAAAGTGAATTTGCAATACTATGTCGATAGGTGTGTAAAGTTAAATAAATTGAATTGCAATTGAATCAATTTTTTTTTAGTTTAGCATAGGTCAAATACAATTTTTTTTTTGTATATAATATATTTATATATCATTACATCTAAATATATATGCAAATTCTAACTAAAAACTAAGTTTATTTATCCAAATGTGCTGTTGCAAGACTAAATAAATGTTTATATACTGAGAGATAGGTATGTAATTAATTTAATTTAAAAGTAAAATAAGTATTCGCATAATAAGTAAATAAATAAGTAAGTTTGTAATAAATTATATTGAATTAAATTAATTATTTTTAATATATTTAATATGTAATCAACTTTACCTTTCAGGATTGCATCTCCTATGTATAAGTGATCATCGTTTTCATTTGTAGAAACTTTAGATATCAATATGGGAAGATTATGCTCAATCCCTCCCTTAATTCCGATTCCGAGGCTGCCATCATTATGTCGATTCAGTTTGACAATTCGAAGCTGTTAAGAGTGTGAAAATAATTAGAAATGAGATTCGTGTTAGAAGTTGTTTTATAAGGGAAAAAGCACAAATAGACTGGATCATTAGCTCCGTGAAAACTCTGTGATCGTTAACGCTACGTACTAAAATTTTATCCGTTTTGCACTTAAATGGCGAATTGGAAAAACAAAACAACGTGCTATAGGGAAGCCCAGACTGATCAAATATTGACTCATTGTGGGTATTGCTGTATAGATTTGGTGTATGATACTAAATACGTATTATTATAACTTCCTTAATTCAACACATGAATAAAAAATTACAATCTATTGACAAAGATTTTAAAGATTCTTTGAGTACTTATTGATTCATCAAAATATCATTTTTTTATTTTTCTGCAATCAAAAGTCACTAGAGAATACTAAACATATCGTGACTTTTTGCCCATGGCTATAGATAATATTTGTAGGATCATAGATATAGAAACTGCATCTTATATTGATATTATTACCTTATTGTCCACTGGATATCCGTCCTCATCCTCTGGGAAAACAAATTCTTCTCTTTGTAGAAGAATGTCATCTGGATTTAATTTTAATCTCAAAATCTGAGGTTGACATTTGCCATCACTCACTGTTACTAAACCATAGTGACACTGTAAAAAAAATAAAAAAATGCATAGAGTTAATGACTCAACAATTTGAACAATTAATTATATTCATACTATTAAAATATATGCATACGATTTAAAATGGTATAAACTGTTTCAATTAACTCAAAAGTATAATAAAAAAAAGAATATGATTTATCAAAGGTGGAAGAAAGTCCCTATACTACAACTACAAGAAGAGGTCAAAGTGTTTGAGCACAAATCCAAGTCCTTAAATATTTTTATTGAATCTCAGATTTCTTTCGAGTTCATTTGAAGTCTATAGAGTATTTGTTAATATCTAATTCTATACCTTTTCAAGTTCAATATGGGAATAAGCAAGTTCAATATGAGAATAAGCAAGTTTCAGTTCAGTGTATTTATTCCCATATTGAACTTGAAAAAGTATAGATGTAGGCCCTTAGCCAGGGAGTGCTAAATTCATGGAATACTCACTTTACAGAATAATTTCGACATATCGAAGTAAAAATTCCTTAATTAGGTCTATAGGCTACTTTGATACAAAAAAAAACATAGGCGCAAAGATGTTCAATGGATCATATATTAGTTATTGGTCGACACAGCAGACTTGATAAAAAATTTTTTTTACTCGAATATATTTTTCTCTCTATAATTCAGGGAAAAAATATAAACTATTGTAAAGAAAATTTGTCAAAAATTGGTTCCAAGTCTTACGAAGTCACAAGTCATAGCTTTCGAGTCCAAGTCAAGTTTTGGTATTTTAAAATACAGACTTGAGTCTATAGCTCCTCTATTTTTGGGGGCTTATCGTTAGCTTTATTAAAGTTATCCATCTTGTTATATATGCATGACTAAAGACGGTGTATTCACTCTACAAAGGAGCTTTCTAATGAATATATTAGGTATTTACATATATCCCTAATATATATCTCCTTAATTACATACTTCAAGGAAAAACTACATTTTACGTGACTCTTTAGAATCTAGCTCCGAAAAATTCTTAGAAAATGAGCATGTAAATTCATACACAATGTTTATATTAGGAACCTTCAAATGATTTTTTGTCACACACACATTAGTTCAATGTGGTATTTACATTGGTAGACGACGACGCAGCACGGAAATATATGTTTATATGTTTTTAGACTGAATTATTTATTTATAACCAAGGTGAAATTATTGATTAACTAGTGTAAATATTTACAAAAGAGACTCAACGGTATATCCCTCAACATGAACTTTCCATTTCACTCTGGAATGTGTCCTTTTTGTATAGAACGTTAGGTTCGGTAGGTACAAAAACAATCTAAGCCTGTTATTGAATACAATTTACAAACTAATAAATGGTTAGTTTGTTTTAAATATGTACAGGGGATTTTCAAGAAAAATTATTGGATAGAAATGTGTCTAAACCTTGGAAATGATTAATATTCCAATAGAATCTACATGCTATAAAAAATGTCCATCATCAAGGACTGTTCAAAACCTTAACCACTCTTTTTTATTTTTTTCCCGCTGTTCTTGTAGTATTCTCAACACTGATGTCTTTAACTCGAATTATATATCGTTAGGCATTGAATCCATATGATATTAAATGGATGAATAGTCGACCAACAGTTACAAATAATGGCGGTAAAGTCTAGCTACCAATTAATTTTGAACCTTTTTCTTTGAAAGGTTGAGAGATAGAATGGATGTGAGTATGTGTGATATTCAAATCATATGTCTAGACTCATTAATTTAAGTTTGTAACAGAAAAAATTGAATCTTAAAGGAAAATATTAACAAAATATATATTTTTATATCAACACGTAATAATGGGAAAAAAAAGTTTCCTAGTATGTAAATTTTCCTTAGGGATTCACACATTATTAAAAAAAAAAATCCATGTCGTGAAAGCATTCTTGTCAAAAATATAATGAAAAGAAGCCAAAAGAACGAAAGGAAGACATTATTTAAAGAAAAAAAAAAGGTGTATTGAAATATTTTCTGAGAAGAAGATTAAACTTTAATAGTACATTAAATTAAATGTTAATTCGGTATTTTGTATCATTTTGACTGTTAATTAGTTATACGCATCATTACATCTATATACATAGGTGTGTAATAGTATACTTTCAATTACATGGACAATTTAACAAAGTTCTACTTCTCCGGAGAAAAATATTTAAATTGATAGGCAAAAATGGCACTGTTTACGAAATTACTATAATTAAATGCATCATTACAACATAATTATGATTGACTCTCGTTAAATAAATAATTACAATTGCAATGCAAGTATCACATATATGTACGGGAAAAAAACAAAACATAAACAGTTTTTTTAGATTAGTGTTGTTTGGTATAATGTACAGTATTAGTGGTACTGAAATGCTGACACATTTATAATTTAAAACGGTACTATTTTGATACAAACACACACACAAAAGATGCAAAAGAATATTCTCTTCCCGTTTTATATTTAAAGTCGAATATCATTACGAATTTTGACTACTGGGCCAGACCCACAATTTTTGGTATCATGACAACACTAATCTACCTATAAGTATAAATGTATAATTAAAAAGATTATATCTACATTTGCATGGGTAAATGAATACACAAATTACTAATTGGTTCTCCTTTCATTGAACACTTTTCAAGGACAACAACAATGCTACTCAAATTTGCATAATATAATGATTGATTAGGAATATTTACTATATAAACATTTTTGACAGCAAATTCAGAGTAATCAAAGATTAAATAGCTAAATAATTGACTTAAAGCTACACGTATAGACTTTTCCAATTGCTTTCAAAACCTTGTCAAATATCTTAAGTTAAAATATTTGAACTATTAGCAAATCAGATTCATGTTCTAATTTAAGTCATATGTGAATAATAAAGTTCCGATTTCTTGGATTGCAACTCCAAAAATAATATGGACCTGTCTTCATTATTATTTATTTGTATATATATTCCAAACAAACTCTATTTATTAATACCCCTGTACAAACAATTAAGAGATATACTTTGATGATTTTAATTATTACTACTCAAAGGCAAGATATCTCATTTTATAAGCTAGATTATATAATTATATGACAGAAAAAAGATAGCCTTTGTCCTTTGCAATGTCTTAAAGGGATCACATGCCAAAAATCTGTTAAATTCATCTAGTAATTTTGTTGTTTCTATACGTCTCTGATTGACAAACATAACTCAACACATATATGTATATTAGATGTCCCTTTTGGGCCAATTTTGACCCAATAATGCCACTTTTTTCATCATTTAGTACTATGGCAAACATGGTATTAGGGGTCTGAAATTTCGCAAAGAGTATTTTCTTGATTGCTTACTATTGAAAATAACACTATACTGCAAGAAAAAACTTTACCCAAAAAATGGATACGTTAATATATCAATAGTTTTATTATAATTATTATTATTATTACATGCACTATTTGGGAATTAGGATCCTTATTCCCAATAGTATGTAGATAATATAGTATAAAGATTTGATCAAAGGAAAAAAAAATCCATGGGAACGGAACAAGGAAGAAAGGTATCGACATAGATAAAAAATTGGAAAATATACATGTTTACACTGTAGGATTTTCTCTTTCTTTTATTTCATTCATGCAAAGTGCATCTAATATTATCCTCATAAATTTCATTTTATTCATAAATTTTTACTCAACGTGATATACTATTGATGACATTATTTGGTTCCTATCAAGTTCATTCTTATATAATATATGTACATATATAGGAATTAATATTCAAAGGATGTGAAGAATGCAATATCTTGTTCAACACATAAATTCCCTTCAAGTTTTTGTTTATACTGCTTATTTTCGCTAAAAAAACCAAAAAAAAAAACCAATTATATAGTTATATGTATGTGTCTAAAATAGAGGTAAGAAGAAGAAAGAGAGCATTTGAATTCATCAATATATCTCTCATAAAAGAGGATGTGACAATAAAATACATAAGCAACTAACTTTTACATGGCAGTATAAAAATAATCAGCTGTTGATAATAATAGTATATGTTTCATTGATTTATCCATAAAGTTTTTATGAGTTTATTTAAGCATATACGCATATAACATAACTAATTTAAAAGTTGTATACTTTAAGAAGGGTTCGGCAAATATATATCTAGCTAACTGATTACATCAGCCAATTTGATGCAATTTTAGATTTACAATAACCAAGGAAAGTTGCTGATTAATCATTAGTTTATATCTCTTAGAAACTAAATCCAATTTTGTTTAAATAAAAAACAAGAGCAAAATCAACAATTATTTTCTGCCAAAAAAATAACAAAATTACTTATGCTGTTCACAGGGTCAAAATATAATGTTTGGACTCAAAAGGAGAAAAAAAAACTTTATAACTTTTTTTTCTTCACATATTTTTACTTTAATAAAATATACTATAAGTTGAAATTGGACGACAGGTTCAGAAGATGGGATTGTTTAAAATTTGGTGTACATTGTAATTAAAAAAAATAGCACAATTAAAGGGTCTCATTTCTCGGGAATCAATTTTTTAATTAAAAAAAAATATATATATAAATAGATTTGTAGTTTTGAGGTAAACGTCTCCCTCTAGGATATTAAATTTCATCAATTTCTGAAGATATCTTTGCAGTGAAAGTTGTCACCTTTCGGTGATCTCTTGATGAAACAAAACAGAACAACATACAATAACCAGAATAAATTAATTAAAATTATTCCAAAAAGGTCTCCTTATTTAGAACTCTCCTCAATTACTTAATTCCGTCTCATTTAATTTTGACGTAATATTTATGTATTGATACCTATGTAATTTCCTCTACTTTCCTTAACATTTTGCTTAACTATTTTCAAATTGTTGTTCTCAACTCCTAAAAATTCAAAAATTTTAAAGGATCTTATGTTTCATTACTAACTTTAAGCCAACCGTATCAATGAAATTTTAAAATCCGACTACTTCCTTCCATTTTGAAATAATCTAATGATCCATTTTGTGACCGTGGCTAATGATGATATAAAGTATTATTAGTCAGTCATTAAAAATAATAATTGAATGTAATTAATTCTTTGCAAATATAATGTAATAATTAATCTATTGGGACATAATTATTAAATTATGAATAATTTTGAAAATGTATCTTAATTTTTGATTGATGACTCATAGGTAGTTAGCAATAGTTGATACATAAATTGTTCACCATCGAGTTTGTGCTTCTAATATTTATCAATATCATTATAAATCATATAACATAGCTTTTTTTAAATAGATTTTCACACATGTCTTTATATATTATATCCACACACTTATTTGTAAAATCATTGTTAGTTTTTAATAATAACTAATTTATTTCCCTACATTTAATTTATACAAAGATAAACTCTGATAAAAGAAATCAATTATATTTTTATTATAAAGATAATAGAAAAAATATTCTAATACTTATTTATTATAATGAGTTATTATTGCATGCATAAGGAGTTATTAATAACTCATTATGTACGCAATGTGTATCAATAGATACACATTTTTGGCTCGAACAATGCATAAAGCATCTTTTATGTAGGATCCATTCATTTATGTATTATGTTAAACAAATATATATATATATATATATATATATAGAAAACTTGTGTAAAAAGAAAGAGCTTTCTTTTTTCTGAATAAACCTCTAATGGATTTGGGAGGATGTAAATGATGAAAATACAAACATGAAGACAATCTTTTAACTCTTTGAGGCATGTTTTGTAAATTTGTAGGGGCATCTTTTGAAGGACTCTCTATTAAATTAAATTTAAAAAACGCATCATTCACTTATGATCAGATCCAGCTTATGATTCTTTAGTCATAGACTTCCTTCGAATACAAGATTGAAAAAGATTTCCAAGTACCTCTGGATCATGAACCGTATATTTCGGATTACAAATCACAGTTTTTTTCATAGTTTGGCCGGGAGTGTGACTTATACTCTGGTGCGACTTATGTGTGGTGAAATTATTAACACATTATTATATCATTTCACATTTTATTTTCATACTAAACCGCAAGAGGGCGCTCTATGTGACTTACACACCGGTGCGGCTTATATACCGTATATTTCGGCGTATAAGGCGACCGTCATATAAGACGAGCTACAAAATTTGTCGTCTAATTATACATTTTTTGGATGGTGCGAGTTATATTCCAAAAACTACGCTAACTAAACCTTTTATCAAGAACCTAAAGTTTAATATATTTCAACAAAACCAGCAAAATTAGAACATAACTTTCTGACCCTCCTTATTTGATTTATTTTTTCCATCTATGTAGCAAGTTTTTATCTATTAGCCATAAAAACCCTTGAGTCAGGTGTTAACAAATTAATTTACATAAAAGTATTTGATTTATAATTAATTGTTATAATTGTGATAATTGTCTTTCTTGACACTCAAGTAAAGACACATGTTTGAATAAACAAATGAATAGAAAATAGACTCATGTTTAGGAATGTAAATAGTATGCAAAATGCCGTGTACAAGATTTCTTGGAATTGGCTCTTCGAACAGGTATTTTTGTTTTCCAAAGCAGCTATCATTTTTCCTTTATTACTGAGGGAAGAGCATCTACTTGATAGTAAAGATCTCGCATGAAGGAATACATGATGCATTAAGGTTAATAAAGCAAATAAAATGTAAACAAAAAGGACTCAAGTCCTCGTATAATTATTATTAGTTAAAAATATACAATTTCCTCACATTGATTTCAGTTAATTTGCTGCTTATTTATTATTGATGTCTTCATTTGTATACATATATAAAGGAGAATAGCAGCTTGTAGCTCAGTCAAACGTCATGACAGCTGAAGCTGCTTCCCTCTCAACATTCATCAAATTGTCAGAGTTACCAGGTTAATTTTGTCTTTCTTTGATTCTTACAAGCCCGATTTGCATATAATTTACATTCCTACTCATGTTAAAATCCCTATTATAAGAGGGATAATGAGAGATATAATAATAATAAAAAAAAACATTGAATATTTAACTCTCAGGGAAAGAAGCACTCCCATTAAAAGATTTAGTCTTGCTACGCAGTACCAACAGAATGAGAGGGTGACTGTCTACTACGATGATACCAATCAAAATCAGTTAGGACCCTTCTCCAATTAACAAATTAGATATTCTTTTAGTAATAAATACCACCAACAACAATTTAAAACTATTTCAACTCCTAATAAATTTGATATATGATAGCTTAAGGTACCTTTGAGCTAATATATCCAATTTTCCCCTATAAAGTTATATCCTGGGAGAGGCTCCTTGGGGGAGGAAGGAAAGAAAGGAAGAATGGATGACTAAACGAATAGAGTGTAGATATATGCAGTATATCTTTTATGCAAGATCCCTTGACATAATAATAACGAGTATAATAATAATAATAAGTAATACATCACAATGACTTTCAGTATTTGCAGTGGGATCAGCAACAAAGGATGCAGATACTAATGCAACATCTTAAAACATACATAGGCGCCACAAACTATGTATATATATATATATATATATATATATGTACTTGACTGATCTTAAATATTACTCCGGGAATTTCTTCCTATGGATCAATCAAAGATCAATGCCTACCAAAAATATTAAGTATGTTTCTTTCCCTTAACTACATACATGACATACAAGTATTGTCTGTGATATTTATAAATAAATGTATTTATATTGTACTTACATATGTATCTAAGTATGCTACATTGGTACAATAATAAAAAAAGTAAATATGAACAAAAGAACAGAAATAGCTTTCAACTATTTAAAGATGTATAGATACATCAATGACAGCGTCAGGATCCTCGAAAATACATAACATATGTACATACTATATTATGTTTATATGTTTCTATAAAAACATTCAAAACATATAAAATGAAATAAAAAGATGACAACAAAAAAAAAAAGAACAAAAAGAAGGCAAAGGAGAGAGAGAGAGAGAAGGAAAGAGACATCTGAAGTACTTTTTAATAAATGAAGAAATTGTAAAAAGGCTTTCTATTCCACAGATACATATGTACAGCCACTGGTGTGAATAAAGGACGAATTATTAATAACTGTTTATTATTCATTGGCACATAACATTCCCTACCATACTGTAAATATTTATATCCTTTATAAAAATTTATTGAAATAGTATAATACTATTTGTATTATCTGAAAAAGGCAATGCATCATCATTGAACCACAATTCAATTAGAATGTCCTGGTTTGATTATTAATTCATTTTTTTAGAATATAAAATACATTTTTTTTAGCCAAGGGTGTTGATCATTCTTTTGTTGATTTCTTAAACTCGAATTATATCTTATTAAACTGTCAATATTCCTTCTATTAAATGACAAATAGTACAAAAGTTGTTGAAAATGACGACATTGACTGACTTCCAGTAAAGTTTGTGCCTTTTTTTTCCTCAAATTTATAGGAAAGTTTGATAGATATAATAATGGATGTTATGTGCCTAGATAACCATTTACAATTAGAAGCACTCCTGACGCCATTAACAAATAAAAAATAACTTATAATATTCATTTATTTAGATTCAAATACATCATTTTTTTACCCATGAACCAAATCTTTAATAGTCTATATCAGCTATTGAAAAAGTATTTTTAATAAAAATCAATTACAATCTATAGTATAAAGGGAGAAATGTTGATATTTATTGATATTGAACCAATTTCTATAAGAAAAGATAAATTTTTCTTATATATATATTTGAATTCTAAGACGTATTATACATACAAATAAATATATCATTAAAAAGTAAAAAAAAATGAATGTCGCAACATTTATCACACTTATTAAATCACAAAACCCCACATATATATTTAATATGCATTACTTTTTTACTATACATATGTTAGATACAATTTTATTTCATATGCAAATTACATTAAAAAAATATAAAATATAATTTCTTATGCATTACCCAATATGTATTTTAATAATTTTTTTATCTTAATTATATATTTTCTTCACATAAATTGTATGTATGGTAAAATAATAAAGGAGATCCAATATCATTAAAAATCCAATTCAATCTATATTTGAGGCAATCTAATGTATATATGTATATATGGAACTTGATAATGAATTTGTTTAATCAATAATTGTACAGTCTAAACTGGGGGGGGGGTAGGCAAAAAAAAACAAAAAACATTTTAGAAATCCCTGAAATATTTGACTGTATGTAGAAAATAATATTTGAGAAGGTTCAACCTACAAAATTTATTTTTGCAACCTTTCAAGCCATTTGAAATTTGAAAAAGGATTTCCCCCCCCCCCCCAAAAAAAAAAAATTAGCCTTTTTCAGAGGACTTGAGAGTTCTCAATTTTCTTTATATTGTAAGACTAATATGTAGGTGTACCTCTGAATTGGCATGTCATTTCATTTCATTATTGGGAAAAAATATACATAGTCTAAATTTTTTGAATAATAATTAATTAATTCGATGGGAGGAGAGGCTCTAGATTTGATTTTTTTTTAATTTAAAATGGTAGTTTTCATTTCTTATTATTATTATTCAATGATAATTCGTATTAAATGGGTCTCAAATTGATCTATTTAGTAGAGAAAAAGCTTCTGAGAAGAGACAAAATACATAGTTGAACAAACAAAAAAGTCTTGAATTGATGTTTAAATATATATCATGTAATAGAATTTATTTTAGAGGGTGTCATTGTAAGAAACATTCTTATAAAAAAATATTCGACTTATCATTCCTAAGGAATCCAGAATGATCTTTATTATATTTTAAATGCTGGATATAATATTATTATTACATACTGATTCGCTAATATATCCTTTACATTCAATTTGAATTTATCTAAAACATAGAGCCATGTTTATTACAAAACAAATCTTAAGCTGTATGTATATATATATATCAGGAAATCTACAAATGAGCTCTGTTCTATTTTCAAATTGAAGGATCATTTATGACAATGTATTAAATTAGTCGAGAGTTTGAAAGAAAAAAAATTATGGCTCTATGCATACCCAAAGCCTGAGCGGTACCCTGATATTCCCCTTTCTCAGATTCGACTGTAGAAGGCTACGTATAAATAATTTTAACATATACTTTATGTAAAATTAGTATTCAATTATGAGGGTGAAAAAAGCTAATGGATGTGGTAGGTTTGTGAGCCAGAGTGAAGCAAATAATTTGTACGCTAAAGACTCAGGATACATACGAAAAATGAGTCACCTTACTGATTGTTTCCCATTTTCATGTTGCTAATTTATAATTTAGGATAGGGCTCTTTAACAAAAATTTCAATCAATAGTGTTCTTTTTTTTTGGAGTTCGTGGTTGTACATATATTATAACTTTTCATATTCAAAGTAGTCTTAGGGTTTATTAATCTACCAAGAGGTTAAAAAAAATGAAAATTCAGTCTTATTAAAAACCGATTTATCAATAGTCAGGGTACCAAACAATAGTTGAAAATTTATTTAATAGTTACTTAGAGTTCACCGACAACTCCTAAATTTAAATATTTTTTCTAAATGATTAAAAAATTCATAAAAAAATCTATGATTGCATATAAAAAAAAAAGAAGCATAATAAGAATAGTTCAATTTCCATAACTTTTAACCTTGGAAATGCATTTCAATAATTAATTATTATTATTATTTATTTATGATATCAAATGTCTTGGGTTTCAATGTATTATAATAAATTGAAGGAACTTACATTGGATGAAACAATAAATGAACAAATGATATTTTTACAATTAATTTAATTAAATAATTTGATACCTAATTTTATATAAGGCACTTTTAACCTTAACAAGTTACTTCAAAACATGAGTAAATTCCATCAAAAAGATAAAATCTTACTGATAATTACTCGTGACCTTAATTCACATATTACCCTTAGTAAACAGTTAAATTCAAAGAATGACTGACTAATTATTATTATTATTTGAAATGTATTATGAATCATAATTTCTTCAAAGTAAATAACCAGTTTAAATTGACATTTATTATACAAGTTGATTTTTAAAATCCTTGTCTAAATTGGTTATTATTTCATAATACCTTTTAAAAAAAAATAAAGGCATTGAAACCATATCCATCTTGTAAATATTTAATTGATTTTTTTTTGTTTCCAATATAAAGAACTTTCCCTTTTTGTATATATATATTTTGACAAAATTCCCTATCCTGCTCCATCCAACAAATTGAAAAGTATATCAAAGATTTTTGTTTCAAGTCATATATATATATACCATAATAAATTACATCTTTAATACATACCCACAACTTAAATATACACGTCCAAGTCCATGGGGATATCAAAAAGAAAAAAAACTCAGGCACTCTTAACTAGGCAACTAATTGAATACGTATCCAACACATATTGTATATGTGTAAGAGTATTTACATTTAATTCTATAAAAATAAAATAATTTTTTTCTCCGCTAGGAAACTACTAATTTTCTTCAAAAAAAAGGCAGGCAGTGAAAAAATAAATATTTAAAATTCAATACACATTACCCATTTATTTACTTTATCAGTATAAGGGTTTTTAATAAATAGCAGACCATTGAGCTACACTGATGTCCTATTTGAGTATTTAAAAGAAATGGACACTAAATAATTGCCCAATTGGGCAATAAAGATGACAAATCCATTCATCCCAATGGTAATTACACGTAATTACCCTGGCATACATTTATTTTTACTTGATAACAATGACATGAAAGACATTTTATATTAAATAGAGGCGAAAACTTTTTTTATTCATTGATTATAATCGACTATTATAAAACTTTTTATCGGTATTTTCAATCTCACTCACATCTTTTTATATATTATAAAAAGTACTTTAATTTTGTGTACCTATGTGTCATATAGTACTTTTTGTGAAGCAATTTTGCTTACAAATCACTTTTAAACATATACAAAAAGCTAACGTGTATACTTTCATTAGTATGTTTACCTTGTTGAAAGAATACATTTTCATATATTATTTTATCTCCATTCTTGGAAATGAGCTAATTGATTCGAATAATTAATTATTATTCAATAGATCCATTTGTACTATATTTTTTCATTAAATTATACTTTATTCAAATGAGTGATTTTAGTGAATACAAAACCATTTTTTTTGTTTTCTATTTTAAATAATGTTTCAGAACCTTTCCCACAAGTTTATATCCTTTAAAATTAAAAAAATGTGGTTTTTATTTCCTTAATCACCAATTTACATAAAATGCGATTTGAAGAACTGCATCTATGAGATAAGAAATTTTTATAAATTGATTCAACCATTTCTAAGAAAAGATATTTTTCCTCGTCATAGGATAATTTTTTTTCTTCAATGTAATCTATTTTAAATCTTTTTGTTTGTTTTGTTTAAATTTGGTTCTCTCTACGTGGAGAGGTTTGTCACGTATAAGATTCATTTTTTCACTCAAAAACTTAATTCAGTAAGGGGTTTATTTGAAAAAAAGTTGACATATTAAACGAATATTTTTTTTTTGCATAAATAATCATTGAGCCCTCAGTTTTAACCTCTTCAAGGTTTTAGTCAGAAATGTTCTCAATCAGTGAATAATGAGCTCTTAATATATACCTATTCAAAAAGGAGTATTTTAACATCTTTATTTTACATTGTCTTAATAAAAACAGTCAATGAACTAATACAAATTAACACTTTAAAGTGTTTTTTTTCCAATAAATAGTTTTAATACATAATTTTTGAGATGGATATTTCAGTGACTTCTATGATACCTTTATAAAATATATTGATCTGACCAAATAATATTTATAATTTATTGTTTCATTGTATAAAAAGAAAATTAATTTGTATATAATCAAGGTGTTCAGAAAAAGTCAAATAATAAAGACACTCAAAACATTTGACTTTAATTTGCAGTATAAAAAAGAACACACATTTTCAAATCAAATATTCATAACCAAATGGAGAAGAAAACTTTCTGGAAATATTATAAAAGCAAAAGTTTATAGAAACTGTTTGCTATATGTTCCAAGATACATATATCATACATAATTGTAATTATAGTACCTACATATAATTCTTATTAGATTAAATAATAATAATAATAATAATAATTTATTGTTGTATGGATTCAAATTTTTTTTTAGAATGTACATATTTAATGCACGTTCAAAGCAATAAACGTGTTCTAATGTACATATGAAGGTAAAGTTTTTTTTTGACTGCTTTGGTTATTATTTTTTCTGCTTGAAGGCTAACCGCATAATTGCAAGTGCTCATGTAATTTTTGGCATGATACTCTGGCTGTTTTACAATTACAAAAAAAGTGCGTTTTTAGCTTTGCATTTTTTTTTTCATTTTTAAACGTTTTGTAGCATATAAGTCAATATTCTAATTTTATATTGCATAGGATTTAAACTATCAACTATAGTGCACTTTCATTTCAAAAATCTAAGGGTGTCTAAGACGTGTTCAGGTCAAATAATTTCCCACCTATTAAAGTAGAGGTAAAAGCAAACCCTTAATTTGATGAAAGTATAAAAAGGAGACAAACAGAAGAAAGTACTTTATGTTGAACGTCATTTGAAGCAACATAGCCTTTGAATGCCTCCTGAACACCATATAATTTTGAAGTCAATATACATTACAGGTATTTTTTAGCATTTTATAAATGCTTTTGAGGAGAAAAAATCACAGACAGTGCATTAAAAAAAAAGCAAAAAACTTTACAGTCTAAAATAAGACAGTCTAACGAGATTAAGTATATATTTTTTGGTATAAATATGCATTTACTACAACATTCTATGATGTTTTTAGAATCTATCAAAAAATAAATTAGTTTTTTTTATATATAATTTAATAAGGATTATATATACTTTATACCAAAATATTGCAAAACTTTTACGTAAGAACTAGATAAAAATAAGTTGTGTATGATTGTATTTCCTGTATTTTTGTTACATTCATATTTTATAAATGCCTTTCTAATCACATAAGAGGTTTAGTAAGGGATTTTCATTCACTATATACATATATTTACATGTATTTTTGTATATGTATATCTAGGTATAAAAGGGTATTAGGATCTCTGTTTTGTATGAAAATAAATTGTATGAGACATATACGTTTATATATATATATATATATATTTGAAATTCAAGGAACAAATATCCATTTGTGAAGCAACAAAAACAACAAACATATAAAATGATTAATATGTTTTTGTATGGTTTATATACTTCTTTGAATAGGTAAATGCCCCCTGAATAGGCATATAAATCTAAATATAAAGTCAAAAGCAAATAAATCCAATTTTTTGTTGTTGTTATTGTTGATCATGTACAGAGAGGCATATCTGCCTATGTACGAACATACAAACATATACTTTTTTACCCATGGTTATATTCAATATTTATTTCGTGAATCTATTACCATTAATATATATACATATATTCATATGATACCTACCTTTTTCAATTATCACTTCTTTTAAATAAGTTTCAAAACGATGGTTTCAGACCCTCACATAGATATATTAAATATGAAATATACGTCTATGCAGTACATATATAACTGTTAAAGGATATATTGGTGTATAAAAACCCTGGTGCCTCAAATTTTATAGCAATATGATTGTACATATTATACTAATGCGTGAAGCTGCAGCACTTTGTTGAATGTGAAAGCTGAGTGCTGTTTAGAGAGTGATAAGATACATTAAAAACCAGACAACAGTTATATTTAGAAAGGATAATATACATACTTAGGAAAAGGAGCTATCAATTATTATATTGGAGAACGGGTCATCTACCGTATTAATAACATTTGAACCTTCACTTCAGCTTGCCAAATGAGATTGTTGAATAGTTAATTCTTCCAAGGAATGTTTCTTTTTTTACATCTTCAATTGTTCTTGCTATCAAGACTGTATTTAAAAGACTTCTAAGATAGTCTTTATTTAAAGACAACAACATTGCCGGATTCAAGAGGGGAGAGACTGCAAAATTAAGGACCATATGTCTTTAAGGTTTAGATGAAGATTACAAATTGTAAATTGCACGAATTTTTCTTTATCAAACGCTATATATGTTTTGAAAACGAGAAAACTATGGAGTTTGTATTTGACTTCAAGAGAAACTGGTGGGCTTCACTACTTCACTTGCTCTACTGACAAAAAAAAAATAATATAAAATAATATGTTTATTGTTTAATGAGTGACCTTAAATAGATAATAATAAAGGTCATTAGTTATAAATATTTTTTCTTAAATTAATTATGAACTGTACTCCTTTCATATTCTTTACCTTATTAATAATAAAAGTCGAAGAAAAGAAAAAACAAAACATTCGCTTCTAGTATGTCGATCAAACAAAACTTAATGCCTTTCCAATTCTTGCCTTTCATTTTCTTTTCTCTTTCTCTAGAGACATTCATGTTTCTTTTTGTATCCATTGATTGCCTTTACATAAGTATTTACTTGCTTATGTAGCACAACAAAGTATGTATTGAGTGTTAATTATTTGATTAGGAAGTTTTAAAACTAGTTATGTTGATTGTATGTAGGTAAAACAAAACGTGACGAGTTAACTCAGATCCTCTAATTTTAAGTTCCAGATTAAAAAAAGAAGAGAAAACAGCGATTTTAGTTTTAGAATTTTAAACAGATAAAGCTCAAAAGTAGTTGAAGAAAAAAAAAGGGGGAAGACAAGCATGGTAAAACTTTTCTCATAAATTATTATGCTTATACATAAAAAGCATAATCAACTAATCTACAAGGTATATAATATATAGTGTGTACACATCAGAGATTTATTTTATTCTTCATAAAGGAAAGTGTAAGCATTGGTTCCTTGCTAAATATGTATGTAGGCTTTAGTATTCATCTTTTCTTGTATACCTGGAGATATGATTCTATTCTATTATTAAACGAGCCAACAAATTGCTCGAAATTATTCATGTTATAGAAATTGACAAATGACGTACCGTCAAGAAAAATGGGGTTTCTCACATAAAAATAAATATTATTTCATATTCATATTGGTCGTACAACAAATAAAAATTGCTCAGGGATATACATATGCTTAAGAAATGAAAATCTTTCATCAAGTGAAATAAAATGAATAACTTTGAACGTTATTTAAATAAACTTTTTCTTTAAATGTAACCAAAAATACAAGGCCTACCATCAATTTTAATAGCTAAAATAAATATTAACTATACACAACAAATAATTCCACTGTTGATTTTGTAACGAAAATGTACCAAAAATGAATAGGCTCATCATTGCAAAAATTAATTATAATTAAAAATATTTATCACCATAAATACTTTAGGTAAGAAATCATAGATAAAAAAAAATCTTTTAGATTCTGCAGGTAATTTTATCAATATTTGATGCGTTGTAATTATTTTTTGTGTATCAAATCTGGTTTTTGAGATTTTTTTATTAGAAATATCCTTGGGATATTTTCAAATTTTGTATAAGTTTGAGCTTTTTTTGACCTAGAAGAAAGACAGTGATTCAAAGAAAATTTGACGAATTCTAATAAATTTTTAAGTTAAGATCATTCTAAATTTGAGCTTATATTTAATGAGGGATAAGCTTATTTTGAGAAAATGATCCAGTCCAAGCTTTTTAAGGAATTTTTTTTTTAAAGATAAATATTGTTTCAATTTTTAATTGTTTTTAAGTCAAAGGGGTAAATCATTTTTTTAATTTTTGGGGGTGATTTTTTATTTAAAATTTAAAATTAATTTTGTGCTTATTAGTTGATAAATATACAATATGTACTTGTTTAAAGTCATCGGAGAAGCTCTAATTTAACACTAGATAAAGTCATAGGTACATACTATGAAAATCAAATGTTAGTGACAGTAATTTAATTAAAAATTACAGTAATGTTTCATTTAGTCTCGTATTTAATCTGACCGAATTTTGTTAAAGCGGTGTCTTTCATTTCAAGACAACTTTAATAAAAAATTTTAATTTAAAAAAATAAAATCTTTTGAACCCTCCGCCATATCCACAAAACTAATTATCCTAATCCTTTGTGATACTTGTTAGTAGAAACTAAGTACCCAAGAGAATATGTCATTTTTGTTAAAAATATAAAACGATATTAAAAATAAAAACTATGTATGTAACGTTCCTTTCCAAAAAAAACAAGCTTCCCATCCTTATAAACAAGGTATGCAACCTTGTCTATTCAAATATTTAATGCTTCATCATTATTCTTGGATATTGAAAGTTTTTTGTTTTTTTTTAAAGAAAGTTCAAAAACTATTTTTTTGACATTCTTGTAAATGTAAATACCTAATATGTTGAAAAAGTTTCTATAACAAAAGTATTTCATATCTACAGGTAATTCTTTCTTCAAAACATGAACAATACGTACAGGGTGCATTCATCAATTTTCTCAATACCATAAAAGAAAGACATTGATTATCGCAGCAATGATTTAATAAAGGTCTGACGAAGTCAGCAATTTATAAATTTGATTGAAATCTTTGATGCTCAAGATTTCCTGGTCAAGTATCAAGTCATTATAGCTTAATTACAAGTCAATACAGATAAATATCAAATCAAATCAAATCACACATCATTTTAGATATATCTTCCGAATGATATATATATTTCTAAAATTATGTCTTTATGTAATTTCTCTAATTGCCTCCTTGATAAAAATGATCCTAACTAATTAGACAAGAAACAACTTCTTTGAATTTAAAATATATTAAGGACTGAGAAAATTCTGACTTGACAATTTGAATTAGAAATAAAATTACTAGGACTATGAAACAATTTTAGTTTATGAATATTTCGTAAAGGGATCATGTGTAGAAAAGTTAGATGTTAATAACTTTTGCAATTGAAATTCCAGTTTAAAAAAAAATGTCAGTATTCATTATAGAAAAAAAATATACTTTAAGACATGACTTATTTTCCGTGCATGCTTTCTAAAATCAAAGGATCAAGTCACTTATGTCGAAGTCAATGTATTAATTATAAATATTACATAACTAATTTGTACTACGAATTTTGGGTTCATATTACAATATCATTTCCCATTCTCACGCCTGGTTGAACCCTACACTCAAATTTATAACTACGTTTATATGTTTATAATATAGGGAGGCTTTTATTCATCTATATTGTATATATAACATTATATCGGTTATAAAGAGTCTAAAAGTGAAAGAATTTCGTCTCCTCTTCGAGTTACAATTCCATAAATCTCGTAATATGTACTATATATTCTTATTGGGTATAACAAATACTCTACATATTCTCATTGGTTCTAGGATATTTACTCCCGGCCCAACCTTTGCTAACGGCAATTTAAAGGGATTTATATATATATATCAAGCAGAAAATCCTTGCCAATAGTGTAGAATCATTTGAGTGTGAGATGGGATGCAACCTTAAGCAATACAAGGTCAAATGATTCCACACTATTGGCAAGGTTTTTGCACTTGAAATATATGTATAAATCCCTGGTATAGCAACTTTTCTCCACTCGAGTAAAAAGAGAGTAGAGGTAATAACTTCCATAATGATTAACTCAAGTTTGAATTGCTATTGTATTGATCATATATAAAACAAAGTAGAAAAAATATACTAACAATCTTGATTATAATTACATTAGTTTAAGTAGCCATTGCATAAAAGAATGAGGTAACTTTATCAAAAATATATAAGGGAGGGGGAGGGGGGTAATTGTTCTCATATTATTATTATATCATTCAGGTAAAAAGTTTGTTAGACTGCAGTCAGCCGTAATGATATCTCAACCAAATACAATAATAATAAATCACGATTTTCCTTCTATTTTTAAAATACCCTAAAGAGCCTTTTTTAATAAAAACTTTTAATAAAATCAATTTGGATTCATGATTCCCCTTTTTGATGAAAAAAAAAACGGCATATACAATAAATATGATTGCCATCAAAAGTGATTTCCTTTTCCGTATGCGTGTAGATCATTTTTATATTGAAGGAATTGAAAAGTTTTAGAATTAATGTAACGAAAAGAATCTCATGAGAAATTCCCATGTGTAAGATTTTTCATCAAACTTCTTTCAAAACGCTTGGATAAATTCCTGATTTGGTAGTTTACACCTCCATTGTTGTCCGCTCTTTAAAGGTCTTTAGCAAGCAACTTTGTATGATGGATCTATAATAAAAATATGCGTTGCTTTATTATATATAGCTCCATCATATCACTATAGAAATTCTTAGGAAAAGTTTTGTATTAAAATATTCTTATTTCAATGTATGCGCATTCATAAAAAACTTGTATTGGCCCTTCTGAATCTACGGACACAACCTAAAAAGGTCTTTCTACCATTTCTACCATGATTGCTTAGATACTCAGTCTATACACTTTTAAATCATTTTTCCCATTGATTGTAGCCATTTCTTTTTCTTTTCTATTTTTTAAAAAAAAGTACTAATTAAAAATGAAGAATTCATAGATTTTCTTTACATTCCTAATTATGTTAGTAATAAAGAACAGATACAAGGTAACAAATGAAAATAAGTTAGTTGATGTTGTGAATGCGTTAAAGTGAAATCAATTTTTAATAATTATCTAAAGTTACACTTATGTTAAATGCTATATTTATTGAGTCTCTCAATCTTTCCTCGGGAGAGGAAGAAAAATGAACAAAAAAAGGTTTTAAATCCGTTGATAGTTGGATAAAGACCTCATTTTTTCCCCATTATTACGATATTTTTCCTATTTAATAGCTTACTGCTTGACAAAATATGATTTGTGTTCATCTAAATAACATTAAAAACACACATAGGAGGGAAGAATTGACAAATCAACATTTGACGAAAAATACATAGAAGAAATTGAGATTGTGAGGGTATCATTTTGATGTTGTACATATGTACAACGTGGTATCTATGTTCATTAAGGTGTCAATTCATATGTAGTGAGCATTTCATTGTGGATTTTTTCAAGGTTCTACCCCCTAAATTTTTTCATTTTGTCGTAGATCAATTTACCAATTTACAAATTGAATTTTTTTGACATTTTGAGGTTTTTCAATGTCTTCAAAGATCAGAAGAAAATTTTATTTTCTTCTTTGTTTATCATCCAATTATATTGAGATTTAATGTTTATTTTTTTTACAACTTTTTTAGTTGAATAAACAATCTTTAAAATGTATTTACACAAAAGTTTTTTAAAATGTATTTTGAGCGACATAAGAGAAGGAGAAATAAAGGAGATAAGATAAATGTACCGCGTACAACGTACATTTTTTTCTTCTTATTTCTTTCATTTTATATAATAAATTCAGCATTAATTGCAACAAAAAACATAAAATAATACATTATAAAACGTCTTTAGAACAATTTTGAAAGACTTGTTAGTTCATAATCAAAAATTACCCTGTAATTTCAACTTATTTTATAATTGATAAGGAAAAAAATATATTTCCTTAGATCAGTAGATATTGAATTAAAATCATGAATTTTAAAGCTCTCCTGTACTGAATTGTACATAAATATATCAAAGCTTATATGACATACCCATGATTAAACTATTTAAGACTTTTTGGAAGTGAGAAGTTTTGTCTCTTTGACACTCAAACACCCGTAAAAGAAATTTTTCTTGGCTTCATCTTTTCAAATGCATAATGTAATTATGGGTCTTAATCAAATTAAATCATTTTCAGCTGCTTGAATTTCGTCTTTTTAGGATACAATGCTTGTTTGTTTTTCATATGGGTAGCCTTCATTTTGTGACCACACTAATATAATTGATGACTTTAAAATTCTATAAAAATAACAAGAATTTCGAAAAGTCGTGTTGTATTACTTGTAAGGAAATTAGAAATGTCTGCTTACATAGACCTAAATGGATCATAAAGTTGATTGTCACAGTGATAATTCAACTCATTTGTATACCGTCTACATATTTATACATGTTATTAGTAATGTATCGAATATCTAAAAATGCCAATATTCAGATTTAATGTTCGCAGATGCGAGTATCGAGGTGAATATCAGTATTTAGAAGTAAATACATTTTGTATAATGTTCTTGGTAAAATACATACATAAGTACATTAATAATAATTAATAAAGTCAATGAAAACGTTTGTACTCAATTAAATCCTTGAATATTAAATGAAATGGATCAATAAGGAATACATTCAAGAGAGCTAAAACCCACAGTTTTCAAATGAGTAGTCAAACTCCCGTTACGAATCCTTAGCTAAGAAGAAATCGTCCATCCAAATGTGTAAATTTTCATTCATTTTCGAGCAAAAATTTGCTAGAAATCAAAGACTCATGGTAGAGAAAATTACAATGCAACATTTCAACAAGCCTCACGAAAATAAAATTATCCATAAGTGGAGTGAAGTGTATGATGGAGGAATTTGGATTTTCATATCAGCTAATGTTGTTCAATGTGCTCTTTCTTTTTTTTTTCTACAAAAATAGTGAAACTCCAATCATCATTATTCTCATTTGATGAGACTCATAAACATGTCTTCTTTTTGTAAGAGCTTCCTGCCAGCATAGAATGTCAAAAAAAATATATTAAAAAGATGAAAATTCTACGTGCCTCAGGGCAAAGCATATTTTATACAATCTGACAATTAAAAAATATATATATTTATGTAAAATCTTATACATACATGTAAAAATAAATATTTAAAAAAATTAAAGGAAAGCACGTTTTTCTTTACGTGAAAAAAGAAGAAGAAAGGATAGGATATTAATGTTATTCAATCCAAGAAAAAATTGTTCATATTGATTTAAATAAATGATTATGTATAGACACAATATACAAATATTCTAAAGGGAATCCAATATTTAAAAAAAAACAAAAAACCGAATAAATTATATAAAAATTAACGAAAATTAAATTGAATAGAGATCAAATTTTAATATTTTCACACATGTAAAATATCCAATGTACAAGGGAGCAAATTGGTTAATGACTTTTTGAGAATTGATGAATGAAGATATATTCTATGGATTCAATTAAGCTTATTTTAATTATTATTATTTGAAAAATTCATTAAATGATAGAATCGGAAAGAATGCTGCTGAATGTGAAACTGCATTTAGTAATTGAGTTTTTTTTTGCTATTAGTATTCTACATTCTAAGCATGTCTTTTGAGTTACATACATGCATAAATATACATATGTATATATATATACCCAATTATTAATGCAGTAAAAAAATTCATTACATTCCGTTAAATAAAAAAAACACAAATCAACGAACATATAATTTAACTACAGAGCAACGAAGACATGTAACACATTTTTTGGAACTTAAATCTATATAATATGAAATAATCAGATAAAAGAATATGTATAAATCATAATACTTTCCTGATTTGTGTAGTAATTAAGGCTTTGATTATAGACTCACAACAACAAAGATGCCATAAAGTTCATGTATGTGCAAAATACGTTTAAAAATTGACCCCTAAAAAATACTTTTACAATGGCTTTTGACCCACAGATGATTCCATTTTTATGACATTGCATGACAATAGTTTCATTCAATAAATTATTCATGTTTGTCTTTATAAATATACATTAAGGCTTGATAACTAAATTAACTGGGGGAGTCATTGTCTTTGAACTGCATAAAATGTATAATTAGGGTATACCAATTAGTTCAGTCCGTTTTTTTTTATGATAAAAAAAGGCATTTATTTCAGGTCGAAATGAATTAACCGATTAATTACTTTTATTACCTACCTCACAGGCAATTTTCGAATTCTATTTTGAATAATGTCTCATCTTTTGAGACGATCCAATGGACAACAACGTTAAAACCAGAAATCAGAAGGAGCAATGTCCGGTGAATACGGCAGGTGTATTAAAATATCCAATTTGAGATTTTCAGGTAGAAAAATAACTTTTTCTCGTCTTTGCTCGTATTCCAGCCGTTTTTTTCGTGATGCACGTCTCAAACGAATCAATTGTAGTCTATATATTGATTGCCCGTAATAGAATTGGTAGGTTTTAGTAGCTCATAGCATACAACACCTTCTTGGTCCCACCTGATACACAATATGACCTTCGAATTTTGCATTGCATATTCCGCTTTGATGTTGATATTGAGGTCGATGGAAACGATTGACGGGGCATTACACAGTACTTTTATTCTTTTTTGAGATTGTCTTAGTACATTCATTTCTCATCCCAAGTCACAATCCGATGTAAAAAAACCATTTCTTTTTTGCCTTTGAATGAGCTGCTCTGAATTAAAAAATCGTGTTTCAACGTCTCTCGGTTTAACTTCATAAAACACCCAATTGCCTTCTTTGTGAAAAATACCCATGAATTTCAATCAAAGAAAATTGCTTGTTGCATTATTCCCAAATTATTTTGCAAGTTCTTCTTGCGTCTGAATTGGACCTTTATCAAGTAATGCCTCCAATTCTTCGTCTTCAATTTTTTTTGGCTGTCCAGAGCGTCTTCAACGCTGAAAACACCATTTTTAAAACGTCGAAACCATTCTTTACATAATTTATCACATGGATCATTGTCCCCATAAACTTTTACAAGCATTCGATGTGCTTCAGCTGCATTTTTTTCCCAATTAAAGCAGAAACTGCAAATGCTGCTTAGTTACCGCAAAATTGGACATATTCAACAAAGTAAAAACATGAGTTTTTTTTTGTTTGAAACTCAAATTAATATAAATTGAATAATATTCTGATACTAAGAAACATTCATAACAGCAGAGTCCTTTTTAGAAAAAGGCCTGAACTAACTTGTACTCCCTATATATATAAACATTTTTGAAATGAGTTTCAAATTTTAAAGAAAATGGAAAAGTTTATTTTTATATGGATTTTATATTTTCCGTCTTACTCAAAAGTTGACTCAAACCAACTATAAATACTAAATGAAATTGAATATATTTAAAAACCAGATTTGATACTAACATATCCCCCCCCCCCTCCTCTCCCCCATAACTAATTATAGATCCCTAATAAACAAGAATCTACAACAAGAATGAGTTAATCAATAAGGCCACAGAAATTAAATTAACCTTTAATGGAACATTTTCGTAATATTTATTGAGACTTATTAAAGTACGTATAGCCTTATAAATAGTATTTGTGTACATCTTTGCACCAATGTAACGTACTTTTCTCCTCTCTTACCTACGTACTTCCATATTATATATATATATATAGCTCAATGAAATGGGAGATAATTTTCTTACTATGTAGAATAAGAAAACATATACAAATGTATGTAGATCCATCCTATGTATATGTCGAGGGTAGTCAAAGGAGAAGCAAATGTACATATATATATATATAACTTCATTTGGATTAAATATCCTGCCAAACATATATCAACATATGTAGTAGATAGGTATATAAACAGTATGTAAGGATACAGTTTTATAGCTAACCTTATTTGCTACATTCATTTATTCATTCTCTACTTTTTCAAATACCTTGTGTAGGATTCCATTTTTTCTCTTATTATTCCCTTTGCTTTTGTGCTTTTTCCATGTACATAAATCCCTGATGAAGCATTTCATAAGACGTTTGTAGCATTGATAATAATATTATATGTGCCTTTCATACAAGCATACATAATATGGTAAAGGTATGTATAATCAAAAATTACAAAGTAATTTTTGTATAGAATATGTATGTATTTTGCTCTACAGAGATTTGGACAATTATGTAATAGGTATGTACAGTCATAAATAAGTCAAAAGCTTTGTTTGTAGGCTTTCAATTAATTACATAAATATACTATGTGATTTATATTGGTAAGAGATTTGTAATAGAAAGTATGGGGTAAAAAACTTGGAGCTCATTGATAGATCCAGGAGCTAATTAAATTGACTGAACGATATATAGCAACATTTTTGTGTCCTGATTTTAATACGTTTTTTATTACCTTTTTAATGTTCTATTTTTTTTTAAATTTAAATAAACAAAACACAAAATTAATATTTTAGACTAAAATTTTTCTGATTTACATTCTGTTTATGAGCTTATGAGACTCAAACTCATAAATTTATATAAAGAAAAGATGTTAATGAAAATTAAATAAACATTTTGTCTATAAAGGATTAACGAAGTTTTTTTTAAAAAAAATATTATTATTTCATCAACAAGTGGGGGAAATTTGAGAATAAATGTCTTTTTTTATTAGGGCTTTCTAAATTTATCATTTACGATGATAATATTTAGAATGTATAATTATACAGTAAAGGAAAAAGACACACACAAAAACTACTTTAAAGAAAGTTTTAATTTTAAAAAGTTATTATAGCTTTTGATATAAAAAGTTTGGATTATGTAATTAAACTGTCATTGTTTTGCATGTAGACATTGGATTAAATAAATCCTAGGATTTTAAATCCAAGTTGTGTGTTTCGTATTTCTTTACTATTATTTTTCACTCATAAATCAAAACATACATTATATTTTTTTCAAGAAAGTGAGATCAAAGGTTGTTTAATTACCTCATGGAGATAAAATAAACTGTTTATGGCTACTCACAAAACACATTTTATTTCATTCATAAAAAAAAAGCAAAACTCAACAATTTGTTTTTGAGAGATTTGAAAAGAATTACCAAAAAAAATCCAAAGTCCATGAATGAAATATGTTTCTTAAAAGTCTTAAACAGTTTTTTTTTTTAAAGAAAATGACGACAATTAACTATAATTAATTATATATTGTAAATTAAGTAAGCTTTATTTTCTTTTGTATTAATTATTTTATTTGTATTGTTCTTCAGAAAGATTTACTTTCACATTAGATACTTAATATTTCATGCCTTTAGATATAAATAATAATTAATTAATAATATGTAATTTTAAATTTATTGTGAGAAAAGATATATTTGCATTCAAACTTTACTATGGTGATGAAGCAAACTACATATCTTATATAGTGATTAAAGTGGCTATTATAACAAAATACAATTGAAATGTCAAGTATACTCAATTGAAGAGGTTTCCATAACTGTATAAAATGATTTCTTGACTTGAAATAACTTGGAAAAATAATAGTGCATTTAAAAAAAAATAATTATTAGTGTTTCCGAAATCTTTTAATGAATAAGAATTTAGAATGAGGACAAAGTAAGAATGATCTTCTATAAAATCTTGAGCTTGAATGATAACAAATCTAGGTTTAATGCTATTGATGGAATAAAAGTAAAAAAACATCAGAGAGGTTAAAATAAGACACATGACTATATTTTAAGCACAACGATCAAAGGCCTTTCTTTCTCCTTTCTTTTTCCGTCTTACTGAACAATAATATATTAAATTCTATTTGTGCCCGAAAAATAATTTTTACTGCATTATTTCGTCAATTATTATTATGGAGATGAGGTTCTGTTAGCAACTTTTCAACAAAAAAATGTAGAAGATGACCAAAACTTTTTATATATTTAATCACATTAATATTAATCTAAATCCTTCCAATTCAATTTCATTTACAACCAAAAATTGCTCCATAAAATTCCTTTAATCTATGTTTTTAACTGAAACAAAAAAAATCAATTAGATGTTGGATCGTCTAAAAAGTTCGAACTAATATATATATATATATATTATTCATATGTACTGATGATAACTAAAAAGAAAAGTGATATGACAGTTTTAAACCTTGAAAAGAAAGGCATTTTCCTTTTATTAATGTTTGGATACATTATTTATTTTTTTAAAACATGAAGGTTAGTTTAAAATCTACAATTTGGAGCTCTAGAAAAAAAAAACCAGCTTTAGTCTGATTATATGTATGTAGCTATAACAAAAAGATCCTTTTACTCATTAAGCTGTGTAAAAGGATTTTCATATTAATAATCCTTTGGCTAGAGCATGTTCTTTTAGACATAGATACTTAACTATGCAAATGTTATGTACATAGTAGGTAGTTTTGGTCATTCATATAATGAAGGTAGTGAAGCAGATACTAAATTCTCATTATTTTTATTAGGTAGGAGTCATTACAAAATGGAGCAGAATGGGATGGTAGGTATTTGTATATAATATATTTTAAAAAAAAAAAGGTGCAACCAGGTTTATTATCATCTAAGTACATACATACCCCATTTCATTTATAGGCATTCTAAAATACATGTCGTGGAATGCTATATTAGTATAACTCTTTTATTTGTTCAAATTACAGCCACATTTATACAAATTCAATAAATATATATTATCAAAGTAACAATGCATGATTTATATTGTAAGTCTAATTAAACCATCTGAGAGCTATTACGAAATCAAAAGGCTTTCTTTATCAATCAAAGCAGAAATTTAGATCATTGTCACATATACTAATCATTTATATGTACATCTTCCTCAATAATTGACTAACAACAATAAAAAGAAGGTTTTTTTTACAATCACCAGGTGTATGCATATCAAACCGGTAATTTTGTATATGAAAAAACACGTTTATTTTCAAAAAAAAAAAATGGCTATACATTTTTGCCATCTCTCTCTCTGGCAATTTGTGGATGCCACGCCAATAAAAATTCTCCGGTTTTGCTTCGAACCAATCCCATTTTTTAATTTTTTATTTTTTCATTGCTAAAGGAGTCGATTTTGTTCTTTAGAGTATTGACTCTCACTGAATTTCCGTAAATTGTTGAACAAACAACATAATTCTACATACTACTACCTAGATAGAAAAACAAAGCCCACACGAGTTGAAGTATTAAATGTACAAACATATACTTAGATAAGATGTATTTATTGAAGTATAGATATATCCTAATTGTATTTACCAAGTTTCCTTACTTTTCTATTTACTAAGATATAGCATCAAAACACAGTAAGAATACAAGTAATCAACGAGAAGAACTCGATGGCTCTTAACAAGTCATATATTGATAAATAAGGCATCTATATCTCTGTATATTACTTTCTTACGTTTATATATGTTGTTAGCATTAAAACTACTTATTTTCAACTTATGTACTCATATATATAAATAAATATCCTATTATTATGAGGGATTCAATCTCAAGTTTCAATCATTTATTATCAATTATGTAAATACTTTTATGTACATTACTCCATGAATCAAATTTCATAATTTCGTCAATATTAACTATTATAAATCCGGATATTTCTTACCTTCCTCATATTTTGTTGTTTCCTTGAATCTAATATGATGCCGTTATCTCTTTTATTCCTTTTTTTTTATCTTAAAGTCTATGACTTTCCAAATTTTAAAACTTTCATTCTTCACATGATTTAACTATTTTTTCTTTTTTTTTTATATGATTATTTCCTTCTTGTTTAAATGCCCTTTAATTTATTTCATATCTGTAAGAAAAAAATATTATTATATAATGAATGCATAGACCAGGTATAGTATATAATGTTAGCATTATGCATTTAAAAAAGATAAATAGGCCCACTCTCGGTACGAAAGGAATAATTGGATTTGAAAGTGAAGCTTGAAAAAAAAATCTTTTTTTTTCCTTTTTTTTTGTGTGTATTTGACTAAAATAGATTAGCTTTTTATTTATGAGCAAAATATGATAATTCTATTACCTAACAAAAGTAATTTAAACAAATATGTACATACATACATACACACATCCCTATATAATTAACAGATTATGGGGAGAATGAGGGAAAGCAAAGCATCTCAGGGCATGGGAGAAACCCATTAGCTGCATTTTTTTCTTTCTTTAAAACTATATACATACTCCTTATTTTCTTTGGTAAATAACATTAATTCTTTATATATATAGAACTTAACTTTAATGGACAAAGTTACATTTCATTTCATTTTGCGATACGGTTTTTGATGTATTATATTATTATTTTTTATTTTTTTTGCAGGGTTATCATTTATGTCTGAGATTTTTGTAGGATTTTTATAATGATTTTTTTATAGCAGCAACACTTGTATCTTCAAATTACCTTTAATTGAAGTATGTAAATATATATATATATATATACCAATTCAGCCGTACTGAAATAGATAAAAATATATAATGAAATTGTATATGTTTAAAAAACAAACAAATAAGAAAGCTTTAAATTGGAATCTGGAAAAATCGTTTTGAAGGATATAAATGGGTATTTTATTCCATTGTGTATGTACAAATAGAATATTTGTTACTCAAATTTTAGAATAAGAAAAGTATTGGAGTTTCAAATCTTTACTTTTCTGTACTCATCTATAGAATCATATTGAATGCCTATGAGCCTGCATATGTGTAAATCAAGAGTCAGCAACCATTCAAAGTGAAAGGGGTAAATTTAGATATGGTGTGTGTCCTGTGGGGGACTAATTTATTAATAAATTAGTAATAACTAATTATAATAAATAATTTTATTGAACTCAAACCGTTTTGTCAAAAGAAGGGGGAAAAAAGAACTGCCTTATGTTTAAGACTTAAAATAAGGAGTTAACAAATGATCTTATATAAAAAAGTTTCCACTATTAAAGAGCCAGATAAAAACATATCAAAAACTATGGAGCCCTGATCTAATTGATCTGAACTGTTATACATAATTTTTGTGGAGTACATATTTCTTTAAAAAAGACAAGTTTTGACGTAACAAATGAGTTAAAAATGCTTAAACTGTACCCTTTGCAAAACACTCAGGCGTAGTTTGTACGCCCACTGAGATGGCTCATCATTTACAACCTCTGTATAGAAAAAACACCTCACCAACAGAGATGCTTTTAAAGTTAAAAAAAAACGCTGGCCGGGAAGACTCCCTTTTTTACAAATCTAGTGTTAAATCCAATTAAACATATTATGTGGTGCATTTCAACATATATAATTCATAGGATCAACTGTAATTACATATTTGGCACCTTATAAAATATGCCTATTGATTGAATACCAATTATTATTGTCCCTTGAGAATCAATCAATATCTTTTGAACATACAAACATACGAGTAAAACATGATATAATTTTCTGCTACTTATCTCACTTGAGCTCCTTGTCACTATTTCAATTTAAAGAATCAAGACTTTCAATAAAAAAATTAAGGAACTCACATTCTTTAATATAAATAACCACAAATAATGAATAAACTCACTTCATTACAGACAGTTGAAAAATACTCTTTTTCCTTTTTATTTTATTTCATATACTTCGAGATAAATAATATAATATTTGAAAGGCAGCATAAGTATAAAGATATATATATATAAGAGATAGACGCAAAAGGAATACATCAATATATATAGAGAATACCATGTAAGTAAATTTCTCTCATATACTCAGGAAATAATGGATTTCCTATTGAGTCCCATTAAAAAAGTTCAGTGGTGGATATATATACATACATACCAAATTCCTTATTGATATTCTTAAGTATACAAGAAAAACAATAACTATGAGGGATACATCTTCTATGTATATACATATAGGTATACAAACCTATATATGTAACAAACTTACATACGAGAGATGTGTAACATATTTGTCTACTAATCTGGATAAATTATAACTTTCCTAGCTTTTATTTTCTTACTGGTAAATAACTCCTACATAGTTGAAAATAATCTACAATAAACCCAATTGGGAAATGTATATCTACTCATTGTACACTGTGATTGCACATATGTAGATATTACTACAAGGTGTAGCTAGAGTTATGTAAAGTATTTATAATCATGTATCTAAGATTAAAGATTAATTGTATCCATATATACATACAATTATATATGATATAGTTGGAGATGCGAATTTTGTAGAGCGCGAGGAGAAGGCTGGAGTGAGACTTAGGGTACTATTGAGTTAATGCCATTGACAATATTTATTTTGGGGAAGTTGAAAATATATATTCAACTTACCGAAAATACCCGCATATAGGACGATACCATGTATAGAACGCAGTGGATATTTGACCCTAAAAACGATGGAAAAACTTATATTAAAAGTACCCATGGATAAGACACACCTGGGTTTTTAGGTCAACTTCTTAAGAAAAAAATGTGTCCCATACGCGGGTATTTACGGTATTCCCTAGGAGTTATGACTTTATTTAATAAAGAGAGCATGATCTACAGGGAGAATATTATAATTATAGATATACTATATGTTAATTATACTTATAGATATTTAACAAAATCAACAAAAATGTAGGCAGAAATTATTTCTTTCTTTTTTAGGAGGAAGATGTGTTCTCCTCAACGATTTAACAAAGAATGAAAATAATTTTAAAAAACAAACAAACAGTAGTACCAAGTACCATTTTCCTTTTCTAAAATACCAACTATATTTTTGGTTCTCTACTTATAAAAGTTGTATTTCCAGGAAATCAGTTTTTAAATTCTGATATCCTGGGAAATTCGGAATCCCGGCAGTTCAAAGTAAATACAAAAAAAATCCAAGTATTTATTTTTACTTTTTAAAAGAGAAAAAAAGAAAATTCCAAGAATACATTATTGAAAGATTCAAAGTTATTTAATGTTTTCCCTGTTGGAAAGTGATGAAACTCGATTTGCTACATAAAAAAATTCCAAACTTAAATAGTAAATGAAATGTCACAAAAGCGCATATTTTATCTCAAGTACAGAACATTTGTGGCAATGGAAAACAGTTTAGAAATCATTTACCTTACACATACATAATTAACGAGTTAATTGGTCGATTTTTTCCCAAATATAAACATGTCATCAATGACAAATATGTAAAAATTTGATGGCTTTTCATAGTCAAGGAGCATAATATCAGATAAATCCATGCTTTTGGGAATGTGAATGAGCAATTTGATGAATAGAAGCTGCAAATTATGCATTCAACTCATGTAGGGCTGTTGGTTTTTAAGACAATTCGTAATTAAAGTTCATAAATTGACATGTTTCTAACTTTCCTTTCATTTTTCGTATTAGTATTGTGAGATTATGTATCATAAATCTCTTGATAAAACTTGAGAAACATTGATAGACCCGTAAGTAAACTTCAAATCTGCTATTATTTTGTTTCTTTATATTTAACAACGTCAGGAACAAGAAATTAGCATTTTTTTTTTGGATCACCCTAATATATACCCATAATTTAATTAAGTTTATATTATGAAACAATAAAATGAGGAATTTCCCGGGAAAATAAATATTTATCGGGGATTTACTGTAAGAGTAAAGCCCTGGGAAAGCGGTATTTTAAGAGAGAAACCCTACATCACACATTGAAAGAATGCTTTTTAATGGGACATTTGTGTTGATTAAGAAGTCTACAAGGTGAGAAACTGACCTGGGAAAAAAAAAAAAGAAAGGCAAATCTCCATATATAATCAAAATACATGCTTGACTTAAAATATTGAGCGTTTGCAAGTGAGACTTCAGTCATCTTTTGGATGTAAAGCCATTTTCAAATGTAGGAAAGAGAGCTTAAAAATGTAGTTCTACAAAAATTGACCGCAAGGATTTTGAAATAAATTCATACATACACATATTTATAAAACCTTATTATTATTGAGGATTTCTAGATCATGGGTATTTTCTTTGATTTCAATAGCTGGACATACTAATATTCTAGATCTAAGGGAATGATTTCTTATTAGAGTATCACTAGTAAACAAATGACTTTTCCCCATTTCATTCAATACATATATTTGTTAGGGTAATTGGGTAAAAATTCTCTCAAATGTAATCTAATGTAACAAGTTATTTGTTAGATAAAGCCTCTTAAATATGTACTACTTTTTGAAGCCTTCTAAAAGAGTAATTTAAAGAATGAAGGGCATTTATGACACATTTTTGTTTTTTCGTGTTGTGCATATTTATAACATTTTTTGTAGAAAGCATATTTTAAATATTTTTACGTTTCATTAGAGATAATGTGTCTGATGAGTAAGCAGAGATCAAAGAATGGCATTATAATATATCTGAAGGCATAGTAGTATACATACTTATATTGAAAATGATGAAAGATAAATGCTTTGTGAATCCATATAATGGTGAATTAATTCCTTGTAGCTATACATTTTTGTAGAATAAAGGGAAATGCAATTTATTTGCAATTTGAAATATTTTAGTATTTCATGAAGGGATCTCCTTATCAGATATATTTTTTGTCAGTATATGCACACTCTCATTATCCGTGTTCCCATCTTTAGTCATTCCTTTGAGACCGATATTTGTACATACGTATATCACAAATCAGTTTGTGACCGTAGATTAAGCTTTTATTACTCCTTTAGTGTTGACCCGTATTTAATTGGTCTTAAACTCTAAACCATTGAAAATTTTAAGGACCTAGCATCAAAAAGAGTTGCTGTAAAGCTTTTTTTGTATGACGTCATTGAAGCAATTGAATGCTCATTTGAAATCATGTCATCAACTGTCTATTAAAATAGAATCAGAACGATGTTTTAGATGAGACGAATCAAGAGTGAATTATTTTTTTTTCGAACCGATTCAGACCAGTTTTAGAAGCCAAATGATGTAGGTTGTTATATATATATAAACCAGGGTACGACTGCCGTCAAATTCGATCTAAACTATCAAATTACATACTCGTTTTTGAAGAAAAATAAATGGGGGTTTTACAGATTATTACTTTGGGTAGCCAATGTAATGAGAACTCTCTTATTCAATTTATCCTTAGCTTCGACCATTGTGACAACACGGCTCCATAAGTATTCTTAGGGACTCATTGGTATTATGAAAACGCTTGTTGCTATGTTCCTCAACAAAGCTTCTCTTTCTACTAGTACTAATGACATGGGTGCAGAGTCCTGCTTCTTCCACATCCGGGACTTAATGCAGGAGCGTACTTTGTTTATACTTTAGACAAACTCTTGGCATCTTTTTTTTCTTTTGATTAAAAGCTATTTATTCACTAAACGAATTTGAGGACCGTACCCTCCTTGTATGGGCTCTAAGCAACTCAGACCCAGTCCCAACAATAATATTTACATTCATTAAGAAATACAAAATATCATTCGACATTATATTGATCCTGCCTGGAGCTTCTTTTTTACAAAAGATATAAAAATGTTATTCCTTGCCTCCAAATGAGTCTTGTTGACATTTATTTGCTTAGAAAATATATATATATATATATATATATATATATATATATATATATATATATATAAACATCTTTATCAAGAAGTTATATTTTCTTCTTTTCTCTTACTCAATATTAAATATATTTGGGTTTTTTTTTTTTTTTTGTTCTCTGCTGTTCTAGTCACTTTCTTTTTCTTTACTACTACCACATCTTTAGCTTTCTTCTTTGTTATTATTGTATTTTGAAAGTGTAATTGAATAATTTCTCCATTTTCTTCACATTTATACTAATATATATATATATATATATATATATATATATATATATATATATATATATATATAGGTATGTATTATATATATGCATAATAGTTTATGGAAGACAGATGAATCTATCTACTCTGAAATCCATTCTGAAGGAGTCCTATTTTTTTATTTCTCTCTTTATATAAGATATACTAGGCAAATGGAGCTTTTTTCTCTATTAGATTTCTATAGGAAACTAAATAACTTTTTATTATGCCGTAGGAGTATTATTACCTGTTTTGACAAAATATATGTAGGTATATGGACGTACGTAAATTTACTATATAACATATATATATATGTATGAGATTGGAATGGGTCAGTTTTTCACAAATTGATTTGTATTATTATTATTATTATTATTGAATCAACGAACACATTTCCTATCTAGAGATCATTACTTATTTGTCTCTCCTGTTAAGCCATCTTTGTTGTAATTTAATTCTATTACTGCTCACGCAATGATAAATTCATTAGTTAGAAAACAATTTGTACTTACTAAGTGGTGTAACATCATTCAATGAGATTTTTGGACTAATCCATTTTTTTTTTTATAGAAATGATGAATCTAAAAAAAAGTATTACAATTTGGTTTTTGATGAGAAATTACAATTAGTTTTTTTCAAGTTTAACGTATTGTCTATTTTGAATTATACATCACACTCATTGTTTATTTCTGATTTTTTGAGAGATATATAGATTTTTCCCCGAAAGAAACATTAGACAATTAAATATATAGTTTTTAGTAATGAAAAAATGTACTCCATGGTCTCCTTCTAAATAATTTTTTTAATTGAAAAAAACCAATCACCTTTTTCGATGAAGTAAAATATAAAAAATAGTTTTTCATTTTTTTTTCTCGTCTAAACAGACAATTCTATAAATTATTAAATATTAAAAGTTCATTACCGGAGCCGGGCATTTTTAAAAACATAAACTATTCTCAAGTTGATCGCTTATTATCAATGGATCAAGGTAGGCTTTTAGATTTTTCTTAAAAGAGTTCTCGGGTCTCAATTTCAGTTGAATTAAATTGAATTCTAATAGTTAACGTGTCAAATTAGCTTAATAGTTGCAATTTGTCTAACTTGGGTAGCAAGTGTGTTCTTGGATAAGGTCTTGATTTATTTTTTAGTCCATTCTAAACTCTACCAATGTGTAAATCCTTGATATATGTAGGTACACACCTCTAAAGAGTTGTTCTTCCCATGTCAAAAATACATATTTTAATTTGTTAATACAAATAAAATACTTATCGTGTGTTTATTGAGTTGTAAGAAACTTATTTCCTGCTATTTTTTTTTGTTTTTTGCATGAATAGGTAATTTCCCTGATATATATTTTTTGTACAAGATTTTTTATTTTAAATATACATATATTTTTTTTAAATGTTTGTTTAGCAGTTCCAAATATTTTTTAATTAAAGATTTTCTTCCTTGAATAAAAGAGTCAAGTAACTTTTTTTAGTAATATGCTTTAAAAAAAGCTAAATATATGTATGTGGTTTATGAATAAACAAACAAACAAATAAATGAATGAATGGATGGATAGATAATAATTATTTTACGTAATTGTATACGCAGATAGGTAAAAGTAGAATATACGTGAACGACCACCAATGCACTTTGAACATCACAATATTTAATTAATGGTCATAAACATTTTATAATGAAGAAAGGCAAAAAGTATTTAATAATTATTTTCTTCATTCTATGTATACATGTATTAAGGCATTATGTATGAACCAAAATGATGATGAAGCAGTCTTTTTTTTTTTTTTTTTTTTTTGAAAGAGAAACGCTGATCCAAGTCTTTATTTAATTAATGTAATTATTTAGATACTCTAAGAAAAGAACCACTGGATTGTGTGTTTTGTTTTATATACGTGTATGCATATATATATATATATATATATTCATTAATTATCTTACCTTTTAAAAGGAAAGCAGTAAGAGAGTTTTGACAAAATCTCAAGATCACTGAGGAACTGACTAAACATTCACATCACTAACCCTAAAGCATCCATAAAATATCATCTAATGCACTTCTAACTGCAAGTCCCTGGTGTGTGAAAAAAAAATAACCACGAGGGACTTAATCTCAAATAAATGTAGGCAAATTTTTTTTTGATTCATCAATGGTTCTAAGACTAAATGAACAAGAATATCAGCTGGGTTTTTTCTTTTGAACTAATAGATTAGTAATTTTCTCTACTAAAGTTCTCTCCTTATTAATAAGTATTCTGTTCAACAATATAAACTCAAGGGTCATTACCCGTAAATACATTATATATATGTAATATAGAGCATTTTGATTGTGACGTCACAAATTTTATGATAACAACAATTAAAAAAAAAAACGAAAAAAATGAAGAGAAAACTTCCTCTAATAGCTTTTCTTAAAATATATATAAATATAAACCGTTGTCTGCTTGTATTATATAAGGTATACAAAATCTCAAAATGTATATTAAAACAGTCTCAAATATTATATATGTAAGCTAATTATACTTTTATTGTTTGAAGAACTATGGTCATTAAAACTCAGTAATAAAAGTAGCGTTGAAGGTTTTTTTTTCATCCTTCTTATCTTTGCTCACTAATTAATTACATTAATTTCTAATGAATCCATATGTACAAACATCTTTAATAATGTTAAATATCTATTATTCATTTACTAATATATGAAATGTACATATATATATACAGGGTGGCCCAAAAAAATGTAAAGACATAAAAAATAATCATAAACATGGTGTTTATGTAATTAGAATTTTATTATTTCAAAAGTGTAATAATAGTTGTAAATAGCTATTTGTTTGGGACACCCTGTATATACAATATAGAAGGAAAAATTACTATATATATGAGAACAATCCCTTTAAAGGCATTTAGTGGGTATCTTATCTAACAAATAATAGATCACTTAAATAGTATTATATTTAAAGGTCTCATATTTTTGCTAATAGATAAATGTCTCAATGCTAAAAAATTAATAATATACAATTTGTGGGGACTTGAAATGGCAATTATAATTAATAGGATTAATATATATATATATTAATGAAGCCTCTTTTCTTTCAAATATGAAGCACAAGGGACTCCACTCTGTGAAAGTCATCATTTTTTGGCTCAATATATTCATATAAAAATATCTATAAAGTTATGTTTTGTTTTTTTACTTCAAAAGTCATGGAAGCTTTTCAATTTCTCAATTTTTAATATGAATATATATTTGCTTCATTCTGTACTTGTTGATGCTTTTTTTCCTAAAAAGACAAACTCGAAATTAACTTATCAGTGTATAAAAATTTAATATTTATTCATATTTGTATATTTATTGATTTCCCTGAATTTAATATCTATACACTTAACTTATCTTTGACGCAAGAGAATAGAAATCAAATCAATACTGTATAGTAGCTTATGTAGGAACTCTAGAAGAAAATATTCTAGAGTGCTAAAAGATCAATTATTTATCCTTTAAACGAATCTCATTTTCTCAGAATGAAATGAAAAACTAACCTCGTTCTGCATTCCTGAACAAAACACTTTAAAAAAAAAGTTTTATTTTCTTTTCTTGATTGGATTCTATTATCTTAGGTAAAATATAAATTGCTATTTGAAACAACATATATGTATTGAGGAGAGTACCTAATTTATATTTATGATAAGTTACTTTTAGTTTTTGTTTGAATTTATTCAAATATTAGCTCCAATTTATAAAAATATTCAAGTAAAACTCAAAGAATTCAATTTGTAAATGCTCAAAAATAGATTTAATATAAAAAAATCTATTAATAAATTCTTGATTTAAGCGTTAAGTACTATATACAAGAATTAAATATTAAAATCTGAAGGATTTTTAATAAAGTAAAATTTTGTCTATATTCATTAATCATTCAAATTACTGAAAAGGGAAAGTCTCTGGATATTTAATTATTTTTTATCTGAAAAAAAAAAACCGTTTTTTTATTTAACTTTCCTTTTAGCTCTTCAATATTTTTCAGTGAGTTACTTCTTTTATACATTAAATATAAATACTTAACACACCTTATTATTTTTGACTAAATATTTTCTTAGTTCAGACTCTCTCTCTCTCTATTTTCTCAACCCAATATTAGAAAACTTTTCTTTTTTCTCATAGAAAGCAGTCAACTTTTTTTGAAGAGTATTGACTATTTATACACAAATTGGACAAAAGGTTTGTATTTGGGTTCACGAGTTATTTTTTATTTTACATTTTAGTCACATAAACATGAAAATAATCTTTAAAATGCTCAAAATATAGGTTTTTCATCCTCATGTTATAATTTGATGATATATAAAATATTGAAAAACATGAAATTCTCTTGTTTTTTCTAACATTATGGAGTTGAATTAAGATACAAGGTTTTATTCAATTAAATATTCTTATTTAGAAATATATCTTTCACCATAAAAATACCATATTACTTGAATTTATCTTATAATACTTCCAAATGACGTAGTAACATGGACCAATTTCAAGTTGATACTAAAGTAACTTTGTGGATTGATGAGACAAAAATAATTATTATTGACTTGGGCTTATCAGCCATAGTTGTCTTATTTATTCTTTAGACTATATTTAACTGTAAACTTTGTCGTGATTCATCATTTTCGGATGCAAAATCTATATATATATATATATATGTATGTATAATTTATTTATCAAAAATCACATATTCCAGTTTGACATTTTAATAATATATTTTTCTACAAAATGTGCTAGAACCAGGAAGTAGAAAGGATTTTTCTCTTTCCCTTATATTCAAGCAGTGGTGTCAACCTATAAATAGATACAAACATATTTGCACATTCTTTGATAAATAATTTATAGTATGATCGAACATTTTACTTTGATCAAAGAAGATAGGATCTGTATGTACAAGCAACATTCTAAATATGTAAAAAAAAATATAATATTTAATACAGTTAATACAAAAATTGGCATATTTTTATTATAAATAAGATCATTTTGATATGAAAATAGCATGAGGCAAAATGCAAATTTGAATTTGTAATACAAAGTGCCTCCAAAATAGGCTGCAATTTTAGATTAGAGTTTTTGTGGGATATAGAAAAAAAAAGTTGATAATTGAAAAAAATGCAGAAAATAGAGCGAGAAATGCATAAAACTTAATGAATGCCATTATGAACACATGCTCAAGGAGGAGGGAAAAAAAAAGAAAAGAAGGTCAATCAGGATCCCTTATTTGGTTTGCCTATGATGTTTTTAAGAAAGTCTAACTTGTTGTTGTTATTTCCATTTAACTTTTATTCTCTCATATACATAATCAAGAAATGACAAAGTCTTTTCAAAGTTGAAGTCCATACTTTTAATAAATAGAATATAAATACATATTATAAACTTGAGATTAGCTGATTTTACAAACTGAAATGATTAATGTTCAGTTTTCTAAATCTGTTTTTAAATTTGTTGATATGCTGGCTTTCCTATTAGTTTAAGCTATTTACTATTTTTTTTCTAAATTAATTTAAATAAAATATAAGCTAAAATATACATAATATAGTAGTAGATTGTTTGAATTTGCATAAATTTTAAACTTAAAATCCACTTGAATATCAAATTTAGTTTGACCTTTGTCCATAAGCCTTCCTGTGTTGAGATTTGTTATTTTTTTTTTTTTTTCAAATTATAGTAATTAAATTACGTTATTCTATTGGTAATGAGCTACCACTATGAGCTATAAAAAAATACCAGGATATTTGAATTTAATTTTTTTTTTGCATCTCCGATAGGAATAAATGTTTTTATTTTTTAAAGTTCTCATTGATATTTGTGCCAAATTACGCATTAAAATACTCATTTGTGTTTCATATAATTGTCTCTCTTTGTGAACAACTAAAATTGAATTTTAATTTTTTTAAAATATCCAATAAATGATGACTCAAATGTAACATAGAGAAATGTTATTCAAACCAAAAAAAGTTTAAATGAACATTCGAGACTATATCCTTTTGAAAATTTGAGAATCCGTGGTTTATTTATCGAGATACATAACCTATTAAGCAAGAAAATAGTTTATCCGATTTGTAACTTTAATAGCATCTACAAACTCAGCTGTTATTGTTAAATAACTATTGACTTAATAAAATGCTTGTAACTGTTTTTAACAAAATTGGAAAAAACGTTGGCGCATGTGCATCTCTTTTGAGGGGGGATGAAATGAATTTTCATGATTACATAAATATTTTTTGAGATTCCCGGTATTTTCTGCCCATAGTAGTAAGTAATATATTGTATATAATTTTACGTTGTATAACAAAAATCTGATTATATATTAGATAAAACTGATGCGAGACAATAATATATATTCTTTTATCAAAAAGGTATGCGATCAATAAGACTTATGTACATGTGTACATCTCTCTAGCATATGTTCTTTTAATATAAATGTAGATTCATATATCAAAACATTGTTCAAAACTAAGCATATGCTTGGATATATGTATGTATTAATCGCTTGAAATATTCAATAATAAATATAGCTCATGCTTCATTCTTCCATTCCTTTTAATGTCAAAAACTTCATGTATTGTTGTATATATATACATACATTCATAATATATTACCCCTTGGCTTTCCGCTTACATTGAACATAAGTGCAAGATATGATTTTTTTTGTTGTTTTGTCATTTCTACGTACATATTTGATTAGTGGCATGACTGTTCATAAGAAACTTTTGTTTACAGAATAGACAATATTGTCAAATCAACAAGAAAGCAAGTTTGTTTTCAACTATTGAAAAGGAGAAAATCCAATTTTAAGTTTTTTTACTTAACGGTCAAATATTTCGGAGTCATTTTTAGACCTATTGCGCAGGGTTTTTGCTAAAATGTCACTTTTAATCGAGAAACCAAGGATTGTTGTCTATCCAATAGAGCAATCGGATAGATGTTACGACTGTATATGAAGCCGATATAGTCCCTGAAAGAACGTCCATCTTTTTCATACCCCCAGAGAGGTATTTAGTGGCAGTTGGTTTTTTCCATTAATACAGTTGCAATTATTGGAGTCATTATTTAATATATCGAAATATACTATTAATACAAACACAAGAGAATGTCTTCAAGAGTATGAGTGCAGTTCTAGCTCACTTTTGAAATATTTCAGATAAACTTGATTTCTTGTTGACTTGATACACATATGTAAGTGCAAATATCTGTCACACCATTACTTCTTGATCTTGCCCAATCTCATGGCTCTTTTTTTACTCAGCTCATGCCCCCTTATACAACTTAAAATTATGTTTTACTTCTTTTTTTAAATATTTATTTTCATAGAAATGAATATTTGACAGTTTACTCTGACAGCATTTAAATTTTATTTTGAATAAGTAAATAAATGTACATATTTAATGCTTCTTTGGGCATTTATTTATTTCAAAAAATAATTGATGGAGATTAGAAACTGTTAACCTTTCTCAATAAATTACAAATTGCTTTGTTTGTATGCTTAGAAAAAAGAAACTCTTTTAAAGATTGTTTAATATTCTTCAAAACTTCTTTTTTGTGTGTGTTTCCTCATAAAGTACTAATTTTTCTTATTTTTTTTTTTAAAAGATGAAATTCAATACGTAGTAAGGAAATGTATAAAATGATTATAGATTTTTGATATATTTTTAAATGAAAAAAAACTTTACAGTTTGGAAATAGAAGAAAAAAAAAGTTAAGGAAGAATAAGTTTAATCTGTATACATAATGAAACTTTGAGGTGTATCTATCAAAGAAGAAGCCTTCAAAATAAATTAGAGAAAACAAAAACTATTCAGGGAGAACAAAGCAGAAAATAGAAACTGAATATCCTTCTTTTTTTTCAATGTGAGAAAGCATTTTAAGTTTAAAAGTCAATTTACTTTGACTATCTCGTCCAATTTTTTTAATTTTTTGAAAATATCTATTATAATTTGCAGTCACATTGCAATCTTGGTTGCATTTCTTAACCTTTCCCAACAAACAAGAGAAGAAAAAAAATCCTAAATTAACTTAATAGCTAATTAATTACGTCATTACCTCCAATTGTCAAAGTATTCGATTCTTAATAGTTGCAAAATTGACAATTTAAAGAGATTTAATTTCATTTCACAATATCATTATACCTAACAACAAACGATTCTCCACAAAAAGTCTAAAAAAATGTCCAAAATTATCTCCAACTGTGGAAATATTTTCTATCTATTATTAGTAAGGAACTAATCACTGCTTAACAAGACTAATGAGTTGAATTTGAGTTGAACAAATCAAGGCTTAGAATGTGGATAAGGGATAAAAGTAGCGCAGACAAATCGAACACTGACAACAAAGAAATACTCAGTATTTCTTGTCTACCAGAGAACCTTTTCCACAGCAAGATGTCGCTTTTGAACAAAACAACATATGTAGTTACATATTTACCTTCCCTTTGCTGAATATTCCTTGCTTTAATTGAGCTAACAAGGTAAATTTATGGATATTTCGTAGTTAGTTATAAAGTAATACATGGCACACTCAGTGTCCCTATCGAATAAAACAAGTCTTTTTGTTGAGGAAGTGAGATTGTACATAAATTGATCAATTGGCTTTCGTTTTGTCAGTTTGTTTCATAGCGCTGCTCAGGAGCTGTCGATGTTCTGAGGATATATAATTGTATTATAGTTTTCTCAAAAACTACATAATGAGTAAAAGCTTTTAGTGTCAAAGTAGATAATAATAATATTAAGTACATAAGCAGACACGCTCATGTCATATCATGCTTGAGGTAGATTATATAGAAAGTAAATTAAAGAGACATGATTGAGTGTTATTCAATTCGCAATGAGTCTACATAAAAACATATTTATGCGCAACACATAATATATTTTGAAAAAAAATTGTATTGAATGGCAAGGGGAAAAAGCATTTAACGATAATGCATTGAGCTTATAATACAATAAATATAGATAACCTTTTCATTTCATTTGAGAAAAAGGTATTGGAAGGCCCTCATTTTGACGGACAGAAAAAAGAGTTCAATGTCAATTCCTTTCTATTAAAATTTTGTTAATTTTCTATATAAATATTCACCATTGTTTTTGTAGTGACTTTATTGTAGATATAAGTGGCTTCAAAATATAATATCGATTACTCCCTCCCTCCTGTTGAGTATTATTATTACAGCTTAAGGATCATATGTTCTTTAATTTATGTAGGGATTAACATGACCGATCTTTTTTTCTAATGCATATGGCTTATTTTTCCTAAAATGTAATTATATAAGGTATTAATTATATAATTATACATTGAATTTTTCAAACTTTCTAAGATATAATTTTTTTTATTATAAAAAAGGTGTTTTTTTGTTGTTGAGAAGTACAATAACACTGGCAAACAAACTTAAACATTTAAAATGAAAAAAAAACAAAAACATTTTTTATGCTCCATGTCAAACTTTTTGACAAAAAATGTTATTGAACGACCCATGTGACCAAAATTACTTAGTTAAACGCAGGTTCAAAAAGTTAAGCTAAGTTATTATTTTGATGGTTGTATTAAAACTAATTTAATTTCGATGAAAAAATCCATAATTTAATAATTATGCTTGCATAAAAATCTTTCATTTTTTTGTTTTTTTTCAAAATCGAATAATCTTCTATTCATTCATATTTTTCTTCTTGAAAAAAAAGGTATATTGAGACGATTTTGATATCCTGAACATATATATTAAGAAGTATAATTGTTTACTAATTACTTATGTGTTATCCTGTAATTCTCCGAATTACTGGATAAAACATAAATAATTAGTAAACAATTTCTCCTTAGTTAAAGATTATTATCAGGTGCTTGACATCTTGAAATCAGATTTGAAATCAGCGAGCAAAATTGAATAACTTTTATTATTCTTATACCCCTTAGGATATTTGACATTTCAAATTTGTTGACCTGTGTTAGCATAGTTTTTACCTCGTTTGGTATTATCTCTGTTCTTGCTAGACAAATCAGAAAATTTCTATTTCAAAACGTTGGAGGTAAATCTATAATTTACTAAAGACTATAAATAAAAGTTTCAGTTGCATATAAGTGCTTTTCATTTAGTACAACACAAGCAGAGACGCTTATTTTGAATTTATACATCTTATTTGAAAAAAGTATTAAAACTGAAATAACATTTTTAATTAATTTGTAAGAGAATTTTATAATTTATTCATTTTCAAGTAAAGTTAGTTATGAATATAAAATACTAAACAAAACTCAAAAAAAATTTTGTCAACGACTTGAAGCAAAATACATTTGTAGGTATTTTCTTTCCCTCAAATTCATGATGAAGTAAATGATGTATAATTAATTAATGTAAATAGGTAGGAATAAAAGAGGGGGGGGGGAACTCTCAAGCTTTGATGAAAGAAACTGCTAGTTCGTTATTGTTTCAAAAAATCATATTTATATAAAAAGGCTCAATAGGCATGCTTTTATATAAATTATAGATTATTAAGTATGAAAACAATAAACTTTATTCTCGATTATAACCTTAACAAAATTTATTTTTTGCATGAAAAAGTGATAACACGGTGGTGGCAGACATTTAAAGTCTTTTTAAAAATTATCAAAAGGAATGATTGATTTTAAATTGCTGTCAGTCCGTTTTTCTCTATTCTTTTATTGATTCAAGTCAATTTCTTAAAGATTATAAAATGAAACATTCATAACGTCCATTGCAATACGTATAAAGCAGAAATATTTTTTTTTGATTCATAGCTTGAGTTATCAAGTCAACTATTCGATGCAAGTTTGTAGCTTTTAGTCTCAAAGTAATAAGTATATGACTTAAAATTACATTGAGGGTCAGAGTCAAAAATATTAATTAAGAGTAAGGAAGGAAAGGGAACTTTCAAAAATGGCTGCTCTGGCTACGCCTGGATTTTCAAGGGCCTATGTAATGTGAAAGCCTTTGATCTTACTTTTGATAGAATATAAAAAAATATTGATTTTGTTATTTAGGGGAGGAAATATATCGATACTACTACTCAGTAAACTTCAATTCTCTATAATCCAATTAAAGGTGATACAGGAAAAAAATTGTCACCGACTCCCACACTAACTATTCTTTATGCAGGTTATATACCAATGACTGAGGAGTTCAGCATTATGATCAAGGGCATCCTCATCCTCAGGGGTATATAGCCTGCATAAAGAATAGTTATTATGGGAGTTGGTAACAATTTTTTTCCTGCATCCTTTAACTGGTTACATACTCGGCTTGTTGATATGAAAACATCTGTTGGTAAGGTATTCAAAATAGCCTCAGGCAAAAACAACAACATTGGATAAATATTCAGGCTGTTAAAGAGACAAGATTGCAGTTAACTTATATCATCATTCACCTTTTTGACAAAAGACATTTCATAACTTTTGTCAATACAGATCTTCTTCGATACAGACAAAAAATAATTTTTTTTTTGAAAGAACTTTATCTCCTTGAATCAAACACTGCTTATATTCCTTACAAATTAGTAGCCTTCTTTTCATCTTTTATTTTTTAAATACATACTGTTATTGAAGCATTATAATTCATGCATAATATGTAAATAAAATGACCAAAACATCATTTCACAAATTTAATGAGTATTGAATATTTATAATATGAAATCTTTCCCAATTTATTTTCTCCCTAAATCGTTTTTTTTTTTTTAAATTAAATTATTAGATTATCGTAGATTATTCACATGCATGGCTATGTAGATATAGTATAAATAAATTTTCATATCCTGTACGTCAATTAATAGTTTCTTTGTCCTTTATATAGTTCATTCAAGGCTACTCATTTGTCAAAATTGAGTATGTATGTATCTTTATGTACACATCTAAAAAATATAAAAATAAATGTGATATAGGAGAAAAAAATTGACATACATTTTGAATGAACGTGTTCAATATTTTTTTTTATATTACACCTAGGTAATTGTAAAAAAAATATATATATTTTTTTTATCCATTTTTCATGCGAGTATGAAGAATTATATTCTAAAAATAAATGGATATATTATCTGCCTACATATGTATGTATGTATGTTTGCATGAAATTATATTTATGTATATGTATATATATTATAAAACATTTTCCCTTTTAGTTTTTTAGTTTTCAAAAGAAGTGTAAAAATCTAGGGGCAAAAAAAATGATGTTATGACGTTAGATATTTAAATTGATGACAAACATATGTGGCTTTTTTTATTATTATAAAATGTTGATCTTTTTTAATTTATCAAGTTATTTTTTGTATGATGTTTAAAGCTACATATATTTTTTTTTTCTTTCTATTTTTCATTCATTCATTTTTTTCTATAGCAAGGATGGGGAGGAAAGAGGAAAAAAATAAATATAAAAGACCTCTTTTCTTTATTTTCTATGCGCATTGCTTTCACTTTTATGGGAGAGTCCCAGACAATGACTATCCATTCAGAGCCACACAGACCCACATCATCAAGTCCAATACAATATACATATATGTATGTATGTAACAATACAGTGCAGGTCTTGCTAATAAATAGGAAAAAAGGCACTAAATGTTGTATTGATTTTTATTTATTTTTTAGAAAGGAAGAGATTTATGAGTACATATTGTGTCGTTTTGTTTCATTAGCCTCAAGTAAAGTCTTTGGGAGAGAGTATTTTTATTATTTTGAAATGAAAAATATTTTATGCTTCCCTTCTCTGACATGAGATAGAAAGAAGAAGAACGACTTCTTCTAAATATATATATATAATATATGGTTTCCTCAAAGTTCAGGTGAAGATTTTAAATATATACTGGGAGCGTGAGCACTCGTTACAAAATTTATATAAATCCAAATAAATTAATTTTCTGAATATTTTAACTAGTTAAAGAAAATATTTATTTAGAAGATAGCAACGTAATATATATTTTACATCCTTATATTTTAAATGCTCTCTCTCTCTCTCTGCACCGATAACTACCTTGATACGAGGGTGGAAGCTATTTAAAGGCCCTCTGTATGCTCTCCTCAGGAACTTCGTTTCATGCACAGACAATGTCTTCTATGAGAGAGCTAAATTTGAATAAAGAGTAGAATTGGACTCACTCTCCACGACCCCCTTCACCCGAAATAGTCGAGAACACAGAGGCAGGCCATATATTCGACGGCCAAAAGTTGTCAAAATTATCTTTGTAGAACTTCTGGATTTTCACGACTATTTGTGACAAAGTTCCATATTGTTGCCAAACATATTCTTTATTTAGATAATTGGCCTTTATCCATGGTAAAGCAGTGTATCTTAAAATCTTATAGATAGTACTCCTGGGTTCCTATCTTCTCTCCAGGTTTAAAAAAGTTGGGGGTATTTTTTTCTCGTCACTGGCCAAGACTCCTAGTACCATTATCTCATGAGGTACACTCTTCTTACTCGACCTATTGTCTCATCAAGATATCAACTATTTCTTCTGTTATACATAGACTTGGTCGACACTGAATATCTCTTATTGGAGGAAATGGTTCATTACTAACTCTTGAGGAACGAGAAGATTTCTCAGCATCTTTCCTCCCTTTTATTTTCCACCAATGAAGTTATATGATGCCCAGGTACTCACTCTGACAAAGTTTTTGAGGCCAAGGTCCTACTTCACAGCCTTTATTATTATTCCCTCACTAATATTCATCTCCTCAACAAGGCGACACATTGAGATGATATGGTTTGACTTGATTTTATCGTTTAAATAGACAAAAAAGTCGACACCTCATAGTCTTTTTTGTCCATCAACTCCCACTTGACTTAAAAGACTGCCCAATAAGTTTTGATTTTATTCCAATTATAAATGGTTTTTAAACCGAGGTTTACAATCTTTCCAATGTTACTTTTTTTTTGCCGTTCTCGCTTAAAGGAGATCTCAAGTTCTTTTTTGCTTCGCTTCCTGGTCTGCCATCATTGTCAATTATAACATGACTTTAAAAAAACAACCTTGGCTTTACAAAGAAGTACAATTTGACTTGCTATGATATATGCAAATAGAAAAAAAAAGCCATCGCAAATATTAAATAAAGAGCACTGTATCTATGTATATTTTAATATTCTTTAAGCCAGACTCATTAATATTTTTAATTAAATATATTCTTCATAAATACGTATATTTATGACATCATATTGTAGATGTAAAGACTCATTTGAGTATAACTAATTCATATTACCATATTCTCCACTGTGCAGATGTGACCTTTTTTATTTTCACTTTTAGGGGGGGGGGGAGGGAAAAATAATACTTTTGTGAACATTAGTTTTTAGTGAATATTCATTTCACTCACGTATTATATATACATACGGCTTATGCCCACAAGGAAGCCTTTAAAGTTTTTTTGTTTTTTTCTTTAAAAAAAAAAGTCTTTCATTTGTCATCTATGTTATATATGTATGTATATACTCTAATTTAGAAACTGAGGAGCCAAATAGCATTTCTAATATGGTTTTATCTTGACTAACGGTTGGAAATAAATAAATAAATAAAGGGTATCTTATTCCAAAGATTACACTACTTCTAAGAGAGCCAGTATAAATGTCATATGAGGCGAAACAAAAAAAGAAAAAAGATTCATATATATGGTATACTATGTATCTAAGATTGTACATATATATATGGCATATATATGTACATAATAATAAGATCACATTTCTACATATACAGATATTATGAGAGAAGACTCCTTCAACTCTATTTAGACAAGAGCGCTAATCCTTGAAATCCTTTTCTTAAAAAAGTAATAAAGAGTGATTTTTTATTAGTTTTTTGCTAGGTAATTATTTTAATTATTATAAAAACACTGATTATTTATGTTAGATATTACCAAATGTTTGCTTATGCGTGTAAATAGACTCCAAAAAAAAAAGGTTTTTATGTCCTATAAGCTAAATAAAAAAGGATTCAGAAAGAAAAGTTTATAAATTTGTAAAAACATTAAACCTTTGCTCAAAAGTACACATAAATAAAAGAGTCTGCAGGAATCCCTTAAGAATTTCTATGTTCTTTTGATACAATATTTTTAAAAAGAAAATATGTAGCTATGTAGGTATCCATCTACACAAACGATCACACAACTTTTCCCCATTTACAAATAAATTTAAAGAGACATATATATACTTATATGTATACAAAGTTGACTAAATTTATACATGTTGTCCATGGTTCAAAGAAGCTTTGAACCAGAGAAAGTTAATGGCTACATTGAAAAAGACCAAATTGTGATGAGGAGTAAATTAAGATCCCTTCTAAAACATGGGTCTTTAGTCGTGGTATTTTATAGAATGATAAAGTCCTCATCTTTACCGGAACAAAAGTCCACAGTTTGATTTAAAGATAATTTTTATTTTATTATCAATATTTCATGAGGGTTTCTTGTGTTTTTTCCAAAGTGAGGCCTCAAGTTGACCTCAAAAATTATTTGGATGTCAATATTTACAATTAGTAACAAAAACTAACTACCGTTAATTTTCTTTCATTGACTGGGCCCCGAGTTGGTACACTCAAAATGTTCTGCTCAGTCATTAAGAAATAGTCGTGTTTTATATGATATGTTCATATGATAATTACTTTTGTCAATAATCAAGTCAGAAGTTATTTTGATATTTTAGTATTATTGTCCTAGTGTATGAATGTCATATAGGATTGATATGAGTTCTCTATGAGGTACAAATTGATTAAATGAAATGGAAAACAAGGGGCTAATAAGTGAAATGCATTTTGTCATGAAATAAGGACAAACAAGTGTTATGTTCAATTGTACACAAAATATGTGTATGTATGACACTTCCTGTCATTACTAGTTGTGAAGAAGCATACTGAGAATATTACTAATAAAAAGTTGTATCAACTAATGAATATCCCTTTAAATATATGAAGGACCGTTGCAACACTTTTTATTTTTGGTTGAATTACTTGACATTGATTTGATTTATAAATATCAAAATTTAACACAATTTCCCTACATCTGTTTGTTATTGATGAAATATATTTATAGAATATATGCCAGTTAGGAATTTTCTACAAATTCAATTTTGACTCAATAGTTGTTGTAGATAGTTGCAACATTTGATAAAAATCAAGAAAGTTTGACTAAAGAATATTTCTTTGATTAAAAAATAAGTATACCTTTCAAGGTGAAGAATTATTAATATTATAAATCACTGATTATCATTTATCTTAGATCGGAGATGTCACTTTAATTTAATGTGCATTTGCTTCCTGTTATATGTGGATGTTATATATTAAGGAAGTGTAAATACAAAATAATTAGCCTTGTTTTTTAATGTCCCACCATGAGTCTTGGATTTCTAGCGAAACTTTGCTTGAAATTGGATGAAAATTTACACATTTAGATGGAAGATTTCTCCTTGATTAAAGATTTTTTAGGGGCGCCTGGCTTCTCAATTGAAAGCTGTGGTCTCAGCTCTTCAATGCATTTCCTTATTAATCCATTTTATGTAATATTCAAGTTATTTATTTAAGTATACACATTTTGACCCATTTTAACAATTTTATTTCTTAATCCTCTAAGGTTTTTTAACAGTTGACCAGTGATATTAAGGATTTCATTTTATCCCTGAAGCCATAAAACTCCTTACACTTATCAAATTAGTATTATTTATTCACCTCTACTAACATTGTCTCTATGTGGTAAAAAGTACAATAAAAGAATTGTATACCTTATCACTATATACACACACAGCATGTGATACATTTTTTCCCCCATTAAAACATGGCGAATTGACTCAAAGTTCTACATAAATTAATAAACTTAGCAAAAAAAAAGTTTTTCTTTTGTTTTCTTTTTCTAGGAAAACTGCAGTTAGGCAAAAAATAAAAAAAAAGAGAAATAAAAATAATACAAATTTTGAGTGTATTTTATCTAAAGAAAAACTGCAGTAAGACTTTCATACCATAGCTTATTTCCCTTCTATAACATTTTAAAAAGAAATAATGAGATTAATGTCCTTGGGATGTGGAGTTGAATGTCATAATATCTATGCATATATTTTGTGTGGGGAACTTACCCATTTACTACATATATGTATCTCTTCTCGAATACACATAAAATCAATGGCTTTTTACAAAATCCGTTAGAAATTATTGACTTTTTTTTTTCTTATCGCCGAGGTTATTTAATCGTGGAGTCACAAGATCCTCGTCACTCTTGCTCTTCAAGTAGGTGGTATCAAGTAGAAACGACACATTCTTTATAATAACATTCAATAAGTGAAGACCTAATTATCTATGCAGCAGTGTTTCTTGAGGTAAAGAGATGAAATCGTAGAGTTTCGCTATTTTAAAATAAAAAGGTTCTTTGGGTTTTGTTTTTTTTCAAACTTTGCTCCCCTTATAGAGAACGTTTACATAATATAGTCAAAAAGCAACTGAAGAGGAAAAAAGAAAACAACAAGAACAGAGAGCTTTCATTTCCTTTGGCGCGCCTTTTTTCATTACTTGAAGGGAATAAGGGCCTATGATTTTTGTATTATTCTAACTTTGAGAACTTTTTCTTTTGATAATTATGACGTAACTTTTATATGAATCCCTGTTGTGTTAACTATGTAAACAATTCACCCCTATCCACCACAAAAGGACGTGTGTATCCTCTTTTTTTTTTGTAAATGTGTATTTATATTTGGTCAAGAAGCAACGTGTGACCGTCAAAAGAAACATTTATCTTTTTAGTTTTGTGAAGCTAGCTACTTTATAGACAGTCTATGTATGTAGGCATAAGAAAAATGCATTCATTTGATGAGGTTCATTTAAGTTATGTCTGTAGGAAGACGGATATACCTATGTTTATGTACTACTTATATTTTAGAAATTAAATGAAACATACATACATTAAACGAGTAAAGTTTCAGGTTGTAACTTAAACACATAAATTGTGTGTGGACTCTATTTGGTAGTGAAAAGAAAGTCATGCTATACAGATGTATATAAGATGTACACATACATACATAATATCTTATAGTCCTGTAAGTAAACAAAAAAATATAGATGTGCAGAGGATCCACTCACCTTAAGAAATTCAAGGCCCAGCAAATATATAGAGACAAAACAACAGATCAAATAGTACATATTATGAATTTGTAAACGCTTTGAAAAATTGTCAGTCAAGTGATGTTTTTTTTTTGAAATTCCCTGATGATTAATGATATTATAAAAAAAGTACATATACATAAGTACATACAAATATAATTAACACCATATTATTTTACTAATTAACAAATTTTATTATTTTTTTTAACTGTTAATTTATTCTACTACATATTCGAATTCGTAGTCTCAACGTTAGTTTGTATATAACTCAAATGAGCTCGTATTAAGTTTTGAATAATGTTCTATTATATTTGATAGAGACATTACTGTTCGAAAAAATGAGGCTAATGAATGTTTTTCTTCTTTTTTTTTTGTATGAATGGTTGAAAGATATTGCACATTGGAGATCACTTTGTGATAGAAAAAAATAGCATTTTTATAGGTATATATATATTTATATATATTAAAGTATCAGTCTCAGGGGATATTAATCCCCTATACATGTACAAAAATTGAAAATATACCCAATGAAAGTATTTTTGAAAGTAAAGAACAAGTTATTATCACTTCAAATAATTATTAAATATACTTTTAAAAATGATTTGATTCATAATTAAGGCACAAGTAATTAGATATGGAAACTAAAATATTTTAGAATAAGTCAAATTTTATTGACTTGTAGAAAATATATAATAATATTATGATTGATTTGAACGTATACAAATGTTTTTGTTGACATATCAAATAGGGCTTTTGATTCCAGAGCTGTATTAATTTATATATGTATATATAATGAATATTTGTCTGTGAAGGATAATGTCTTATTGCTCCAATATTAGAAAGCTCACTCTTCGTGCTTGATATATGTATATTCAAATATCTTCTTTCTTTCTTTTTTTAATTTCCGTTCAGGAGGGACTGTTAGACCATATTTATCTGCTCTTACATATCTCCATGTAACAGTCATATCCATTTTGATATTACATAAGTCAACTTCAAATAACGGTTATACACAGTATTAGTACTTATTAAAAAATAAGTACAAACCATTTCGGTTGATTGATAGGAAAGTCCATGAACATTTGAGCATAAACTAACTCTCAGATGGATGCATTTAAGAACATGAAAAGTAAATTTTAAAGTCAGATTGTGCATTATTACATGATAATAATTAAAATTATTCAAGTAGAATGATATGTCAACATTTTTCATCATGTTAATAGAAGATCATAAATTTGAATGTTATTAAATATGCGCCCACATGCATATATAAAAACAAGAATCATCATTTTTGATGAAAAAATAAATCTGCAAAGTTAGTTTCCCCTCTTTTATAAAAAAAAAATATGCAAAAAATCAACATCTGTTTTCGTTTTTAAATACATACGTACATCATGATATTTGTTTGTGTTTTTTTTTTTTAAAAAAACCATATGTAGAATAGGATAGTATGGAAATTTGTATATATATATAAATAAAAATATTTAACTACAACAATAACAAATAAAAAAAAAGATAGTTGAGGACCATGAACTTACAAAAAATACAATTTTAATATGCAAAAAAAAAATGCTTTTTTTTTTATTATTTTAGTCTGATCATTTACCTTTCTCTTTTAGTGTTGTACATAGAGACGACTGAAGTTAAATTTAAAGCAAATTTGCATATAATATTAAATATGCCCCCTTTTGTTTCTTGTAATGCCTATATATATACTTTTATGAAAAAAAGTATAAAAGCAAAGTATTAAAGCAGATTTGAAAAGTATTTCAATGGATTTCTAGTTTTTTGTTTTTTTTTAAATCTTGAAAAAACTTCAAGGATGAATAAAGATATGAGAAATTGAAAAATTAATTTTTTTATCAGTATTAAGACAATGTGTTTGATATGAGAAGAATATAAAATTATACATAAGTTTTGAAAGATATTCAAATTTCTAAAGGAATTGAATGTTTTTAAAAAAAATCTACATATATTTAATAAGAAAAAGAAATATTAGTTTAGAAAGTAAGAGAATTTTTAAAAATAATTTAAAACTGCGGGTGATTGTAAATACTTGAAATACAATGATAATTTAGTTTGCACACAATACTTCAGAATTGGATATTTTTTAAGTAGAATCTAATTAAGTCTAATACTTTGGGTAAATGTCCATACATACGAAAGTTTTTGAGTTATAACTTAAAATATTTACAAAACACAAAACTTATCCAAAATTGGCAAATATATAATTCCAATTCAAAATTGAATGGTGCAATGATGTATTCATAAAAGGAAATGTTATTCATATAAAAAAACTTTAAAATAGAGTGTATAACTACTAACGATTAAATTTAATATTTATAAACTATAATTAATTTTGATTGATTTATAATCTATGATAAAAATGTTTAATTGTTAAGGAAGATGTTGAAAATTTTAATATTTAGTTCAGACTAAAAACGATACATTTTTTAAATTGTATTTTTCTATTTCCATATAAAAACAAGGCATTATAAGTTTTATGAACAGATTTTAAAACATTTTCTGTAAACATTTTATAATAAAAATTAATTTAGGCTTAACAAATAAAAGTTATTTTAGTTAATTTATTAATAAATCTACAGTTCTAATATAAAAAAAAACAAATCATTTTTTTCCTCATACATAAAATTTAAAGTCAAATATTTAAATATTTTTTCAATGAAATTTTAAAACTTCATTGCTGAGATGTATTTCAAATATATTGTTCTTGTTTTTAAAAAAAGTTTACTCAAAATATATAAGATAGGGAGGAAGAAACTGAGGAAAAAAAAAGTTTTGAGCTCTCAAATCAAACATCTAAATCTTGGTTTTTAAAGCTATGTTTGAACAGATATAAAGCTTTTTTATGTAGGTATATATAAAAATACAGTGATGAGGTACATTAAATAACTAATAAAGTTAGATGAAAATCTAAGAGCCACACAAAAGCACGAGTGTAACTCTAGCAAGAAAATTTGGGTCTCTTGGTCCTAAATAAATACATAGATTGTTATTGTTTTTAAACATAATATATATATATATATATATATATGTCATCTTGCAGTTATGAATGTTTTGTTAATTTGATCATTCCCTATTGGCTGTTAGGGTATAATGATTTGTGAAAATTGAATACTTTATTATTTATTTACGTAACATATCTGCGCCATCTTGCGGCTACCAATGTATTGCTCGTTTACCCATACCTTATTAAGAACATGCATAAGGCATATATATATATATATATACTTAACACCTTGTAATTAGAATTTATACCTACTACAAAACAACATACGTGTAAAATACATAATAACTATTCATTAAAAAAATCTTTCAAAATAAATAATGACTATTATAATTTTAGTTTTTATAGTTCAAATCATACATGTAGGTACATAGATTATTGGATCATGTTCTTATTGCCTGTGCAATTTATTCGAGAATGAATGCATGAAGAGATAAGATATAAAAAATTTTTTTTTAATTGCTTGTACTTATTCCCCAACATATTTTTGTTTTTGTTTTGCTAGATACTCCATCTTATGAAGTGGCAGAACCTCATTACCCATAATTAAAAGTTAGATTTTGTATTGGATTCTTCCATTCAAAGATAAACAATTTTTTTATTTTTTTGGAAATTTTTTAATTAAGAGCAATCAAGTAAAGTAAAAGAGATGGCCGAAGCAGGAAAATTGGTTCTAGAAACAGTTTCTTTAACCTCAAACAGAAAATGAAAAATCAAGAAATTCGTAAATTACAAAAAACAGACCTAAAAGCCCTAAAGATACATTATCTCAAACAAATAAACAATAAAAGAGAGTCAACTGGTCTAAAGATTACTAAACTAGATATATTCAGAGTCATATACGAAAAAAACAATCGACTTGTCCATGCATTAGTTCGTTTATCGAGCTGTAACAAATACTTTTGGAAACATACATTTTATATATTTATGTACATAGTAAGACTCAATCTCAAAAAAATGTCTTTTGTTGAAAAATATGACTTCCAAGCACTTTTCAACTGACTGTAACCCCACAAGAGTCTCTATTTATCAGAAATAGAAAGCCAAAAGTTTTGGTGTCACACTAAAAGTCAGTATTGAGTAACATTACGTTCTACATAAGTACAATGTCAAGCACTTTAAATAAATTCAAAAGCTTTAAAACACCCTTTCCAAAAAGTATGTTTGGATTTGTTGAAAATATCCCTCTGAAATGGCATGTTCTTTATTAAGTTTTGTTTGTTCATGTAAATCAAATAAAAAATACGCAGTTTACTTTCACCTTTCATAAATAATTTAAATTCGTTATGGCCATGAAATGTATTGATTGCACGAGTCAAATATTAAATGTATATATATATATATATATATATATATATATATATATATATATATATTTAATTATAATTAAATTCACTTCACATGTACTCGTATATATGTAGTATTGACATGAAAAGTTTTTGTACAAATACCAATTAAACTAATATCAAATGTGAAACTATTAACATCATTTTGTACAATAAATTAAATGTTATACGTAAGTACCAAAATAAAATAAATTAGTGGGTATTTTTACTAAAGTAAATGTGTATCCTGATTAGTTAATTAATTATATTAGCCGTCAAACATCAAAGTACCTACATTGAAAATTGAGTAATACAATAATCCGGAGATATAAATATTAACCTAATATTAAAAGATATAAATACAAATTAACTTTTTTGTAAAGGCAAAAATATCTGGAGGCATTTATTTGCTACCTACATTTCTTCTAGAGCAAAATAATAAAACAGAGAGGTAATCATATAATGTTATATATATATATATATATATTCTTTTTTTTTATATCAACTTTCTATCATAATAAATTTGGTAAATTGTATGATTAGTCTATGTATAACGAATACACCTTTTCTGTAAAAAAAAAATCATATTTTATAAAAGTAATTTTTTGAGTCAGGTAAATGTGTTAAGTATCCATGAATCTTCATAATATTATATATATATTTATCAAAACCTTGACGTAGTAAAGAGCACAAATCAAGATAATTTCATATTTATATAGTAAGTAACAAAATTTTTTTTTAGAAGTTTGGGATTTTAGATCCCCAATTCTACTGGCTGCACTTTAATGAGACGTTTTTTTCACTTAAACATAAATAAACTTTTTAACTTACTTTTAAGTTAACAAACTATAATTAAAAAAACTATCTGAGTTGTAATATTTTCATTACTCTCTCATTTATATCATATTTACTATGAAACTCATAAATAATTTGTTGATTTTGTTAAAATTTAGTATTAGAAATAAAGTAAATTTTTTTACAAATTTACTTATAGTAAATTTGAAATTGCTCCAATGGTATCACAGTACATTGATTATAGTAAAATAGCATAAATTCTACGAGAAAGCTATCAAAAAATCATGAAAAAATGTTATATGTTAAATTATTTTTATTTTTATTACTGGCTTTAGGTAGCACATTTTGAATTATTTTGCTTTTTTTAAAAAAAATCAAACTTTGAGATGAGCGACCTGAAGATGCAATCAAAATATTTTTACATATAAAGTTTTATTACCTGTTTGCAATTTTTTTAGATTAAAAAAAAAGTCAGGTATAAGTTTTTTTAAACTCCAAATGATTGATTCTACCTTCACTAAATGAATGTTGATCATGTTTTTTTTTGTTTTTTTAAATATAAAGTTTCAGAATAGAATGCATTTTTATACATATGTAATAATAAATAAAAGACTGATTAAATACAGGGGATATTCACTGCTTTTTTTTCCTCACAATTTTAATGTCGCATTTTTTTTTGCTTTCCAATCAAGAAGGAATGTTTCTTTGCTTTTGTTGTTATGTTTTTTCCTCATGCATTCGTATTCTAAAAGATATAAAATTAATTATTTTCAAGAAATATTAAAAAAAAAAAAACACAAAAAACTATAATAATAACACACATATCTACAGAATATAAACTTTTGCTTCAATTAATAAACTTTTTTTTTTCCCCATAACTTTTATGCTTTGCAAACACTGTCTTATCTAATTGTTAGTTTTTTTTTGTTTTTTTTATAAAAGTTTACATGCAGGTAGTGTAGTTTAGATGTATGTATATATATTGATGGTGGAAAACGTACAAATGTATATTTGCAGATATATATGTATATCTACTTACATATGTACATGTGTATGTATATTTAAATTAAGGAGGGCTATAAATTAAGATGAATAATAGTATCTTGAATATTGATTAATATTAATAGGATATGCAAATATGTTTTTTATAGAGTTATGTAAACGTATCTACATACATTGGGATATCTTTAATGAAAATCATTTGATATTGGTATGTACTTAATTATGTATACTTTTAATAGTTTATTTTTTAAATAAAAATAGATTGATGTTTCTACACAGGTTATCTTCCTTGTCACAGTAAAAGCTTTAAAACAGAGAATTGAAAATTGTTTATTATCTTAGAAAAATTTCTTTGTATACTTTATAACTTTTTTCCCTAAAAACATATCAAGTTTATCTGAAATATTTCAAAAGTGAGCTAGAATACTCTTGAAGACATTCTCTTGTGTTTGTATTAATAGGTCATTTCGATTAATTAAACAATGACTCCAATAATTGCAACTGTATTAATGGAAAAAACCAACTGTCACTAAATACCTCTCTGGGGGTATGAAAAAGATGGACGTTCTTTCAGGGACCATATCGGCTTCATATGCAGCTCCAACATCTATCCGATTGCTCTATTGGATAGACAACAATCCTTGGTTTTTCGATTAAAAGTGACATTTTAGCAAAAACCGTGCGCAATAGGTCTTAAAATGACTCCTAAATATTTGACCGTTATATTTATGAAGTAAAAAAACATTAAAGTGGATTTTCTTCTTTTCAATATTTCAATTATGAAACTTGCTTCCTTGTTGACTCAACACATATATACTAAAACGTATCTACATCGGGATATCTTAATAGACATCATTTTACATTAGTATGTACAAAATTATACTTTTCATAGTTCATTTTTAGAATAAATCCATATTGATATTTTTTTTTCTACACGCGTTATCTCCCCAGTCACAGTGAAAGCTTTAAAATAAAGAGTAGAAAATGGTTAGCTTAGAAAAATTTCTTTATATGGGTATACGAGATAACTTTTATATTTGTCTTCCCTTCGTAGAATTCACAAAGCACATTTATGGAGGTTGCGTAGTTAGTTTCATGGCACCCTCAGCACTCTTAGTGGAGAAAAATTTATTCTCATGGACAAAATTTAACCAGATTCTCATCGTTACACTTGTTTATTTCATAGCGTTGGTCAGAGTTACCTAGTAACAATAATAAATTCAGAAGTGTGCAAAAATAGTATGTTTCCTTTCACAATGACTTCAATTGTGGTAAAATAACAAAAGCCCAGAATAGAATGAACCATTTTAATGAGGTAGATAGAATAATATCAAAGGGGTCACAAGATTTGAGCTAGTAGTTAAGACAAAGACTTTGAAGGAGTCGAGTCCAGGCCCCTAAAAGAGACTAAGTATTTCAAAAGTTGATCTCAAAATTTATTTTGAGACCAAGATCGATATAGAGAATCACGTCACTAATTCCAGTATCACTCAAAGGAGAAGAGACGCTTAGGGCCCAAGTTTAATATTGAGGTTATTCTTAATAAGTAATTAGTGGTCTAACTTTAAAAAAGTTGGTCAAATTTGAAGGAACAAATAAATTTGGTTTGAAATATGAAAAAAAGAAAAAGAAGAAAATTATATTTCATTTTTGTTTTTTATGCATCATTAGTCTGTTTATTTTAGTTTTTGCTGTTTTTTCGGTTTTTCATTCCTTTGTCCATCTAATGAAACCATTCATTTACACCTGAAATGAATAAAATATCCGTTTTTAACACTAACAAAAACCTTATACCTCAAACAGTTCAAAAGTTTGATATCATGCCTTCACCTGACTTCAAAGGTTGACTTTTTGTGAGAATTTCATACCTAGATTTATTGATTTTAGACCAAGTAATTGAACCCATTTTTTTTAAAAATTGCCAATTATTGCAAATTTTGCCTACACATACTTATCTCATTTATCTTAAGTCAGTCCATTGCCCTAAAAATAAATTCCAAAAAAGTGTTAGTGACTAATAAATAACAAACTCAGATATTTTTAATTTTATGGACAGAATTTGGACATGGAGCAGAAGTACATTATTAAAGAATATTATTAACTCTTTCATACAATTTTAATTTTTTACTCCTCAGGAATTACCAAAGTTGCAGAGTGAATGGAAAATATAACCTTTCAAATAAGAGATTTTGTAATTAATTAACAAATGAAATAAAGAAAACTAAATCCATTTAATCAAATTATTTCATCGATTAATAATTCAAAAATTTACTTTATCACAGGACCTTCTTTTGGCATTCATTAATAATTCTTTTTTAAATATAATTAAGTATTAGATGCACTCGACCGTTTTTGCTTCTTTTTTTATCACAAAAAGTAAGAAAAAAAAAGAAGAAATTAAAGACATATCATGATTCTTGAGTTCATATTCAAACTTTTGCAAATAGATATACCCAATTAATAATTACAGATAAGGAATATTTATTTAAGTTAGAGTTAATGGGGCTTTCATACATTTATTGAGCATTCCCATACCCTATGGGTATGCTCAACTCCAGACAAATTTAATTTAATAAAAGTATTTTCAGACCGTATATATTCAAATTTAGATATGTGCAAATACAAAACTTAAAATGGGCTCAAAAGATATATGAAGACACGAGACAAAGAACAATAGTCAACCGTCAAAAAATTCTAAGGGGTATAAGTATCATAAAAGTTATTCATTTTTGCAAACTGATTTCAAATATATAGTTTTTACTTTTCGAGAGTCTGACAATTTTCGAGAAATGGGACTCTACTTTTTAAGCTAATTTGGCCTATTTTCCAGCTTCAACTTCAATTTAAGTCTAGAAGGGCATTAAAAAATAATGATTCGCTAGTGTATTTAATACATATTCCATTTTCATTCTTTGTTTTGAACTAAAGGAGATCCTAGGGGCATAGGCGGCGGAAGTAGACCCAAAAGTCGGCAAAAACGTTTGTACTTAAATAAATAATTCCTTGAAAATTACATAAAATGGATTAATAAGAAACGCATTAAAGAGCTGAGATCCACAGTTTTCAAACGAGGTGTCAAGCGCTCGATAAGAATCCTTAACTAGGAAGAAATCGTTCATTTAAAATTTGTAAAATTTCATTCAATTTTGACCAAAAATTCGTTAGAAATCAAAGACTAAAATAGTAGCACGTAGAAGGATTACAAAATCAGCTGAAACCCTTTTACGTACTACTAACGTGAGTCATTGATTTCTTGCGAATTTTTGGTCGAAACTGGATGAAAATTTACACACTTAGACGAACGCAAATTGAACTTGCAATATAAGGACTTTCTCCCACTTCTAGTTCCAGATCTCCTTTCTGTTGAGGCATTCCATATTAAGCCCTTCTTTAATAAGTGAGTTTTAGAAAAATACGTTCATGATAATATATAAATTGGTTGATGATTTATTATAACTTAAGGTTATAACGAAATAAAGTGTTTTATAGATTTATAACACTCTAATGCCTCATATATAATATGCCATATGTTGTTGCTTCCTTAGGGAATGGGTGTGTTTCGACTACATATTGGATACGTATGTACATCTAATGTGTTATTATTACAATGTATCCTACCATTACTGTCATAGGAGGGGAATTTAAAAGTAGCTTTAAAATGAAACAACGTGTGCTATTAATATCCTACAATTGTACATGGAGTTTAGGCAAATGAAGGTAATACAATTTTCAACACTTTAAACAAAGCCTTTCTTAAAATGTTATTCAAGGTATATTTATTTATTAAAATTATAAATTCAGGAAAAATGTATGTTTGTATATACAACCATGGGCAAAAAATATCGGGAATGAAAAAATCTTCATTCTATCATCAAAATTCATTTCATTCCCCTCAAAAGTAAAGCAACTTTTTAAGCAGAATATCTGTATAAAGTCAATAGATATAGAAACAATAACTGCTAAGTTTGTAGTTTCTGTTAAATTTAAAATTGGATGCTTGGTTCTTTTAACTAATAGGTAATATATATCGAGAAATAAACCACAGATTCTCAAATTTAAAGAAGAATACATAGTTTGGAATATTAATTGTAACTTTTTTGGTTGCAACAACATTTCTCTAAATGACATTTGAGTCATCATCTTACAGCCTTTTAAAAAAAGGAAAAAATTACATATATTTGAGTAATTTACAAAAAGACGCGTATCTTCAACACATATGAGTTTTTTTGATGTGTAATTAGAATGAGAAACTTCAATTACAGAATTGCCAACTTAAAAAAAAAAGTATCCCTATTATAATTCAAAAATAAATGAAGTTCAAATTTCCTGGTATTTTTTGCTCAATGTAGTAAGTATTCTCTTAAAACTCAAGAATAATACTTGGTTATATATAATATATATAAATGTACATATATTTTATACTCTTTACTTTTGCCTTATTTTGCCTTTTGTATAATGTGTGTTTTCTTGGACTTAATTTGATTTTATTACACATTATGATGAAATATGAGATGTTTTTCTTTTGTAGCATTTTTCTAAGAGCCCCTGCAATAACAGTTACACACATACCTACATATGTACATGTCAAAATGTGGTCTTTCTATGTACATATATGATTATTTAAGTACACACAACATGAGTTAACTATGTATAAGTATTACAACAACCTTCTTAAAGTTGAAGAACAAAGTTGAAGAAGCAGGATTCAATTGAGGAAATAGATTTGTACATATATATATATATATACTTAATGCATTATTATTATTATTGATAGCTTAATTGAAAATTGCTTCTATGATTGATAGGCTTTAATGGTAATTTTCATTTTAAATACATACAACATACCTCTTATTATAAATATTTACATAATGCCTATGAATAATGCAAAGGCATGATTAGGATCCCAATTTATACAATTTTACATTGAGACGTTATACTACATATATCTAGGGTAGACAGAATCTATTTCTATAATCTTTTGTCAATGTCTATTACATTATTGGAAAATAGGAATTTTTGCTAGACTTTTCTAGATCCAAAACAAAAACCTTAAAGACCAAAGGGATTTGAGTAATGATATTAATAACTCATTGAAAAAATATTTGACGCCATTAAATAAGTACAATGTCTTCAAAACATCTCAAAGGATCATTATACAACTTGGGATTTCTCCTGAAATGATGTGTCAGATAGAAGAACTTGAATTAAGATTTTTGGGGTTAACTTAATGTTGTTTCAAAACAATAAATTCCATAATTTAAGAAACTTTTATGACCAAGGGCTTATTTCGTTACCATCTACCATAATAGTTCAACCTTACGGAGTATAAAAGTGATAAATTAGTCATCATGTACATTTATTGGTACAAAAAATTTAAGCGTGGATTTTAATTTTGATTAGTAGGAAGAGAAAGTTTAAAATTATCAAATCAGATAATTCGTATTGCATATTTTCTTTCATTAGTTGTGCAATTTTTGTATATGAACAAAATATTTTGATGGATTTATGTTGTTATATAGAAAGTGAAAGTTCCAAAAGGCAATAGATTTTTAATTTCCGGATTAGAAAATAAATGCCATTACATTTGTACTTGGTAAAAAATATATTGAAAATCATTTCCTTAGATCCCAAATGTTGGCTTATCAAGATAAATAAATTGGGGAACAGTTATATGATCTATATGTATAGAAAAAATTGTCCATATTTTTATTTTTAAACACAAGTATTTCTTTTAAAATTTTCTTACAAATTTTCCTAAAACGGTTTTTAAGTACTTATTTAACGTACTTTTAATATTTGAGGAAAATGTTTTAAGTACGCTATATATATATATACCCAATATATGTACTTAATGATTTAAAAAATTAAATAAATTTTATTTTTTCCGTAATTTATTCTTAAAAACTAAAAAAAGTTTGTCAAAATTGTCCCTCTCTACCTTAGATATAAAATAATTAAGTTCTTAATTGAATGTATTAAACTTTTTTTTCTTAAAAGTAATTTAAAGATATTTTGTTTCATAGAAAGAAGAAAATGAATTTACTTAATTAAATTGTGTATTCAATCAAAAAGTTTTGTCATATAATATAGAAATTATTCAATAATTGTCTCTATTTATTTTTTTATTAGACACAAGATGATTAATGTTATTTATGTTTGTTCAATTTTTTTAACATTACAGCAATAAAAAAGTACATATAGTTTTGAAAGAAGGAATATCCATTGGTAGTTAAATGAGTCAATTTAATTATCATTTTTAAATGATGACAATTTAAAAACAAATGAATTTAATGGATCTTACAGTCATATATATTTTAATTTTCAGGGTATGTAAAAGTATCTAAACATTATTTATGCTTTACAATCAAAGGGATCTATTAACATTTATTTAATAATATCAATTTAAAAAAAAAAAAAGAATAGAGTGAAAAAAAATCAAATGCATTTGTTTGAAGAAGAAAAAAAAGCCTTTGAAGTTTTTGATTGAATTTTATTGTCAAAGTTCGATACAACTTTAACTTTTTAGAAAGAGGCTTCAACTTTACTTTATTCGTTTTTCTAAAACTTTATTATATTTTTCTTAAACAACCCTTTTTCAATTTCATTTTATTTGAAAATGACATTGAATGATGCCTCATCCAATTATAATAAATGAGTTCTATTCTATTCTTAAACTTTGTTTTAATTACATGAAATTTGAAAGCCTAAGTCCACTTTCCAGTTTAAATCATATTCCTTGATTAATTTAAAGAAAATTCTAATTGCTAGCAATACTTTATATAACAGATATTTAAAAATATTTTCGATCAATTGCGTTTGTCTACTTTATACATTGTTTATTTGTCAATAAGTAATTTATAAATTAATACTACTGATATTTTTTTCTTCTTCGCAATGAGGATAGATTGAAATTCATAAGCTTATATTGATCCCTATCTAAGTTATTCAAATTAATGTTATAAGTAATTATAGCAATAATAATAGTAATCTATTATAAAATGGATCTTGAACCGATTTAAAAACAGAAAATAAATCTATTATAATTTACTCATGACGTAAATTAAATTCAGGAACTTAAAATTGGTTCATTGATATGCCTATTGTCTTTCATTTTTGTTATTATTATGGCTATATAAAATGTTGTAGCTCCTTTATTAGAGGATCTTTCAACAAAACCTTTTCTTTCCCCCTAATTTTTTACATTTTGTTTTAATTCTCTTCCAATAAGCAAAGAAAAAAGCATGAAATTTAGAGGGTTTCCATGTTTGACTAATTGTGACTTACTCAAAAGTTCAAACCCTATCATTCAAAGACCATCTAAATAACAATATGAACTTTGAAGAAATTTAATAATGTATCCTTTCATCACCACACCCATTTAAGCATAGATACTATATTTGAAAAATGCAAAATTAAAAGAATATCTTATTTTTTTCATCATTAATAGATAATATTCATTAATGAATTCATCTTAATTTTTTATATATTCAATTGATTTATGGTTAATACTCAATAATTGGCTATTGTTCGTAATTTTTGATTGAAAAAAGCTCATTCAAAACCTTCTCAATTTATTATTGATCCAAGGATTTTACAAATGTGATTTTCTAGAGCTTGGGAAGGGGAGAGGGGCAATCTAAAAAAATATATAAAGAAACCCTCAAGAGGGATTTGAGAAGAGGGCCTTCAAGTCTTGAGTACTGTTGAATGCATATACATTGCTATATTCTGAACTATCCACAAGTTTTCATGCGTAAATATGTATATCAATATACTCACCTTAGTTACCTAAACAATAGATTTTATAAGTTAGTTTAACTAAAAAAAAAACTCGGGAACGTGATTGATTACATAAATGCTTAGAAAAGAGATGGAAAATCCATTGAATTAAGTGTCATTTTAATTCAGGTATGTAACATTGTAGGTATTTGACAAAGTCTCTCTGGTGATAAATAAAACCAAGTTCTAGAATGTTGTCTCATACATAGGATTATATGACTCTAGTTTCTATGCTTGGCTATGTATACTTATGTACATAACCACACACATAAATCTTCTTCAAACCACATAAAATATTATACCTATATACATATAATATAATACACATACTTTGTATTATCAACAGACTCACATTGAGTATTCATAAAAACTTTGTTCCTCATGTTGGAACTACTCGTAAGATAATAATAATAATAATAATAAACAAATGATGAATGAGTTTATCCTTCAAGAAAATTCAGCTCCTGCTTTTAGCCTCTATGGTTTTAGAAATGAAAGCCTCAAATTTTGTTATGGCCAAAAAAAAAAAAGAAAGAAAAAAACTCTCATATTTCCTTATTAATAAATTCCTCCCTTGATTAATTATGCCAAATACAAGTTTAATTTTATTTTTCTCCATATTTTATGGGGTTTTTTTACGTGATTAGACAACTTACATAGCACATGAGTCACTTATTTAAAAATACAAACATATGTAGAGTGTGGAACTTAACTTGTTTAACTTAATTTCTTCGTGAAAAAGAAACAAAAGTCCCTTTAGACTTAAAGTCCTATTAAAGTTTTTTTTTTTTCTAATATATTATATTGTGTGTAAGTTTTTACTTTCATACACTTGTAAATTTAACTTGAAGGTCCAACTCCTGGCTCTTGTAATAAATCATTTTAAAAAACCCCTAAAAAATATATATATAAAAGAAATGTTTCTTTTTAAAAGAATGTTCAAGAAAGATTCTAAAGCGTTATGAAGAGTGATCAAAGACAATTTTAGCTTTATTCAAAAGTCCTATAGAAATCTGCTTGAATCTTAATATCTCCATATGCCATAAATAAGCTTACATGTGGTACTTTGGTGAGTAAGTTCTGAGCTTAGATTATAAAGATACCATTTTTAATTTTGTTCATACTAATAGTATTATTGACTTCATCAAGACTTACATGGATAATCATTCCAAGACTTTTCTATACCTTCCATATAATACGATTTATAATTTGTCAAATGAAAAAACGCTTCACTTTCATCAATCCCTCAATCATCAGAGACAAAATTATACACAAAAGTGTTTTTTCGAGGCCTGCAAACAGCTGAAAATTCAATCTAAAGAATATAGTGAATATCGAAGCAATTATTTAATGTAGTTTCTTGACAAGCAGTGCATTATTTTGAAAATAGCAAAAGATGCGTCATTAACATATCTATAACATGTAAGCTAAACCTTAATATTTCACAAAAACTTCTTTATGTTCACCTTGCGACTATGGGTTGATGTATTATTAAGTCTTTATACCATTAACATTAAAATTCACGGTGCATTGTTTTAATAATGATCTATTCAACAAGAATTATTTCTTGTTAAGCCTTGAACATTTATTTACTAAAGAGGGTTTTCACGTGACGTCGTCATTGTGGAAGTCGACCATTTTGGAAGAGGCTTTAAAAAAACCAACTTTATACCCTTATTTCTTTAAAATTAGGGAAAATAGTTAATTTATGCCATTGTGCATTTAGACGTCACAAGGAGACCGAAAAGTAAAAAGGACCTTTACCATCTACTCAAAATCTATGCATATTTATTATATATCAGGTCCTAATATTTATTTGAAATATGTTATTAAGTCAATATATATTCACATTTAGATAGTAATTTAACAATTATTTTTGCTAGGATTGGATAATTTTCTTCAGTTATTATACTTTACTGGTCCTTAATCAATTAAAAAAAAACTTAATTGTACAAATCTAGCCATTTCATAGGCAGCATGTGTTTGATAATTTGATTTTACTGCCTCAATTTGGCATCAAGTTATATTTAATAAATACATTTGTCGAGTATTCTTCTTCTTCTTTTTTCGTTTTTCCATTTAGTGAAGTTATATTTGTATTTGTAGGAAGTTTGTCCGTTTTTTTTAAAATAAACATTCATATCAGCTCTATACTCCCAGCATGATGCAATCTGTGACGTCGCTCAAAATGCTCTTTATTATATAAAACATTGGTATGAAAAAATGACGTAATTTTCAAACTACTTTATAACTACGAACTGTTTTTGAAGGAAAAGTTTAGCGATACCATTGTGTTTTTTTTGTTGACTTTACTTTGTCCATGGATCCATTTTGCTATACTAAATAAACGTAAATTTTGCTTTCAGTTAGGTCCTTAATTCTCATTGTTATTCTTTGACGATTATATCCTTGCATGTACATTAATTTGGTTTTTTTGGGGTTTTTTTTATGAGATGTGACATGTGGCAAAAATGAATAAATAACAAAAAAGGGATCCTAAATATATCTCAGAGCTGCCTTGTTGTTATTATAAAATTTACATCACAATATATATTATTGTATTATTAATATAATATTTAATTACTATCAAATACTTTAGCAAACTTTTAATTGAATTAATTAAATAGGGAGGATAGTTCTAAATGGTATATTGTTTATTTATTTATTTATTTTCGAAGTATGTTCTTAAAAGGAAGGTACAGGAATGTGAACAGAAATGCATTATGTATGTATATATATAATTATTTTTTTTCCTTGTACATGTTTATCTATATTCAATGGCTCGATGTGTTTTTTTAATATTTTTAATTTGCTCTGAAAGTCAAATTTAGACGCAAATAATGGAAACAAAACTTCTTCTTTTTTTCTTTTCATTTTTCTTACATAATTTAATAAAGCAAATATATATTTAATTAAGTTAGTTGGCAAAATGTATGTATGACTATGCATTTAGATAACAAAAGTTAATCAAACTTATTCTGTTCTTAAATTATAATACAATATTCTTTTACCCACAAAGAAGAAAGAAAGAAGTATCATCTACATAAATAATTTTCTATATTAAGATTAAATATTATAAGATTGCTAGGTTTGAGATAAATTTAGCTACAGACCGCTTGCTACAGATAATGAGAATACTCTACGTTCTAAATATCAAAGACGAGTATACTCGTGTTATTGAACATTATATTTATTTTACTTAAAAATTATTCAAACTTTCCATTCAATTGTAAATATGTTTTTGCAAAATAAAATAAAAATATTAAATTGAAAATCTTATTTGAAGAACCTTTCAAAACATGGAAAAACTTTATTATAAGTGAATAATATTAAACAACCCCTTAATTAGCTTTTTTTTAGTACAAAAATATGATTTTGAAAAACAAAAGAAAAAGAAATAGCTAAGTTAACTCATTAGATCAAAATTTATTTTCGAGAATCTTATGTTGAGAGCCTCTCAAGTCATACAAAAGTGTTTTGTAAATTTCTTATAAGATTATTTTAAAGGAGGTCAACACAAAACCTTCTCTAGACAAGATGTGTTAACTACAATATCTTAGCAAAATACAGTTTTTTACGGTTTTTTTTTTTTTTTTGGTTATTATAGTTTTAAAGGACTTCTTTATATGGAAGCCCACTAGTGGAAATCACTACATCATAGATGATAAAAGACAAAATAAATGATGAAAAAATGAATGATATAAAAATTAATGCAAAAATCCAACTTGACACATTAATATCAAATTTGAATTAGTTTTGGTTTTTTTTTCAATTTTTTTTTGTATTATGTCAAGTTATTGAGAATATTCGATTTCAATTAGATATTTTGAGACAATTTTATAATAAATTTAGAGACCGATTACTCATTTTTCAAATGAATTCTTCTTTTTTACTAAAAAAAAAATAAGAAAAATGTTAGGCTAATTATTTTTTATAAATTGACATTGAATTTCCTTAAGAGCAGATTATTTATTAGAAAGTTTGATTGATTACATGTTTAAAATTTGCAACGCATGAAATAGTTTAATTTCAAACTTTATATTACCTTATTGTTTATTACTTAAAAGTTCTCTCGAATATATAAACAGATTAAAAATATTGAAAAAATGAAATTAATAATTCCCAATTTTTTAAACTTAAATGAGTTTTGATTATGTCAGAGAACTACTATTTTTTCTGTATTGTCTATTATGCAAAGAGCTAAAAATTTATAAATTTCAAGTTGCTTAAATTTTCAACCATAAACTCAATTTTGCTTTTATTTCTTGCCAGTGTACTTTTTTTATAATATTATATGAAATGTATTTAAAATTGTGAAACCGTAATTATTATAATTTTATCTACATACTTACTTTATAAAGTCAGTGTGTTTTAATAGTCAAGGCTTCAAATTTATGTCAAAATAATATCTATCGGAACAATATCTACGCTTGTCTCTCGAAACTTACTGAAATTGTATTTTTTTCAAAAATATGTTTATTTAAGCTATGATGATTATACAAAATCCTCTTTAAGCGTCTGTTGCGTTGTAATTTTTTGAAACTACCCTTGGAACACAATTTGAAGAAGAAATCTCTTTATTTTAATATTCAAAATCCTATCCTCTACGGGGTTTTGGTTGATTTAAGTATTTTTTATTATTTTTATGTAATTGAACTATCAAAAGATGGAAAATTGTGGAATGACCTTAGTCACTGATTTAACAAGTATCCTCACACTTATTTATTGATTTATCAAATATGAGCAAAATTATCAAGTAACCATCTCTTGAGTTGTACTTACTCCACGCATTTGGAATAAAATTTAGTGCAGCATGATAGTCGAGGTGTAGAAATTGTTGTTAAATATATTATCAACTATGATTAAGCATATTGCAGACAATAAAAAAAATTCGAATCAAAGGCTGAAAAGACTATTCTTCACACAGATCTTTAAGAGGCATTGACTAAAGAAAAAAATAAAATGTGGTATCCTTTAAATATCTGGAGAAATTTGTAGCTTTCTACACACTCTCGTCCTATAAAATCAAAATGGCGAAACAAATAGTACCCCATCCCTAGGAATGTAAATAATATGCAAAATGCCGCGTGCGAGGTTTTGTGGAGTTGGCACATCGAACAGTACTTTTTGTTTTCCAAAGCTGTTATCATTTTTCCTTTATTACTGAGTGGAGAACATCTACTTGATAGTAGTAAAGATCTCGCATGAAGGAATACATGCATTAAGGTTAATAAAGCAAATAAAATGTAAACAAAAAGGGCTCAAGTCCTCGTATAATTATTATTAGTTAAAAATATATAATTTCCTGACATTAATTACAGTCAATCTTCTGCCTCTCATCTATGGTATACATAAATAATTTTATTATTTATTATTGATGTCTTCATTTGTATACATATACATATAATGGAGAATAGCAGCTTGAGGCTCAGTAAAACGTCATGACAGCTCAAGCTACTTCACTCTCAACATTCATCAAATTGTCACCAAAGTTACCAGGTTGATTTTCTCTTTTTTTTTATTTTACACACCCCATTTGCATATTATTTACATTCCTACCCATACCCCAAATAAACATTTTAAGGCGCCCTCTATGTTTACAACATATATAACCGTAGGATTATAGGAAAATAAAACACTGAACAGTCTGTGCATGTAACATAACAAACAACTACCTTTGAAGGTGGATTTGTTTATCTGGTAATTCTCATAGCATTTACATTAGTTTGATTAAAAATCAAATGAAAATTACTATGAACTACCTCAAATTATCAAATTGTAAAAATATTATAATATGGTTATCAAATGGTTTATGTCTTTATACATATTAACTTCTCTTAGTCTATTTACCTCTGAATGTAATTATTGTACAATTTATTCTCTATTTTTGGTTGATTGTTTCCACGTAAATATGTATGTACATATATATATATATATATATATATATATATTTCCTATTTATACAGAATACAATACATACATACATATCTAGTGTAGAATAAACATTAATCACTCTAATTTAGAAGAGTAAATACATATACATATTATATGAATATAATATCTATTTGTATATATGTAGTCATGTCATAACCGTGTGTTACATATGTATATGAAGAAAGGAAGTAATAATTCATAGTACATATTATGTAATTTCTAATCTACTGTTTTTTTTTCTCTCTCTGTCATAATTTTGTATTTTAAAAAAATCAAGTTATTCTAATAAATAAAATCGCGCGTGTGGTCAACAAGGAAACAACCAATTCTTGACTTTAGTGCCAGTTTTTGTTTTGTTTTGTTTTTTGATTGGGGGGGGGGTGCATTGCAATACATACATGTGTTCCCGGGCTTATAAATAAGGCACTCATGATGGTAGACGATTAACAATATTAAATTACGTGAATAATAATAATATTTTCAAGTTTAAGAAACAGGAATAATAAGGCTCCTCACTTTTTTCCTTGAAAGTATATATTCTGAAACAGGCACTGCTTGACTTGATCATTAGGCAGAAGTGATCCACCAATTTTACATTGTGCATTTACGTCTTTATTTCATGCAAGCACTCAGTTAAATATTTAACTTCAAAACTCCAATAACTGTCAAAAAAAATAATAAATGGGTGTATTTCATAAGTTGTTGTTTTCATTTTTCTTCTTTTTTGTTTTTTTATTCACACTTTGGCCCTTGTTATGTTCACCAGGTCACTTCACCAGGGACCAAGATAAATAGGAAAAGAAACAAAAACAATATTTGGTCATATATGGGGCTTATACATATATCGAATGCAGGAATGCCAACATCACCATTGGAGGAATCCATGAGATTGATTGATATATCTCACGATCCCTAGATGCATATTTATCGCTCCAGTTTCTCTTTCTATCTTATTCCCCGAGTGCTCGTTGCTCCCTCTATGAAAAGGAGTTTTTATTCAAAATAATAGAACCCATTCATTAACTAGAAGTGCACTAAAATTGGTATTTGGACAAATATTCTTAAGCACAGATATCTATATTTTCAACTCCTGATATTTAGATTCGAATTTCTTATAGTATCTGCATAAATTGCAGAAGTCAATTTTATATGTATACGGATGTGATGCAAATATTTAAGGAATGCGGAGAGTATGCTTATGTAAAATGTGGGTATCTAATGTCTTAACATTCTAGCTGTCTTAGTCTTGACAGTGAGACTACCCAGACTTGAGATTTTGAGACTAAAACCAGCCCAAATCCTTCAAAAATTGCTCTCAAACTAATATATATCTCAAAAGACTCTCTATTTCCCTTCTAGTCCAAATACTTGAGAGCACTAAGCTTTCTACCTGTTTGTATTGCCTCATACATAATTAAGTACATTGTATATTCATACTTAAGTAAATACATTAATTCAGAATTTTTGTTGGTGCTACAACATTCTACTTGAAGATTAAATAATGTAGGTACATCAGAGTTATAATGAATAAATAACTACATAAATCAAGCTCATGGGGCCTAAAAGTAGATGTAGGTAAATTTATGTGTTGTTGTTGTTTTCTCTCTATAGTATGAAAATGAAGCAATTTTTTAATCCTCACATTGTTAAAGCCTTTTTATATGTATATTAGGCTTCGCTTGGAGTGCGGACTTAAAGACAAACACTCCAAAGAGTGGCCTAAAATTGATAGCTTGATAACTGATAGTGCCGTAGATAATATCATTTAATAATGATGTACTCAATTTCTTCTTTCTCGCCACATACTACATATGTGAAAGATGATATTATATTAAATATAACTTTTCATTAACAAAGGTAGGTGTCATGGGTACATATATTAAAATGTGAGAAAGTTCAAGAATGGTACTAAAACAATAACAGAGGATTCAATAATAAAAATTGTATGTGAATGTATATTAATTATAATTATCGAGTAAAATCCTTAATTCATATTGCACAATTGGGGGAACACAAAAATAAATTAACTTTATTCAATCATCGTCTTCTCTATGTAGTGTCTACATTTTTTTTATTCAACCCTTTTTATCATCATTTAAAAATCATCAAAACAACTTCAAACAATCAAATGGAATGTAGTTATTTATATTTTTCTAAGAAAAAAATAAAATTTAGTATAATATTCTTTTATCTCAATTACATATATATATATATATATATAGTAATATCAGACAAACTGAACATTGATTCGGAAAGGGAGTGGAGATTGCAAATTAAGTTCTCATAAAACAAATCAAAAAATATAAATAAAATTGATTTGAATTTGAATTGATAACACGATCAAATATACGTTGAAATGATTAGTATAACAATTTTTTAACAATTCAGATATAATTTAAAAGAAAAAAAAAGATATTTTTTAAATTATTTATTTAAATGTTGTCAATTCAGATATATTAAAATCGATATATTGACTACACTAGTGTGTCACTGAATCGATTAAGTGTATTTAGAAAAAAGTTAAAAAAAACATCAAAAAATAAATTAATTAAAAAATATAATATAAAAATGGATTAATGAAATTCATGAAGAACAATACACTGGGGATGTGCTAAACTTTCATTTTACATACAATGTCATCTATTCCTGTAATGCAAGACAGTCGTGATGATTCAGCTGGCTCCAAGTCTGGGAATTCTAGTAGACTCCACAACAGGTTCATGATGACTTCATACGTTTCACCTTTGCTCTAACGCTTCCTAGATACATAGTAGCTATGTTGATGACCTCTCTAATTATTTGATCATATCCCTTGATTTTGTACATAGACACTATTACTGATCTTGGGATGTAGATTTGATCTTTCTTAAATGATAGAAAGCATATTGTATCTTGTATATATTTTCTCATACAATCACTAAATGAGGCATTTCCTATATCTTTCCCTCAGTACTAATTATTTCCCTAGAAGTATGTTGTTACTTCAAATATTAAGGGATAATAAAATAAGTACAGCTTTTCATTCCCAGACTACAAAATACTTTTATGCAATCCAATATTTTACTTGAATCAGAAGAAGAATTTCAAAGGAAAATCCCTTGTGCATAAGCCTGTGTACTTCAAAAAATATTAAAAGTACTTTCTACATGACTTAAATATATTTGAACCAACTTGTGACTTTACAAAATACAAAAAAAAAAGTATTTTCCTAAGATACAGAATAAATGTTGATTTAAAGATTCAGCTAAAATTTTTGCTCTCATTTCTTTAAAAGAAATGATTTCAATATTAACTTATTCGCAGTTAATGTATTCCATAATGGTTGTTGTTTTTCATAATATAAAAAATATTTATAAATGATAATTAATTAATATTTTGTTCACTGTGCAATAAATTTAATGACCTCGAAGGGATCGACCTAAAAAAATAAAGATGGTGAAAAATAATTGTTAATATTGATATTTTTTTTTGCAAAAAGAAGAAAAAAATCGTTGGAAAGGACACATTTTTTTCTTTCTGTGCTAAATATTGGTTGTTGTTTTTTTTCTTAACGATCAGTATCATAGTTTTTAATTAATTATGATAAATGAATAGATGATATCTATTTTTTGGTATGGTAACAATAACTATATACATATACACTATAAAAGGATAGTTTAGTGTTACTAAGTCAATGAGGAATACTCCGTTATAGGTTACATTAAAGCATTTAAAAATGCTAAAAACATTATAGTTTGGTATGTAGGAAACATTTCAAAAAATTCGAATCAAAGGCTGAAAAGGCATTTATCTAGTGTATTTTTCCTACCAAGTTTCAGTATCGCTCATATTATTTATTTTTCTTAAAAACAAACGAAGATATTCAAATTTTTCATAGAAATTTATGGCGTGACCTTATTTGGATTTTCAACTGTAAAAGACAGCTACTTTATGGACGCCCTCTATAATTGCTGTCGTTTTAACTGCCTTTTTTTTATATTTCTTATATTATGACTGAAATGGAATTTAATTAAGTTACACTAAAGTCACGCAGAAAAAAGAAATCATCTGGAAGGTAAAATAAAAAGATAATCAAACCAAAATTTTAAAAATTAAAATAAACTATGAAAATGACAGGAATGTTAACAATTTACTAATCTTTATTGTCACACAGACCTTAAAAAACAGTTATTCCGTTCTCATCTTAATGGATTTTACCAATACTTATTAGTAAAATCGTTTATTTTAATTGATTTATAACATTAATTTACAGCGTGACAGGGATCCAATAAAGTTTATAATAAAGGTAATACGTAACAAAGCTTAACTCCAAAAAGTATTTTAAACTAATACAAAAATAATTATAGGCACGTGCAGTGCGATATTTCCAGGGGGGGGGGGAAATTAATGGTCACTATTTTAGTAAGAAACGATTATTTCATTAAACTGTTTGTAGCTATAAAATTTTGCAAAGAAATTGACCTTTTTTTGGGTCTAGTATAAAATTGGTTGAAATCCTTTAAATGGAAATTATCTAAAGGATTTTTAGAAGGAGAGGTACTAGAAAATGGGTCTAAGATAATTTGTCTTCATAAAAAAACTTTTATGTTTGTAGATATTTGTAGTTATATGTATGCATGGCCTAAAAACTTTGTTTGTTGTCAGAAGGAGGCAATTTTAAACTTTTTATATAATAGATCTATCTAATAAATTAAGTCTACTAAAGACAAACAAACCTCATTTTGCAAAAAAAAAAAAAGAAGAGTTATCATAAGACTTTAGTTTTGTCCAGTAAATGAATTTAAGTTCCATAGGTAAAAGTACCATTTTTTTCGATCTGTAGCCTTTGTTTACAAAACATTAATGTAACCAATTACGTCTCAATGTTTATTATTCGAACTAACGAGCCAAATTAATTGATTTAATAAACAAAGTAATGTTCAATTTTACGACATACTGTAAATACTGGAATTCAAATTTTGAACTCGACTCCATAATTATACGGCTCTTTCATAGAAGTCCTTCTCCTCTTTATTGGTATAAAAATGGAACAGTCGATTTTCACAAGCTTCTATTGAGTCGAATTTTTCACCACCAAAATCATTTGCCATACATAGGAACACGTAATAATCACATAGTGTCAGGTCTGGACTGTAAGGTAGATGCATACAAACCTCCTAACCAAGCACTCCGAACTTCAAACGAGTCTCTATGGGTGTGTGTGGCATAGTGCTGTCCTGATGGAACACAATTTCTCTCCTATTGGCTAAAGCTGACCTTTTCTGAATGATTATATAATATGTAAATATAGCGTATGACGATAAACCTTGTCTTCTTAAATTATGTATGTAATATAATAATTGTCATATATAAACTTACATCTGACGTTATTGGAAAATAAACAATGACGTTAACAAACGCTAAATATGTTTTTGTTTTTGTTTGTACTTAAATGTAATTTTAATGGATCTATTCTACAATGTATCCTTACCAATTGGAAACCATTATTATTATTACTATTATTGTAGAATTGTACAATGCAGAATGGTTACTGCATTTTCTGCACGGTAAAATGTAATTTACAACAAATGAATGAAATTATATAAATAAAATGGTTAATAAGGAATAAAAACGAAATCTTAGATATACTACATTAAATTAGTGCTCTTTCACATGTAAATTATTTCAAATAACGATTTATGAAAAATCTATATAATATCGGTAGTTATATTATATTTTTTAACGAAATAATAAAATAATAGTTAAAAATTGAGTTCCCGTAAAACACGGCAACACTCTAGGTAGCATATCTATTGAGATCACCTTTCCATTATTTCACTTTAATTAATTATTTGTGTAATATTAAAACGATAAAAAAAGATACTGAAAATCAGTTATTTTTTACAAAAATTATTTGGAAAATTATTTCAAACTACGGTGAACTTTCTGTTGATAACAAGAGTTCTATTTTTATATAGTTTTCATATCTTTTCATTGATGATTAAGTATGCTAAAAAAATTATTTGCATAATAATTAACAACAAATCAATAGTAAAGACATACAAAGTGAGTCCAAAAACCAGTCTGAATCGCTCGAAAGTAAACTTGTACGAAATATATATCGACTATACCGTCTAAAACTATGATAAATTATTTTCTAACAAAATAAATAAGATATGACTGCAACAGTTTTTATCTTTTGTCAAAAGTAGTGGAAGTTTATTCGTTAATTTGAGGTTAAGACCATGATGAGACATCATTTCAACTGCATGTACAAAGCAAATACATTCTGAACGGAAATGACGTGATAAATACATATTTTCAATTCCTTTGGCAAACAACATCAATTTGTCCTTGAGTTCTCTTGACTTTCTTTGAATAGAATCTTCTCTCTTCTTCCCGGATAAAAAAAAAACTATCAAATGTATCATCTCTTCCTCTTGATAAGTAGTGTTGATACACTAGAGACTTTAAAAACCATACAAATATAAATCAAAAATGAAGTGTTTTTATAATGTAATAAGTACACTAGTGTGTAGCTCCTCTTAACAACAACAAAATTATTATAACTTGACTTATCATCTTTAGAGATTGTTTTTATTGTATAAAAGGAAGAGATCCCCTGTATCAAATCTCCCTTTTCAACAGTATCATTATTTATTTTTATTTGTTTACAAAGACATGTGTTATATATTGATTTCTATAGTGTTTTAGTTAAATAGTTTCTATGAAATCCTAACAGTTTAACCAAAATTAAAACTCTTACTTTGTTTCCAAAATCAGTTTATGCAAGAAAATGTGTACTTTTCAATTTGATCTTTTTCAATGCGATGTACCATGGAAAAATATATAATAATCATATATCAATAGGTGGATCCACTCAAGGATATATTCATTAATTAACTAACTTTCCCTTCCCCCATGGAATGCTTATTTTGTGGAATTTCTTATAATACTAATTTGACAATAAAGTGGATCTTGTTGCACTTAAGAAAATACAAGATTTACAAATGAAGGTGTCCTACAAATCCTTCTAAGATTATGCTTTTAATGGCAATGATTTGACAGTACATATATATATATATATATACACTTTGCAAAAAAGGAAAAAAAAAATAATCAATTTGAAATATTAAGTTCGATAAAGATGTCAACCATAAATATATATATTCAATAGCTAAATTATTTCAATTTTATCAGATTATACATTTTATGCATCATCATTCTTTTTAGAAACGTTCTCCAAGCTTAGAGTTATAAATGGATTGATATAAATGAATAGATAAATAAATAAGAATAGAAGAGTTATGCTTGTTAAAACATTATTGCTGTACGCATGACTTTGACACTTAATGAATAGGGTCGAGGAGAATGAAAGAATGTATCTAAGAAGGGAGTAACAAGGAGTAATTTCAACAATTAGCTAAAAATATGACTTTGTACATTCATGTAAATGATTTTAAAGGAAATAATATTAAAAGAATGTTTGTCCATGGTAATGTTTTTATAAAGGAGTGCTCTCTCTCTCTGACTCGTGGTGGATTCTTCCATCATACAACAGAAAAACAACGTTTAGAATATCATAGTGTATACTTTGCCAACACTTAAGACTAATGGTTATTATTTGGCATGTAGATAAGTTACTTGAATATTTTACGATACAAATAAATAGGTAGTTTTATTATTATATTTTTTAAAAACTTCTTGACTGATATTAATGTGTTTTATAGGTACATTAAAAAAACCACTCATTTTCCTCTTGAATATTTTTCAATTTACTAAATGATAGTGAAGTGACTATCAAATAACACTTTGGGGGTTAGATATTGAAACATTTTTCAATTTACTAAATAGTGAAGTGACTATCAAATAGTACTTTGGGGGTTAGATATTGAAACAAAAAATTCTAATTTATATATTGTACATTCAGTAGAAATTTGTACATTTTGAAACACCATAAAATTATGTACAATAAATTATTTTTACTGTATTTATACTGTACCATGGTTTACGAGTACGATGATATACAATTATTTTGCAAGACGAGCACACAAAAAATTCAAATCTTCATTGGAACCAAAAATCATTTTTATTATAAATTGTTCTTTTTTTGTACTAATTTAATGACTCGAGTCGATCCTTAATGACTTAATATACTCTTGAGTTGACACAAACCTCATTTGTAGAAGCTAGTCTTCAAACTAAAATCCTGAGGACAAAGTTCATTTAAAAAAAAAAAAGAACTCCTATTTTGCCAAGTGTCAATTTTCTGAATGTCTGGACCTATTTTATCGCAATTTTTTGTTCACATGAAAACAAAGTATGCAAGCTGTAGCCAAAAAATAATAGAAATATATTTCCGCTTATTTTTATTTAGATCAAAATATTTTTCTTAACACATGAGTGACATTGATGTATGAGTCTTTTTTCGTCTTTGATGATACGTTAATTTATGCATTAAGTAGCATAAACAAATATATATATTCAAATGATTGCTGCTGATGATTAATTGTAGTTGCATTATTCTTTTTGAATGTACATATGACGTAGTTTTCTCTCATATAAATTACACAAGTACATGTATATACTATATATGTGTTATTCAATTACTACTAAAGAGACACCAGGAAAAAAAATATATAATAAATTGAACCAAGTAGAAATCATTTGTTTGATTATGAAAAATACAGCATATACAAGGTTGAACTGTGCTACTTGTCTGCTGCATTCAAGTTATCTATGAAATACTAAAATAAGTGGTTGTGAATGATTGAGTTGAATGAGTCGTAATATTGACCTACATTAGATAAATATATAAATGAATAGTCTTAGTTCTACATAGACATAGCAACGATTGAGATGAATTTGATGTTGCTTTTAAATATATTGCCTATGATTGATTGTTACTTCTATAAATTTTTAGTCTATCTGTTCTCACCTTATTTTTTTAATTAAATAAACGTACATATTACAGTTCATAGCTAGATTATTGAATCACATCTGTTGCATTATAAACATATTGTTGACTGGCTTGACAGCTATTCCTTCCAAGTTTTTCTTCAATTTATTCACGTCAATTTAATTAATTTAAACAACTTTATTTTCCAGAAGGAATGGTCTAAATCGGTGGGGAAAATGTAATGAATACAACTCTTTCCAATTAACTCTAAAGCTGACTAAATCACATCCCTCATCCTGTAGAATGATAAATAGTATGTACATCCGTGATTTTTGTTTTTTTACTTTAGTATCTTAAGTTCCAAAATGACTCCCCTCAGTAGCTGGATTGTCTTCGATTCCTGAGTCAAAAGGCAGATATATATTTCTTGACTAAGTTCTCTGACATAATGGTCCACTCCTTTATAACCTTCAAAATTCCCTGTAGCATATCAATGTTTTTTTTCCAAAATTCCATAGTCAAGGAATCAGAGGAGGACAGTGATCATATTGAGCAAGGTCAAAGCTTGATAAAATTTTCTTTCTTATATGATGCAAGTGCTCCCTTTTGTTGAACTGTTAATTACATCAGAGTCTTCAAAAGGTCACAAACATAATTAAAAGTATTAAAGAAGGAAATATCACCACTTCCCATAACCTTTTTATTGAGATAATGATAGTACGCTATACTATACTATTACTGCTGTGGGAAATATTTTATTTTTTTTAATTTATGGCAGTAAAATATATATGAACGGAGATCTAATGAGAGTTTATCTAAGTGACGTATTAATATTTATTGGTATACATATACATATAATGTGTATCCTTTACTCATGCAAGTAAGTGGCCTATGGGTGGGTTGAATTTTTACGCTCTGTCAGTTCCTTATTTCTTTATTTCCTTTAATGAGTTGACATAGTTTTGAAGTAAATATTTGAGCAGACATACATATAATTATATTGTGGTCTCATATTCAACTAATAACTGTTGAAAAGATCAAGGATAAAATCATAAAAGGATAGTTTTCCTTGTTTTACCTGTTTTTTAATGATGAACATACATCATGTACAAAGAATCCACACTATTTGAACTTGAAAAAACAAGTCAAATAGATAATTCTGACTTGTATAATTATGTACAGGTCTATTACTTTTAATTTAAATCCTTTTCTTCAATTTAAAAAAGGACTTTAGGCCTTTTGTTGTATTTGATTTAAATTCAAGATAGTGATTTACAGCTTCGATGACTTTCAAAGATAATATTTTACCAGCTTTCTTTTATGCATGTACCATCTCAAGGATGAGTTCTATAAGTTGAATAAAGACAAATCAATGATAAAATCAACATGTTTTGTGACGAGACACACGATTTTATGTCACTAAAGGACATAACAAATATTCTACATATGCAGAAATTTATAAACGCATATAAATAGCAAAACACTATCTTGCAAACAAGTTTTGAGGGAAATCACTATTGGAATAATTATATACCTTTGGATCTGTAGAAACTGTCACCCCATTACATATTTTCATTACATGTCAAACAACAAAAAGTTGGCTTCTAAAATCTTATTAAAATTAGACCTACATAAAAGAGAACATATGAACTTTCCTTTTTCGACCAACAAAAAAGGTGAAAAGAGGAGCTTTAGAGTCTGAAAAAAAAAGTTTTTGCTTATTTGCCAAAAAGACAGGATTAAATAAATATTAAAATATCATTTATCTATACCTTTAATGGCAACAGAAGATCAAAAAATGCGACTGAGAACGCTTCTGAGAAATTAATTTTAATAAAACTCCTTTAACTACCATTAAAATTAGGAGTAAGGAAAGTCAGAGCCAATTGTACTCAATAACTGAGAAAGTGTTAATGCCCCAATTTATACCAATGCTAATAATAATTATTTTTTTTAAATTCTTGTATCGTTTTATTAATTGATATACGTATGGATTTTGCTTTTTTATTATTATTTTCTTATGTTTTTATATCGTACCTATTATTGAATTGAATCAAAAGGACTGAACCATTTTATAATTAGCTAAAAAATAAAATATAGTTAATTAGCTCTATTTATTGTGTAACCTTTGATAGGTGTATGTACGTAAATATGTTAATCCCCAGAGGGTTTCCCTAGTAATTTCTACATCTATTATATTAAATGTCATTAATTCATAGAAACAAAGTGGGCAAAATGACTTTCAAAATGTATGGGCAGGAAAAAAAAGCATAAAATTGTTTAATTAATAATATTTCTTGATTTTTCACGGTTGTCTTTAAATCAAAATACTATTTTGACAACATGTATCTGACCATTCTTTAAATATAAAAAAAAGAGATCATTAAGGGCAAATATTATATTAGTTGGTAATGGGTTACAGTGAAAATCTATTCATTAGATATTAGTTACTAAATATTATAAAGTCAAATTTTGTATTGCTCGATCACTTGTAATTTGTGTAAATCTTGTTGAAGATGGAATAATTTTTTGATGCATTGGTCTTACACACTGTAGCATCTTTAATTTGTATGTTTTAAAATTTCCTTCAAAACGAATAAATGAAAAATGCCCAAAATCATTTGGCAGTCAGTCAATTCTTTATTTAATAGTAGAAAGTTCTTCACAGCATCTAATTTGAATTAAGTCAATCAACGTTTAGAACATTTTCAAGGTACAAGAACAAAAAATCGATCTATAGTACAAAAATACTTAGAATTTGTTGATGTTTTAAAGATATCTTTGTATCAAAGCATATGAACACAGTTCTTTAAAAAAAGTTTCTGACCCTCCCTTTCCTAAAACAAACAAACATACTTCTATATAGAGTACATTTTGAGCAAGTCTTTTGTACATCTGAAAGGCCCACTGAATGTTCATTACTTCAATTTAGCCTATTAGTTTAAGTTTTCAAAATGATTGTGCATAAGAGGCAACTGATTCAAAAGTTTTATTGGTATAAAAATACATAATGAATATTCACCCACGTGGTTTAGCACGAGTTTCTCTCGTATTAAATATTAATGAATGGAGATTAATTTCATCATTTAATTCCTTTCAATGCTTTAATATAATATTTCAAATACACATACATTTGTAAAGGAAAATTTCTCTAATAAAAATTAATAATAAGCCTTTTCTTAGAAGAAATATAAAATGAAAAATCGTAATTACTTAGAATGCTGAGTTTTATAACAACAAAAAAAAACACAAATAAATTAATAGCATGGCACATCCTATGTTTGTACATGTAGGAACTCAACTAATTTGAGGAGCTCTTACAAAAACTTTTGTTTGAGAAAGTTGTTTGTATTCTTTAAACGATATTGTTGTTTCTTTTTTTTTTTTAGACAATTAGTTATCTATTTGCTATTCTGCTCATTTTTGTTTGTGATTTGTTCGTAGAAAAAAACTAATTAAAGTCTGTTGTTGTTGTTGAAGGAAATTGTTTTTTCATAAGGATCTATAGTTTTTTTCAGACTCTAAAATAAGTCATGATTTTGTAACTTTAAAAAAACAATTTTTCATACAGGCCTTTATAATTATATTGTCATAAATTCAAAAACTGAAGTAAATATTTTAGCAAAATTTTAACTTCATAAATGGAATTATAATTAGTATTTATTTGTGGGTAACTTTATTTAATTTTGTACACATCACTTTCTAAAAATTTTAAAATATATTTGTCAAAATATATATTCTAAACTTTTCAACAAATATTTTAAAGGTCTTTGAAGTAGTGCAAGTCGAAAAATTTATAAGTAGCAATGCATTTCTACATTTAGTAGAAGTAAAAAAAAATTAATTACGCTTGATGCACTAATTAGAGATTTGAAATTGGATTTTTTCTATTTAATCTACTTTTTGAGGGTTTTTTTTATAATAACTGCTTATAGAATTTTTACAATTTAAATTGATTAATTAAGCCAATTTTTGTGTGTCAAAAAAGTCCTAACAAATAAACGTATTTCCAGGCTAATTTAATATTGATTCCAAGAATATGTTTAAATTGTATGTTAAACGATCACAACTAAAGAAAAAACCATTTAAAGGTAAAAAAGACATGATATTTTGTGAAAGGGTTTTGTTCGTAAATGAGTCATTCCTTTTTTTTTTTTTTGTTCAAAAACTAAATGGACATATTTGAAGCATGACTAAATGTTTTCTGATTTAAGAAATAAAATATTTGTCTTCAGAAAGTTCAGCTGAGCAGCAACAGTGCTTTGATTTGTATAAAAACACTCGAGGTTTTTATAATATGGGGCTTGTCACCTGGTCACCAACGATACTTGTTAAATAAGTGAATTAAAGTACTATATTTAAGCCCAAAAATTCAATCTACAGTTTTTGCTTACAAAGCATTAATGAAGCTAATTATGTACATGCTGAAGTTTTTTGTCTGAATAAATTAACCCAATTACAAATTCTAATTTACCACTACGAGCAAAAAATATTGGGAATCAAAAAATCTTTATTTAATCGCCAGTTCATTTCATCCCCTTCAAAAGTAGTCCTCCCCCCCCCAATCCAATGCACATGTGCTAACGTTTTTTCCAACTTTCAAAAGAGTTCCAAAATTTGTATTAAGTCAGTAGTAACAGAATAACAACTGTTAAGTTTAAACATGCTATTAAATTTAAAATCGGATGGTCAGTTTTTTTTTAGCAGTAGGCTATGTATCTCAAGAAATAAACCATAGAATCTCAAAATTTCAAAAGAATACAGTTTTGTATGCTTATATAAACTTTTTTGGTCTCAACAACAACATTTCTCTAAGTTGTATTTTAGTCATCATCTTTCAGATATTTAAAAAAAACGAAAAGTTGCATTTTAGCTGTTCACAAAAAGACGCGTATCTCAAACACTAATGAATCTTTTGACGTATAATATGGCACAGGCACAAATGTCGATAATAATAGTAGTGTCAACTTAAAAACAAAAGTATTTATCCCTATTCGAATCCCAAAGAAAATAAATTTAAATTCCCCTGTATTTTTTACTCATAGTAATATATCATATGTAAAAAATAAAACTGAAATTTGTCACAAGTCCATATTTTATATACATACATTCCAAAATGGAAAATAATTATACATACTATTATGAAAAATTTGGCTCTAATATAATTAAAATAGTTATTGAACTCTAAATTTAATCTTTCATTAATATAAAGTAATGCCAATAAAGTCCACCCAGATTATGTACCATTAAAAGTATATATTTTACAATAAAAATTCACAATATTTTCATTATCTGACATCATTGGTAAATAAATAATAGTATATTAATACCTTTTTGTAAAGAAAAGCTTTAAATCTAGAAATTGTGTACTTTGGTTCACCTATAATTTGACAAATTAATTATTATTACCGAATAAATTAATCCATGTTTTATATATTTATACTTGTATTTATTTGTTTAATTTTTTGTTTTACAATATCCATCATTAATTATAATTAATTAAGGGGCTATAAATGTTGTAAATGTATTGAGTAAACAAATTAATTTAGTTTGACTCAAATTGTTTCATTTGATGGTATCTCATTTTTCAAAGATTTTTTATTTAAGTATTTAAATGTTCAAATGATATTTAAAAAAATTTTAATTTTCTACATCAATAAACACAAAGTCAGATGCTCTCTCATATCACTTGAATAAAAATTTGAACATATTTTGTAGGATGAAAAAAGAAGTTAAAATATAAAATATTATTTCTAGCACAATTCATAATATTTTGTATTTGTTAAATAAAATATTATTATTATAAATATTTTTTTATTCAAATATGGGATAAACAGTCATCCTTATTTCATCTTCAATGTATGTACATATATCCTCGTATAAGAAATGGATATTTTCTCTTTTGCAAAAAACAAAACAAAAAACGGATTTATTTATATTCGATAAAATAGGACCTTTAATAAAAGTATGTATGTACAAAGGAATAGTTTATTATAGCAAAAATTTCCAATAACTACTCTAAGACGTTGACAATGTTTGTATGAGAAGAACGTGTAGTTATTATATAAGATTTATTTTATATCAAAATTGGAAAAAAAAATATTATCCATTACTTAAATTTCATTCCAATAATATAGGTGATCCAATTGACTCATTTTATCGATTCTTTTATTCAAAATTTATATATATATATATACATATATATATCCTGAAAGATTGAAAAGAGAAAAATGGTCATATTGACCTTTTTAAAATGTGAAAATGTTATAACTTGATTAGATAAATTTAGAAATTAAGTCATACTTCTCATATCTTTTTCTAATAGTATATTTATTTCCCATTTAAATCTTTTTTTCTTAATTAACAAAAAGTTGCAAAAAATGTCATTAATTTTACCTATTTCGGCAAAACTGGTCAATTTCTTAACCCCAATATCCTATAACTATTCTAAATTGTATTTTTTATATTGAGTGTTTTTTTGTGTATAGATTCATTGCGACTTGTTACTGTTTTTTAAATCCATACTAAGGGAAACTATACAAATGAAATTACATTGCTTTATGTAGAAAATATTCATTCATTCATAATTTAATTTTATTATTCCTGAATCTCTAGAGGATTAATCATACTATGATTATCTTGTTAAAATGGGTGCGAAAAGGAAGGCATGAGATTGATCCATGGATAGATAGATACTTAATATACAAAGCAAGATAGATAAAAGCCTGAGGATAAAAATAACTTTGTATGGAATGAGTTAGAGGTGCTTTGACTCAAGAGCAGTGACAATTAAGAGACAGATGTATCTACTGTCCGAGTCGATATTACTTTTATTAATCTTTCTACTATATATATATATATATATATATATATATATAAATATATATATATATATATATATATTGACTAATTACTTTGCGTATATATTTTGGGACAAAAGGATCACCTACGGCCATTCACAAAGTATATTGACAAATGTATCTCTTCAAGTATAAAAGTAAAAATAAAATAAAAAGCAAAAAACTACCTTCATTGCCAATGAGGACTCTAACTGTATTGAATATTTCCTTTATATTTTCTACATAGACAAAAATTATCCTATAAATATATATATATAGATAAATAACTGCATTTCCTACCATTGCACGTTGTTTGATGTTGATATCATCATAATGTATAATTAATTATATATTGGTTTTATTATTATCAAACGAATGACGTAAAGGAATGTCAACAGGGTCTTTCTTGGGAGGGGGGTCGTACGTACGTGTGGACATTTTGTACTTAGTATGTTCATAAATAAAGTTATGTAAATATACCGATATTCTACCTACGTTTTATTGATTGCTTTGGCTGTTGCTATCTGCATATTATACGAGTATTCTATTTAATGAATTCCTTCATTCAAAATGAAATGAACGGTGCTTATACATACATACATACATAAAGTGTGGTGTAAGGAGGATATTAACACACTTGAGTAGTAAAGGACCCAAAGTAGTCGATGGGGTTAAATAGCAATAAAAATATACATAGATAAAGTATATTTTCATTGGCACTCTGCCTTCATAAATAAATTGTTTGTTAGAAGTAACATCCTACAAATCATTTTAATACCTTCCTTCTACCACTACCACCACTAATTCAAAATGACACATACCAAACTAAGAGAGGAGGTGAAGAATTCATTACTTTAATATACTCATAACCAGCTGTGTTTCCTACTGTTACAATCAACATACATACATAATGGATGCTCAGTTCAAGATCCATTCCAATCCGTTATGAATCATGAAATGCATTTCTTATATAATATATATATATATATATATATATATATAGAATATGCAGTAAATACTAACAAGAAATAAAAATACACTACTACTTATTTGGATTTGAGTGCTCTTCTTCTAATAATTTATGAGGTCGTACACAGTGTATTTTTTAATTTATACCATTTATTTATTTCCTTGCTTCCACTTTAAAATTAACTGGCAATGGTTGGTTTTTTTAAACTACTTTAGGAGTTTTTTTTATAAATATATTTTAGAAGTGAAAAATTAAATAATTACCATTTCAAAAATGTATTTAACTTGATGCTCCATTGTGAAAATTCATTTTGACATTTATGAGTAGTGGGATTTATCAAAAGGCCCGACACGCAAGTCTTTAAAGAGTTTTTTATTATTGAATACATTGAAACATGGTTTTAAATCCATTTGCAAGTGCAGAACTTTTTTATACATAATATTATTAGGAATATGTTGACAATAAATTAATTATATTTTATGGAGAGGTTACAGCCAGTAATTTCACTTTTATACATAGTATGTAGACTTGAATATGCAGATACAAAGAATCTTATAAAACTTTATTCTTTCACTCAGTTTCAAAGGTAGAAAATACATACATAGATATAAGCAATTTGATGTTCATTGTAATATAGGTTTTTCAAATCTAATAAAGTTGTTTTAAAGATCGCTTTAACGTTCATAGAACATTAATCATTTATAATTTTTTTTTATGATGCAAACATTTTTCTTTGAGATTCTAATAGAGACATTTATGGTCAAGATTTAATTGAAATAATTGGTGAAAAGAGAATAATATAGCTTGCAATTTTAATATATATATTTTTTTCTAGAAAGAAACAGATGAGGAAAGTGCAGGAGTGAAGAGTGTCATGTAATTATCAGTTATTCACTACAAAAGTATTTATCCCTATTCGAATCCCAAAGAAAATAAATTTAAATTCCCCTGTATTTTTTACTCATAGTAATATATCATATGTAAAAAATAAAACTGAAATTTGTCACAAGTCCATATTTTATATACATACATTCCAAAATGGAAAATAATTATACATACTATTATGAAAAATTTGGCTCTAATATAATTAAAATAGTTATTGAACTCTAAATTTAATCTTTCATTAATATAAAGTAATGCCAATAAAGTCCACCCAGATTATGTACCATTAAAAGTATATATTTTACAATAAAAATTCACAATATTTTCATTATCTGACATCATTGGTAAATAAATAATAGTATATTAATACCTTTTTGTAAAGAAAAGCTTTAAATCTAGAAATTGTGTACTTTGGTTCACCTATAATTTGACAAATTAATTATTATTACCGAATAAATTAATCCATGTTTTATATATTTATACTTGTATTTATTTGTTTAATTTTTTGTTTTACAATATCCATCATTAATTATAATTAATTAAGGGGCTATAAATGTTGTAAATGTATTGAGTAAACAAATTAATTTAGTTTGACTCAAATTGTTTCATTTGATGGTATCTCATTTTTCAAAGATTTTTTATTTAAGTATTTAAATGTTCAAATGATATTTAAAAAAATTTTAATTTTCTACATCAATAAACACAAAGTCAGATGCTCTCTCATATCACTTGAATAAAAATTTGAACATATTTTGTAGGATGAAAAAAGAAGTTAAAATATAAAATATTATTTCTAGCACAATTCATAATATTTTGTATTTGTTAAATAAAATATTATTATTATAAATATTTTTTTATTCAAATATGGGATAAACAGTCATCCTTATTTCATCTTCAATGTATGTACATATATCCTCGTATAAGAAATGGATATTTTCTCTTTTGCAAAAAACAAAACAAAAAACGGATTTATTTATATTCGATAAAATAGGACCTTTAATAAAAGTATGTATGTACAAAGGAATAGTTTATTATAGCAAAAATTTCCAATAACTACTCTAAGACGTTGACAATGTTTGTATGAGAAGAACGTGTAGTTATTATATAAGATTTATTTTATATCAAAATTGGAAAAAAAAATATTATCCATTACTTAAATTTCATTCCAATAATATAGGTGATCCAATTGACTCATTTTATCGATTCTTTTATTCAAAATTTATATATATATATATACATATATATATCCTGAAAGATTGAAAAGAGAAAAATGGTCATATTGACCTTTTTAAAATGTGAAAATGTTATAACTTGATTAGATAAATTTAGAAATTAAGTCATACTTCTCATATCTTTTTCTAATAGTATATTTATTTCCCATTTAAATCTTTTTTTCTTAATTAACAAAAAGTTGCAAAAAATGTCATTAATTTTACCTATTTCGGCAAAACTGGTCAATTTCTTAACCCCAATATCCTATAACTATTCTAAATTGTATTTTTTATATTGAGTGTTTTTTTGTGTATAGATTCATTGCGACTTGTTACTGTTTTTTAAATCCATACTAAGGGAAACTATACAAATGAAATTACATTGCTTTATGTAGAAAATATTCATTCATTCATAATTTAATTTTATTATTCCTGAATCTCTAGAGGATTAATCATACTATGATTATCTTGTTAAAATGGGTGCGAAAAGGAAGGCATGAGATTGATCCATGGATAGATAGATACTTAATATACAAAGCAAGATAGATAAAAGCCTGAGGATAAAAATAACTTTGTATGGAATGAGTTAGAGGTGCTTTGACTCAAGAGCAGTGACAATTAAGAGACAGATGTATCTACTGTCCGAGTCGATATTACTTTTATTAATCTTTCTACTATATATATATATATATATATATATATATATAAATATATATATATATATATATATATTGACTAATTACTTTGCGTATATATTTTGGGACAAAAGGATCACCTACGGCCATTCACAAAGTATATTGACAAATGTATCTCTTCAAGTATAAAAGTAAAAATAAAATAAAAAGCAAAAAACTACCTTCATTGCCAATGAGGACTCTAACTGTATTGAATATTTCCTTTATATTTTCTACATAGACAAAAATTATCCTATAAATATATATATATAGATAAATAACTGCATTTCCTACCATTGCACGTTGTTTGATGTTGATATCATCATAATGTATAATTAATTATATATTGGTTTTATTATTATCAAACGAATGACGTAAAGGAATGTCAACAGGGTCTTTCTTGGGAGGGGGGTCGTACGTACGTGTGGACATTTTGTACTTAGTATGTTCATAAATAAAGTTATGTAAATATACCGATATTCTACCTACGTTTTATTGATTGCTTTGGCTGTTGCTATCTGCATATTATACGAGTATTCTATTTAATGAATTCCTTCATTCAAAATGAAATGAACGGTGCTTATACATACATACATACATAAAGTGTGGTGTAAGGAGGATATTAACACACTTGAGTAGTAAAGGACCCAAAGTAGTCGATGGGGTTAAATAGCAATAAAAATATACATAGATAAAGTATATTTTCATTGGCACTCTGCCTTCATAAATAAATTGTTTGTTAGAAGTAACATCCTACAAATCATTTTAATACCTTCCTTCTACCACTACCACCACTAATTCAAAATGACACATACCAAACTAAGAGAGGAGGTGAAGAATTCATTACTTTAATATACTCATAACCAGCTGTGTTTCCTACTGTTACAATCAACATACATACATAATGGATGCTCAGTTCAAGATCCATTCCAATCCGTTATGAATCATGAAATGCATTTCTTATATAATATATATATATATATATATATATATATAGAATATGCAGTAAATACTAACAAGAAATAAAAATACACTACTACTTATTTGGATTTGAGTGCTCTTCTTCTAATAATTTATGAGGTCGTACACAGTGTATTTTTTAATTTATACCATTTATTTATTTCCTTGCTTCCACTTTAAAATTAACTGGCAATGGTTGGTTTTTTTAAACTACTTTAGGAGTTTTTTTTATAAATATATTTTAGAAGTGAAAAATTAAATAATTACCATTTCAAAAATGTATTTAACTTGATGCTCCATTGTGAAAATTCATTTTGACATTTATGAGTAGTGGGATTTATCAAAAGGCCCGACACGCAAGTCTTTAAAGAGTTTTTTATTATTGAATACATTGAAACATGGTTTTAAATCCATTTGCAAGTGCAGAACTTTTTTATACATAATATTATTAGGAATATGTTGACAATAAATTAATTATATTTTATGGAGAGGTTACAGCCAGTAATTTCACTTTTATACATAGTATGTAGACTTGAATATGCAGATACAAAGAATCTTATAAAACTTTATTCTTTCACTCAGTTTCAAAGGTAGAAAATACATACATAGATATAAGCAATTTGATGTTCATTGTAATATAGGTTTTTCAAATCTAATAAAGTTGTTTTAAAGATCGCTTTAACGTTCATAGAACATTAATCATTTATAATTTTTTTTTATGATGCAAACATTTTTCTTTGAGATTCTAATAGAGACATTTATGGTCAAGATTTAATTGAAATAATTGGTGAAAAGAGAATAATATAGCTTGCAATTTTAATATATATATTTTTTTCTAGAAAGAAACAGATGAGGAAAGTGCAGGAGTGAAGAGTGTCATGTAATTATCAGTTATTCACTACAATAGCAACTTACAAATTTATCCTCTAGCGATCATAATTGTACCACTCAACCTTCTTTTTTATCTTCAAAGAAATCAATGGCTGACAAAAAATATATGCAAGTCGTTGTTGATGTCTATGGAGAATATGATATGAAGTGAACAAAATTCATATGCTAAATTATTTAAGGACTACTGAAGAGAAAGACTAGAAACAAATTTGAGTCAACTGTTGATCTCAGGCTGAAATTAAAAACTTCATCACTTTACATCGAATAATTTTTCCATCAATAAAGTTGATAACAAACCATTATAGCTGCTGAAATCGATAATTTAGAAGCAAGTACTTTTTTATAAATGATTAATATTAACTATTTACACTTTAAAAAAATCACTTTCTATTTTAAAATAATGAAAAATCAAGGTGGTATTCAACTCTGAACAAAACCCTTAAAAAAGAGACTTTATATGTTTAAATTCTATTTTCTTTGAATTTAATGATTTTCCATCAAATATGAACACATATTTGAAAGTCTTACAAAAATAAATTTTCCTTTGTATGAATAATCGATATTTTTTTCTTCCTTAAAATTTGGCTCTAACTTATAAAAGGTGTAAAAATATAGTAATTTCAATACTTGAAAAATTAAAATCAAAAAACTTCAAAAACCAGATATGATGCGAAAAAAATAATTACATATTAGTATTAAATACTACTATAATTAGATATTGAACTGAAGAAAAAAATCATCATCAAATAAGTAAAATTGTGTTGAACTTGTGCTATCATTCTTGAAGTATTTTATTGAGAAAAAAAGTTACTTAGAACTATTTTCATTTTAAATATGTACTAAACAAATTGAAAAAATAGTTTAAATAGCAAATATAATTGTATATGTAATTTGATGTTTTTTTGTATGAAATTTTATATATATTTTACAATAGTTTAGTTTATAATATTAAAAGACTCAAATATAGAGTTAAAATGTTTAGATATTATTCTAGTAATTTTTTTCTAGTAACAAAATAAAACATCTTTCTTTCTTTGAAACTAAACCAATAGTTGAAAGAATATTAGTTAAATTGTGGTTAGATGATGCTAAAAGTTGTTTGGGGTAAATACTTTCTTGTATATTGTAGGATAATGATTTTTAAATCTTCTTCACCATTCTAGCAAACAAAAAATATATATTTTAGCCGTATTTTGGCTAAGGGTCCTTGTTTAGAGAAGAAAATATCTTCACCGTTTACTTTTGTAGGTAGATTTACATAACATAGAAATTTTTATACAGTGCTGACAATTAGAGATCCACCTCCTTGTCCACAAAAACAAGATCAATCTTTCAAAGATCTTGAAGAGTACAATGGTTTTCATTATTAAAATTGATTCTGAGATCCTTTCATCATGGCCTTTTATATATATATATATATATGTATTAAGTAGATGATGGATTTTCAACCCATCGAGTCATTTCATGTCAACTCATCATTCATTTTTTTTTCTTTTTAAATCTTTTTTAAATCACAGATCTGGTTCCTTTATTCACAATCTTGTTAACTATTTATATCACTACACAATTTTTTTGCTTCTACACATAGTATTTATTTGATCTAAATTGGTTCAAGATATCATTAGTATTTAATTTCTTTTGATTTTGCCCATTTATGGTTTATTTTATTTGGTGAATTGATGAAAAATGAGTATTTTATTTAATGTCACTATTGATTTGTTTTTTTATATACGATAATACCGGTCTTCTTTATATGTAAACCAAAAACCAAAAGATACATTTTCTGATTGCACAAAGTGTGTGTGTGTTTTTTTTAATTATGCATGTATATGGTTAACTAAATGCAGAAGAACATTTGTAAATTTTGCATTTAAAAAGTGACGTTACACATTTTTTTTAAACTTTTTTTTTACATTGATTCCCGTCTCAAATTTTCTAATCTTTAAACGCCCATTTGTTATTCAAGATGTTGACTTGAAACTTTGCATATATTCTAATCTTATAGTTTTAAGTAAATGAAATAGAAATTAATTAAATTATGGTCAATTTCGTTTCAATGTCAATTATGTTTTATCTCAAATATTATACATATTTCATAAATAATGCACTCTAAATAATTATTTTCATTCAAGAATCAACCACTGATTCTACTTCATTTTCAGCTTTTCTTTGTAGTAGTCCTTGGATTATTATACTATTATTATTATTATTATTTTTTTTAAATTGAGATTTTAAGTAAAAATAGTAAGATTTAAGAAAAAATATTTTTACTTAATTGCTCTACAAAATGAAAGCATAGCCATTATAATTGTACTCAAAGTGACGGCTCTTATAAACGAGTATTATTAACAAGAATCTAAATCCTTATATTTCCATAAATATATTTAAACAAAACAAAAAAAACAAGAAACAAAACCACTTTTTTAGTAATTTTCCCATGCAAATATTTTGAAATCCTTGCAAATTATGTAATGCATATGTAGACCAATCACAAAACTCCTTATCATAGCCACTGCTTCCACTTGCTCGCATACAAATTAATTATTTTATACAACTGACGCCATGCAATTTTGCTTCATATTTTTTAAAGTAATATTTTATGTATATTTCACATAAGTGCATTCAACCTTTGATCTAAATCCTGCATTGAAATACCTAGACATATATTGTCTATCAGGCTCTTATTCTCCAGACCCTTTTATTTGTTCATATAATGACTACATATATAATAACACAAATGATATGTTTCTGCTCATATCTTAAGCAAGCAAATATTTACCTTGAGCGTACTAAATAGTCTTGAATTCAAAAATATAAAAAAAAACCATGTACATACATTGTATACACGATAGAAAAAAAGAAAAAGAACCTAACTGTATGCTTCTTTTTTGACATGAATATGTAAGTAACTAATGTAAATATAAATCTTATTTACATTCTTATGTCAATATGAATGTATGTATGTATGTATTTGAAATATCTATTTACATAGCTGTTAGAGTACTCTTCAAAAAGAGACATGCTCCAAAATGTTTTAAAAGATTGTCACTCTGAGGGGGGGCATAGATTCTAATTCTGATTGTATAGGGAAAATAACAAGGTTTTGTATTCATGTTGATTGTAGAAAAAAACAACGTACTTATGTGTCTACACTATTCTTTAGAATAGGGCTTTCCGATTCACATGTTTACGTTAATTTTTAAAATTTGGATCTAGCACATTTGATAACTAAAAATGAAGCAAATCTTCCTTATTCTCCCAAAACCGTATTTATACGTGTTAGTACATATATATCGTCATACGTGTTTAGAATTTATCTACAAATGAATCATAATAAGATAACTTTTCTCTCTCTTTATAGTCAATGCACTGAGAACGAAGGAGTTAAGAGTCATACCATTTGGTTTGATCAAAACCATAGTTCATTAACAAGCAATATAAAAGAAAATGAATGAGCCAAATTGTATTATTTACTCATTATGTAAATATTAACATGAATTTGATTTGTTAATTTAATAACTTGTTTAGTTCATTCATTGAAGCAACTCTTTAAGAAACTTGAAGTTTAGGAATGTAAATAATATGCAAAGCGGGCATGTAAGAATCATAAAAAGAGAAAATCAACCTGGCCACTCAGACAATTTGATGAATATTGAGAGGGAAGCAGCTTGAGCTGTCATGACGTTTTACTGAGCCTCAAGCTACTATTCTCCATTATATATACAACAATAAATAATACCATAGATGAGAGGCAGAAAATTAACTCAAATTAATGTCAGGAAATTATATATTTTTAACTAATAATAATTATACGAGGACTTGAGCCCTTTTTGTTTACATTTTATTTGCTTTATTAAACGTTAATGCATCATCTATTCCTTCATGCGAGGAGATCTTTACTTATCAGGTATATGTTCTCCCCTCAGTGATAAAGGAAAAATGATAGCAGCTTTGGAAAACAAAAAGTGCTGTTGAAAGTGCCAACTCCACAAAATCTCGCACACGGCGTTTTGCATATTATTTACATTCCTAGTGAGGTTCCTCATTATTGTAAAGAAATAAACGCAATAGGTCGGACAAAATAATACTTATCACGATGTGACATTCATTGTATAATTCTCTCAACCTTTCCTCTTACAAAAAGAAATTCAAAATGGACCCACATCCCATGGTTGCATTTAGCCAATTCTTCTCAAGTGTGAGACTGTTCTGCATCTAATTGTATATTTTTTACGTTGGTAGTAGGATAGCACTGCGTTCACTTCGCCAGTGATAGAAAAATCAATATTAATTTATATAATCATCTCATGTTACTATATGTAGTATTTTGACCACAAATTCATTTGTACCTTATTCGAAATTAAATTGTCAAATTGAACCATTCAAAAGGTTTATATCCCATTCTACTTTATTCATGTACATATTTCAATTAAAATAATTTTTTTTAATATGTATGTATATAGCTATATAAATAAATAAATAAATGAATAAATGAAAAAGTACAAAGTCATTTCATTATTATAGCCCTGTGAATAGGCCTTTAATATTATTATTATTATTGTTATTGTATAAATAATAATATAATATAAAAAAAAGGATTATGAGCCTCTCACACTTCAATGTGTATGGATCTAGGGGGGGTTATCATACATATACATATATACTATGCAATTGAAAATGGATACACAACACTAGTATCATAAATTCAAATAACTTTCATATACTTTTTATATATGTATGTATGTATGTATAAAAGTTCGTGCATTGAATTATTATAAACTCTTACACACTGTACCCATATATGTATGTATAAATACATATTTACATCAGAGAAATGCGACAATGCACATAGGTCAAGGCTCCTTACCTCCGTGTTTATGTACATATATGTATACAGCCATTGATTTTATTTACTTTTTAAAAGGCTTTATTGAATTATGACTCATTTAATTATTATTATTATTATTATTCTCAAAACTTGGATTGATCTTACCAAGAGGGGAAAAAAATATTATTTTGTAATTAATTATAGCAAAAAACAACAACAATTAATAAAACATAGACAGAGATCCATATTGTGAGGGATGTCCCATGGTATCTCATCATCATCATTAAGTAAATTGCTTAATGCTGAGTGCCATTAAAGGGATGCCCTCCTGGGTCATATAGAGGATAACGTGCATTAAGTCATTCATTTATTATTTATGGATAAGGAAAGAAACTAAACCATTAAAAAAAAGCTGTTTCTCTAATGAGTAGGAAAGGTCTAAATTACATACTAGTTTGGATATTGATATACAAATACATATATATTTAAAACAAATATGTCATTGGACTAGAGCTGGGATTTAGTAACCTAAAACAGGGTCAGTCAAGGCTTCTATTACTTTTCAATTGATCCTAAAGAGACACACGTTCACTCATCTCAACAAATACATAAAATACATACGATCTAGTAAATTTTAAATATGTTTTATACTAAATAACGCCTGACTTCATAATTTGATCACACTTAAATATCACGCTCTCCGAGGTTTTTGTTGTATCTTAAGCTCAATAACCCGCATCATAGAAAATGTATTTACTTCTTCAATATACTACTATGAGCAAAAAATACCAGGAAATTTGAATTTAACTTTTTGAGGATTTCAATAGATAAATGTTTTTGCCCTTCAGTTGGCACTGATTTTAACAACGTTTGTGCCAAATTATATACACATCAAAATATTCAACTCTGTTTGAGATACGCGTCCTTTTATCAACAACTAAAATGCAATTTTTCGTTTTTTAAAATGTCTGAAAGATGATGACTAAAATGCGACTAAATAATGATGACTAAAAAGTTATAATGAATATTCCAAACTGTATTCTTTTGAAATTTTGAAAATCTCTGGTTTATTTCTCAAGATACATATCCTGTTACTTTAAATTTAATAGCATATCTAAACTCAGCAGTTATTATTCTGTAATTATTATTATTGAAACTAGGAAGGAAAAAAACCGTTGGCTCATGTGCATTGCATGGAACTAATTTTGAGGTATTGAAATGAATTGACAATAAACCAAAGTAATTATCACACGCTGTACAATTATTTTATATTTAGTATAACATGTTGGATGCTTTTATTTATCCTTCTGGGTCTAATCTTCCTTCTTTGTATTCTTGTTCAAATTTATAATGCCATTGCTTTGCTAATTTTATTTAAAAAAAGTAAATTTACTGCAAAGTATATTTGTTATATTTTACTTATTAAAGTCAATTATATTATATCCATTTATATTAATAATAAATGCAGTCTCATAGGTATATGTTTAAGATTAAAATCCTGCTTGCCAGGTTATTTATGTGCAACACCATTGGGTGAGTTACAAATGAAAATTCTCCGGCTTATAGGGGGAGGAGGTAGTTTTTGCTGTCCTTTATAGCATAGTAATCTAGTGAAATGGTTCTACATACAAATCAGTCTGGACTGTCTTGAACTCCTTTGTCATTATAACCATGATCAAAGTTACAATATATTTTTTTTTCTCTCTCTTGGTGTTGTTCTAGTCTCGAATAAGCTGATTTGAAGCAGAACCCTAATTACCATATTAATAAGGATGAGCTCTAAGGTATGAAGAAAAACAAACATTATAATTACCCCCAAAAAAAAAGTGCATTTTTTTTATCAAAAATTATTCGTATTGTATATGAATATTGTACCATAATTATTCAAAGACGACAAAAATGATAAATAATCACAATTTAAAGTAATGGTTCTGCATTACCGTGATTAAAGAGCCTAATACAATTTCCTCTATTATATTAATGGACATGGAGTTGAATAATATGCATGCATATATATATACTTATATGTTCATAATAGTACAAAATATTCTTTGAAAAAAAAAAAAAAATAGTGAATAACAGTACTTTATCTTAATAAAAGCTCCCATTTCAAAATTCTGATTAAATATATAAATATAAATATATGTATTTTTAAATCACTTAGAGACAATATTTCATAGTTATAAATGTATAATATAATTTACATGAGAATAAATTAAGTTCCTTGATAAGTATTTGGAGTGGCATATGGCCTTAAAAATAATTCATTATAAAAAAAACTATATAAAGCTAGACATTTATTTGTTTATTATACTAGCAATGGAAATAAGTGAGAAAGAAAGTTTGACAGAAATGGGCCCCAGTTCATTCAACTCGTATTTTTTTTTTTTTAAGGAAAAGAGATTATCAATTGTTTTATTGATATAGTGATAGTTCAAAGGTGGTATTTTTTGACTAGATTTTCAAAATTCAAATAATTACTCAACACTTTTAAGTGTGATTTTTTTTAATATCATATTTGTTCAAGTTATTAGTTGGCTCAATAAAATTTTGACCATGTAGCTGAGATGGATTTTTTTTTACAAACAATGTCATAGTATATATTATCCTGTCTGCTAACTGGCTACTTTTTGTAGTCCTTTTTTTTTGTTTTGTTTTAAATTCAAATAGTGAAAACGTAAAAATTATTTATTTTTTAAAAAAATTTCTATTTGATGATATCATCAGGATATTATTAGCACACTATTTACACATCAAGGGATTTAATTAACTCTCAAGAATAACAAAATATATATATTAATGAGAAATAAAACTTTTAACTCATTGACAGCAAAGTAAATAAAATATTACTTGTAACAAGTTAGGACTCAATTTTATCTTCATAATTTGGTCAACTGATTCTCAAAAACAAATAATTGGGCTCACCTATGAATGGGTTGAGCTCTATTTTAAACCTTGAAGAAAGTATTTTTGAGATTGATAAAATTAAAGCTAAGGTAATTGGGATTTGAAATTGAGATCACTTGGATTAGCTAAAAAATGATTTTATACAGAAGGAAATTTAAACTCAAGGCACGTTTGTATTACATTACCTTTTAATAAATGGGATATTGACAAAGTGCCAGGGAAATTAATTTATTAATGGTATGGGACTCACATAAGAAATGTTTAATTAAGTGATCCTATGGGCAAATATCATTTTGTATATATCATATGTTGTGTACAATTTTGTAGTTTTAACAAAATTTATTGAGGAAAAAGACTGGTGAGTGCGTATTTCGTGATATATTAGAGCTAAAGTTAGTTATCATACAAACACGACAATCTTTTTGGAATGAACAAAAACACTATATGTATTCTCCTATCAGCTGATTTTCACCATTTGACTCTTTTGATTTAAAGCAGCTGACTCTACGTGTTATGAGCTCAAAAAGGGTAGTATTATCATTTATGATTTTGATGTATGAAAAATATATTAAATCAAGAATTGCGCGCCCTTTTTTTTAATTTTTGAATGTTTTACAAATACTAACGTTTGATTTGTATATTGGTAGAATTTATAAATATATTGTATATCTAAATAATAAATTCTGCATAATATTAACAAGTTGGTAACAAGGAAAATACAGAAGGGTAGCTACCAGTTGTTTTTCCAAATTTTTTCTTTCCCTTTTGTCAGTCGAGGTTGCGAGTGGACAAAAAAGCTCGACGTGAAAATAGCAAAACGCATAAACTAGCTAGAGAATATTTTTTGGCTACAACAAAACATTTTTTCCCCACAAGATGTCTCTTTTGAAGAACCTATGTATCTATATTTTTATTCCCTTTGCAGAATTTACCTTGTTGCGTAGAGTAATTCATGGTCCACTCAGCGCCTCTAGCAGACAAAAAGTCACTTCATATCCAAGTAAATTTGAATCTAAATTGAAGGTGTGGCTGATGATGGCTTCATAGCCTTGCGATAGTTTGGTGAAATTAATAAATAAAAAGGAAATGAGAGTGTTAATTAATAATTGATAATTGACATTGCTAGTGAGTCAATTAAGTAAAATTGAATAAAATGAACAAGACACTTTACCGAGTTGCAACTTGCACAAAAATCCTTACTTATACACGACACTTATTGCTCTGGTGAAGGTCTTGTATTTTAAATATTTTAAGAAACTTGTAAAAATAGGTGTTATTTTCCTTATGAGGCATCCATGTTACATTGCAATTATATTCTACTAAGAGTTAAAAAAGGTTATACACTACATTTACCTATAAGAAAGTGAATAAATCATAATTATTCCTTAATTGGGACAACAATTTGCATTAAAAACTAAGAAATATTGTCATATGGGAATAAGGGCTTTCTTCTAGTGCATGCCTAAGTAATGTCAAATTTAATAAAATTACAATTGTATATCACTCATGATGATTAATTTGTGTTTAATAGAACTATTTTATGTCCTTTTTTTAACATCTTATGGAAGATACGAAATTCCAGAGAAGCCAGGAAAGAAGAAATAAATTCCATTTTTTTTTATTATTTAAAGGGATGTAACTTATAATTGGACAAAGTATTATTTATTTTTCATAATTTATAGGCATCAAAAAGAATATGCAATAGGTATTTATTTATGTATATAATATTATAATTTGTGAAATATCCTGTTTGAAGTAAAATAGTTTTGGTAATTAAAAATAAAATATTCCTTTATTTACATATAGAGTGATATATGCATTTTGCTCCATACACAAATATTATGAATTGTAGAATGGATATTTTGATAATGTACGATTTAAATGTTGTATTAAGAACGACAAATACTCTTCAAGCCAAAGTGAAAAAGCAAAACATGTACCTATATAATCATTGTTTAAATAAATAAAAAAACTAACATCCAGACATAGATAATATAACAACTATATACTTATTTAGACTTTTTCTATTACTTTCGCAAAAATCCAAATGCACTTTTTTTTGCAAGTTTATTAGCGTTACTACTTTTAGTTCTCTAAGTATGTATGTATGTATGTATTTACTTATACGATTCGATTTTTTTTTCTTTTTTTTTTTAAATGATGAAAAAAACTTGTTAGTGCTTCACTGGATTGCATGTCTTAAAGATCTAAAATTATTCTATATTTATCATCATAGGTATGTATGTATGTATGTATGTACCTTGAGGGTAAATCTCCTTCATTTTGATAATGAGGTTGCACAAAGCCAGCCATGTGTGGGTCATATTTGACCCAAAAGGTTAATTATTATGGTTATAGCTGACAATGAAAAATAGAAAATTAAACTAAAGGACGTTGAACTTCCCTTGAATAAAATCTTGAATATTTTATTTTGACGGAAATGATTTTTGTATGCAATTATAGAGTGCAAAGTGCAAATGAGTATATATTTTTTTTTTCATGACACATTTTAAAATAATTAAAAAATGTTAAGAAATAGTAAAGATAGTTATAATCATAATTCAATATCTAATTAATTTATGAAAAGAAGTATTTGTATATAATTTCTATTCAACCAGGGTCACATATCTATTTCCTAGAAAATAGTACTCTTTTCTAATAACAATTAATTGACAAACATACATTTAAGCAGACTTTGAAATATTTGGATTTCAAGGTCTCACATTTACTACTATATCAAGTTATAGGAGCTCGCCGAGTGAATCAACATCCATGTGATTTGATTGTTTTGACAATGTTTAAGGTTAACTTCTCATCCCCTTTCCGTATTTTACTTCATCAGCTATAGTTTTCAGACCAAAGAAAGTCATCCTAAGTTACCTAAACACTTAAGCAATGTAACACAAATGACTAAAAAATTGCAACTTTGATATGCACACGACCTTGGATATTATCACGTTACGCAGTATACATTTATTGTCAGGAAGCGTTTGTGGAAGGTGAAGAAATCCTCAACAATCATCTTAGGTATATTGTCAGAGAGTCAAGATGGAGCCAGAGTAGTGCCCTAAATGAACCTTTGGTAGCAAATGTTTTAAACTGAATTTTCAAAGAGGAAAATGTACTCATGACTTAACCATGTTTATGAACCGATCTTCTTTAATTGATTTTACCTTTTTTTCAAAAACCTATATGTAAATACAAATTAAATTTCCTTTTGTCTACTTATAAACATTAAAAGGTTGGCTTTTGAGTGCCACACTTTTAGAGGGTCTTTATTTTAACCAAATATTTCAAATGGTATTCGTAAAATATGAGACTTTTTAAACCATTTTTGTTAAGGTGCAATCTATTTAAAAATAAAAATAAAAATCATTTTCGGCCATTTTTAAATGGTTTGTACCATTTTAAGAGTAGAACAATGAGTAAAATATCCTAGTTTCTAGACCCTATTAACCTACATTTTCTTGTAAAATTTTGAAATGTTTACTATGTTCTCAAGGAACAGAGTGATTAAAGTTAATGGATCATTGAAAATACAACAACATTTGATCCATAGCTTTAAACTTGAGCTGTCTTTAAATGATCAATTTTGACCAAAAGCAATCTTTTTTTTTCTCATTTTAAAAGATAATTAATTATATTATCCATATATAATATTTACTATCGTGCCAAGTAGAAAATATATGCGTATAGTAAAAAAAAAAACAAAAAAAACATTTTCCTCCTAAAAAATAAGCACACTCATTATGGATGACAGATGCATTAATTTAAGAATACATTTTTAGCTAACAGGAAAATATGGCCAATTTTTGAGGAAATTTAACTCTTGAACACTAATGAACTAGGTACGTCATAAATATATTAAAAAACTATACATTTTTTTTTGTTTTTTCTTCGACATATAAAAAAAAATTAATTTATTCAAAAAACAAAATGAAGGAGGATAATTTTTTCTTTCAAACTATAGTGGCATATAAATTCAAAAAATTGAATACTATTAAGTTCATTTCAGAGATGATACATTGGGTCATAGTTTACATTGGGGGTAGTTGTATCTGCTACAAGGTACGCAAAGTACTAAAATACGCATTTTTTTTTAATATAAGAAATATTGATTCTTGCTAAAAGGCAGACCCGAGCTCTCTCCTCCTACCCTTAGTAGTTCTTGTGCATATGCATTTTGCATATATATATATATGCAAAATAATCCCAACTCCCTCTACTTTTAAGGTTATTTATAGTCCTGAATTTTTGTAGCAATATCTTAGCCATTGTGGAATTTACCAAGTTTTTGATGTCTTATGAATTTTTTTCTTTCTTTCTTTGATGTTACTCCATTAACATGAAAATTTACTATGTGTGTAATGTTTTTTTGTCAGACGTTATTGATCTCTCAACTTCACAAGTTTTATTAGTGATATAAACATTAATTTTACGTAAATTAAATCAAAGTTTCTTTACCAATGAGCATATCCTTTACAAATGAATAAATGGCCTAGCCGTTGGGAAGAGTGACTATTTGCTGGCCTATCATATAATTTAAGTAGGTTTTTTTTTTCTTTGTTTTAATCTTTTTTTTTTATGAAATGTAAAAAAAGATAACATCATAATAAATGAAGTAAAACTTGTTCTTCGTTTGTTAAAATTTTTAACAACCTTTTTAAAAATTCATAGTTGTTAGAACATATTCTCTTTTTATTCAGTTGTTATACATATATGAATGTAAATATGTATACATATATGTACATGACTTGACTAGACATACAACTAACTATCAAAAGTAATAAATTAAAAGCTGTAAAATATAAGGTATCAATCAAAGACATTTAAAATAACAAACAAAACCTATAACTTTTTTGTTTCTTTTAGTGTTCATACATCATAAATAATTGTTTGTTGCTACGTCTAGCGTCTGATATTGATCTTTCTTATTAAAGGAATGAAATTACGTCTTCTTTATTATGATCAATATTTCTATGGTCATAACATATTGGTTTTATATTTATTGCCTTTATCCCCATAAGTGGTAGTTTGTCTTTATGGCGTTATATGTATGTAGTTAGAGGTATGACTAATATATTTGACTCATTATGAAGAATCCATGTGCTTCAAGTAAGTTAAATCATTAGTCTTCGATACCTATATATATATAACACTATATTTAATGCAATGAAAAATTTAAACATTCATTTTTCTCTTGCCAAATTGGAAGGAAAATCCACAATGATTCATAATTTTTAAAGAACCATTTTGATCAAACTGGATAAGCCTTTTCCCCACCAGGATGCTATTTTTCAAAAAAAAAAAAAAAAAAAAACTGCATGTGATGCCCACCTAAATCTAACTGGAATGATAAGTAATTTTATATTTTATGTTGCAAGTAATAATAATATATTTAGGAACATACTATAATATGATAAGTGACCGATGTGCATTTTTTGGGGAGGAAGGATGGATCCTTTATTAAATATATGTATATATGAGCATATTAAATAATCAAATTTCTTATGAGCTAACGATCATCCATCTTTATGGGCCTTCATGCACGAGTATCTATGAATAAATACACCCAATATGTTTTCATATACTGCAGTGTTTGAATTTAAAGTACTTTTAATTCAAAAGTCTTTGAATAATAATAATTATTATTATTATCTTTCTTTTTCTTATAATATACATATGCTGATACGACTTCTTCTTTTTATAAGAAAGAATATTTGTATGGGAGATTATAGCATTTATCTTTTTGAATTACTTTGAAAACTTTGAATTTTATTAAGGGAACCGTTTTATATATATATACTTTCTTAAGATATCTTACTATATATATATATATATATATTTATATATAAAACTGTATGCGGTTGTTTTAAGGAACATATCTTTGTAGTAGTATTAACTTCTTTTATTCGTTTATTATGATAGAAAGTCAGGGTTTGCATGACAAAAACAATAAACAATGGTTCTTGTACTAAATATACATATACATGTGAGAATATACAAAATAAAAAAAAACCTTTTTACAACAACTGTAGCTCTGCATAATGATTGTGATTTTCCACATAAATGAGACATTGTGATAATATATTAATTAGAGCCTTGTTTTTGATATGTATGTATGTATGTGATTAAATATGAAATAATGAATACAAAAAGTACTCTAAAACTTTTCAATCTTAATGAGACTCCACCAATAAACTAGTGGTAAAAAGATGATGGAATACAGATTGGGTCATTAAAATAGAGATAAATTAAATTAAACATAGTTTAAAAGTATCAAATAATCCATTGAAATCTGTTGCATAGAAAGAATACTTTTGAAAAAAGGAAGTCCTTTCTGTGATACTTTAATATAATTAATATTATTTATTTACGTGAATGCTGCAGCTAAAAGATAATATTCTTGGATTACCAAAGCATTTAATAAATAATTCTTTTTCCTCATGTGAGGGTGGTAGCCTCCCGTTTAGAAAAACTTGCTCTGCAAGTTTTTGACTTTAAGAATCGTATCCATTGACCAACAAAAACATTTTATAAACATACATATAGTGGTAAAATTGAATTATATCATGAGCTATGAGACATTTAAAGGTCAAATACATTCTAGGTACATTGTATGCTTCTACATATGTGTGACTCAAACGCCATTAGGAACATATTGTTGCATCTTTATTATGAATCAGAGAGTGGTACTATGCTACATATTATGTAATTTTGCATCCAAAAACAGCTAACCATACATGGATCAAATCATAGAGCGTCATATATGTACATATATATATGCACTTGCTGGGGTTTTTTATGCCTAACTACATAGGCAGACTGCATGAATTATACATGGTTATATATCATACATACATACGTACATACATGGTTGTTGTACATTGTACATAATATCTCTTCCTTCGTCTAAGTTTCCACAATGTAGGAAGATAAATGATAGCAGTACGTCCATACTCTTATGAATACTTTTTCAACAACAAAAATGGCTTCGTTCAATAGGTGAATACTTATATTTTCAATTTGATGCACGGAATACATAATAGGTATCTGATTAGGAGGGTTTTTGTTGTTTGTTTGTTACCTGATAGGATATATATATGGTATATATATATATATATATATATATATATTTGATAGTCATTCAATAGACTCTTAAATACCTATATATAACGAGATAATATGGAAATATTATATATATAAAAAAAACATGTCTTTTTTTATTTGTTTGAGGGAGAGCCTCTTCAATCAATTCCGTCGTCTAAATGTATTATGTAATTACTGTATCATATTAAATTAGTTTTAATATATAAAGTGTTCTAAATGATTGATTCAGGTGTAAGAGAATGTTTTGTTTTGTTTTTTTTTAAAAAAAAAGGGCTGATTAAGGGGACAAATTGCATTTTTTTTGAATATATGGGATGGTGAATATAAAAACTATCAAATTTTACACCTTAAAAAAGTACATTCAATTATTATGAGATCACAGTGCCTGTGTGTACGAAGTAAGACTCGACGGATATGAAATTTGTAGAGTCAATAGGATTATTGAGGGAGAAAAGAACTCATACCCGATTCATCAGTCCCTCTTTTTTGAAAAAAAATCCGTCCTTAAAAATCTAGTTAATAAATTTACGCAAAGGCTCAACCTTGGCCATTTGGACCACTAATTTTCTGCGATATCTCATAGCTCATCTTCCAAAATATTTGAAACATCTAAAAATAACTATTTGAATTAATTTCTATATAACATATGTGGCAAATAATTGTTAAATTTTACTGATGGTCTGTGTAGTAACGTCTGGGATTTTTATTTATTTTGAAATTAAGAATCAAATAATTTTTACAAATTCATGGAAATTATAGCTAATAGTTTCCAGAGCAAATTACCTTGAGTGCAAAGAAAATTAATATGGCAAACACTTTTTTATGCGAATAAGGTTAAAAGAGTTTTAAATTTGTAAGTTTGCTCTTTAATAACTGTAAAAATCAATACTAAATCTCATCTATAGTTACTGAAATTTTCACTTTTTATTTAAATTCTGAGTGTGATCATCTGTAAATCGTTCTATATCTAGCTAGTGATGGTATTTTCAACATGCCTTAGAGTTAAATCGGAAAGTCACTTATATATCCAAAATTCTCTGTACAATCTATGCATTGTAAAATAGAACATCAACTTAAAAAGATATTAAAATCAGTCCCAGATTGACTAAAAAGAATATTAAGAATATTTTGACACTGGCTGGAGCTCAGAGTTCTGTTATATTACATCATGTATTCTAAATTATTTTTATTGTTAGGTTCAAAATATTAATTAAGGGTGAGAGAAGAAAAGGGAACTCCCGAAAATGACCACTTTAATGACACTTTTTTGATGAAATACTTTTGATCTCGTTTTATTTTAAATAAAAGTTTTTTAATTTAGTAGTTGTTTTTTTTTTTTGGAAAATAATATCGATAATAATAATTAATTATAATTTGTGAATTTGGGTTGATTATTCACAAACAGTCCTTAATTCGGTCAATTTTACCGTCTCAATAATATCTGATCCGTCAAGCCTTCATACGAATTTATTTCATAATTTAAAATTACAAACTGAGTAATAAAAGTTGCATCAACCTTATAAATCAGGGTCGTAGTCACAATCTCCTGTTTGTGTGCAAATGTGGCCACAACCATAGATGTCAAAGTATTACCTTAGTCTTGTTTGTTTCTTTTTTTTTTTTTTAGTTGATGCTTATCAGAAAAATATGAGTGTACATACTTTTATGTAATGTGACAGTAATTTATGAGAAAGGAAAATTTAACATTCGTAACTTAATGCAGGTCTGACCAGCAAATTATAATTTTTTGATACATTATCTATTTACATACTCACTTACAATCTTCACGATCTTTATCGTTGTTATTTTGGCGATGTGACTATGTTATCTGAGATAAGAGTGCAATCTTTTATCTAGATATGAAAAAAAAAGATCTTAAAAGGATTTCAAATACAAAATATGCAAATATTTTGGGGAAAATTCTTATGGAGTATTTACATCACAATAATATTCATCCCATTCCTTTAACCTTTTATTCTCCAAAAAGAACAACCAAAAGTTAGTTGACCATTTATGTACATCCTAACTATTATATATTTAATAGTTGAGTTATTCACATTTTAACAAGAAATCATTTGAATTTGACAAATCAATGTACATAATTCCCTAGACATACAAATTGACAACTGATGAAAACACGTAGGAGGAGCTGAACTTTTGCAAATACTCTTGCAAATATATATTTGCTATATTTCTAACTGACATTATTTCAATCATGACTAATTTTCTGAATCATGGTTTAAACCGTTTTCAATATCAAGTATTTTATTCACTGTCTATTTAAAAACTCCAGTTGAGAATATAGCCAAGAAAAGTAATTGACTTATTTAATAAATATAAAAGCTTTATTATACATTGTAACTTATCCTTATCGTTATTAAAAAGATTTGAGATAAAGTAATCGGGAAATTTATTTCCAAATGCTTTTCTCTTAATTGTAGAAAAAATAATTATTTTTTTTTATTAGTTCCAATATTTTTTTATACGTATGAATTTTATGTGTTATTATAATCTATATATATCATTAAAGCTATTCAATATTATTATGGATATTACTATTATTTTTTAGTGTACTAATGGATATTTTTTATAGGATATTCATATTCTTGATTACTTGCAATAAAACCTAAAAATAAATGCAATGTTTTTACTTCAAAGCAATAACAATTGTCTATTAACTGCCATGTATAAATTACTTAAATGGATAAACTGCATTAAAAGTCAACATTGTCATAAAGTTTACTAAATTATAAGCCAGTAAAACTTCGACAATATTTTTATATGTCCTTTGTTATTTGGCATTTTAAATGTCAGTATTGCAATTGTGCATATAATACCTTTATTAATGAGTTGCCTTTATTGACTTTAAGGGAATCAACTTTGAAAATGGAGTCACATTCCTAAGCAACTAATCTACTTACAATTTATACATATTTGAATATTATGTATTGCCTTGAATATAGTTGGCATCAGACCTTTGAAGATTGAAAATACAACCAACGCACAATCACTTTGAAAAATCAATGTTGCGTTCACAATGCTACATATATTATTTTCTGGATCCAAAGTTCAGAAAACCGATACCTATTGAATAAAATGTTAAAAAGTAATGGGCAGCTGTGCCTCTAACGGGTTATGAGGTCCACCTGTGCATCAAAAGGTATCGTTTAAACACCACTCATGATTAGGTTTGCTGGTAATTTTCTTTATATTTTTTTCTGGGTGCCTCCATGTCTGATTCCAATTGTCGAATTACCTTGAAAATTGCATGATGTTCACTTTATTTTAAAAATATATACTTCTCAAGACTTTTTCCAAAAACACTTGCTTTATTCAAATGAATAAACTACTTCGTTCTGAGATTGATTGGAATTTTTTATATGATAAAAGCCCTTTAACCGTATTTTCGTTCAACAGTCGAGAGTGTTTTACCCCATGTCTGATTTGAATGCCTTTAAAATATATTTAAAATAAAGTATTGGGACCTTAAGATGTTTTCTGTTACGTCACTAAGGATTGCTAAGAGCAAACACATAACCATGATTCACGACAATACAGTTGTCTCCTTTTATGATACCTTATTTTAAAGTGTACCTTTATATTGGTACATAAATCAAACTTTGCAATCAAATAAAATTCAATTTGTTAAAGAGAATTTAATACATATTGAGTAAGGTAAGTAAGGATCAGCTAAATACAAACATCAATGCCAATTAACTAATATTCAGACTTAAGCTGAACCCTTTCTGAGTCATCGTGTATATGCTCATAATTTGTATACACCACAATAAGATATATAATTAAAAAGACAAGAAAAGGGATTTTGAAAGAAAAAAAAAACATTTGTTAAAGAAACAAGGACAAAGTCATTAAGTACGTAAATAATGGTTAAACCCTTTTTACTTACAATGGTTACAGGAAAAGGTACTCCTACCTATGTATGACCCTTACATAGCCACACACAGTATCATAATTGTCTTTAAAAAAGTCATTTGAAATCCTCAAATGTGATTTTCATAAAATCAATATTTCTGTATTAAATATTACTAAATATATATTTAATGATTTTATTAGTCTAAATAATTATACCTATTTCTTCTTCCTACATATAATAAAAATACATTTTAATTGATTGAAAATTCTGGTAAGAGCCCTAAATAGTCTTTATATTACTTTAATACAATTACAACATTACAATGGAAATAAATCAATTGATTAGAGCAGCCCTTGTCTAATGAAAAATTAAAGACTATTAATGAAGTGCCTGAGTGGAGGTATACGTAATAACTACAAAGACATAAATAACTTTTCATTTCCTGGTACTGATTGAATTGAAGTTAAAATCGTATGTTTTTGGATTGAAGGGTTTTTTTTAATTTATTGTAGAGGTTAATTAAATTAATGTCCATCTTGATTAGATTACTTCCATTTTATATTTATGCATTCATTTTTTAATAAGCATCTATCTATTTCTATATAGATCACTTTAATTGAATTACTCATTATTGATGCATAAAATAAAATAAAAAACATTTTTAAATTAGTTCTAAAAATAAAACTTTAAGGCAAAAAAAAATATTTGATTGGATACTTTACTTTAGAAACTATCTTTTTTAAAACAAACAATACATTATTTAAAAATGCGACATTTACTCAAAATTGGAATGTTTTTCCATTAACTGATTGTGGCTTATTTTTCACCTCCTTAATAATAATAAGAATAATAATCCATGGGGGGTGGGACAAATTAATTTTAACTGCATATTACTAGTTCACTTTATATCTGTGATGGTTTTGGTAAGCGCTTCATGTTGCATCTCTTGAAATATTTCGTCAAAGAGAAGAAAAAGAAAAAAAAGATTCAAAATCCATTGGTTCATTTTGTCAATTTTACAGTTATTGATGGATTCCGTATTTAGTAGTTGGATTATGTTTCAAGATTAATTAAAAATAATACTTCAAGTTTATCTAAATCAACGATCATAACATTCATAACCAAAATGGTATTTTAAATACATGAACAGATTCTATGTGTGTGTGTTTTTGTTGTTTTTTCTCTTACCCTTTAAAACTGTTCTAAGCTTTATTTGGTTGGACTTTAATTAGACATACTATTACATATATGAAGAATAATTCCAGACCTGGGAATTACCAACTGATTTTAGGTCTTTATATATATATATATATATTTATCTTTTTTTTAGAGTAAAGTTTGAGAGATACAAAGAAAGGTGCTCTACGTTACGTGTATACGACAAGCTTTTTTGTTCACTCACAACCTCAACTCACAAAAGGGAAAGGAAAAATTTGAAAAAAAAACAATTGGTGGCTACTACCCTTCTGTATTTTCCTTGTAGCCCACTTTTTAATATTGGGCAGAATTTATTATTTATACATACTATACATTGATAAATTCTACCAATTCAACAAATCAATCGTTAATACTCAATTGAATATATTTTTTATATATCAAAGTCATAAATAATAATAATAATCCACTATTTGAGTTCATAACACGTAGAGTCAGCTGCTTTAAATTAGAAGAGTCAAATGATGAAAATCAGCTGAAGGGAGAATACACATAGTGTTTTGTTTTTTTCATCCCAAAAAGCTTGTCGTGGCAAGGGGAAGGAATGAGAGATCAATGACAGACTCAAATATACAATGGAAATAATGCAATTATTTTATAAAATGTACAATAATTAATAAGTGAGTCATTACCAGGACGTATTAGTACTCTCTCTAGGGTAATCTTTGGTACGGGTTAGAGAAGGATAGGAAACACACAACAAACGTTTTGTGGTGTGGGTGCTACAAACATAAATTTGTTATACATAGTATATTTACTTAGAAAAAAACAAAAAATACTTCCTTTTGTTTAATTGTGACTATGAGGCGTTTGTTATTAATATATATTATGTTGTGCGTAGATACATGAGCAGTTGATTGCAGTAATTCAATTATGTATATATATATATATATGTAGTTAGCTGTAAAGGAGGGACTGGTGAGGGGAGTGAAATGATTTATGAATCGTTTGTTATGTAGGTACTTTACTTTTTATTTTTTATAAACAAAGAAAAAATTTGTACATGGCGTAAATTTGCTATCCTTGTTGTAGAATAATGCTAATAACCACATAAAGGTATCACGCAGGGATAGAGCACAGCTCTTAAATCATGACGTATTTGCTTCTTCGAGCCAGTCTACATAGTAGACTGGCTATTGATAGAATAAATGGCTTGTCTATTGATATTAGTATAGTTTTTAACACACAGCTTTTCCTAGCATTTGCATTTTTCTCCTATAAATATATATATACGTAGATAAAAAAAGATTGTTTTTGGTTCATTGAGCATTGTCAACCATGAAGAATATTTTATATTCATTCCGTTCATTTGTTTCTTAACTAAACAAATGACATTAAATATTTTTACTACAACTCTTTAACAAAATACAAATCTATTTTGAAATAGAGTTATATATCACTCATTTCAAATGTACAAATGTTATGTGTATATATGAAGAAAGAGCTGTAATAAATGACATTTATAAACCTTTTTTTTACAATGGCATTGTATTTATTAACTAAAGACAAAAAAAAGCCTTAAATATAGTCGCATATGTACTAATATGCATATATATGTACCTATTTGTACACAATCTGCATATACGATGAAATGTAAAGGAAGCCAGAAGGATTAGGGAAATATATTAGTGATTTAAAGATTTTTTTCCTACCTACAATCTACGTTATATACGACAAAAGGTAAAGAATTATAATTATATTAGCAAGCACTCAAATATGAATTTCACATATTACCTATTATGTATAGATTCAAAGAGCAAGAGCAATTGTGGATCAATCTCAAGGAGGATTGCCTTCCAAAGTTCAATTCAATAGTCAGGTGTCGTGAATGAGAGTCAGATAAAATTAAAATTTAAATTATGCATGTACATATTTATTTTGTTTAAGACAAAAGCTCTACTTCGAAGGAATTTCAAATATCATAAAGTTACAATCTGCTCTTGGTAGGATTGGACTCTAGCACATAGGGTCAAAATGGTTCAAAACTGCTGTGTTGGACATGTTCTATTAAGTAAGCTCCTCTGACCTCTTCCTTCTCCATGTAGGTAGAGGGAGAAGTCAACTACTGTTGTTGTGACCATGGTCTATTAAGCCATCTTCTCCTCTGATTTGTCACCCCTTGATTTCTTCACGTAGGGACACAGAGGGAGGTTAACTCTCTACTAATACTTAATAAGGACTCTCTCATTTTTTCTAATAAAAAAGAACAAGAGAGGGGGAATGAATAAGTACAAAGCAGCTCGTGTCAGTTTTGAAATCAAAAATTGAATGAAGACCAAATTGAATAAATAAATAAAAACCTTCAAATATTCACTTTACCAAAGTTAACACTAACAATTGATCTATAAATCGTATTTTCCTAGTTTTGTAGAGTATGATTTTACGAGTGAGGATTACATACATACATACACAATATATAATTGAAGAAGCACTTGGATTATACAACATACATACTCAAAAAACAACTATTGTATGCTCTTATGTACACATATAAACATTATGCATAATTTATGGGGATATCAAATCTATAGCATACTTATAACATATCAAAGACTATTGTAACGTTATTTATTATTTAATAATTATTAATACATACATACACACATACAACATAGAATGAGAAACAACAACGAACTCCAATACCAATCAAAAATACTTGGAAATAACAACAACTATGTGTGTGTGTATGTATGTAACCAAGGAAATGGGTTTATTTGTAGAATTAAGTGCTCTTATAAATATCGGGTTATAATGTACCTTCACATAGGTACACACAAAACTGGTTATGTGACAATCGAAGAAGTATACATAAATGTGTAAGACTGCGCGAGTAGTTACCCAAATCCTAACCACGCCTTCAGACATTATAAGTTGATAATTATTATTATTATTATTTTTGGAGTGTCATATTAAGTATGTAGGTATTTCCATTCTCAAAATCCACAAACTTATAATTATATTATCGATGATACCATGCATATACACATGTTGAGAGTCCATGTAAAATATTTTAATAGAAATAGAATGTAAATCAGAAAATCCTTCCTATCTAATTATTATTATTTTTATTTTTATTATTTTTCACTCTGCAATGGGTTACAAGCATTTTTATATACATAGGTATGTAGACTTATATATATATATATATATATATATAGATGATTATAAATTGATTCATAGAAAGAGAAAAAAAAATAGGATTGCTAATTATTTATAAATTATTTATGGGAAAGCTTTGGTCTGGAGGTCATTTGCTCATTTAGAGTCCATGGCTTGAAAAAAATACATTAACCTTCGAGTTATTACATTTATTTTTTTTTTTTAAATTATGGCTTTAGACTTTTGTTACCAAAAATGACCTGGAATCCACTATCTATTTGGTTGAATATCTGATGATTTTTTGAGTTTGGAGTCATTAGGAAGTTGTATGCTATTTTTGGAGACTTTGTCATTAATTGTACATACTATGCAAGTATATAATATGAATATCCCAGCTGATGCTATTTATTTTGTTAGAGTCAAAGGAAGTTCAATAAATAATGACGAGTCCATTAATTGCCAATTATAAATGTCTGGACTCAATAAAAGGAATGAGAGTTTGCAAATACAATTTTTTTGTTTTAAATTGAACAAAACTCAATGCTGCTTAAACTTTGTTCCTACTTATGTATGTAAAACGAATAAGGATAAGTAAATATTGCATAAATTAGACAAGCTCCTCAACCAAAAAGGAAAAACATATATTTACCTATCTACATACGTTATATGCTAGTTCTAAATAAATCTAATGCTTGTATTTGTTTTATTTAAAATTAATATTATTACATGCTATTACTTTATTTCCCTCTCCTCAAACCAAATATATCAATAAAATAAACCTGAAGGAAGAAGTACAATTGAGGAAGACTCTTTAATCACTCTAGATCAGGAACTATCAACCCGCAGCCCTTGATTCTGCTTAATATGGCAACAAGAATTGTTGCTCTAGCATTTTTCTCTTTAGATACTCATATATTGTATTAGATATATCCATTTTCCTTTTGATTCCCTTGATTTTCTTCTAGATGTAAAAAAAGAGCCCTTCCGGGTGAGCCTCGATCCCTCCAAAATCATTAGTATGATTAATCATATTACTAATGGTTTGTTTTTACGTACGTTATATGTAGCAACGTGGATAGCTTCCTTCTTTGTTTCTACATACATTTAGCGCTGATAGTGTTGTTATTAAATTTCAGTATTTGCACATTTTACATCACTAAAAAAAACTTTATTACAAAGTGCTTTTGTTTGTTTGAAATTGGGAAATTTCAAATCACCGGGAATGTTTGGTTTTTTTTCTTCACATCTTTCTCTTTTTTTTTAATGTTGTATAAAATGTATTCATTTCAGTAGCTATTTTTGGAACATGCAGAGCTCATAGTATGTACATATTTGGTATGCCGCCAATCCATTGAAAAAGGTTAAAGACCCCACCTCTGAATAGATACAATATAATTTAATAATAACAAATATAAATAAACAACGTTTATTTCTATGTTTGTACGATATTGTGGATACTACCCTGTAACTATACGAATATATATATATATTAAAAACCTTACCTTTTTCGGAAAGCTTTAACTGAATAGCACAAATCCTTTGGAATAACAATTAGCCTAGGTACATATAAGGAACAATTATTTTTGGGTGTTGAAGAATTTTCATTTAACTTTTATTTCTTCTTCCTGCAGAAAAAAAACAAAAAAACAATAACGTCTTATACTTTTTTCTTCTGGTAAGGGGACGCAATGGGTGTTTGGGAAGTCAAACAAATTGCTTTCAAGTGTCAACTTTGATGAAAAAAGGAGGGAATTCTGTCACGTGGGCTGTAATAGGGGTGTATCTTATTTTCTATTTGGGGCTTAGTCAATGGAGTTTCAGATGTTTCAATTTATACCTTAAAAGAATGTGCTTATTTATGAGTTTAGTTGGACTCATTTTGAATTCAAGGATTTTTTTCTTTTTGGTTTGGTTTTTAATTATGTAAATATATATTAAAACGAGGGGCAATGACTTTCAAATCTATTGGATTCTATTTATATATATGTAGATAGCTAAGTAACTTAAAAGCACAAATTTGATTGTATGCAATTTTTTTTCTTCTTCTTTTTGCAAAAGTAAAATAAAAATAGCCACACCATCAATCATTAGAGCAATATTTACAATTTGCTTCTTGATAATCGATGACTCTATAAGAAAAATATAGGAGTACATACAAAATGGGGTAAATATGGATCTTTGCACACTCATGATTTTTTGTAAGAGCTATTTTTTTTAGATTTTGCCATCATTGTAATGGAACAAATGGATTTTTAAAAATCTAAATTCATTTTTTATTTTACTAAAAAAGTCGTCGTGACTTTTTGTCAATTTTAATGCAACTTTTTTGAGCACATTTTAATCTATATATATATATATATATATATATATATATACATATTTATAAAGTGGCAAATGACGACAATATTTATTAAACGTTACAAATAAACTATGTATAAATTGACGAGATGTTTTAAATACAAGTGGATTTAACACTTGTATCAATTTGTGCGTTCTATATAATTATATCACCCGGCAATTCAATTACCAACCATGAATGGTTGATGCCATCATTTCATTTTGATATACAAATATATATTTGGTTGTAATAAAACTTGAGGTACATTTATTAATATATAACGTGTCATAGTCATTTTCATTCAAGAAATCAATGCTTATACCATTCATAAACAATTCATGTAGGAAATTGAATGTCAATTATCAAATTATACTCATTATAATTTGATATTCGACATACAAATGTAAATTCTTCATTCAAAAATGCTTTAATCTATTTTTTAAGTTGCAGTTTATATAATCAGCTTACATACAAGGCCAGTACGAAGTATAACTTGTACAAACCATGGTTAAGAAATTGACAAAAGTAAACAAGACTCTCAATCTGTATGTATATTTAAACAAACAAAAAATGAAAGGCATAAAGTACATACAAACATACTTACAAACTTAATAAACACTAAATATCAATTATTTTTCTTTTTTTTTTTAATTTTCTTTAAAAGCCTTTTAGCAGTGTAAAAAAAAAGGAGAGTGTGGTGCTTTGAAAATTATTTTAATAATAATAATATTATTATTATTAAACTACATTATATGCTGGCCAAAAAAAATAGACACTCATAAATATTTTGAAGGGTTTTTTTTAAAAAAAAAAATAATATTTTTATTTACATAAAATTAGATTCATTGAGAAATAAAAGTATATTATATATTTATGACCTTTCCTTCGTAGTTTGACTTTTTCCTCGTTCATGAAATGGTTACAAGACGGTAAATTTATAATCATAACTACGTAATATATGGTATGTCTTAATAAATAAAAGAAATAGAATACATTATATATACATAACTATTATTAGTTAACTTGAACCAAATATGATGTATGCATACAACATTTAAAATGTATGTATGTAAATACACTCAAGTAGGCACATGGATAGATAGTCAAGACAGTTAATGGCTTTTATTATTATTGTTTGTACTTTTATTTGCATAAATGTATGTACATATGTGTGTTGCTACATAATGTGTACATTGCTTATAAAGTATAAATGTTATCCACTCATTAGAATTTATGTTGCCAGAGGTAGTAACGACATTCAACAAAAACGGTTTTTTCTCAACATTTTTATTATATAAAATTTCTTGTTTTTAGAGGAATTAGAATATATATGACTACACATATGTACTTATTATTTGATATATAAATATGTTACCTTTAGTATATCTGTTTGAAAAATTATTAATTAAAAATATTGGGCACAAAATTCTATGGAATGATTTTCATTCTATATAAGAGTAATGGAAAATCTTTGATAGCTCCTAATTGATGAGTTTATATATCTTTTAAAATGTATGTATGTGTCAAATCAACAAGAAAACAAGTTTATTTGAAATATTTCAAAAATGAGTGTGAACAGCACTCATATTCTTGAAGACATTTTCTTTCGTCTGTATTATTAGGTTATTTCGATTAATTAAATAATGACTCCAATAATTGCAACTTAATTGTAGGGGGAAAATACCGGCCACAATCAAGAATAAAAAACATCTGGTATTTCTGACAATGCAGCTACTATTACTATGATTCATGGGCAGCATGATAGTGGATGTAGTTGATTTCTAATAGTTCTTGAACAGATGATGAACTGGCTTTAGCCAACTGCAACTTAATAAATCCCTGAGGCTATGAAAAAGATGGACGTTCTTTCAGGGACCACATCGGCTCCATGTGCAGTCGTAACATTTATCCGATTGCTCCCTTGGATAGGCAACAATCCTTGGTTTCTCGATTGAAAGTGATACCTTAGCAAAAACCATGCATGATGATATGTAGATCTTAATATGACTCCAAAACATTTGGCCATTATTTTTATGAAGTAAAAAACTTAAAAGTGGATTTTCTCCTTTTCAATATTTGAAAACAAACTTGCTTTCTTGCTTGACTTGACACATATGCTATATATATATAACTTCTACAAAGCCTTTGATCCAGAGTTTCTTCAACTATGGAACCTCCCTGGAGAATAGCCAGAGTGTCGTTACAAAATGTTATCCACAGTTTAATTTGATCTATTTATGAATGTGCCACGTATTTTTAATAGGTGTATTGTATGTGTTTAATTAAGTATGAAGTAACCATTAATAACAGTATGCTATCATTGAAATAAAATAATGAACTACATATGTACTAGGGTCGGAACACACAGCAAAATCCTTCCTGCAAACGGCAGTTGAAGCATTTGAATTGTCAAATGTATATCAACATATAACATATAAGAAAAGTTTTGTTAAGAAGGGAAGGGATCTCAGAATTTGAAGAAGACATTTTAAAAAAATACCTAAATATAAAATTATGTGCTCTGCTGAAGCGTTCTAGCCCTAATAACTATACATATAGATATATAGAGCTCTAATTACCAAAGGTATTGTATTCTATTGAATGGGAAATAACATGAAAGACTATAATACATATATATATAATAATGGAGAATAGGCAAACAAGTTTGATATCGTTGACATGTTTAACATTGTTGTTACGAAAAGCACAATAGACGTATGTATGTATGTATTCATCTACTATACAACATAGCGTATAAATTAAAATTGCTACTCCTCTTTGCATCAAGTTTAAATCAAATTAAAAGATGATTAAAACAAGTTATACCCATATTAAAATTGACTTCGTAAGACATGCTCATAATATCATAATGGGAAAAAAGAGAATGGATAATGCATTTTGTCATAAAAATTAAAATGATAAATACAAAAATAAAAAAAAAGACCTACGTACTCAAGCAGGTTCGAACTAATAATGATTTATTTACGTAGATATCTATAATAACTGTCTTTAAAGTATTTTTTGGAGAGGAATAACTAAATATAGGTGTTTAATCATCTATTTTTTTTTTTTTTTTTGGTAATTACTTTATGTAGATAGCTATGTTGTAACAACAATTCAAGGAGTCGTGGGTGTGGGAATTTACTCAAATGATAAATGAAGAGTAATTTATCATTTTCAATTGACACTTGAGGCCTAAAGGCTCCCTACAAAAAACAATCACTCAAATCACATTTCAACGGTATTTAGGTAGAGTAAATAGATTCATTTTTTTTTTACAAGTGATCCTATGATGTTGGCACTTTTATAACTCTACAAAAAAACAATACGTAATAAAATGAGTGTAGTCTCATCATTAAATAAAACCTTATAAACTGAATCCATCTTAATTGTCCATCAAAAGATAATATATGTATGTATGTATGGTCAATCAAATAAAATGTATTACCATTGTTTAAAAAAAGAGGAGGGGGGGGGGGGGGGAAGTCACACACAACATCTTAATTTGTGACCACAATTATAAATATACCTAAAGAATATACATATAATACATATTTGAAACAATTGACTAATAAACTTAAAATGTATTTTATTATTTATTTTTATTTGTTCTCCTCACAAGTTATGCATACATAAGAGCGGTCCTTCCTTCATAACCATAAAAAACTTTGTTGCAATAACATAAAACGTGGGCGTAAAGGAGGGAAAATTAAATTCTTGTATTTGTTTTTAAAGGCAAAAAAAAAGTCAGCTATTGATTAATTTATGACAGCATTGTTGTTCATCTCAGTGCTCCGTATCCAATGAATATATATATATATATATATCCAATGAATATACGATAGAACTCTAATCATAAAAACTGATTCGTCATCATGATAACTTCATTTTGACACAAAAATATTTTTACAAGAAATTTAATACCTTTTATTATTTTATTTTGCACCCCACTACATGAGTTCCAAGTAATTTATGGGTTTGATTATTATTTGAGTCTAAAGGATCTTTTGATGAAAGATGAAAAGGGATTAATATACATACATACATATTTAGAGCTAACAAAGTCATTAATCAAGTACCTACGACTTTTATTATCGGACAGAGTGTTTGTGCATTGAGTTGAATGTACGTAAATTGTATGCTTTATTCAATGCCTTGTAATTGTTTGTTTGTTTGTTTATTTGTTTGCTAGGGGTATGTGTGTATTTTTTTTTCTTGTTCCCCGTTTCTGAGTGCTTTAAAAGAAACCCCATGCATGCATCACAGTGCCTTTTCGATCTTTAGCAAAAAAAATTTCAAAAACCTGAAATTGCATATAGTTAGTAAGTGAATTAACTGTGTAGGCGTACTACACAGTAATGTAATCTTCCTTATCCTTACAAATACATACGTCAATGTTTATTTGTCAATGACGTCATAGTATGTACATTATATATAAGTCATATAAAAATAATGAGATAATGTTTCTTTTTGGGGTCGATATGCCTGAAGAGGATGGTTTAAGGTTATATCCTTTTAAAGTAAATATATATTTAGTAATAGAAATTAAATAAACTTTGATTCAATTTCATTTCTAAAAAGGTCTAACTCTAAGTGAAAATTCATACAATTCGTAAATTTATTAAACTTCACCCGAGCGCATGACCCAAGAAAACTTTTAGTCATCCATAGATAAGATTCAAACTATTCTACACCCTACTTTATCAATGTATGAGCAATATTCAATATCATGAATTTGAATTCCCTTATTTACTTAAGACGTAAATGTGAAGATGAATTTGATTAAGTTCATTGTTTTGAACAATGACTTAGATCAGGGGGGGTTCACACATCCGATCTTGCACTGAGACCCAACTTTCTATATCGCCATTTTTCCATGATCACTTTTTATTCCCCTTCAAGTCAATTAGTATATCATTTAGAGAGCCTCCGACTTTTGATCGGCCATGATATCGGTGTCACTTGAAAACGAAATTTATTCAGTGTAATTTTAAACAGTGATTTTTTTTCCTGAGACAATGTTATGAAAATCGAATATGTATTTTTTTTTTTCAATTAATTTCTGCTCTTCACTATCCACTAGTTGAGAAACACTGTTCTTCGAATGAATGTTGAGTTAACAAACGCAATGGATCGAAAATGTATTATTGTACAATTACATATTCTATTACTGTATTAGAGGTATTAGATATGTGGCCAAATTTTGACAGCAATCGAAAAAACCATAAATATATTTAATCAAACAATTCTGCACCTGATATTAGTGACACTGCGTGCAATATAAATTCAAATACATAAATAAAGTCATTTCATATTTATACTTTAGTGCTTTGTCTATGCATTTGTAACGTCTTGAAAAATTACTTTAAACTATTTTATTTATTAATGTAGATATGAAATAATATTTCATATCTTTCATGCTTTTTAAATTCAATAAAAAGAACTGTAGAAAAAGTCAAAATGGGATATTTATGCCTTCATATAATTGTAAATATATGTATTTACACTTATATTTCAGTCCATTGATAAAATAGACATTTTAAATCATGATTTTCCTTATTATTAATATTCTTAACTTTACCTTTATTCATATTATAAATATGTGGGTGTCTACCTATAAATAAAAAAAAACCCGCAAATATGTATATACTGTATTCGATCAAATTTTATTCATAATGAGCTCCTAAGAGATTTTTATCGATGTGAACGAGCATTGAGACAGAAAGATACATAGATATTTGCATCTCCAACCATACAAAAATAAAATAAAAATGACTCCAAAAACCATTGTTCTGAAATGAAATATTTTTTAAGTCATATTTTAACAGAAGAATAAATTACCATCACTAAAACACAGAGTCATTGAGCATGTTTCCTTACATAATATGTATGCACATAGATACCCATGTATGTAAATATATTGCTTGAATCAAATGAATTATCTATGAATTAAAGATGTAGAATTGACAATTCAAACTTCATCTCTTGAGTGTGTGCATGAAAAATATATATTTTATATTAATAAATATTTTAAACATAAGGAATAAGAAGTAAATATGCAATCTGGCATAGGTTGCAAATATTTTAACTATCGTATCCTCCTTTGAATCGAATACATTTGTATACTAACAGCATGCATGCAAAATTGACCTCGCTCTTATCATCGATGTGAAAGTTCACAGCCTTCACTCTGAGGGAATTTTATTGTGAAGATAGCTAACTAGTTGATTAAAATTAATTCTTATCTATCCTGATTAGTGATTATCATTAAAAATAATTCATTCATTTGACATGAATTATATTAATAGAAAAGAAAACTTCTCAATTAGTTGATTTGATTGTTGACAAGGTTTAGAAGCATCAATTCAAATTTTATATCTAATAAAATTTTGTAACAATTTTTAAACGTTTTTTTTTTTGAATGAAATATGCTGTGGTAAAGAATTATCTACTCAATATATGTTTTCAAACTGTAGATAACTCAAAAGGTAGAATTGTTATTATTATTTGTATTATATTAGCACAAAGAATGATTGATTTGGTTTTATTTTAAAGATAATAACATTTGTAATTAATCACTCTTAGCATTAGTTCTCTTACTGATGAAATTTCCTTGCAATAAACTCTCCTCAGGAAGAACTATCCGGACATGTAAATAATGGATTTAAAGACGATTCAAAGTATGAAAAAGCTGATGGAGCTATGAATTAATGTTCATTATACGTTGGTAGTGGAGTAAACTTGTATCCCAAGAGGAAACGAAGCTTCTTCCAATTTTAGACTCAAATTATAATGATATTTTGTATGAATTTTTGTATGTGAATGAAGTGTTACTATATATTTATGAGTCAGTGAGCCTACTAAGTCGGCCAATTATGGCAGTATGATAATGATGAACAATTCTCTAAAATTTCCCCCTTGTTATACATCTTTTTAATACACAAAAAAAAACCCTATCACCAATTTTTCATTATTAAAATCCCGACATAGTAATTTATAAAATTACTATATTCCTAGAAAACCAATTTTTGAAAACTTATATTTCCTCTCTCTTTTTTTTTTTTTTTTTTTTTGATATTTGTAACATTGACACTCCATGCAACGTAATGTTATCACTTTCAAATGTTGAAGTTTTCATAATTTTTTGAGAAGCATCTATCTCATTGTCAAATATAAAAAAACCAAGAATTTTCATTGAATCCCATACATGGGCAGAATAGCCATGAATAACCCATTTTGCCGTTCCTTAGACTTAAAAAAATAGTAAATATTTCATTTTTTGATCAACCGACTTTTGGTCGACGCTGACATCTGGAACTTCAACATCAATCGTTGACACCCGAGAACAAAAATTATTATTTATTGTGATTTTAATTAGTGATTCATACTTTTAATAATTATTTGTATTTTTGTCATTCTTCTTCTTATTTCAAGGTTGAGATAGTCTTAATTTTTTTTTATAATTATTTACATATTTTGATTAGCCTTCCATGATACACCACCGGTTCAAAAACAAGGCTTCTCACTACAACAGTTTAAATGTTTTTCAAGGAAAAAATCATAGGGTGTCTTTAAACGTCTCAAAAAAGATAGGCTATGAAGAAACATTTCGAGATTTTGTGCAATCAGGTTTTCAAGGGTTATTTCTAAAGAAAAAATCAATGAATGTTCTATTGTCTCTCCTCAAATACTCAGTATGGGTGGGGCCTTTGTGTTTGTTAGCATACAATTCAAGCATAAATGAAGCTCCATCATCAAATAAATAACAACAAGAGATCATCACACTCCTATATATTAAGTATTTTCTTCTTCTATTCAAAATTATATGATCAAAAAAAAGTTATAAAATGAATGGATAAAGTCAATAGCTTTGTCTATTCCCCCACCCTCATATCGAAACCTAAAAATAAAAAAGTATAGCAGTATGTGTATTCAACACTGCAGACTCTTTATTCATACTGAAACTATATATATATATATATATGTATATAGGACTAGAACCTGTCTCTTGAGTGAAGAAAAATCTATTTTAAGACTCCATGACGTGACTTTGATAGTGATAAATATACATTTTTTATCAATAAGTCAATCCCCCCCCCCCCAATGTGTAAAATACGAAGCAATGCATGTAGATGCATTTAATCTGTATATGGAATAACAATAATAGAATTATTTCTTTTTTTGAAAGTTTGGATATTTATAAGCACATCAAAGTAGTTTCCGTTTCGTCTTGTGTTTGTAAGTACATATGTTTTTGGCATATATAGATGGTTGTACGTATGTAAAAATATTTTAATATAGTTTGATTTTTATATGTATGTTGTAATATGATCATAAGCAGAGGTACAAGTGACAAGTTATTCAACTTGCCGGAAATTTGATAGAACTTTTCCATTTATAGTAATTATATATATATATATATATATATATATATATATCATGTAAGTATGTATATTTTTAAAGCTTGCGTAGTGTGGTTGCAGGACAAGGATATAACTTTATACATTACCTAGTAAGGTAAGGTCTGCCGATTGTATATCCATGCTTAAGTTAGTTAGTTGAATTTGAACTTTAAATATCATATGATGTAGTTGATTTTTTTCTCTCAAAAATAAGCCCTTATTTTTTGGCCAACTATTTGCATACTTAGATTATATATTGTTAGGGTGTCTATCATACGGTCGTCTGTCAAGATTTGAGATTCAACTCGGGGACAAATCTACAATTAAAAAATATATATATGTTATTCTAAATTAACATATTTATTGAACAAAATATTAGTCAATCTAATCAAAACATTATTTTTCTACGCGTAGGATCCGATTGAGACGAAATGGAGGCAAATGGATATGATGCCCCTGATATAGGGATGTTATTTTAACCCTTCGAGAAGCTAGGAAAAATACTTGAAAAGTGAATTAAACCATTTATATCTCTCCAAATACGTCATTGTCTATTTGCCAATACTATAAAAAGTATAATTTCTATGTAGAAATAATCTTAAATAAAAATAATGAGATATTTTTTATTTTGCGATCGATACGCCTATTGAGAATTGGTTGAAGTTTCGTATTGTTTGTATTAGGGGATCGGATAGGATTTGTAAGGGTGGAACACCATCAATACTCTGTATTTTAGAGGAACATATAATTTTTACAGAAAATTTGGAGAGTAGATGACCCCTTCTACACCCATATTGATCCACAAATCAAGTTATCAATTTAAAATTCAAAACTACATTCGATATACTTATATATAAAATAATTATATTTATGACTCGTCAAAAATAAGAATTTTATTATTGACTTATGACGTAAACTTGAAAATAGTTTTAATTGGTAAATTTGATTGAGGAACGCCAATGGATTAAAAACGCTGTTACTTCACTGACTTAAAAATCAATATTATATTTTGTCAATTTGTATACTTATCTTACCCTTAATTAGTTATTAGTGTATTAAATGTTGTTCATAATTTGGAGTCGAATTATGCTGTTATTCATCAAACAATTATCTACTAGCATGTAAATAAAGAATAATTCCACAGTTAAGAAGTATTAACTATCTAGAACGGATTATGGCCCTTCTATTTCTGCTTCTTTTTGAAGAAAAGTTGTTAAATATGTACAATCAAAATAACTACATATAATTGAATGCTTAGTAAACAAAGTCTGGTCACAGATCGAAAAAGGTGTTCTTTTCAATTATGAGGTTGCTACTTGATTTAAGATATTTGAATAACTCTCGGTCTATCGGAGCCCCTTAAAAAATCACAATCAGTACTTGTTCATAGGTAAAAATGCACAATTTCATTAAATGTGAAAATGAGTCTTTAGATGTATTTAGAACAGGATAATGAAGAACTTCCGTATTCGTATTTCATATTCATTCTTTCAACTATTACGCCATAGATAACTCCTCATTGATCAATATCCACTCCAATCGTCGTCTTTCATTCTAGATTTTGTTAATAATAATAATGATGATAAGAGTCTCCTTGAATTGAGTTCATTATTTTGTCTATTGTAGATATTCATATGAATACTGAAAGGGTATGTTTAACCCTGTCTCTCTCTGTAAAGTTCCTTATTAAATTATTACTCAAAGATTATGAAATACGTAGAAGGCAGTTTAAATGGTCCATGTGTGTAATGTTTGTTTGTTTGTTTGTTGTGGGTAGATGAGAATATCAATACAAACAGAGACACTCACGAATTGAGTCTATGGAATCTCATTTGCAATCATAACTATTAATGAATATAAATCAAGTTGTATCGTAATTGTCACTACATATAGCTGCAACCATTTAAAAGGCTGGTTCTTTAGGGACTACTTGCATTTGAGTCATATTGACTCATCAATATCCTTATATGTACATACATACATACACTCTCTGCTCTTATTTTGTAAGTAGGTAAGGATACAGAATTATTTTTAAAAAATCAATGTCCTTTTTTCGATTAGAGTATATTTTTTGATTATGAATTCAAAAGGCCCCTGTCAATATGACTGACTACCATTTGTATACTAATTAACTATTATGTGGGTAGGCCATGAATCAAAACTAACTTCCTTTCATTATTATTGTTAATAATGTACAAAGATTGAGGTGATTATGTGTTACAAGGTGTACTGAACTTTACATAAGTAGTAATGAATAAATTAGTTTTGGGGTTGTTGTTGTTGTTTTTGAAAATACAAGGTACCTAATTAACTATTTTGTTCTACCACTTGGATTTATTGCAAAAACGACGGAATGAGTATTTTGCATTAATTACACGTTTTCTTCCTCACGAATTGATATTCCTGATTAGATAATATTTTAGTCATCATTGATGAAGTGCTAATAAGAAAAACACGACATTTATAGATAATTTGAATAGACTTTACTTCAAATTCATGATTCTTTTTTATTATCTCTCTACCACCACCAAAGATATGGGATTATTTTTTTTTTTTTTTTGTATCTAAAAGTGATTATGTGTTGTTGTTTTTTACTGATAATGTAATAGATAGAACGTTTGTACTCACGTCATATATTGCATCATAAATGGAAGGCAGAGAGTTGATATCTTTATTAAAAGAATACATTTTCAAACAAATTTAAAGGAACCTTCCTCAAATGGCTTTAAAAATGGGGGGAAAAAGGACTAAACACACTTGTATTGTCAAAATCAATTTGATGCCAGAGAGAAACAGGGATATTCAAATAAAATTAAGTAAATGGCTATTGAAAGTTTCTATCAAATGGCTAGATTTTTACAATTAATTAGGTTCCAAATGAATTAGGTATCAGCAAAAAAGCATTGCAATTATAGAACGATTATATTTTTGATAAAATATTCAAGTCCTTTATTTGTCAATACTCTTGTGAATTTCTAATTCACGGATCTCCCTAATTTTAAAGAAGAATTAGGCCTACAAAATATGGTTGTATATGTATCCAAGATGGTGGACTTATACAATGATGACGTCATGTTGTGAAAAGTAAACTAGTAGGATTGTACCTGCATTCAGAATACAGTAAGTTTTGAATGAATTTCAACGTAGAGCATTTAGATTTCAAAAAATTAATTAAATTGATTGGCTAAATGAGGGGGAGGGGGGGAGCAAAATCTTGATTTAAATTTTATAGCAAAAAAAAACATCCAATTTATTCAATGTTATATACATTATATGGGTACATACATTCATGTACATAAGTAAAATGTATTTGCAAACTGACGTTATCTGTTTTTTAAATATTTTAAGAAGATTTACACTAAGAATAATAAGCTGATTTTCATGGCCTCTAATCGTAATGAATATTAAATATCCAAAAACCCTTTGATAATACCAATAAATTAGTAATTCAAAAATTAAAGTTTAAAACCTTTATCATATGATTTTTTATTTTTTTTTGCAAAAAACAAAAAATTAACAAGTTAAAAAAAAAAATAGAATCAGAAAAACTGATGAAGATCTTGCAATCGGCCATTGCCTCATCAAATAATATGTTTATCAGTTTTTTGATATCCAATTTTGGTAAAATCACTTTACTATCTTTTTTTTTTTCATTGCTTTAAACAAATATAATCTATCAACAATGATTTGAATCAGCCCATAGTTTGTTTTCTTCTCAATTTTTATCTAATACAAAAATATGACTTTTGCACAATTCTTTGATCATTTAATCTTTTTTCTGTGGTGAGATATCTTTTGAGCTAGACGAATCATTTACATATTAAATTTTAAAAGGAGTGCATACTTTATTTTTGCAAAAAAGAAAAAAAAACTTTATCAAGCTCTAATTTTGATTAGAACATTCTATATCCATTAACTTTTAGAACCTATAAATGGTTCACAAAGGTCGTTATCTTTATAACGACAGTTTAGATGAAGTGTGCACAACTAATATGTATATACAAAAAACCATTATGTAAAATGACAAATTATTACTTATACATATGCACAAATCCACAAAATTTAACTTTTTTGAAAAAAACTTTTAGGTTTCATATAATAATTAATTCTATGTAATAGTACTTTTTTTTAAATATCAAATCTAATTTTTGACAATTTCCGATTTGATTTTTTTTTAATGTATGTATTTATTTACTTTTTATAAGTTTGAGCTAACTTTTGTGCTACAAAAAAAAAACCATCAACATAAAAGCAGACATATTCCTGGAAAAATTTAATGTTAATTAATTATTATTAAATATGGCTCTATATTTCATGAGGGTTCATCAGATTCTGAGAAAATGGAATTTAAAAGGGAAGCAAGTTTTATTTTTTGAAGGGTTTTGTTCTTTGTTGAATAATATTTTAGCATTATTTTAAAGCAAAATGAGTTATTTTGAAACCTGAATAATTGATATATTATTTATATATAAAAGAGTATATTTTTCCTCTAAAGGTGTCTCATGGAAGCATTTTTGTTAATAAAATGACAAATATGCTCGCAAAGTAAGGAAATTTTATATAGTTTAGCAATTAAATTGATTTGTTTTGAACGGTGAAGTGATGAAAAACTTCAAAAAAGTATGAATGATATTGTATTAATAAAGGAAATAAATAAATATATATATATATATTTGGTAAACAATGGAATTTGTATATATAATTACATGGATATAGCACGAGTTCTTTTGCCCTCTATAAAGTTGAAACCGTATTAATTTAACTGCTGAACTAGGTAAAGTTTCCTTATTATTCTTTTTTGGAAATTTGATCATTTGGCTTAAGAATTCGATAAACAATTATACATCTAACTGAGCTTCACTTTACATTTATTATCCAATATGTGACGTCATTATGTATACACTACATTTAGAAGATTGTAATTCGACTTCATTGTCCATACTAAATTCAATGTATAAATAATTTGATCTATTTTTATTTACTAAAAAGTCCAATTTGAGCCTTTACATATATTTGATAATATGTATGGTATATATATTCGCATTTTGTTTGTGTTTAAAGGTATTTTGTTTTAGGTACAGAGGTGATAACAAGCTAGAAGCAGGTTACCTATATCAAAAAAAAATAGCATAAAAAAATATTAAAAATTCCTGAAGAATAAAATCATTTCTTCAAAGGCATCTTAAATAAAATTTAAACAAATATTCAACCTTATCATGATAGAAAATAAGCTAAATTGATGATTTACATTTGTCATTTTGATACTCAAAATTCATTTTAAAAAAGAATTTTTCCTAAATATGGATTAGTTGAAATTGAGATTTTAATCTTTTTTTTTAATAAAAAAAAATGTTTGTCTGGTTTTATAAATATACCTCGTTAAGGGAGAAGACTACTCTAAATATAATCACATTCCATGAATAAGTAGAACTGTTAAAATATCAATGACTAATAAAATTAGTGAATAAAAAATATCTAAATATGAGGATTTCATTCATTTAATGTCCATTTTGTCATAAATGAATATTGGTTTCAATTTCTGAGAGTATGTAAGCCAATTTGTGTCTTAATAGTCGTTTCTATTTATTATGTAATATATATATTGCTCAATAAGAGCTTTAGCAACTAAATATTTACTCCCTCATATGATCGAAAAGAGTCGTAAGTATTGAATACAACGACACTTAGGATCATTGGATGAACCATTTTATGATTATTTTGTATGAATCTACCATAAACAGGAGTCTAGGCTTGAAAACGCAATGAATGTTTAAAATAACAATTGTTTTTTTTTCCCAAAACACAAGCTTTTGACTCATTTTACAGCTTTAAATGTGATAAAGAAGTTATGAAATGACGATGATTCTTGATCATCCTTGGTTGAAGAAGTAAACCAGGAATATTAGTTATCTTATTAAAAGTCGAATATTGTTTTTAAGATTGGGGACTTTTCAACATATAATTAAAGTAAATAAAGAAATATTATCTATCATTGTGATGAAAAGTTATTAAAGAGGTGAATTAGTAATATTGTAAATAGAAGAATTGGATATAAACGACTTCTGAGACTATTTTTACAAAGTGGAATATTCTTGAAAATGTATATACAAAACAAGGATATCCTTCAAAATTGATAGGTCATAGGTACATACATAGGACTCAAATTCAAATCAAGTCAAACCTTTGACAAATTGAGTTCCAATTCATCATATTTACGACTTGAGTTTTGATTCTATACATTTAGTCAACACATATCCGTAGAATCCGTTGTGTTGACGTTTCCACAATATGAAATATTATGAAAATTTGTAGAGTTTGTTAAGGGTTCTAAGGGTAGATACATAGTTCAAGCCACATAGTATCAAAATAAATATAGAGATGGCGCTACTTGTTTTAAGGATAACACTTCTACTAGTATTTTGATAATAAATGAATTATATTTATTATTTAGAATCGTATTAAATCACTGACTCTTGAATGATGTTACCATTTTGGGATTTTTTTTTAAATCTTAATTGTTTTGTAGCTTATTATAATTAAATAAGCATGCTACACATCTACTCAGCGTTCAAATTATACATGCATCTATGCAAATTTAAATTATTCCCCCATGTATTTATAATTTTCTCCTCCCCCCTCCCCTCAAGTGAATTGAATAAATTACATATTATAATTAATTATTGTGTACTCTGAGCTTCTTCTTTGTAATTAACTTTATCCATTATTTATATTAAAAAAAATCATTCTTTAAAAACTCATACACAGAGTAATGAAGTTGTTTAAAAGTTTAAATAAGTTATATATGTACATATAATATGTAACTAATATAACCCCAAGATTATTTCAAATTAAAAGTAATTAAGAAGCATGCTACTGTTTGGTTCTTATAAGTTTAATTAAAAGTGAATTACTATCGAAGAAAGTATACAAATAATTACATAAAAAAAGTAATTATTTGCGAGCCCTAATTATATTTTAACTTTTCTACAGCATTTCAACTCCATTCCTTTAAAAATCATCTCATTAATATTATTAATCAAGAAAATCCGTTCTTCAATATAAATTTACATTAATTCTACATTTTGGTCAAATCATTTCATGGAGTAATATAATATTTGATTAAAATTGAAATTGTATTCAAATGGACTCAAAGTTGAATAACCCCACTCAAATAGCATACATTCCAATTTGATAAACGTTAATGCATTTATTTATTTCAATGCTGTCTTTAAAACTTGATTATTATTTTTAGTATGAAGGGTTTTTAAATCATAAGCTCAAAAAGATTTTAATTAAAAAAATTTACACCATGTTTATGAGCATGATTTAATTAGTGATGAAGAGTTCTCAAAATAAACCAGGGTCTCTAAACCAACTTTTAAAGACTTTAAATCCAATTCCATTCAAAATTTTGGTCTTCCTCTTGACCTCTATGTCTCCTTTTCTATATCTCTACATAAACCAAAACAAGTAATCAAATGAATTTTTTCACTTGATCCCGATCCCTTCAGGTCCCTTGATGGCTCCCATAAATTTAAGTCTTATCATGGATTCGGATAATGGTGTTTTGAGCTAAATTCTAAATCAATTTAGTATAATATACATTGTAGGGACTAGTTTTACTCTCAAAAATAAGGCTAATTGAGCCCCATGAGAGCATATATACTTCAATATAATAATAAAAATATATATGTATGTAGTTATACTCTGGTTGAATTGGCACTCAAACATGATTTATCATTTATTTTTATGTGTGTCCATTTATATTAAATTATATATATATATATATATATATATATATATATATATATATATATTATTTTACAAACATAAAAATTGATGGATTGACTATTCTATGATTTATTTACCATCATTTGCTTCGAATGTATCTGGAGTGTTTTTCATTCCTACGAGTACAAAATTAATATATTTGTAGATATTTATATAAAGACTACTCATCAAATACGAAATTCAACTGGTATCAATGACATGAATAGATTAAATAAATATTACTATGGCCAAAAAATATTTGGGGAATTAAAAAATCTTTATTTAAAAATCATCAAAATTCCTTTCATCCCAAAAGTAGTCGTTGCAATGCTCATCTGCCAACATTTTTTCCAATTTTTAAAACAGTTACAAAAATTTTATTAAGTCAATAATTACTGTTGAGTTTAGATATGCTATTAAATTTAAAATCGGATTTTCGGTTTTTGAGTAATAAGTTATGTTTCTCGAGAAATAAGCCAGAGATTCTCAAATTTTCAAAAGAATACAGCTTGGAATATTCATTATAACTTTTTTGATTTCATCAACATTTCTCTAAACCACATTTGAGTCATCATCTTTCAAACATTTTAAAAAACGAAAAATTATATTTTAGCTGTTGATAAAAGGACGCGAATCTCAAATAGAGTTGAATATTTTGACGTGTATATAATTTGACACAGATGTCAGTGACAGTATTGCCAACTTAAAAACAAAAACGTTTATCCCTATCGAAATCCCTCAAAAAATTTAATTCAAATTTCCCGGTTTTTTTTTGTTCATAGATATATATATGTGTCTGTCTATATAAATATTTTGAGTCAATCCATGTCGTTCTCAAAACAGGAAACTTGATCCCTACCCATGATACGAGACTCTCTCTTTCATTTTATGGAGCGGCTTAATTAAATGATAATAGAACAAAGTATCATTACTATGACCTAAATCCTTTTCTATATATAGTGTGTTAATACAATGTACATATACACACACAGAATATCTATCTACCCCTAGTTTCTATAACCAATAAGAATGGATCAATTTAACAAAGACTGAGTCATAGAACTGTGATTTACTTATTGACTTCCCTTTGTACATATTTATATGCATATTCATTAAATATTCCATGGCTATTTATACAATGGTTTTTTTTATATCATGAGTTATCAGGGTTGAAATGAATATGAATTGCGCAAATTATTGTTGTCCGTCCATAGATGAAATTTTGGTGAAGGAATAGGAATGGGACTTTTTGAGGCTAAAAAAGGAAATACACTTGGTACTCCTGCGCTTTTTTTTGTTTTTTTAATTGTTTATTCTTCGTAAGACTGCTGAAAGTAAAAAGCATCGACCTTTAAAGTACTAATCAAAAGGTTGTCACCAAAATCAGTTGTGGATTTTGTTATAAATAAAATTATGAATGACCTTTCATATTTTTTTCTTACATAATATTGTTTAAAGGGTTCTTCCCAACCATGGCAGTAGTACAATAGTATATCCCCCTCCCCCCTTTAATCAGATAAGTATAAAGGCAGCTAATATTAACAAGGGTATTAATTCTATAATACCTTAATTCTTGCTCCTACCTAAGCAAACAAAAAACAAACAAAAATTGAGCCAAAGGTCATTTATTTCTAACTAAATAAAAAGAGCCCATAAATTATATTAAAAAAATAAAAAAATTGGCATGATTTAAATCATCATGTTGTGCAAATATACATACATAGAAAATATAATTTTATACTTATATACAAACCTACTTCACTAACTAGTTAGGCCAATATTTAGAGTCCTTGTCAATGATTGAATTCATTACAGAAAGTCAATACTTAAAAATCTTTTCTTAGTTTTAATTTCGTATAAATGATGGGTTTAACAAAGTATCTACAATACTGCTAATTAATAAATGAGCAATTGGAAGCAAAAATGTCCATTCTTTCATTTTTAAAGTGTCAGCAGTACTATGGCAAAAACGACAGTAGGTAACTAAAATGGTGGAGCCTTATACCAGAAAAAAGAAATCCAATAGTTGAGTTGAAATAAAACTTTACTCCAAGAATGAGACACTCTTTTATGTAGAATTAAATTGTTATTTGGATCGAAGAGCATCCATCATTTCCATCATTGACCAAAGTCAATCAGATTGCAGATCCATAAAAGTTACAATTCACTCATTCCTTTAAAAAAAAATCAAATTTGACTAAGTGAGTCACATAAATATGAATAAATGATGCACATTCCAAATTAGACTAACCAAAGGAGGAGGAGGTGGTGGCTGTTCTATTAGCATGTCCTTATCCAATTAAGTGCACTCTATTAAAATTCATGGGGAATGATGATGATGATGATGAAATTTAAATGCATGAAATTACAGGCATGACCTTTCCTTCCTCACCACCATTCATTTATGTAGAACTCAAAACAATTCCATAGCTTACAAAGTTTACATGCTAAACGTGATGCTCTTTGCTTATAGCTCCAACAAATGCAATATATAATCATATAATAATAAGTTGTAGCATATCCATGGCATGATCTAACCAAATTAAGATGAGTACATAGATACCATGTATTATCTGCAGAATATATACAACATGAGTAGTTGTATGTTTAATATGTATCTATGAATGTATACATATAGTGAGTAAATAAATTCAGACAAAAGTGGGTTTTGCAGCATTTATTCAAGTTAAATTAGCATATGCCTATAAATACATTTATGGAATTCTATTTAAAAAATATAAGTAGTTATTTATTATGATTTCTTCCCGTATGAATCCCCCCTCCCCCCCCCCCCCTCCCAGAAATGAGAGTATCAATGCTTAAGGAATGGATACAATTTGCAAAATGGCTTCATAAATTTTAAAAATCATTTAAAAGGGCACATCTTATTTCACAGAGTTTGTGAATATGTGGGAAAAAAACGTATCTTACTAATGACGATATACCCTTGTATATGGATAAAGTATATTTATCAAGTACAAACACTGCCCCTGTTGAATAATAAAACCTAAAGTCAGGAGCGGTGAGCAAGTACATATAGGTTTTTTATTGGTTGATTTTAAGTATGGTCATCAAATGAGAAAAATTACATTTTTATGATGAGAAAAGGAAAAACGGTTGATCGAGCAGCTCCTTTTTGAAATTACGTTCATTCCTTAATCAATCATTGAGGATGACACGTTCCACCCCCCCCCCTCCCTCCTAACAAAATTAATGAATTTCCGCCTACATTTGCTGTAGATTTTTTTTTTTTTTTCAAGTGTATAATAAGATTATAATAAATCTATATTTATATATAGAACTCTCCCTGCAACAAATACTATTTTTTATTATAGAAGGTCTTCTTCCTTCCTGGAGCAGTAATACTTATAAATGATAATAGCAACAACACATTACAAAATCATATAATAAGCAGCTGATGATAACAAGGGTGTTAATTCAATGGTACCATAAGTCTCGCTCCCGCCTTCTTCTTACACTCTACTAAAGTTGCATCCCTACTTACTGAATCATACAATTCTTTCTTTTTTTCGTTTTTCCTCCGCAATTTACATTCATAAGTTTGTTGAAGCTCTAAAGTAGATTTTCATAAAGTAATGACCGATTAATCAGCCTTTTTTGAGAATAGTTATAAACCGATTATTATTGACGATATAGTTATTTGAAGTAAGGAAACTATATATTGAATTAAATTTAATTTTAGAAAGAAAGAAAAAAGTCATTAAGTTAATGGAAAAATTATTTTTTTAAAAAAAACCAATATTATTGTAAAAATAAAATGGACTAATTAGTTAAACAGTAGGTTTTTATTTTGCAAAAAAAAATTGGGTGTCAGTTTAATGTATGAGAAGTTTTCAAAGAATATGCTTCTTCAAATAACAGTAAATATAAAATTTTCTGCATTTTTCCCGCATTTTTTCTGCATTTTTCCTTTTTCATCAAATTAGCTCTTTTTTTACTTACGTCAATAAAAGAGGAAAAATGTTTCTAATAAACCCACTCCAAACATTATAAATTTTTAAGTATAAGAATCACACTATTTTTTGGCTGATTAAATAAATCTTAATAAATATAAAAAGTACAATTTTTGACTTATTGCATCATAACTTAGACTTGAGGCTTACAAATGGCTAGACAAAAGTTATAATATAAATGGCCTTAAAGGGCCTGAGAGACCTACAGTTTTGGCAACGTTTGTTATCTTTACTGTTTTTAATAGAAAAAGTATATTTTCAGTGAAAAGAAAAATATTAATACAAAAACGTAGCAGTTTAATATTCTAATATTATATATATCCCCAGATCAGAGGCTACACCACTGCCTAAAGTTATTTAAAAAGAAGGAATTAACAAATACACATTGAATCATTGAATGAGCAGCTACATATATATATATATATATGTAATGATTATCTCCATGCATCATTTCATTCATAAAAGGCTTTAAAAAGATCCCAATTTTTGCATCATCATCATGAACGACTGCATTCTCAAATATCCGCACAATTTCCTATTGCACAGCACATTGAATATTTATATGATGCATATATCTAGCATACTTAGTTTGAACTTCATATTTTGTACCAACTACCAAATGGAACATAGTTCTGTGTATAAGTCAAGACAGTTATTTTGTATATGTAATGTTGCAGCATAATAATAGTTGGTATACTAAAAAAATATAGGTTTTTCATATCGCATACAAAACTTTGTCAAAACATGTTTCAACTAAAGTTGCACCATAAATATTGAATATTTAATTTCAGATCATCAAGGTGGAATGTCAAGTTGAAAAAAATGTGCACTTTCGACATCTTCTTCTTCTTCTTCTTCTTCATTTAATGTAGGCTTTACTGCTGTGTATGGTGTAAATGCAGCGTCAGAAAGAACCCTTTGTTACTGGTTTGCTAAGTTTAAAGAGGAAAATTATGATCTCAATGACGCACCGCGTTCTGGTGGCCCAACTGAACTTGATGAATGGCAGTTAAACCAACTTTTGCATGAAGATTACCGGGCAAACAACAAGGAAATTGGCCGAGAGGAGAAATTGTTCTCACACGTGTATAGAGAAGCATTTTTATCTAATGGGAAAAGTCCAAAATGTGGAGTGTGGGTTCCTCATGCTTTAAGGGATAACAACAAAATACATCATTGATTAAATAGTTGTGAGTTCTTATTTTTTATTTTTAAGATATGTAGATTTAAAAAAATAAATAAAATATTGATATATATCAGATAAACTTTCAGTAACTCAATAAAGTTTAAAAAACAGCAAGAACTTAGTTGCCAACCCAATAGTTTGTTTTCTATTTCATTTGGTACTAGACACTAACAGAGCACATCACATCTCAGCGTTGCTTAATCCAATTAGGAAATCAAATTAATGAATTTGTTTAACTAACTTAGTTTTTATAAATATAACGAACAAATCAGATTTGTACATTAATTGGCGTCATAACTAACTCATAGATATAATTTTATTTTATTTTTTTAAATTTAAGAATGGATAATTATATGTGTATAATTATAAAAAAACCTAATAGCTTTTTTGTGAGCTATAAAACAAGAGTGTGAAGAGTCATTTGACTACATAAAGAAAAAACGAGATCAATATTATACATTTTTTTAAAGAGTTTTTTTCCACTTGACATAACGTCAATACCAAATATGCAATGACTTCAAGAAAAGGATCCATGTTAAGGTAGGGAAGAAACGGCGTAGATCAAAAATATTTTTACTTATATGATACATGCTTCTTAGATATTTGACTTAAAAGATTCACTTGTGATCGCTCAAAATTTGTACATTGGTGAATTTATTATTTTTTGGCAATTGTAATAAATTCGAATGAGTAAAATGCAATTATCTTGAAATGACTTTTTTAACTCCATAATTACTTTTATTTAAGAAGAAAAAAAAGATCAGACCGTAGTTTTTATAATACATGAGCAATATTCATTCATATTTGAATGGTTTATTTCTGGTTGGTAAAATCTGCAGACTCTAATATTTAATGCATCATATGACATTTTTCTTCGTTCATTCCATACTATGTAGAAATGTCATAGTAGCTGTACAAACTTTTATAGATAGATTAGGACTGATACGGTATGGATTTGTACCCGGTTCGGTACGTTTTTACCCTCGATACGGTTCGGTACGGTACGTAAATATAATCAATCACATATTAAATATTTTGATATTATAAAATTTTTGTCATTACTTTTTACAAGATCTCACAACACCAGTGACAGCGAACAATGCCATCAAATATACAGCTTGATTATTTGTTTCGTGCATACATTAAACCACTTTTCTAAAGCTGAGATATAGCAAAATAATTTTTCGTGGCTCCTTGGCTAGGTAAGGAGTGTTTTAACTTCTTTTTTTCATAGAAACAAAACTGTAAGTCAAATTTTAAAAATACACAAAAGTTATTAATGCTACGTCAATACAAACTAATTCACAATGTTCCAACTTGGCTGAATATCACTTATTTTATGCTCGAGCAATATTTGGGACAACATTCCTCAATTTATTCAATATATGGAAACAGACGTCAAAAATGGTAGAAATATTCGGTGATAACTACTGATCTGTGTCAACAGAAACAAACATTATCCAAAGGAAATAGAACAATAGATAATGACTTACAAAATGATAGAGTGCAACTTAGTTGACGAAAACCCAGGTGTATGTTTCAAATGGTGGGGATCATTTGTATCAAGCGGAGAAAAAATTCCATGGCGAGCAATATTGTGATTGCTTATCGGTCTTGTTTATTACCAGAAAATGTAGAGAAGCTCATCTTTTTTAAAAATTCATAAATTATAAATTCATGAATAATAGTACATATTATATAACCCGTGTATATTTTATATCAACTCTTGTTTTTTCAAAAGTTAAGTATAGTTATGAATAAATTATTTGTACAAAAATTAAATTCTTAAAAAATAAAATACCCAAAAGTAGTTTTTTTTTAAAAAAAAACACATTTTACTATTATACCGTACCGAACCGCATACTGTAACGGTGTATCACGGTTCCTACCGAACTCTGGGTTTAACGTACCATCCGAACCCTTACAAAATATATATGTACTATGGTGTGTTGACGTTTCATTTTGCCAACTTTTTTATCTATTTATTCTTGTTAATGATTTTCTTTTAGAAAAAATACTTTTCTTTATATAGCTTGATCTTTTTTAATCCAATAAAAACATGTGACTCTAATGCTTAGGGGGAAAAACACTTTTTGAACTGTGTACAGAGAGAGCTGTATCACGGGCTATTAATAATGTTTTTGTGTGAGGGAATCATCAAGTATTCAAATATTGGAAATGCACAGAGCACACACACAAAACTAATAACCCAATAAGTTGCTTCAAAATCTCAATCCCTTATTTAGTTATCATTGTTATTCTTTCAGAAGGTAGCACATATATGTACACACATGTAGAAAATGATCTGAAACACTCAACATTTCTTACCTAAGATTTTTTATAGAGCCCTCATATGTAAAATCTATATCTATTATATAAATTATACTAAAATATTACTCCACGATCTTACTTACGATGTACATTAATATGTCAGCTTATTATCTTAGACACTAAATCTATTATGTCATCAACAGGGTAAAAATCTGTAAAAATAAATTTACTCAATCAATACATGGTTTTGACACTACAAAATTGTACAAATTAGTAATTAAAAAAGTGATTCAACCATAGAGCCGTGTTTTTTAACTTTTTTTTTTTCATTGAAGAACTTCCATGAAAATAATCATATTCTATGGCAAAAGATTTTGAGTCTTGTTTTTTTTTTTTTTTTTAATCATTTCCTTTAGGTCCTTTTCTTATATACCACATTTCTCTGCGGCACTGCTGACAGTTTTGTACGGCGTGGAATTCTTCCGCGGACGCCGGTTGAAAAGTAATGACCTTTTGGTTTAATTTAAGCATTACTTTTTTGTTTTATGAATCACATGTTATTGTCAAAAAACATAGAGACTATAAGAAAAGTAATATGAATCCCTCGAGAAAATGAAAAGTCAAATAATAGAATTTGAGGAGTCGTATGATGTTTTTAAAAGATCCCTTATCGTTCAAAATATGGTTTTTGATACTATGATCGACTATGATAAATGACTGGATATTAGAAATTTTCAGATTTTTGCATATCTACAACAAATATTAATATATAATATAATAATAACATTTTATTATTTAGATAAATGACCCGTCATGGATTGATAGATTTATATAATAAACGATTCTGATGTAGTTACATAGTTACATGTGCCTTCTTCTCAAAAACATAGTAAAGTATTATTTAAGTATTTGTAAACCTATATATATACAAAATTAAAGGTAAATTTTTTGGTCCTTTCAATTGATAGACCCATCATATTTTACCTTTTTGTGACCTTGAAATTGCCTTTTACATACTTCATTCCCGTTCAACATGGAGCCAAAGACATATTTTGTTATAATTTATAAATAATTTTAAGTTACTAATAAAGTAGTTACTTAAAATAAATACAAATCATTTGAAAATTGAAGGAGGGGGGGGGGGGGGGGGGGTCGGCGAGGTAAACGTCGGCATGGGAGTCTAAAAACTTTTTGTAGTGGTTTTATCTCAAGCTACAGGGTTTGGTACGCCGTGGTTTTTTTTTATATTTTTTTTTTCTTCTTTTTTTTTTTCTTTCCTCGTCTTTTTAAATTGTACGTTTAACCATTTATATCAGTTCTTAAGCTTTGTTTGTCCATGGTGTTACTGACAGTATAAAAACTTACTATGTAAACCTTAAATTATTAATAAAAATAAAAAAAAAGGAATAAATATTATAATTATTTTTTCAGTTTTTTTTTTCCTTTTAAAAAATTCCATTTATCAGAGCCTTTGAAGAAAATAGTAGAGAAATTAAAAGCCTTTAAAAAAATAAATATCATTTATAGCAAGGAGAAAAAAAAGTGTGACATTGATTTAATTCAATTACTATTTTGTCAAACTCTGTTGCTCTCTATTCAAAAATAATCAAAAAAACATGGTTGGCGGTGTATCAATTCCAATTCGAATCCAACTGGACTGGGACTATGATGGATCCAAACAAAGTCCAGGATATTTTGAGGTCTGAAACATTTGATTTTCTCCAATTTTTTCTTCTTTACATTAAAATAATATGCAGGCGCAATGCAAGTGGCTCTTTCATGACTCTTTGAAGGGTTTTTTTTAATGATTAAGATGAGGCATTTTGCCTGTGCATGGAATTGTTATTATTATTATTATTATTGAATCTTTATAAATTTATTATTTCCTTGTATGCAATCTTTTGCTTCTACTTCCATTATTATCATCAAATGATGCATTTATTCATTAATGAAAAATGAGTTTTAAAGCTCATAGATTGACAACATTTTATTGAAATTATTATTATAGGTACATGTTTATAAAATGTAAAACATACAAAATTTATTTTAAAAAGTTTTTTTTTTCTTATTTTTTTGTTTTGAACAAATGGTTTGATAAAACATCTTAACTCTTGATAGAGAGAGAGATAATGAAGAAAAAAAAAGGTTGTGGATTGATTTTTTGATGACAATGGTCGTATATATAATATAAATACACGGACGTTGACAAATTCATTTTATATTTGAGTATAGGAACAACTGGTTTGGAGAGTAAAATAAATAATATGTTCATTAAAAACCATTTCATCGCTTTGGTTTTTTTTTAATGATATATGTATGTATATATATTTTTTATTATTACCGATGAAGTTTGAAGCAACATCTTAATGACACACTATTTTATGATCTAATTAATATCAAGAGAATATATTTGAGCACGGGTAGAATATAATTTATACTTATCTTAATCTTTTTTTTTTTTTTTTTTTTTGAATGTGCATATTTAAATTATTACATACGTATATATATATATATATATTAGAGAAAGTTATGTCTTCAGTGAGGAAATGTATCACTACATATAAACGTACATATTAAATGCCTCATCTTAATCATACAATAAGTGATTTTTCAATGTACACAAGAAACTTATAAGATTTTAATGAATACACATACATAACTTGGTGATATAAATTCATGTATCCAGATCGTATCTACATAATTAATGAAGGAAAGTTGTATGCATAATACCTCTTGACGACACAATTGCATGTTGATTGAGTGTCCGTTCATTTTGTAGGATTTTTTCATGACGAGCAAAACTTTGACGACAACTAGGATAAAATGAAATAAAGTAACATATACCTAAGTGAAAATATTTTTGATCAATTGCGTTTTTTTGACTAAATAAACAAATAATGAAACCCTCTTTATTTTATTCATTAAATACGTCATTTTCTCATAAATATGATGCCAAAAGTGGACAGCGTTTAAAATTTACTAATTTACAAAAATGAATGACATAATATAATAAAAAGATTTTTAAATTTGTTACACCCATTGAATGCCTATTTGGCATTAAAATGATGTAATACATTTATGAAACTATTTATTTCCTAAATGGTTCTTCCATTTATTTTAAGAATCATATCCATATATGCCCCTAGGTTTAAATTGTTGGATTTGATCACAATTCAAAATATGTGCGGTTATATATTTGTATAATTAACAACCAGAAAATTTTTAAACTTTTCTTTCTCCTCAAATACATGAATAGACATTTACAAATTACAGAAAAACTAGGCATTTCGGTATAAAATATAAACTTAATTCTAAGGACTTAATTTCCATTTCTTTTTTAAAACAATCTACAGAAATTTTTACATTGATTTTCATTCATTATTTTGAACATTTTTTTGACACACTATACATTTTCTTTGTTTATTTTTTAAATAGTACGTTGCATAAAATGTCCAATTGAATTCATTCTGATTTCGTTCAAAACACATTTTGAAAAGCGTTTACAAAAAAAATTAAAAATCAATATCTACTTTGGCCCCCCCAAAAACATTCGTTCTTGGAGTGAGTGGAGCAAGAAAACTAGAATACACAAAGAATTCAATCAAGTTTTTAAGGCATTCATTTGTAATATATGAAAGTCGTATTTGTTGTTTTTCTCGTGTATAAATCAAACTACTTTTTCAACTATATTAAGTCGACGTTTTATTATTATTTATTTTATCTTTAACTTCTTTGATCCTGTTATACTTACAAGTATTAAACTTTTTTGTCACAATGTTGAAAGTTGAATAGGATTTCCCTCAAGAAGAATTTTAGCCTTTAGCTTTTTTATTGAGGCTAGGATCCTTCTCATCATTCCTAGGAATGTAAATAATATGCAAAATGCCGAGTGCGAGACTTTGTGGAGTTGGCACTTTTAACAGTACTTTTTGTTTTCCAAAGCTGTTATCATTTTTCCTTTATTACTGAGGGGAGAACAATATCTACCTGATAGTTAAGATCTAGCATGAAGGAATACATGATGCATTAAGGTTAATAAAGCAAATAAAATGTAAACAAAAAGGGCTCAAGTCCTCGTATAATTATTATTAGTTAAAAATATATAATTTTCTGTTAATTTTCTGCCTCTCATCTATGGTAAACATAATGTTGTTATTATTATTGATGTCTTCATTTGTATATATAAAGAAGAATAGCAGCATGTAGCTCAGTCAAACGTCATGACAGCTCAAGCTGCTTCCCTCTCAACATTCATCAAATTGTCAGAGTTACCAGGTTGATTTTCTCTTTCTCTGATTCTTACAAGCCCGATTTGCATATTATTTACATTCTTAATCATTCATAAGGACTTGAACTTCAATGTGTCCTGGAGTATCTAATATAGCTTGGTCATCAATTTTATCTTTGTCAGAATTAGTAATAATAGAATCTGGGGGACAGTCAACTAAATCAATACAAAAACTAGAAACTACTTCATTCCAGACATTATCATTTTGCAAATAATCGATTTCTTCGAAACTCAAAAACATACTTGATGACTCCATGTTGGACATAATAAAACTGAGTTGTACTCTCTTTACTATGAATTTCTATGCTACTATGACCATTTTAAATTAAACAAATAGACCTGATCCCCCGTATTAACTGAATTATATAAGCATCGTATTTGTAAATATTCAAAGCTGAAATAAAATCGTTCTTTCTTACTTCTAGAGAGCCTTATAAGTGAAATCAAATCATGTTCTTGATTTGATATTGCTATGTACCATGATTCTGAAATCAATTGTATTCATTGCATAGTATGCAAAATATTGCCAATTTTAAATAAATACTCTGATATTATTTAAAGAATATAATTTGATCTCGCTGAGCTATAGGTTTCATATTGCCTCATATCATTTATGAGCATGAAAAATATCACGTGAAATATCAAGGATCTTGAAACTTGAAAAAACATTGGATTTATCAAGTGAAAAATAGAGGAAAATTGGGATTTTCCATGACTGCTATTCCCAACACGACAATAGAATGCAGTTCATGTTCCTTAAAACTTCTTTAAAGTATACGTTTTACCATATCATAAACACCATACTATTTAGACTTAAATTATGATAAGCCTTAGAGATTTAGGTTCAGAGATTAAAATATTTCTAATAAGACTTAAAATTACTTAACAATTTTGCTTAAGACATGACCCTGAAAATCAAACAGTTTAATATATATATATATATATATATATATATATATATATATATATGTGCATGACTTTATTTATGAAATTTGACAAAGCTTCTCTAGCGATCAAAGATCGCTATCATTCAAATTAAAGCGTTTATCAACAGTTTTTACATCATTTTTTTCCTACGCAATCATCATAGAGAGGTTTAAAGACGCTCTGTCCTCTCCCGGACTCTGTACCTAAATATACTAAAATAATTATATTATACTTTAACAAATTATAATTCTTCTTTTTAAGTGCGGATTTTGACTACTTGGTGGTTTTTGATAAGAGAATAATCCTTTTTTTTTTCTTCTTCTTCTTCTTCTTATCTTTACCTCCTTCAACTCATTCAAGTATTTTAAAAGAAAAATGCACTTGTGAACTCTTTTTACTTACATCATGTATCTAAGTGTGTGTAATATATATGTACATGCATATAACTTATAAGTTATAACAAAGGAGAGTAAAACGTAAATTATGAGTATTCATAAAACTAGAGTAACGAGTTCCTTAGTTGCACATACTTTATAGACACTTTGGTGTATGACTCTGTGTCGAAGTAAATATATATGTATATATATAACTTACATACTCTTTCGCTCCCTCTCCACTTTTTGAAATCATGTTTCAAACGTGAGGAAGAAGTTACTTTAAAAAAACTCTTTGCAAAATACAGAGACTGGTCACACTGCCTGATATCCCTAAACACGTCCTTATCTACATATACTCTCTCAACTTTTCCTCCTTCTCCAAAAAGAAACAGGAAAAAAAACAACCCAAAATCAATTGGGTATATTCAGTCTACTCTGCCCAACTGTAGAATTATTCATAATTTAATGACTGAGTTCGCAGCATTAAATAGGGGTAATTCAAATTTAACTCTTATTATGTAGTATTCTTAAGGTGGATTAATTGAGCTCATATTAGCTCAGTAAGTAATTGAACATATCATTACATACTACATATTAAGTAAATAAGGGTCCAACAGTTGGGGGCCATGGGGCGTAATTGACTCACCATTAATTTATTTTGAGTCTTTTTTCTCTTTCTTTTTGGAGAAGGAAAGGTTGTGAGAGTCCATGAGGATTTCTATGAGTAGCCAGTACCTTTTCCTTTTTAATTACTGAGATGTTTTTTGATACCTTCGTATTATTATAATCAAATTGCTTAGTTCTTTTAATATTTATATTTAATTTAATCAACACACCATGATAAATAAAAAAAAAACATATGCAAAGCATTTAACCTCGGAGCTCAAAATGACAGTTTTCCCTTTTAAATGACTTTCTATTTCAACTTTAGTCTTACATCAAATAATCTAATTTCACTCGATCAAAAGTGAGCCCTTGTCTTTCTTTCTTTCTTTCTTTTTATTTATCCTTTTTGGCAATAGTTACCTATCAACGTATTAGGACGAAAGAGAGAGAGAGAGAAAGAAAAAAAAAAAAAAACTATTTGGAAGCACAGATGGGATCCTTTCGTGCAATAAAGCATTAACCATTAATTTAAAGAATTTCTTCGACTCTACGTATGTGCAGAGAAACTAACTCGATGAACCTAACATGCTATTTATACATATCCAAAGACTAAAAAAAAAACTACATACAGAGAAATAAATAATTAAATATTTAAAAATCAAAAAATGGCTCTTATGCAACAAAAAATGAATATTTTTTGTACAATGAGGATAGGTATGTACCTACCTTTTCGTTCCTCCCTCCCTCCAAGAAATGAAAGGATCGACCTTCGACATTGTCACGTATGAATATGTAAGTATGTATGTACATACCTACAATAGCGGCGGATTCCTCAACGTTTATTCGAGTGAAGGAAGGAGGACGGAAAAGGACATTTCCTCACATTCTTAAATACAACTCCACATTTTCTATTAATTCCTTGCAAACCACATATTATTTTCTTGTCAAAGTCTGCAAAAATAAATAATATTAATCATTTTTTTTTTGCATACATACATACATGGAGTAATGATATGGTAGTTGGTCATGAAATCAGGTTTTTGAAAAAAAAAAATTCAAACCGACATTGGTTATATGTATGTTGTATAGTAAGAGTGATTATAATGTTTGTTTTTTTGTTACTTTTGGTAAAAAATACTTACGTTATTAAATGACTCTACTTTTCATTCAAATATTTACTAACCATATATATGTATATATATATAACTTTTGCAAATAATGGTTAGTTTAATTAAGGGTTAGAAATACATACCGATGTGCCTATAAGTAGTAACTTTTAAAACATATGCATATCTTATTAAAGAAAAATGTATCTGCATACCACACAAAATTATTATTTATTTTTAAAAGTAATCAGATAAGGGACCAAGTCTTGGCTATTATATATGTATAATATAGTCCCTCTTCAACTTAATATTCAGCATATTTTACTTCTTTTTTATGAGGTGCAAAAAAAAGTTGAAAGTTTTTTTTTTTTTAGAATATGTACTTATTTGTATTTAATGCGTACTATTATTATTTTTCAAGTATATGCTTATATGCTATATATATCTCTTTCTACATATTATTGCATGTATGGATAATATGTAACAGTGCCTAAAGCTATCTGATAATATGTATACCGAATTTATCTAAGAATGGAACAAAATTATTTTATGATGAGATGATTATACTAAGAGATCCAAGGGAGAAAAAGTCCTCGAGGATAAGTTCATTTGAAGGAGTAAGTACTCACTTGAGCGATTGGAGTAGAAGCTATCATTTTCATCACCTTTTTTTTAAATTCCTCCCCCTCTCCCAAAAAAAAGTAATAATAATAATAATAATAATTCTTAAAAAAGGAACAAGGAATCCTCTTGTCAATAATCATGGATCATTTCCATAATAACCTTTATTACAACTCTTAACCTCTCCTTATAGAAAGATCTGAATATATAACATGTATGTATGTATCATTATTTGGCTGAGGGGTGGGAAAACTTTTGAGTGGAAGGGCTTCTTCATATTCTATATATATATATATAGAATATATACACTTTTTAAAGTTTTTAATTAAAATACATCGTATTTTATATGCCTAAAAAAACGCCGAAATAAAATAAAATAACCTAAAGGTACATACATATAACAATTTATTTATTTGTATTTAGATGTAGAAACTTTACCTGAATCACACATTAGGTATAAATAATAAAAGTTTATGCGGGCCGCATTTAAATACCTTGCCGCATACAAGCCGCCGTTTTCTTTACCCCTAACTCAGCCAATCTTTCAATTGTTGGACTCTTACATAGGTTTGTACCTTTTAAATATATATATAATTATATATAGGGATATGTTTACTCCTTGACAAGATTTAATTCGAGATTAAGGGATACTAAGTGTTCAATCAGAAGTCTCTTGTAAACGGATCAGCAGCTGAATTAAAAATATATTGTACATTAAGGGTCTGTGGTCTATAAAGAGGTACCCAAATGATTTACATAGTTCTGACAAGTAGGAGTTGCACATAGGCCATAGATAATCATCTATCTACTTAAATCTACATTCTAGGAAATAAAAATTGGTCTAATTTAAGTAAAATACTTTTATGACGAGGATGCAGTTGTTATGTAGGCAGCTATAAATATTAATCTCAATGTGTGAAAACCTGAAAATTAACAGTGTGACGTGGAGTTAGTTACCTACTTTTTGAAGGGAGAAAAAAAAATGCATAATCCTTTTTTCATTTTAAAATAATCTTGAAACAATGAATAGGAAATATTTTACAAGATTATCCAAGAGCCCATGATTACATAGACAGAGTCCAAGAGAATAGCTATAAATTTATGTATGTATTTTAAATTCTATTTATAGTTCATATATTTGAGATATAATTGCCAGGCATTAAAAAAGTCAAATCAAATTATGTACAATATATAGCTGCAAATTGAATTCTCATGTACATATTTGAGGAGCCTTTCATGGTAGGAACAAGAAAAAAACATCAAATAATAATTCTAATCGTTACAAATATATACTTATTTATTCATGTGTAGGAATGTAAATAATATGCAAAATCCCGCGTGCGAGATTTTGTGGAGTTGGCTCTTTGAACAGTCCTTTTTGTTTTCCAAAGCTGTTATCATTTTTCCTTCATTACTGAGGAGAGAACATCTAACTGATAGTAAAAATCTCGCATGAAGAAATACATGCATTAAGGTTAATAAAGCAAATAAAATGTAAACAAAAAGGGCTCAAGTCCTCGTATAATTATTATTAGTTAAAAATATATAATTTCCTGACATTAATTTCAGTTAATTTTCTGCCTCACATCTATGGTATACATACATAATGTTTTTATTTATTATTGATGTCTTCATTTGTTTATATAAAGGAGAACAGTAGTTTGTAGCTCGGTAAAACGTCATGACAGATCAAACTGCTTCCTTCTCAACATTCATCAAATTGTCAGAGTTACCATTTGCATATTATTTACATTCATATTCATGTGAGCTATTTAAGGACTGTAGATGGGTAAGGGACAGCAAGAAAGAGAAGGCAGCTAGCTCTCACTATATGTCTAAGTGCTAACTTATGATTAATGTTAGCTCCCAACAATTTTCCACTTGATTGCATTCCGTCTCGTAAAATAAATTCAATTATGCACTTGCAATATATACAATTATGAATTTACCATCTGGTATCATTAATATATTACGTAAAATATCGAGTTTAATTATATATATATATATATATATTATGAGTGTTCTTAGAAGAAGAAAAAACTACTTTTGCCTTTGGTGTGGCATGAATAAAATAACTGATATAATTTGTTCACAAAAAAAAAATTCTTATACATTGATGTCAATAATTAATTATATTTAATAGATATTACAGTAAATGTAGAGACCAAAGCGAGTTACATAATACATAATATTTAGTAGCAAATAGAAATAAAATTACAAAAGTTAAAATTAAGGATTTATTCAATTAACTATGAGTGAATGACCATTTTATTTGAATTTAAATGAAGTAAACAACATACTTACCTATCCAATAAATCATAGAGAAATATTTTATATTTTTATCTTTGAAATATATAGTACATATGTTTGTCTAGGTATGGCTTTGAAATATTGTTATAATCTCTTTAAGCCTTTAAGATTCTAAATCTCATAGAGTTTATTTATATATATATCTGTATACATATAGAGATAACCTATGTACATTTTATTATCTAGTGTAATTGGTAGATATTTAATTAATTATATTTATTATTACACCATTAAATGTTGATTCATGTATTTTTTTTATAGGAATTCTTGATTAATTATAATTAGTATTATTCAGACTAATATGAAATGTCTTACTGGATCAGGATGAAAAATAAAATAAAAAGGGCCTTCTTCACTTTTTATTTAGTTAAATCTATTTTGTCTATGTTTTGGACATGTCTTCGTTCTAAAAGCAAACTGATAAATGCCTTATTAAATCCTTTTAAATAAGAAATATAAATTATTTTTATATATTTGTCTAAATATAGAGACAAAGTCAACCAAGGTTACAAAGGGATGGAAAATTCCTCGTAAATTTCCAAAAACTTTTGAAAGGTTTGATCTTTAGTCTGAGAATTTTCAATAATAGTCCAAATATAGGTTAATAAAAAAGTCAAAAACAACATGGGTAAACTTTTTATTTTTCATACACAATCATGTAAATATGGGAGCTGGAACAGGGCCTGGATAGGCATGAACTTTAAGGTTTTTTTAATAAGAATAGAAAAGTTGCAATATTATCATATTATTCATGTTAATTTTGTTCCCCACTTATAAATCGTTGGTTCCGGTGTCCATGGGTGTTACGAAAGGATGTGATAGAAAAATAGTGACATCGATTCAAGGAACCAGAGGAAAAACATTTTTTAATTATAATTATAAATCTATGAAATTATGAAGCCGAAAAAATCATTTATTTATCCTTCAATTTTATGTAAAATATATTGTATATGTATATTTGGTATGTGTTAATCAATTAATTTATTGATTATAATGGGTAGTAATGGGCAAAATCCTTATTTGTTGAATGCTACACAGGGGGATTTAAAAAAGAAAAGAATTTGTTGAACTTTTTAATTATTATCATTTCATTTCCCAAAATCTTCATGGTAATGTTCCAACAATTAAAATTCCTGAACTTTTCCAACCATAACTTCTAATATATCTAAATCCGAATGTTTGTTATTGTTTTTTTAGAGTCAAATATATACCCAGGCTCTGATTTAGTCGTCGTAGATTAAATCATTATTTATGTGAGTTATTCTATTTAAATACATATACTAAGTATTTCGAATCAAGGTGAGATAATAACCCGTCAAATCCAATGACTTTTTGCACATATTTAGACATGTACGAATGTAGATACGTCTCACACATAATAATCTAGTAGAACCATACATAGGACTACATATACTGATTTGTTTTGTAGATTCACCGTTCATTGGGTTTTAATTTGTAGCATTTAAATATATGTATACTCAATATGAAAAAAGGTCTACTACATACATATATTGCCTATGAAAAAAGATTATATTTTGATACATACCTATACCAAGAGATAGCAGCATGCATGAGTTTGAAAGAAGTTCCTTCCATGCTTCTTTTATGGCTTGACGAAAACCAAATTCCAAAGGGGTATGTATGACCACCCATCTACGTACTTACAAAAAGCTTGTTCATCTTAAATTAAATACGTATTAAGATCTCAAAATGGAACAAAATATTCATAATTGAGAGAGTTTCATTTGGATTATTAGGTAAATGAATACAAATTGAAATGAATTTCTTACTTACCTATTTGCAATAAATTAATGAATTCTCTTAAAATAGATGTATGTATGTACATACATATACATGTTGCTTTGAAATAAATCATGCCTTTTCTAAAATATAACCACATGTATTTTAAATCCGATGACCATCACATTCTTATTTAAAACTAATTAAAAAACAAAACAAAAAAACATTTCAATAGTACATACATACATATATATATATATATATATATATATATATATATATATATTAGAGACAATGGAACGTGAGTTGAATGCCTTTTTTGAAAAATGAGTTCATTTTTAATAAAGTATTTTTTTAATTAAAAATATGATAATGGAGATCCATCCACCATTGGGACTTTTTAAAGCTCAATGAAGGAATCTAAAAATAAAATATACCTACCATAAAATCAAGGAAAGAAATGGAATTATTAGTTTTTAATAACTAAATAGGAACATTGCACCAAGCATAAAGTTCCAGGGCCTAAATTGTAATACCTGACAATGATATCTCCAAAACATCAATAACTCTTAGCCCTTATTATTCTTTTCCTTTCTTTTTGTACATCATAATTCATACTCTGCCTTCTTAGTAGAAGTCCAATAGTAGCACGTCGAGCTTTTTTGTTCACTCACAACCTCGACTGACAAAGAAAGGAAACATTTGGAAAAATAACTGGTAGCTACCCTTCTGTATTTTCCTTGTTGCCAACTTGTTAATACTATGAAGAATTTATTATTTAGATATACTATATATCTACCAATCACAAACCAATCGTTAATACTTTTAATATGTTAAAAATTCAAAAAAGGGCGCGCAATCCTTGATTTAATATATTTTTTATGCATCAAAATCAGAAATAATAATAATAGCCTTCTTGAGCTCATAACACGTAGGGTCAGCTGCTTTAAATCAAATGATGAAAGTCAGCTGAAGGGAGAATACATAGTGTTTTTGTTTATCCCAAAAAGCTCGTCGTGTTTCTTAGTAGGAGTCCAATAGTAGGAGAGAATAATGTACATAGTTGATTATTCACAACCAATTAGATTTGGAAGGAAAGGTTGAGAGATTAAAGGAATAATGTGTTGCTTCATCATAGTTTTTGAAATCATCCTACATAATTTTATCAAAGGGACTTTATGAGAGGTTTTTTAGAGTGATAACTACATTGTATACATATAATATTATCTACTTAATGTGCGTTCTTTATCAAATTTTCACATCATTTTAAATAAAATGTACATACATACTATCTGAGTACCCTTAGAAGGTTACTATTTTTATTATTGTTATTATTATTATTATTATTTTGATACAACTTGACCTCAACCAAGAAGGGAAGGTAGAGGTATATGGTCACATCAATCCATCTTACATATACATATGTAAGATATAAAAGAGTGCCTTCTGCGTTCATGCTCTTCCAACAGAGTGTGAAGGAGCACTTCCTTGATTAGCTTTTGTTCTCTATGACACTTTTTTTTTTCCTTCTCATTTACGTATGTAATATTATAAAAAAAAAAAAAAAACGACATGAAAATGAAGGAAGATTAAGAGTATACTAGACAGTTTAATTTTTTATTTAAGTACTTTCAAAAAAATAAATAAAAATGCAGGATTAAATGGCTTAAACATTGTCAGACATGTATGTATAATACTTTATAATGAAAAATATTCCATATTACGCTATGGCTATAGACTCTACATACCTAATTACTGCTATATCAATTTGAATAATATATATGTACATACATACGTATATACCTATGTAAACAAGTGGTTTTATATTTCATGATGAGAAATAAATACTATCGATGAATATATAAATAAATGATCTATGTATGTAATTAGATGCTTCTACCAAGGTTACACCTTTAAAGCAACAGAGTGTGTATCTTCTTTTGAGTTATTGATTGAGGATTAGACTTACATTGTTTTGAGAATATGAAGGCATTCTATGTAATTATTTGTGTATATTTCATAATCATTCAACTTCTTCATTTCAAAGTTATTCTTGTACCAGAACTAACAATTAAATCAAAAGTAGTGTTCATCTAATCATTTTGATAGGGTGTAAATTGGGAATACTTTGTCAATTATTAATTAGTTGAAATTAAGTTGCATAAATATAAATATTCAAAAAATTCGATGTAGAGTGTCTCTTTACTAGATTTTAATGCGAGTAAGTGTACTTTTGCAAAGGACGTTAGGTGTAAACTGTTTGTTTATTAACTGTTTTTGGATTTGATCAAATAATCCAATGATATATAATTAAGGAATTAATAGACTCTTTCATAATTATTATTTTGTGTCTATAATCTATGATAGTCATAATTTTTAATTTGAATGCATACTGATGACGTAAATTTGAATATGATCATTGAGTTCAATTAGACAACGTAGAGACGTGATAGGGCGCATTTTTGTTTTGTAACTATGTACGTATGTACATATATATGTGACTTTAATTCATTTGTTTGACTCTATAGTTAACATTAATATAATAATTTGAATAGCTTTTCTATGTATGAATGTCGAGACAGACACGAAGGGATTACGGGAATTATCTAATTACTTAATACAACAACTAACGCATAATGCAGTGGTTGTAATTTATTTCAACCATAATTATTATGCTGACTAAGGTATTAAAAAATGAAATATAATAGTAGGGTTTTAAATTAAGTAGTTGACTTTATAGGTTTTTAATGGAGGTCAATCGTGTGACGTTGATTGAATTAGGGAGTTGAATAAGAATTGTTGTTTTTGGTTTGTTTGTTTTTTTATTGAAAAAAGTGAATTGAAAATTAGGAGGGGAAAAAATTGTAATTATTTATCAGTTCAAACATTTAGAAGAACGATAAATGAGTCACTGGCTCTTATTTATTAATTTGACCTTCAAAGCCTAAGAGAAACATCATTTCCTTTTCATTCTTTTTTCTCCCTCTCATTGTAGTTTAAATGATGAAACTCTATCTACGCACAAATGTACTACTTATCATATTTATATTAACCCATTTTATAGATTATTTCAAGTTATTTTGTATTCATGCATATACATGTATATATATAGTTGTAAGACTGGAGTATGCAAAAAAAAAAAAAAAAAAAAAAAACCTTGAACGGCACGTGATGATACACATTACTTTGGCTTAAAAATGTGGATTAAATTCATTAATTAAGTATTTATAAGGATTAATAAAATATAGGATGAAGGATTAATTTTAAGAAAAGTGTAGAGCATTGCGATGATGACTTATCGTGATCAACTTTGCTAATCATTTTGAGAGCTCAATGAACGGATACAAATGTTTTTTAGGCCCTTGAGTAGCCATCAGATTCTTGATAAAAACTAATTGACTATAAAGGATTGTACAACTATAATATTTTGTCGGTCCACCAATTTTTTTTTTTCCAGTTGGGTTAAAAGATTGGTTCTATGGGTCCACGTGAACGTTTTTCCTAATCACTGATACTTTATTGTGTAAGATCAAAGTTCAATCAGTTCAAAAAAATTACTCTCGAATTTATTTTTTTTACAGATTTGAAATCTGCGTGCAAAACTAAATAACTTTTATTATACTTATTATACCCCTTATGATTTTTGACTCTTGACTAGTGTTATTATTTAACTTTTGGAAAGGTATAATTTACCAACAATTTCAAAACAATTTTGCAGGGTATTATACATATATTATCAAATTAAGTATCAAGTCATTGAATATATTGTGAACAATGGTACAATGTCATTTCTTTACTACAACTAATGCAATGTTAATCAAATAGATGAAAATGTAAATAATCAAAGGGACACCATTTTCGAATAAGGAGTTAAAAACTCCAAAAAACATTGATTTTTTGTTTAAGATGAGTAAAAAATATTTTTCATAACATCATGAAGTACGGAATATATCAGAGCTAGTTTAGTTTCAATTGTGTCTTAATACTAATGATCCAATCGTTATAATCGAATACACTCAGGGTTCCATTTAATTTTTATTCCCAGTTGTAGAATGTAAAACACTTTTGATAATTAAAAAGTAATAAGTCTGGTTAGCAATGACCCAAATGATGATAGGGAACTTACCAGGAGCAACCAGTGTTGGTTTTTTTTTCTCCTCTCTTTTTCCACTCTAGAATATAACAATATGAAATTATTTATTAATACATAACATAATCACAACTTCGACTCCACTTTTAAATTTCCGCTCAAGTATTTATTCATGTATGTACATATGGTGTGTATGGGTGACTTGTGTACTAATGAATCTATAGGAGGTATTCTATTGTGTCTGTCTGATTGCAAAATAGGAACTCTAATGAAATGATTTCCTTGCTTTTTTTTTTTTTTTTTTTTTGGTTATGCAGATGATGTCTGATGATATATGAGTGTATTTTGAGCGTGATTCTTTATGTTTAATTTATGAATATATACATATATATATATATATATATATTTAAGAACAACCAATAATAATGAATATATTTGTTGTTGTGTTGGTAGTGAGTGAGTACGTAGGTATGTGACAAAGTGTAGAATTCAGGTTCCCTTCAATATGTTCGTTTTACTTTAATAGAAACAAGAATACCATACATATATATATATATAAATTTGAATTTTGATTACTTAATATGTGTATTATTTCAAAAAATAAAGGCCAACCGGATTTCTCTAATAATAATAATAATAATGGAATTGAACTGTATTTAAATAACAAATTGAAGTACAGAAATAATAATAATATAGATATTAAATTATTTTTATACTCTCATTTACCAACAGAGAAATATGCTGTCGTAAAAAAAAGCAAGCAAACAAGCACATGTTAGTAAATACAATAGTATACACATGTATACCTATGTAAATACAGTAGACAAACACACATTTTTACAAGGCTTACATGCATATAAATGTACACTTTATTTTAAAGGCACAGCTCATCTCTTTGTTCGTACTTTGAGCTTGTATTTAACTTTGAATGGATTGTAAATATAGGTATACCAATGTAATATATATTTGTATGTACGTACAGACAAATTTATTTTAAAATACATACATGGGTATGTTCCACATCGTATCACGTATCTTTTGCTTCTGTAGACTGAATTAGAGTTGTTTGAAAAAGAACAGTTGGAACACTTTTTTAACTGTAGACACGATCAAATGTAACACAGGTATGCGACCTAGTTATATATTTGTCTCTTAAGGGTTGGATCTATTTTAGGGATTAATCGAGTGCGTAGTTTGTTCACAAATTGCATTTCACAAATCCCAGCCAGGCACAATTGGAGACATTGTTGGAGTCCATGATCCAAGAGTTTATAAATGAAATAAGTATGAAAGAAGTTAAGAAAATCACATGGACGATATAATGTTTCTTGAGGAATAAATAATATTTTTTGAAACTGTTGAGTTCTAACTTTCAATATTTATCATGTACCTACATAGATTTTTTATCATGTGGCACATTAGGATAAAATGATTTATATTTCTAATCTAATAAATCCTTTTCTTCATACTTACTTTACCACCACCTTAAAATCTGCTTTTATCTGATATTTCAAATCAAAAGTGAACAAATATGGCTTCTATTGTCATTCAGAATAATAATAATAATAATCGACATCATATTGTACAATTGTACTGCAAATTTTGTGGATAAATATATGTACATTCCCATATTTATGATGATCGTGAAAAAGAAGCTAGCTGCATCATTGCAATATCCCCTATATAATTGGCTATAAAAATATTAGGCTGTGTGTAAGGAATACTTGTACATATTTATCAAATTGAACTTTAAGTTTTGATACATATATACATGTATATATATTATTTTAGGATATCTTTGAGTTAATGTCTCTTATTATAAAAAGGTTTTATAGTCTTTATAATATATATATATATAAATGCAAATATTGCCTTAAACCATTTGTTTTTTCATAAAAGATCTATTAAGTAATAATAATAATTATTATTATCAAAGTGCTCAAAACTAATTGGTGAACGAACAAAAACCCCACATGTATATTATTTATATGTTAAAGTCCATTTGAATACAATAATAAATTACTGCAATTGACTGGATTTTATACTTTTTATTATTATTTATTTTTTTTATTAGTAAATAATTTCAAGTCATATTTATCAACACTGAATAGAGGAACAATTATACCTTTAATTATACGTGTATGTATAAATATAAAGATACTATTATTCTAATAGTGGCCTCTGGACATTCCCAGTAGATGGTAAAAATACTTAATTTGAGTAATTCCATGAGCTAAGAGATAGACAAGGTTCTTGCAGATGAACTCCCGGTTGTTTGATAGTAGCTGTATGTAATTTTATTAGTCAAAATCAAAAGGATCAGTTACAAGGAAGCATGCAAAAAAAAAAAAAAAATATGTTGCTATAACTATTAAAAAAGATATTTATTTTACGTTTACGAGTGTCTCTACTGGCAATGACCCAACGCCTTCCAGCCTATGTTGTATAAATCATAAGTTAACTTAATAATAATAATAATTACTTTTGAGAGTCCAGGATATCATTTCATAGCAAGATGTGAGTCATGAGAGCCTCCTGTAGGTACAAGGTATAATTAATAGCAATTGCACAAGGATATGTTTTTTTTGTGTGAATGTACAATTAAAATTATATATTTACTCATATTTGTTTTTTGGTTTTTAAAAAAGATTACTTTTTTATTTCTCCAAGATGACTGTGTTTGAGAAGAGATAGCCATAATTAAAAAACGCTAAAACTTTAATTTTATTTCCGTGTGTGCAAAGACTCTAATTTTAAAGCCGAAAATATAAGTAAGTACATACATACCTATGTATACTAATACATGGGAGTAAACTAGTTTTGTGAGTGTATTTTAAAAGAAAGATTCAACTCTTTAGATTGAGTAAAACAACAAACAAAAGTTATATTAATCTTTTAGCCGGTTTAAGTAGATTCATTATGATAACCATTTGCACTCATCACAAATCCGTTAATAGTAGTAGCATCGTTTTTTATTTTCATCATCAAGGGATAATGAAAAGTAGGACTCAAAGAATAATGAGCTAACATAGCAAGGTATGTATTTGCTCACTTTTCATTTGAAATATCAGATAACTTCATATCATTCACGAAATGAAAAAAAGTTTGTAAATACATACATACATACAATTAGAACAAACAGGCCTTTAGAATTTATTTGCACTAATAAAAACGTAGTACCATAGTTGCAATTAATGCAAGTTTGCTTAGGCAAATATGTTCATAATACATACAATGAGTATACAAAATTATTTTTTGCTAGTTACATATGTACTTATTAGTTACAGAGCCAATAGCAAATAAACTAATGATTTGTATATTTTTTATATTCTTATGAATTATTTCTTAGTAGATATACCTTTTTTTGATGTTAATACCCGTTAGTCATCTACGGAGAAAAACAAGGGAGATGTCCTGATCAATCAGCAATTCTCTTTCTTTAAATTAAACACCTTCAAAATTTTGTTGAAATTATTACGAAAACGTCCACTCTGGACTGATCATACTTCATACTCTGTCATTCTACTAATATTTTTTAAACTGCAGTTTGATTGATTATATGATGTTTAATTCTGTGTGGTCCATAGCGTGGATTTGATACAATTTTGATTTTCAAGAAAAAAAAATGACATTTTATCAAATAAGTGTCGGTTTATATTTTGAAATTAATAAATTTGGAATCCTGGTTTCCTTTTAGTAATAATAATATTTTGTATCAAAACCTGATAAATTTTGTTTTGTATTTTTTTCAATAATACCTTGGATCTTTATTTTTATTTTAAGAAAACAGACCATTCATGAATTTATACAAATTGGATCGGGGAGTTAGTAATCCACTGCAATCAAATATTCGAATCAATTCTAGTTATATGTCATTTTTTAAAAAGAAATGATACCTTTTTTATACATTTTTGACCTCGTACTCTCCTAGAGACTTAGTTTGTGCCTCTTTCTCTATGGGAATTATTTCCCATATCTCTTTATTTAATCATTAATATGACTGTTTTTTCAGCATAAGGAATCTATTTAAAAGTTCCTCTGATGTATAATACTCATAATTTTTTTAATTTCGGGAATTAAGTTACTTTTGGGTAATGACGAGTCTGGATATTAAACAACCTTGTTACTTTAGGTAGAAAACCTCACAATATATATTGTTCCTTAAGCTATAAATATTGATTACAATTATTATCGTCAGGAAGATTAATTAAAGGTGAAAAAAGAACGGGATCATTCAAAAATGGTCAAGCCTGGGTTTTTTTAGTATCTTTTCAACTTTGTTTTTATAGGGGAAAATACTAAACTACCTCTTTCTAACATTTGATACCCTTCCTCGTTAAAAATAGGAAAAAAAAGACCGAGTTGATTTGTTGCAACTATGAACATAAATACCCATATGGACTTATGGCTATAATCAATGCCCTAACCAATAACATTTCTGCATCAACAGACATTCATCATAAATAAATATATTAAGGCCTCATTACATGCATCTGTGGAAGGTGCAATAAAATTATTTGGTTAAATGGTCAATGCGATAAGCCTTTTTTTAAAAAAAAACAACCATACCTTTATGGACATCATTTTATTACTCAAATTTATACACACAGTTATCATGAGACAAAGAATGAAAATCCTTCCTTTATAAAAATATATATTATCTTATTTATTATTATTTATTTGTTCAAGAAATAAATTGAACCATAATGTGAGCTATTGTCATGTAGTAATTAATTATTCATTCAGTCATAAAAAATATGAATTATTAAAAGTCAATTCTTTTTGTAGAATAAAAGAGCCTTTGTTCCATTGTGTTTCAGGGAAACAAGTTAATTGGGTCGTTGTTTAAGACGTAGTTAAGAAATACACAGGGGTTGTTAGTTAATTCATTATTTAAAATCTTCTAATAATATATTATTGATTCACGTAGCATTTGATTACAATCATGGGCTTCGCACCACTTTTTCAAAGTGGAGGGGCCCGTAATTTAGAAAATAACTTTTTAGGTGACACATATCTTTAGTGATATAAACACGAAGTGGGGGGGGGGGGGGGGACTGGCTCCTATCCTCCTCTGTTTGTCCACCCCTAACATACCTTGAAGAGGTATATACACTCATACATAGAAATCCCTTAGTCTAAAAATGCGAGTCCATGTAAATACAACCATAATATATTCAACATTAATTGGTATTTTCTTTGTCTTGACTTCATACCATATTATTCCTTATTCATAAATACATACATTATAATTTATGATGAGAAAGAACAATTCAATGCAAGATCCTTGAAGATATTCATTTATTTATTTAACAAGACGATCAAGTGAACGATGTTGTAAATCTTGAGTAAATAAATACTAGAGAGACTCAATGAAATTTAAATAAAAAGGAATTTATTTGTATTTGTGCATGGATGAATAACAAATTGATTGACTTTGATCCATAAAAAGCACATAGGTACATTGTGGGTGCATCAAGCTTTAATGATGCATACAATGAAGGCATTGTTATGGTACTTAAAGTGATTAATGTCATTAAAAATTTGAGTGGTCATTTTATATGCTACATATATCTATTAACTGTAATAATCATATCTCTTTGTTATGGAGCGTTTCTCGTTCACTTTATGCTATCTCGCAACCTTGTTTATTTAAAGAAAAATGGACCCAAAATCAGCTGGTTGTCGGTCAATTTTTCACAGCTGTAGAATAATTCTTTATTTAATAATTGACAATTGTTCACAGTTTAACAAGAGCTAATTCGAATTGAACCCATAATTAATCAACGCTCAAAACATGAATAAGGGAAGTAGAATCATTGTCAGCTGTTGACAACTAAATACACATTGTACTTCTTTGTGTTGTTTTTGAAAAGACGTAGTTGGTATATTAATTTTGTTTCTATGAAAAAATGATTGAAATTTCGATTTTAAATCAACTGTTAAATCAATGCACTCTCTCCCCCCCCCCCCTTAAAATCATTACTAACTAAATTAGTAAAATTCTTACATTGAACCAACATTTAAATTAAATTTATCACATAATCCATACTTTAAAAGATTTACTTTGCATAAAGTTTAATTTAAAATTTCTTATTCAATTTTTGCAAATGGAATGGAAATAAAAAGGAGAGCACGATATGTTTCTTTTGCTGTAGCATTTGATTTCAGTATACATATGTACAATCTACATACACACATACATGCATACTTCTTTAGATAAAATCCTATTTAATGTATAATATATTATATATATAAAAACCTGTGCAATATAAATTTAAAGAAAAAGTTTGCAATTCGTGTGACAATGTACACGTATTTTGTGTAATACTAACCTATATAACAGGCTCATACTTCTATAGAAACAGAGATAAAATGATATTCTATGAATAAATTAATATAAATACTATAAATCTACGACAAAATGTGAATTCTAAGAAGGAATTTAAATACTGAAAAAACCTTTTATTTTTCTGTAAAAGCAAATATATAAAACTAGAAAAAGAGGGCCAGTGGATTAAGGGATACAATGCTTTGGGATTCTTTTGGGGTGAGTTTGGGCTACAGGTGTCTCGGTTGAATTGTCAAAATAAACACTTTATGTTCCTTAGTACAAAAAAATAAAACAACATCATTTCTAAAAATATAAAATGAATCCGAATTTCGTTCCTGAAAAAAAAAAATCCCTTGATTCAGTTTTTATGTCAGTTCCTCGGATTTTCAGTAATTATTTGAACAATTATAAATTGACGTTGTATATCCATGTATAAACAAGGAGTATTATAGAATGCTAACCCTGATAGTTAATAGGTATAACGTATGTAATTCAGGTAAAGGAATGCTTCAAAATGATATATATATATATATATTGAGGAATAAATATGTATAAAACAACCTGAAAAATGTAAAGAGGTTTTGATATTAATAGTTCCACTTAATAAATGATCATGACACGTAGTCCCTTAATGATAAATTAGTGCCTATAATGGATGATAATGAGAAGTCAGTTCTTTTCCTCACACATTATGTATATTTAAATGATACCTAAATATACGAAGATACTGAGGCAAATAGCCTTTCATAATTTTATGGTTTATTAAAATACATATATCTACATACATGAGTAGATTTGTGTATTATTTCCTCATTCTTATTAATTGATAAGGGTCTGGAACTGTTTCAATGCATATAAGATTAATAATATATGTACATCTTTGCCGTTTGCTCATAATAATTTAAGGGTAGTCTGTTTATATGACATTAAGTATATTATAAACTAATTTAATAATAAGAAGAAGAATTATATCTACAAATTTTGACGTCAAATTTTATTAGTAGGAAAAAAAAAAATAAAGTTAATTATGGCAATTATGCACTATGGCAAATGCACAGATGTGACTTTGGTATATATCGAGGTAGATACAAGTGTAATTACATGTTTTTTTCTTTATATTATATTAATCATTGATAATGATATAAAAAACGGCGATTTTTAAGCGTGCAAGTAGCCCCTCCCCTTAATGACGTCAAAAAAGATATGGTAACTATGAAAGCTAGCTCATTTGCTGTCCATATAATACTATGACTGTAGCTGTGACAGCCTTGCTCCAGGCTCAAGATAGCTCTTCTTGAACTTATAGTAATTAATTAAACTAAATGGATGTTTTAGAAAGATATCATTCATATCAAAGTTGTAGATATTACTTTAAATAAACAGGAAATTTTTCAAATTTCAAAATTGGTACATTAATTTTGGATTTATTGCTATTTTTGTTAAAATTTCATTATTTGTATTAATTTTTAAGAAAAATAAGTACATATATAGTAATCTCTTGCTCTAAATATATAATTATCTTCAATTTTTTAGTTTGATAATAATGGTCATTTATTCATTAACAAAATAAAGATTTAGGTTTTTAGATATTTGAATATTTGAAAAACAATAATTGAAGATTTAATAATGATATTTATAATTATTCTACCTTTTCTATAACTCAAGAAAATGGCTGAAAATATATTTAAAATGTCAACAAATGAAACATTTTATAGGATAGAAGTGTAAATATTTGACTCCATAAAGTCATTTCGAGAGATATTAACATTAAGAAAGTTTTCAACCAAAATTGAAGGAAAGGTTGTGTGATATTATCGTAACTTTTATAATAGATAATATAATATACATATAATAGGAATTATTATATCAAAAGGAAAAGGAAAACAGCTTGATGATTTATGAATTGATAAAGAATATTAAGTAGGGTTTCAACTAACAGGCATTTTGAAAACTACTCGCACGCTTAAAAATTGCCGTTTTTGACATCTCTAATCATTGTGTTTTTGAATGAATTCGTTTTACATTATCAAAATTAAAAACTTATGATTATACTATGAAAGCATATCTATGTTTTGTGTTTGAAATCTTTTTCCATTGTTCATTAAGTGGATATCTCTAAGTAGTATCCGTTATTATTTATAACGTATATTTGAACATTTTGACATAAATATTTAATTAACTCATTGGCAATTGTTAGTAATCATTGGTTATGTGAAATTTCGCCGGAAAATATTTTATAATGTACATATTTTCGGGTCGAGTATTTTTTTTTTTTTTCAGATGTAGCATTCAAACATACAACATTATTATTATTATCATTGCAATGCTGACATAGGGAATGTTTATACCATGTAGAGCTATAAATTTTACGATTCGTTCTGAGCACAAAAAAAAAAAAAATTCAATCAGTACGTGTAATTTGCAGGATCATCATCACATCAAAACTAAAATAGTTCTACATATAATATCATTCCAAATACAATCTAAATCCATAATAATAATAATCTATAATAATAACAATAATAATAAACGTTTTACGACCTTTTAAGAACCACAATAAAGATTGTGCAGTCGATGAGCCTTTCAATCTGTTTTTCAGCACATAATAAAAGAGTCTGTCATGATCAATCATTCTAAAATAAAATATTAGCTCCTGCATCGCCGTCACTACCATAATAATTACTTCTTTACTTCTTTATATGTAAATCAAACTCCGAAATAAATGATAGTTGTGGGTCAATGGAGTCTTATAATAGAAATAAATAATACTAATAATCCATTATAATATATATAAGATTTCCTTCTTTTTAAAAGCTAAATTCAATGTACATACATAAATATGTATGTACAACAGAGAGTTTGAAAAGATCTCGGTATTACACTTTTTTCCAAAGAGTTTATTATATTTTATTGCAAATCATATCATAGATTACAACTTCATTCTCAGAAATGTAATTCAAAATGTATAATTATATAACATACATATATATATATATTGAAAATCCTGTTTGAAATTTTATAATGATGATTTATTTTCCTTATTTTGAGATACTACTGCCAATTTAAAATTATAATATAAGGCCCTGCATAGAGACTATGTTTTACCTCTTCATAGGGAAGGTCTGAGCGAAGGAGAAATTCGATGTGGCCAACTACAGACTTTTATCTTTGAAGTTGACTACATTACTTAAATCCTAAGGATTAGAGTAGATCTGAAATTCAGAATGGTTTTAACTTTATTTAAATTGGATTGCCCCTTGATATACATAACAAATAAGATTGCATAGGCCTCAATTTTCATTAAGGTATTTATATTTGCATTTTTTTTTTTTTTTTTGGGGGGGGGGAATTGTAGACAGACTGGATTCAATTGACTGTCTTGTAAGAAAACATTCTAATATCCCAATGTAATATTAAAGAAATAATTAACATTTGCTTTAATCATGCTAGAAAAAATTGACAACGGATGGGATTAAATATTATGTAAAATTATTATAATGTAAAGAAATTGATAAACACTTCTTTTTTTTTTCTTCATTACAAAGGAATTTAAAATTCCTACGAGGCATTCATCGTCTTGATAATCCAATCAAATGTACATGTATCATTTTTCAATTCAAATAATAATTATTAGAATACATAATAAGAATTGATCAAACAGTTTGTTGTACATCTCAGATTTTTTTTTCAAATTTGATTGACAAGCAAATATTTTATATTACTACTTATTTTTGTATTCATCAATTCATGATATGCACGAGGTCATGTATCCATATTTCCGAGTTAATAGTAAGAATGTCATATTTTTGATTAATTTATGATTGTTTATGCACACATGTGGAATGTATCTGCGTACTTATTTATACATAAATAATCATTCAACTTTTTGAAAATCAGAAAATGTAGGGAGACACAAGGGATCACATTTCATCTCTCAACCTTTCCAACAAAAAGGTAGAAAAATAAGGTCTGAAACTAAGTGATAGCCAGTCAATCCTTCCCAAATGTGTTACTATTCTCCATTGAATTACACTGCTCAACAGTCACAAATCCTAAGGGGTATAAGTATCATAAAAGTTATACAGTTTTGCACACTGATTTCAAATCTTTTTGAGCTAATTTGCCCCATCTTCCAACTTCAACTTCAATTTAAGCCCAGAAGTAGGAGTAGGCCCACAAGTCGGCCAAATCGTTTGTACATAGTTAACTCCTTGAATATTACATGAAATGGATTAATAAGGAATGTATATGAAATCTGAAACCCCTCAGCTTTCAAACGAGATGTCACGCGCTTGATAAGAACCCATCTAGGTGTGTAAATTTTCATTCAATTTCGAGCAAAAATTTGCTAGAAATCAAAGACTCACGGTAGAGCTACTAAAGTAGTAGCGTGCAGAAGGATTGTAAAATCAACTGAAATTCTTGTGTGCGCTACTACTTCAGTCTATTGCACTTGTTTTTTATTAGCAACCAATCAACCTTATACCCTAATGAGTAATGACTTATTCATAATAAGGGAAAGGTGATTTGTTGAAAAGGAGATGTTGTTGATTTGGTACAATGGCACCAAAATTCCCCAAGTTCAATATGGGAATAACTACATTGAACTTGCTTATTCCAATATTAAACTTGAAAAGGTATAGTTATATAATAGTGTTGGTCATAGCACAACGAGCTTTTTAAGATGAGCAAAAACACCATGTATTCTACCTTCAGCTGTTTTTCATCAGTTAACTCTTCTGATTTAGAGCAGCTAACTCTACGTGTAATGAACTCAATTATTTATTATGATTTTGATATACATATTATACATAATATACTAAATCTAGGATTGCGCGCCCCTTTTTTGAATTTTTGAGTATTATACTATTGATTTGTTCATTGATAGAATTTATAAATGTATAGTATATCTAAATAATAACTCTGCCCAAAATTAAAAAGTTGGCAACAAGGAAAATACAGAAGAGCAACTACCATATTGTTTTTCAGATTTTTATGATTTTTCTTTTCCCTTTTGAGAGTCGAGGTTGCGAGTACACAAAAAAACAAAAAAACTCGACGTAACTTTTTAACTTTTAAAATTCGCCCCTTCCCCTGCTTACAAATTCATTTCACCATCGCTGGGGGGGGGGGGGGATATCCTACTTCCGAGTATTGTGAGAAATCACTAAGTTCTTTGTGGCAACAACTCTATATATACGTGTTCCTAGTTCAAATTCTAAGTAGACATTTAATCATTTAGTTTCTTAAATATGCACATTATTGGATATTACTCTCCATTATTTCCAGTCACATAGCATGAAATGTATTTTTACCATATCATCAAAAAAGATGAAGCTAAAATAAGAATATTTTTCTATTAAAATAGCCACGTGAAGTATTTGTTTCGACTTATACAAGGCATATTATTTTAAAATATGATTTTTATATAATCTCATGACAAAAAATTGGCAAAGCAGTGGGTTTTTAATAGACTACTTCATTCGTTAAGTTTAATGTTCGATTTTTGAATAAGCGTTCTGACAAAGATACCGCCATATTATTGATTTTTCTAAAAATTTGATTTATACCACCGATAATGTTGAGCATTTAAAGCCGGTGCTACTCCAAAATTTTATATAACTCGTTGAAGATAACACAAACAAAATTTAATATCTTAATTTGAAAACGTCGCAACTTTTATATGACTCAACAAACCTCTTCTTGTCCAATCTACCACATTTGTATATTTCAAGGTACTTGTATAAGTAATAGCATAAATTAACGTATAGTTAACTAGGTATATATAGATAAATGAAACCCTACTAAATAAATTATTGTTAATTCGCATATTAATATTTAATATATTTTATATGATTATTTTTAAATCTACGTAATACGAAACTAAATTAATATTACAAATAATATAAATGGATAAATGATTTAACGATCCAGGGATTAGCATTGTACTGATTTATAATAGAGCCAATTATCTCCTCAATAAAATCATTCAATCTGAAGGAACTAATATCTCAACACAAAAGTGTGCCAGGATGTTTTTTTTTGTCTCTCTAAAAATGATTATGAATTACATATAATTTTGTATTATTGAACGACTTAACTAATTGTCTTCCCTTTCTATTAATAAATTATTCTGATTCAACCTTCAGAGATCCTGCAAACTGCATTTAAAGGTCAGCTAATAAAAATATATAGAGCGTAAATTTATAATATTATATTAGTATCTTGTAGTACAGCATTTTATAAATGCAAATACGCAATTTTTATTCTAATTATTCTTGAACATTGTTCTTTGTCGGTAAATTAAATTTGTATACAAGGAGAATCTATTTATAAGTAAATACTGATACATATATTATATTATTTAAAGGCGTGAGACTCCCTTGGTCATAGTTGCTGATGTGGGAATTGGAGCAGTCTTCACATTAGCAAGGGAGGGTAGCTCATAAAGATTTTGAAGGAGTTATTTCAGGGGTGCACTACTCAAAAAGTAACTTATTATATCCATGTTTCAAAGAAATAAAAGATTTGATCCGTTGTATTGAAGTTAAAAATCACATTCATTCTGGAATTATTTAAGTGGATATATATTTAATTATTACCTAGTTTCACGAATGTAGTAAATTTGAGAGGACGAATTGGGCTAAAAGAATATCTGGGAGGGAATTTTCCCCTCCTTGCCCCCTGTACCAACAGTGATCATAGTTGTATCAAAAGTTTGAAGGCAATTTATAGCTCATAATACTTTTGCTTAATTGTTTGACAGTTACAAAGTAATTACTTATATATTTATATATATATGTAAGTACGTGATTCATACTGTTATAAGCTAATTGTATATAAAATTACATGAGACAAAACACTTGGACTCTATGCTACACCAAAATGATTTGCGTGTATATATATTTTTATGTAGAGTCATTTTATGGTATTTGTAACGGTTTTATTCATAGTTTCTGAACAATTGCATTCCTAGAGCCTTCATCAAAACTGACTTTGTAGTAGTAGCTATTGTGGTTTTATAATCACAATGGTTGTAAATTCCTTTTTTAAAAGTCCATTGAGTTCTATTTTATATTATGAATAATATGATTTTTAAAGATTTTTCGTTCCGAGCAAACTCAAAAGTGAAATAGAATTTTCACTCACTTTTTTTTGTATTCCCATCTTTAATGGATAAGAATTATTATTTACAGCTAATAAAAAAACATTCACAATGATCAAGATGAGTAGACTAAGAAAGGACATTACTCATTTGATAGAAGCCGATGCTCAACTTTTATACGCTTCAAAATTGAATTTACTTTGAATTAATTAGTATATTTAATGTGTATGTTGTGTCAAATTTCAATGACATGTTAAGAAAAGTTATTACATGCATACATTGTAGCTCTAGGTATATCAAATTTCCTCACAAGGAATGAACTTTTATGTCTTAACATTTCCTTAAAATAATCCTTCAAGCTTTTTAAAACTAATTATAACAAATTCATTTTACACTAAAAATATATTTATTTATTATAGCCACAAGCCATGGATTTAATCATATTCCGAATACGGGATTTGTGTTATTTTAATTATGAGAAGTTATTAGATGATTCCTTAGAGATTCAATGATATATGTATATCTTCAGCGGTTAGGCTATAAGGTAACTTAAATGTATAGTCACTTAATAATAGTATAACTTTATAGGGTGTTTCATTCTTTTTTGTTGTATGTGGTGCGTCAATAAACAAACAAAAGTAACAACTTATGCCTCTTAATAGTGCTCTAAATCAGTGGTCCCCAACCTTTTTCTAACTACGGACCGCTCAACGCTTGACAATTTTACTGCAGACAGGGGGATTGAAATATTAACAATAACAATGTAACAATGCTATTATAATATTAGGAAGGTATAACTTTATTAACACATTGCTCCAACAATACAACATATTATTATACCATCAAAAACTGTCCGTGAAGCTAAATCAATTATTGTCTCGAACTCTGTTTTAAGACTGCCATCATTTGCGATCTCCAGCAGTTGGTTTTCTTCTTAAACGGACATGCTGGATTCAGCTGGTTTGTTGACAAATGGGTCCTGTATCCATTCCTTGGCCGTTCTTGGGTCCTTTGAGGTTGGGAAGTAGAAAACAGAAATAACTAATTAATTCTTGTGCAGCCCGGTACTGACTGATCAACGCACCTGTACCGGTCCGTGGCCCGGGGGATGGGGACCACTACTCTAAATATTGATTTGTTGAGCTTGAATCAATTCTCCTTAAGCTGTAATTTTCCCAACTATTACATAGATAACGAATAGTCCTACAATAGGAGAGAATGAAGGAATGTACAAATTACTCCATTAAACAATGGTATCCCAAACACAACAACAGCTTTTATTAATTTTTTTATCACCTGTCGATTTTCTACTTCCCTTGTTCCACGACTTCTGAATACTCAAAACCTCGATTTTCAAAATTGAAAGGAAACATTTGAAAAAACATATGGTAGCTATCCTTCTGTATTTTCCTTGTTTCCAACTTTTTAATACTGGGAAGAGCTTTTATTTAGATATATTATACATTTATAAATTCTACCAATATACAAATCAATCGTTAATTCTTGTTTATTATTCTATAATTCAAAAAAAGGGCACGCAATCCTTGATTTAATATATTTTTTATAAATCAAAATTTTTATTAATACTAATACTAACACCCTTTTGGAGTTACTAACACGTAGAATCAGTTGCTTTTAATCAGAAAAGTCAACTGATAAAAAACAGCTGAAGGGTAAATACATAGTATTTTTGTTTGTCCCAAAAAACTCATATTACTTGTTCCTTATTAATTTTCTTAATTATCTTTAATTGAATACGAATTAGCTATTGTTCAGCTGTGAGTAGTTCCCTTCTATTAAATACAAAAAAATATCACAGTTGGAAAGAATTTGGCTAAATACTAGTTAATTTTGAACCATTTTTATATTAACTTTTTAGAAAAAAAGGTTGAGAGTTACAATGGAAATTCTAATGCACAATAATAATTCATACCAAAAAAAAAAATACAAGTCAATGGATTAAAGAACATGAATAATAAACAAATGTGTAGAAGAGTAAAGCCATAATTAGATTATTTACACTAATCCCTCGCTGAAAATAATTTATGCGAATCAAAGATAAAGAAATACCCCTCTACCTAACTAGCTATTATGAGTCAGATAATTTTTACGACCCTGTTTATTGTGAGGCATATTCTTTGATGAGTGAGACCCTGTTATTTTACGATCCAATAAACTTTTCTCTGACAAAGGATGATGTGTAATAGAAATAACATGCATGAGCCCTTGATGTGAAAACTTGAATCATTTAAATTGAATAATGAAATATTTTAAAGGGTATAACAATCAACGATGTATTTATTTTATTATATCAAATATTGTACATATATGATTCATTTGAGGGGTCACAAAACATGATTATTCATCAACATGAAAATTTGAATTGACCCCTTCAAGTATGAAAACGTTAGTGTCCATTTTTTTTATATATGTATATATTTGTACTTTGATACTAGATTATTATAATTTGTTCAAGAATTGTGATCGATAACTGATTTGTTAATCGCTAGGTTAAGGGCTCAAATATACACGAAGGGAAATTTGTAAAAGCCAAAAGAATATTTTTAGTTCGACTATAAAGACAATTTGTGCTCAATTTTTCGAGTTGAGAGTTGGTGAGAGGTATCACCACCAGGGGTAGTACGCAATAATGTACATATTATGTAAATTTGAATCATCATGCAACGTTGTTTGTGTTCTTTATCTGTAAGTTTCTTAAAGAATGACTAATAAATATGCAAAAAAAAAGGTTGTATCTTTTTGAAATGATGTTGATCTTATCGAGTTGACAACAAATTATTGGATATGATTATAGTTGTTATTAATCATTTATGGTAGAATGGCCTCATACAAATTCTATTCTATTACATGTATATACATATATCAATTTATGTACCTATCTACGTATGTGTGTATGTATCTACAAAATCAACTTAAGTATGAATGATTAGGCTTTGATGAATGAAACCTTTAATAAGGTTCTTATTTTGAGTTATAGTATGTAGTAGTACTCTAACCGTAGCCTTTTTAAAGCAGGGGCTTCTCTAAAAGGGGAGGAGTAAAACACACATTTGCTAAATGGAAGCTACATATATGTTTTGCACACTCCATTCTCGGCTCTTTCGTTTTCCCTCTCATTTTGTATTATTTTTATTATTATTATTATTATATAAGTCTCAGTATTTTATTACATATATTTTTCTGTCATTCAATTAGTTTAGATTTTATCTCCAAAAATGTAGTGTAACTACTGGACAGTGCCTCCCAAAATGTATGCTTAATGTATACAAGTGACTCCTAAGTTTGGATCTTTCAAGAGCAACCTCAACTGCATGTTCCAATACTTACATACATACATAGATCAAAATTATTTTTCCCCTTGACTGATTTTTTGCGTACATACGAGAGTTTTTACTCTTGTAACTGTTTGCAAATATTTATGTGTATTTCCGTTAGAGCCGGTGGATTCTTTGTATATGTATCTGCAAAATTGATATGAATTATTAAGTGATATTGAGTAACAACAATATAAAAAAAATTCCACAAACACAGAACAAGGCCTTTTAGTCATTCATCATATCTCTAAGATAAGGAAACATTTATTTAAGAGGGGTTAAAAAAGAGATCTTTGTAGTTTGCAATGTACTCTTCAACCGTGATCAAGACTTCTAGATCCTCCAAGACTTCCTGTGAGGGAGATCGTATCAAGATAGAGGAAACTGTCATTAAAGAATATGCTGATGTAATAATAAGGAATACAAATTTAATATGTAGTAACTAATAATAAATCATTTGCTATTTGTCTGTTCAGAATGTATCTACAAAGGTAATTGAGTATGAGAGATTTAACATTCCTTTGTTTCATTTGTTTTCTAGGGTCGAATAGAGAAGGAAACGACAACCAAGTACAATGATGGCTTGAAAGGAGACAGTATAAATGGTTTACTGAATCGTGGGTCTCCATGGAGTCGAAATTTGGTGTTGGAGTCTCCATCAAGCAATGGAAGAAGCTCGACACCACATAGTTCAGTTACCTCAAATGGATCTATAAGGAGCACAAATAATTGTCAATTCGTGAAACAAGCATTGGATACACATAACAAGTATAGAAAGATGCATAATGTTCCTCTACTGCAACTGAGTGAGGAGGTAAGAGAAATCTTTCTAAATATTATATATGTACTAAAAATAGTTTTGTATTTTGCAAATAGCTAAATAAATATGCGAAGGAATGGGCTGATCATCTTGCAGAAACAGATTCCTTCACGCATAGGCCAGATGGTCCCTATGGGGAAAATTTATTTTTATCTTATGGAACAGGGGATACAGATTGTGATGGAGCAGAGCCGGTTGATAGTTGGTACTCTGAGGGAAAGAATTATTATTATGGACAGTCTTCAGGAAGCTCTGGCACAGGTACTATATAAATACTTCCACATCATTTATGTGTTTATAACACATCTGCAAATATATAAATATATATATTATAGGACATTTTACTCAAATTGTGTGGAAAGGAAGCAAAAGACTTGGAATGGCCAAGTCCAAATCTCCTTCTGGCAAAACTATAGTTGTTGCAAATTACGATCCTCCTGGGAACTTTATTGGGAATTATGCAACAAACGTTTTGAGGCCAAATGTTTAATTTATTTCATTTATATTTAATGTTCCATGTACATAGTAACGTAATTTAATTTGAAATATATAGATAATGGTATTTAGTCATTGGCCTATATATACATGTACAAACCTCAAAGAGAAAAACTAGGTGTATACAAAGGTATTTCTACAACAAACGAGTATATACGGTACAGATAACAATCAGAAAGAATAAAAAACCATTCGTGATCCATTGTACTTTTTTGTTTATTTTGGGAAATATGGTTGTAATAAGTAATTAAAGTAATTTACACATATAGCCCTTTGTTTTATATGTACAGATACTTCCGTTCTCCTTGAATCAAAACTAATGAAGAAGAGGAAATTAAAAAAACAAGGATTCAATGAAAGTATACGTCCAGTGGCTTGGTTGAAAATATCTGACGATAGTATCTTTGGGTTAAGTTTAATATGGGTTGACATTTAATAATTCGGGGACCTGTAGCGTTGCACAACTAGCTGTCGCTCCCTTATGTGTTACAGCCAACATCAGAATATTTATTCATTGTGTACATATATCACTCTGTTTTCCCTTTGTATAATTAGGAATGTAAATCATATGCAATTCGGGCGTGTTATAAAAAAAGAAAGAGAAAATCAACCTGGCAACCCTGACAATTCAATGAATGTCGAGGGGGGAAGTAGCTTGAGCTGTCATGACGTTTTACTGAGCTACAAGCTGCTATTCTCCATTATATATACAACAATAAATAATAACATAGATGAGAGGAAGAAAATTAACTCAAATTAATGTCAGGAAATTATATGTTTTTAACTAATAATAATTATACGAGGACTTGAGCCCTTTTTGTTTACATTTTATTTGCTTTATTAACCTTAATGTATGTATTCCTTCATGCGACATCTTTACTATCAGGTAGATGTTCTCCCCTCAGTAATAAAGGATAAATGATAACAGCTTCGGAAAACAAAAAGACATGTTTGAAGAGACAACTCCACTTTTTTATCACACGCCCGAATTGCATATGATTTTCATTCCTATGTATAATATAGAACATCCCCAATGGTTTTTTTGTGTCTTTCCCTTGTTCGTGTACTTGTTAATCCGATGTGTACAATTATCTACTATAAAATGAAGAATATTTACACTCTAGGGATGATTTGACTAACTATCGGTGAATTTTAAGTCCTTTTTTTTCTGTTTCTTTTGAGAGGAGAATAGGTTGCGAGATACAAATGAAATAACGTTGTGACATGAATGATACATTTCCCACACTATGTTTTTAAAGACATTCATGAAATAAAAACAAGGCGGAAGGATATTATGCGTATAAATATACTATGGGCAAAAATATCGATAATCAAAAAATCACTATTTAATCATCAAAATTCATTTCATCCCCCTCAATGCACTGCATATTAAGTACCAATAGTTGTTTTTTTTAATTTTCAGAATAGTTACAAAATGTTTATTAAGTCAATAATTACTGAGTTTAGATATGCTATTAAAATTAAAATGCGGCTGCTCGGTTTTTTTGAGTAATAGGTGTTGTAACTCGAGATACAAGCCACAAATTCTCAAAATTTCAAAAAAATACAGTTTTGTATATGTATATAAACTGTTTTTTGATTTTAATAACATTTCTCTAAATTGCATTTGAGTCAGCATTTTTCAGACATTTTAAAGAAACGAAAAATTTCATTTTAGCTATCCACAAAAAGACGCGTATCTCAAACACAAATGAATATTTTGACGTGTAATTTGTTATGGATGTCAATGACAGTAGTGCCAAATCACGGTAGAAAAAACCGGGATATAGATTTGATTTGAGGTCCCAAAACTTTTGAAATTATTTTCATACTCCCTATATTCTAAATTTGACATCTCCAGATGGGCAGTTTTTTTTAATGTATAGTTTTTGAGAAAATTAGGGTTTTATCTTGATCCATTGTGTGTTTTTTTTGCAAACGTTAAGAAAAAGTTCAAAGATGAGTATTTTAAAAATTTCATTGAGAAATACTGAAAATTAAAAAATTGAAGGTACATTTCCTTCCTTCCAGTATTTTGATTTCCATTTTTAACAAAGATATATTTATTTTTAAGAACAGTCTATTCAACATTTTTTGTAAATATTCCTCTACAACGTTTTAATGTATAACAAAATAATTTGAGTATGTTTATTGATTTCTTATTAAAACATACTTCTTGGACTACATTCTTCAATTTTCACTCAAGAAAAGTCACAAAATTTACCTTCAATTTCTTAATTTTCAATATTTTTCAATGAAATTTTTAAAACTAGATAGCTGTGACCTACATCTGTCATATTTTTATAATAAAATAAATTGTTAAGTCCCTATTGAATAATGTAACTCATCTATTAACTTTTTCTTAACGTTAGCAAAAAAAAAAAAAAAAAAAAAAACACAATGGATCAAGATCAATTGTACATTAAAAGAAGTTGCCCATCTGGAGACGTCAAATTTTGACTACATATATGGAGTATGAAAATGGTTTCAAAAGTTTCGGGACCGGAAATCCAACCTATATCTCGGTTTTTACCACCATGAACTTAAGAATAAAAAAAATTTATCCTTATCCGAATCCCCAATAAATTAAATTAAATTAAATATTCATACCTATGTATACATACATATAAGTGTTACATTTCAATTTGAAACCCATAATTTTGCTTGTATTGAATTCATAATATGTATTTATGTGATATGCAAAATCGAACAAACCAGGACCTGCGACACATAGTAAAATCACTAAGGGGTACTTTTTCACCTTTATTAACTATGGTTTTACTTGAAATGTTATGAATGTGTGAAAATATCTGGTCAAATGGAGCCACAATTCAATGTTATTATAATTTCATATCGAATACTTTATTGTAACAAAGCAGTCTAGTTTTGAATTGTGGTTTGTGTAGCATTTGGATAAAGCATTAATGTAATGTGAGGGGACCATGCCCCCTCTGCCCCTCTGTGACGTTATGCCTGGAAAATAGATACATAAAAAAAGTTAATTTTATATGTACATAACAAACAATTCTTATTCTTCACTAACCTTTTGAGAGGACATATATGTATGTAATTATATATTAACCCAAATATTATTTTGATGGGAGAAAATTAAAGAGCTGTTAATAATTGATTAAAAAGAAATTAATTAATTATTAAACTATTTGTATAAAGTATGTATAATGTTCATACTTTTTTATACCCGATAAATCTCTTCATAATTCATAATAGACCAGCACATATAAGTAAAGTAAAAATAACGCCTGATAATGAGGTCAGAGATGATTAATATTTAAAGTATTTACTCTACATAGCTATATCTTTGTTAGGGCTTTCAGATATACATAATTATAAATAGTGTTGCCATATGGTGTATGTACTAGATATTTTAAAAGAAAGACAGACCCTTCAAGTCTCAAAAAATTAACTTATGGAATTATTTCTTTTCTTCTGAAAGCTCTTCTTTTATGATTACTTCTTGTGAGATCAATAAATACATTGAAATGACCATGGCTTTTCGTCAAAAAAAATAACAGAAATCAACAGTTGTTCACAATAGTTGTTATCTGATCAGTGATCAGATAACAACTATTGATTTGTATAATATCTTTCTAAAACATCAATTTAATTTAATTAATTACTATAAGTCCAAGAAGAGCTGTTTTGAGCCTGGAGCAGGGCTGTCACAGCTTCAGTCATAGCATTATATCGACAGTAAATGAGCTGGCTTTTATAGTTACCATATCATTTTTGACGTCATCAAGGGGAGGGGCTACTCGCACGCATAAAAATCGCCGTTTTTTACATCACTGCTGATCACCCTACTAGTAATGTTCAACTAATTTTAGGCTTTTGGGAATTAAAGCACAAAGTACAAATAGTTTATTGTAGTTCTGAATATCCAAAGTATTGAATGCTGAATAATATTTGTTGGCTTCCGAGTAGATTTTTGAGAAAAACGGATTTAAAAAAATAAATACTCAATCATATTCTTTAAGTCGAAAACTTCTTTTGAATATGTCTCAGTCATTTAAACTGTAACGGGCTGAAGTTATTTGTGATATGTATTAGTTAATCTTGATTAAGTGATCCCATCAAAATACACATATGTATACATTTATTTATTTTATGTAGGAGTGAGGATATTTAAATTTTTTTTTATTCAAGATACAATACATATACAGATAACTGAATGATAAAGTAATGTTTTAAAATGAGATTTTTGAGATATTCCTCTAGGGATTAGCGATGCATCATTTTTATTATTATTAATTGGATGTATGAATAACTGACCCTTTGAATATCTAATTTTGATTTTAAAATCCTGTCATTTATTTGCTTGAATTTTTGGAAGGATTGCGGATTGATATCAAAATAGTTTTGTAATAAGGGACGACAATATCGATTCAAAAGAGCAGGAGAACTTTTGAACAAAGACTAATTTCTAACCCTTTATTGTGTTTCTCAACTTCTCCTTTTAAAAAATGAAGTAAAAAGCTCAAAATGCCAGGTATGGCAGCAAGTTGTGTCAAGTGAATATGTTAAGGTATGGTCATACTTTGACCAAAGTAATCATTTTAATAAATAAAATCGATGCTAAACTACTTAATTCGGAACACTAATAAAAAGCAAGAGTAGGCAGCTGATAAAAAATGCATAGTCAGTTTTCAGGTTAGTGATTATTCTGTGTTATACCGTCCATCAGTGATAAATAGGAATGTAAATAATATGCAAAATGCCGAGTGCAAGATTTTGTGGAGTTGGCACTTTTAACAGTACTTTTTGTTTTCCAAAGCTGTTATCATTTTTCCTTTATTACTGAGCGGAGAACATCTACCTGATAGTAAAGATCTCGCATGAAGGAATATATGCATTAAGGTTAATAAAGCAAATAAAATGTAAACAAAAAAGGGCTCAAGTCCTCGTATAATTATTATTAGTTAAAAATATATTATTTCCTGACATTAATTTCAGTTAATTTTCTGCCTCTCATCTATGGTATACATACATAATGTTATTATTTATTATTGATGTCTCCATTTGTATATACATATAAAGGAGAATAGCAGCTTGTGGCTCAGTGAAACGTCATGACAGCTCAAGCTGCTTCCCTCTCAGCATTCATCAAATTGTCAGAGTTACCAGGTTAATTTTCTCTTTTTTTTTTTTTTTTACACACCCCATTTGCATATTATTTACATTCCTAATTATACTGTGTTGTACCGTCTATCACTGGGATAAAGATACTCCGTCAAGTTAATATAATATCAAAATAGACACACTAATAAATCAGCTTTTTTTACACTTTCAGTACATTTAATATTCATACCCATAGGAAACCCTTCAATCAAATTGTTTGTTTGTTTTTTGTTTTTGTTCATGATTGGTTATTATAATAAGTGTTTTGTAGGGATTTGTAGTGTTGTATGTAGACTAAAAGAAAAACTTTCCCAACAAACGTGCTAGTGGAGCTTTTTTAATGAAGAGTGGAGAAGGTAAATTCTACAGAATGTCTACCTTGATCATGTTACTTTGACTCTCAATTTATTTATTGAAATTCCATGATCGTTATTTTTCTCCTAAGTGAAGTAGACAATGTACTTCAAAATAATAAATTAAGATGATTAAATTAGTAATCAGCTCCCTTCTGATGACGTTAAGTAACTTTTGTAAATATTTTGATAATTCTTTCAATATTATTTCTAGAATAAGCATTCTTGATTTTCTAATGGAAATGTTTTTCAATAAATATAGTCAAATTCATATTGCACTTAATATCCAAATAAAAATTTGTATAAACAGTTTGATGATTGATATCATTATTAATATTAAATAAGATACCAAGGTCATAAAAAAAAAGTTGGATAGGAATGATATTATTATTAGTTATTACTTGCATTTACGGTTGTAACTAAACGTGACTAAACAATTATTTCACATACAGTCGAAACAATTATCATAGACTTTGACATTTCCTATGATATTCATATAATATATTATCTTTTCCTCTTCTCGAACCATTGTTGTTTAACAAAGTATTTATCTAATAAGCTGTAGTAGACTTTGGATTTTCATTTGTCATTACAAAAATGTGTTTCATATATAAAGTTTTGTTTCCAAAATTAACCCTTAGCTTTAAAAAAAAAAATACAATTTCTGGGCCACACACGATCTGCAGATTCCACAAAGCTGTGTTCCTTCCTTCAATTTGAACACTTTTGAACTACAGCCATACGTAGATACATATCACTATTAAGTTTATTACATTCGTAAAACTACAGATTGACAATTATTCATAGTTACCCACAATGCAGATCAAATAATACATTCCATCAAAAATGGTAAAAACTATACTAAACTATTTATAATGTACATATATTTTCAAACAAAATGAAAGACTGAAACGATCAAAAACATAGTCCTTGAATAAGATAGAAGACAAAATAATTCTTCAAAAATATCAAACCAATTTTAAATTAAACTTTTTACAATTTAATGACATCATTGTGCTGTAGGTTCAGTTTAGATGTTATCTATTAAAAAAGCAACATTAAGACGTTTTAATTTTAAGTTATTTTAAGCTTTCTATTTAAACAAATAACTATAAAATAAAGTAAACTGTACTCAACATTTAGGGCTAGTTTTTTTCAGAAAAACTGGTAACACCAATTTTAGCCCCTTTTAGACCTAAAACTATAATTAGAAGCTTGTTATTTGCCAGCTTCCACCTAAAATTCTTGTGAAAAATGAAATCTCAAAGGAGATTCAGAATTTTTTTGAATCCTGACAACTTAAAATTTCAGACCTCTCAATCCCTCTAAAAGCAGTTACTTTTCGTTCAGAAAATGTCATTTTTCAAACTTGAAACGACAAAAGAGGTCTCAAAAATGACCTTTGAAGTCTAAAATTATCTAATTCTCATTTGTTCATCAATAAGCAGCAGAAAATCCTATGGTGCAGACAAAATAATGGATCCACCCGAAAACAGGAAATCCTAATATAAATAGGTACATGTGATATATATATATATATGTAGATACATATAATATAATATACAATTAACTTTTTTAATTTTTCAGAAAATGGAGGTACTAGAAATATTTATAGGTTTTTATTAATCCTCTATAATACTTTTCATTCATTCTTCAACAATCAATATACGTACTTCAATCGTTTGTATTTATACAATATATATATTTGTATATTGTACATACTTAAATGCGTTAATGAGCTCTTTTAGATTATGTAATAATATATCAAAATTCATAACTCAGTCATATTTTGGATTCGATCAATAGCTTAAAATTGAAGGAGGTTGAGTGGCATTAAAAACTTCCGTTTTTTACATAAATATGTAGCTATTAATATAATTAATTATATTTCAAATATGTGTATTTACAACAAATTTACATATCGATGCAGGTTTTTTATCATTTGACTAAAATTTGATTTAAATATTAGCATTAATAAACCAAAAAATTAAAGTGATTTATATATTTACTTTATACTGTAGACTAATTAATTATAAATGCTAACACCAGCTATTGATCTAAGTATATGTAGTATAAGTACAGACATACTAATGTTATACAAGTTCAGTAAACATGTCTAGGAGTTCTATAGAAACTAAGTTTTATGAAGCCATGGCTCAGAAGGAATAACCTCCCTCACATATCATTATAAATACTAAATAATTTAGTAATTTAATATTTAAATGACAAACATGAAAGTGTGACACGTGATGAATATATTAAAATGTATACATATATCTGGGCCGTAGACATTTTCCGTATATGTAATATATTATATGTAAGACACACATGGAATTTCACTCTAGTTCATCGTTTCTTTTAATAATAAAAGAGAGTTAACAGTGATGAGACAAATCTTATAACTATAATTACATTGACTGTTAGGATCAAAAATATTAATTAAGGGTTAAAGAATTTTCAGAAGTGAACGAACAGGCTACGTTTGAGTTTTCTATGACTAAGTAATTAAAATCTTTTAATCTTAATTTTTTTTGGGAAAAAAATGTTAATTTCATTTTTATTTAAAAAAATAAATATTAGAGAAATAAAATAGAGGTAATAATCGGCAACTTTGGCTACTCACCGATTTATCTAAAGCTCCCTAAAATCAACTTACCTTTATACATCGGTTGAACCTTATTTTTTACATGCAACGCTACTTAAAAGGCATGATGTATTACGTAAAATAAATGACACTTACTCCAAATAGCTTTCAAAAATTCTGTTTCATTGTAAAATTTTAGAAAATAATAATTGATGGAAGGTGACAAGCGAACAAAAATATACAGACCGTTTTAGTTATGGACAGTATATTCTTAGAAAATATTTTGAAAAATAACTAGTATGATGATAGATATCATGAGACTCTTAAGCCAAAGAGCCATTGAAATTGTTAGACAAACCTTAATTGAAATATCAGCGTCCCTCTGACAATATTATATAAACTTTTATCGAATGTATCTTGTAAAATTAATAAAAATAGAAAAATAATATTTTCTCATTTTTCCTATTGCTTCTAATCTAATAACATAGATTAAGAAATAAATATATCAATAATACTTTTTTAAAGATAATTTACACATGTAAACAAAATTATAAAATAAAATCAATTATATCTGCTTGTACATGGAAAATCCATAAATGTTCTAAACTTCTAGGCTGTTGAGTGACTTCTAAGTCTTTTCAAAATTGTTCAAAGTTTGTTTGTCTGTTTTTAGAACTAAAATGCACATTTAAGGTCTATGGAGGGGCTACAGAGCTAGGGTGCCGATACGATGAATGTCTCAAAGAAATAGTATAGCTTATCAAATATTCACCAAAACAAGGAAATATTCTGGGGGTTGTAAAAGAAAATTTAGAACAGGAAGAATATGAAGAGTTCAAAAGTCAAGGTATGGACGTGTAACTCACCAGACCGTCAGAGCTGCAAGTCTTAGGCATATTTTTCAGAACTACGAGACTTTAATGGAAATATTGAAAGAGCGTTTCATATAAGATAGACTGAGCACTGATGTGAAAGTAAGAATAATAGGATGCCTGGCGAAAATGAAAACATTTGACTACTTTTTTCATTCTCTTAAAAGATCGTCTGTTTTTCCATACAGATAATTTGTCGGCAACATAACAAAACAAAATGATGTCAGCCGTTGAAATTCAACGAATTGCGACAATAAACCGAATCTGCTCAGAATAAAGTTTTAATATATTTTACGAAGGCGTGTACAGAAAGAAAGACAAAGTTAATGAAATAACTGGGCCAACATTGAAACGAAAAGTAAATGTTCCGAGACGGCTTGAAATGGGTATGCCAGGTGGTGAACATTCGACAACAGCAGACGATCATTACTTTATTTGAAGGAATAGATCTACTTGTTGCCCATCTAAAGATCGCTTTTAACAACCAAGTTTCATTATATACCAGAAATGAAGAAATTAAAGCATTGAAAACAGAAATTGAAAAGATTGGAAAAATTTACGATGAAGTGGATGTTGCCAGCTCAGATGGCATTTATCAGTACAATGATGGGTGATTAGAAATTGACTTGCATCTCCTTTTGGAGATAAAAACGTTAAATGACCATCAAAAAATGTCAATTCGCTCATTGGTTACAATAGTTAACCTTCTGAATGTAGCAGTGCGTCTGTAGGAGGAAGGTCATTTTTAACAGCTCGACGAAACAAAACATGGCTTCACTCAACAATGCCAAAAAATGGTTTAACAGTATAACAACCTTGAATGTGCACAAACTCTACACTGACATTATTGATATCGTGAATGCAGCCAATAATTTTGTGAGGAATAGGCAGTGGTAATAGAATCTGACATTTTGGCAGATTTACCAAAGTTGATATTATGAGAAAGTAATTTCATTTTTACTCGTTTAAATAGTGCTACAAGTACATTTTGAGTTTCAGCCCCCAAAAAGAAAAATTCGTTCATGCGTGTTCAAACAAACAAACGAACAAAGGGACTCTCCTGCTACAATATATGTAGAGAAAATTACTAATTTCATAAGTCTATAAATTAATAATAATTTAGTATCTGAACTGTGGATCCAGAGAATAAAATATGTGGTATCATGAACGCAACGTATTGGTCGGTTGTAGCGAGTGTTGGGTAATATTACTTTAAAAAGTATGAAGTTACTTATTATATATTACTCAAGTAATTTAGCTATATATCCTTTTATTACTTAGAAACAAAAACTAATAATATAACTTTACTTTATTACTTTTATTTTATTGGACTAATGATATAGTGAATAATTTCAAACTAAAAAATTGCAGAAACAAGTTTTGAAAACAAATTTGACAAACTTTTTTAATGAAGTTTTTCTACATAACAACAATAATATCGAAGTAAAAGTTTTAGTATTCGTTAGTAAAAGACATTATAACATATTTTGACAGCAAATATTCATTTTTTGATAAAATTATTACTTTGTAAAAGTAATATACAAGTAATTATATATATACAAGGAATATATATAATATAATATAATATATATATTCCTTATATATTACGTCTTTTCGCTATAGACACCCAAATCGGTTCTCAATTATTGTGCTTTCTGGAGCTCTTGACTGTGGATCTCATATTGCTACCTGTGGATACTCATACTTTTGCACCCATTATGGTTTTCATTTATGTGGTACATTAGGTTCCTGGGTGTTACTGGTGAGTACATATATACATGGATTCATTACTTTGCTAAAGTCATATCATTATATTACTCGTAACACTGGTTGTAACCCTTTCGATCTTATTCCTTACCATAATACCAGATCTGCCTCTGAAGATTCTACCTACCTTGAAGTCGTGTTAGTTTGTATTAAAGATGTATGATTGTGTAAAAATTAGATATGATGTTTTTTTATCATCTTTTTAGATTGTTTGGGAAGTGAACTGAAGAAATAGGAAGATTAAAATCCTGTGAGTAACGTGGAAATTATTGTTTGAATAAAATTCATAGTCAAATTATACTTTGATTAGAAATGGAGTCTTTAATATGTATATATGTGTATGGGAGACTTGGAATAGTTAAAGCAGGCCTTTTGCTCGAACCAAAAATTATAGCCATCACATCAAATCACGTATTGTTGTCACTTTTTCTTTAGGATATTAGATAAAAACTGATTTTGAGAGGAAAGAGTAATTTTTTGAAGAAACATTATTTTTGTCATAATGAAGTCCATTTTTCATTTTGCTCGCTGTAAATTATATCGTTAGAATAATTGATTTAAATCCTTAAATGTAATTTATTAAGATTCAAGGCTCACTCATTGAGGAAAAACTTGAGAAAAGTGTAACGTTCAGTATAAAAGGATCAGATGCAACAAGTTTTGCATATTTTGTCCACGTATCGTTTATTCTTCTGGATTATTTTATATTTATGTACAAACCCTGAATAGGGTTAGTGGGAGAGTTCGTGCACCGTCTGAAGTGAAGTGAATTTATCCGAGATACAATACTGATTAATGACTATAATATATATATCTTTTTGTATTTTTATGTGTAATAAAAATTGAAAATTTTTATTAATGAGTTCATGTACTTTAAAATTTTAGTTACTTATTACTCTAAAAATATTATTCGGTCTAATTTTCTTAATTTCTTACTCAAGTTCTTTTTTTTATCTGTTGCAATTGTCACTTGCTAAAGGAACAGTTGCAACATTTGACGGATTGCATTCAATTACAGATTGTGAAAAAACTACTGACTGTTATAATTTATAAATAGATTCACATAATAACATACTTATAGCCCCCTCCCCCCCCCTCGTTGATGTGTAAGTACCTTGATCCCTATTGTAGTGTAAGGGAATATCAATAGTTTAACTATTTGGTGTATTTATATTTCCAAGCCTTTGTGAAGTAGATACTAATTATTCGGGTATTACATTTTTGCTGAAAACTTATTTTAAGTTACGGCCAAAAACCTCATTCATGTAGTATACTTAATGTACAGAATAAACACTCGAGAGATTTATTTGCCCAAAAATGTCAATGGTGGATATTAGATACATTATACACCTTCTCTACACTATCGTCAATGAAAAAAAAGTTGCAAATTTATAAGAAAATGTATTTTTTAAATATTCCTTCATTTACCCATTAAAATCGATTTCTATTTTGTTGAGTTTTGAATATATTTAATATTTATATAGTAATAGTCTTGCATTTTAAAATAATAATAATAAATTAATTGGATACAAGTATTATGGTTTTGGAACAATTTTAAAAATTGCAAATATCTTAACAATTACATTATAACTAGGGATGGGTATTTTTCGAGGTGAGAGAGCTTCCTGCAATTACTATGTGGTACCCTTGCATTTTATTAACTGACTGTATATTTAGAAAATATTAAATAATAACAACTGTTGGAAACTGAGAGATGATTGGATTGAATTTTAATAATCAAAAATCCAGAAGAACTTTCTTTAGCATGATTTCTTAAAAATCAGAAATTAAAATACTAATAGTTGTAGCAAGTTCATGAAATGTATTTAGAATCCTAATGTGTCCCTTAGATGTGAAAAGATTGACTACTCCTGGTCTACTTAAATCTGTGTCCATGTTAACAGGGTGACATCTTCTCTGACGCCAATATTGTACGTATTTGTACATGTATAGGGAATTTTTTGGGTTTATTTGCATTGTACATGTATTCGACTCAATCCCTGGTATCTGTGAATATTGTGATTTTGAATTGATACGAAAAAAGTTAAAATAAACTTTCTATCAATAGAAGTACATAATACATATTATATGTATTCAATTAAACCAATGATTGTTTAATTTAATCATTAAAATTTTCCAATTGTTTAAAAATAAAGATTCATACCAAAGAGCACTAAAAACATACGAAAATCCGTTAGTTGAGTAATATGTTGGGTACAGGCATGGATGCATGTATATAGCTATAAATTTTTCAAATAGAAAATGGAAATATTTTAAAGAAAGTAAGGAAATCACAAGAGTATACTTAATTTAGATATGAATTGGCAAAAATAATTCGATTACCTTAAACAAAAAATATTTCTTTTTCTGATAAAAGTAACTGTCTCGATAGCAATAGTATGTATTATAAAAGCCATTTAAGTAGGTACATTAGACAAATTGACTTTATTTGATTCATAAATTGATAAATAACATTGATGAATAATATAATTACATATAAATAAAAATTGTAGCTATTAGCATAAACAGCTAAATAATTAGTATAAAATATATATCTCATTGAATGATAAACATATTTTTCTGGTATTTCTGAGTTTCAAATTCCCTATCAACTCATCAATAACTATCTATCTTAAAATCTAATAAATCAACTAATACAGAAAAAAGAAAGAGTAACTATGAATATTCTACTGGAGGGACATTGGTATTTATGTCATTTTGTATAACGTAGGGTTCTTGTCTGTCATCTCTTCTTCTTCTTCTTCTTCTTGTTCATCATAAACAATCAAGTCTTTCGAATAATACCACACTAGTAAATCAAAAAATGCTTCAATTCCAATAAAGACACTCATAAAAATCCCTGAGTACAATCTCATGGATGCGTTATCGTAGACAAGGCAACTTGCCTCTTCGTGGGTACACTCTTGAGTATTCCAAACTTTGCAAGTCTTATCTATAATATAACCAAAAACTACTGTGGCAGGCAAAAATGCAAACAAACTAAGGAGTGATACTGAGAGAGTCAATGCAGCAGCTTTGTCTTTGGGATCAATGGCTCGAAGACTGATGATCAAATTAGGTATCCTCGTTGAAGTACCGAGAATACCAAAAAAACCCAAAATTGCCATGAATACAATGAACTGAGAGCCACAAGATTTGTCCTCACAATATTCATTGATTCCATCGCCACCAGTGTACTTGGAATAGGAGATATTAGATACATCAGGGAATTCAAACGACTCTCCTTGAATACAAGAACAGTTTTGATACACAGTTTTTCCATGGTCGTTTACAAAGGATGAAGTACAGCCAGCATAGCAAGGTGATAAAAATTGTTGAACTCCATTGAGTGAACAAATTGGAAGAAAATCTGAGTCTGTACAATGGCAGTCCGTTTCACAAGGTGGTAAAAAATTGATGGATGAACATCCAATGAAAATTGCTCCAATGAAGAAAAATATTCCGATCACATCAGCGAATACACACCAAGCAGCAAGAGATCTTGCTTTCAGTTTATATCGTGAAACAACCCATCCCGATGTAATTATACCGATGGCAGAAGAAATAAAATTAGATGCACCACCAGCAAGTCCAGATGATGACGAGCTTTTGCGAAAGTTAAACTTTATAAATTTAGGTAAAAATGTGATAAATCCCATAAATCCGAACAGAAATGCAATGTTTGAACACAGATTAAATATATAAATTTTATTCTTTAAAAGACGAGACACCAATGACTTTGTAAGCTCCAACCATTCTGAAGCTGTTTCTGGTGTTTCAACCGTAAATATAGAATCCTTATTAATTTCTCCGTCAGACCGAGGAAGTTGCTCAGGAAATAAAATAAGTAAAGGAGCTACAACAATTAAAATTGGTCCAAAAATAAAGAATCCAAGCCACCACGCTCCAATCCAACGATCGTCTTTTTCATCAAAACCTAGCATTTCATGAGTATTTTCTGGATATTCGTTAACTTTTAAAAATAATGATGCAAAAACGGATCCAAAAAATGGTCCAGCCATTTTTGCAGCAAAAACAAAGGACAAAACTAAAGGAGATTTTGTCTTCTCTGAATTATCATCAATATAGGGTATACCGAAGCTATTGTAAAAGGAAGCACCGATTCCATGCAAGAATATTCCGAAGAAAATCAAACAAACTCCAATCCATTTAGTTTTCAATGAGGTTTCTTCTGAAGACTCTGTTAAGCATGTAGATGGAGATGATTCCTCCTGACATAAATAGTTCTTTGGTCTCAAAGTATGGAATGAAGGTTCCACTTCGAAAAAATGTGGAACTCCACATAAAATTATTCCTACTCCTGATAGAATAATTGATATTCCCATGAAAAGTGTTCTCTTACGAACGATTCCCATGAACGGTAATGCAAGTAGAAAAAAAGCTTGACTAATTTCGTTTCCAGAATAAACCCAGGCAATTTCCTGAGATTTGAGTCCAAACTTTTTTTCAATGGTAGATAAGATTGTTGAGAAATAAGAGAAGAGCATCCCGTGTATCACACCAATTATACAATATATGGAGATATACATTTTTCGAGTAGCAAATCTTTGTAGCCATTGGGGTCTCCAAGAGCCAAGGCCACATGAAGTCGATATCATCTTCATCTATCTGAAACAGAAACAATACTATTCAGTTCCTAATGTATATGGTTATAAAAGCAGGAAAAGTTTTTGCTCGAATGATTTTGAGCAATATATTCATGGAAAAAATAATTACGCTTCATTATACGACATCATGAATTAAAGTACTAATCAATCCGATTCATTTTACAGTTATACAAAATGAAGCGTTAGAATCTATAAAATATTTTCTTTTGTATCCTAACTTATACCAAAACTTTCAATCCACGTTTAATTTTGGACATTTCAATCTGACAATCAGCTAGATACATGATGTCAACAATCATGTGAGACAGTTGAACTCAATTTAAAAAAACTTACCTCAGCGGAGATGTTTTGGAATGACAAAGAGCCGATACAATCACTTCACGGAGTATTCGTCCTCACAATCATGCGATCGAAGGAATCCTCGTCTAAGAAGACATTACTCGCTCTTAAAAGCAGATTAGAATACGATTGAGTAAAAGTAACGCATGCAAAAAAAAACTTCACCTGTTATCACTGCAATGTAGAAGGTATTGGACCTCAAGAGTCTATAATAATAATAATAATATTCATTCTTGTATTTTATAAAATTAGACGCTTATATAAGAGCGCTCATCAGTCACCCATGTATGTAGCCATTTCGTTTGTCGATATAATATCATGAAAAGTATTCGATTCACACTCATAGTATCTCTGTATCCATGTTTAGAGCCTTAGAAGACAGTTCAATAGTGCTATTCAAAAAACATTTACTTTATTCTCATTAAAGTACGAGTTGAATCAACATTTATGAGAGATAGATCCCGTTAATAGTACACGAATCTGAAAAAAAGATTTGCCTAATTGTCAGACCTAAAGAGTCAGGCACAAGCTAGTAAATATTATAATTAACATAAGTGAGAGATGCATCCATATCCTTCAAAAAATATAAACGACATTCAAAAATGGAGCTACTCACACTGACATAGTCGTTATTTTATTTGCTTCAGCCGCCAGGGAAAGGAAAAATTTACTGCTGTCGCTACACATGTGCAGGCAATAAGCTAAAAACATATGATCGGTTGAAATATATGATGCGTGTATGAGGTAAGTCGGTGAATATTTCCTGGGCAAATAATAATAATTATTATTAATTGTAAATAACTGAATAGGCTCATTGAAATTAAAGATTTTACACTAAATAACTCGATTAAAGGGATGATGAAGAGAGTCAAGAATGACTGAAGGGTGAATATTGGTCGCGTGCTAAGTAAAAACAAATATAAATAGGACAATATCAATCATTTCTATGAACAGAAAATAGCAAATATAATAAAATATGCGAAAATTACCCGATCTTATGTAATCAAATTCATCCAGGCATAATGTATCACATGCTCAATTGATAAAAAAATGAATAATGTATTAATAATATTTTTCTATAAAGTTCCATAAGAGGCCCATCCAACGATTTTTCATTCTATGTATATAGTGACAATGTAATTTAGTAATTTTGATAAATGAGGAGCCTTAACAAATCATATTCATGAAGTGTAAGATATTTTATACTAATATAATCCTCAAGGGATGATGAATTTTCCATTTATTGTAAATTGTATGTATAGGACAGAAAACAAATTTCATTTACATATTATATAACAAAGGAATACCAAATATTATCATAGATATAAAAACATAACATGAAGAGTGATTAATACAAGTTCAAGATCAAGTTTCTTCAATAGGACTCTTAATTCCATGACGACACTCATCTCATTATTTCAATTACATATGATGTATTTTTTTTTTAATCATACGTAAAAGGAGACACATATTGTAGAAACTTTTACAAATAATAATAATATGTTTAAATGAACAATACAAAGCACTTTTTTTTTGTACTACCATGATGTCATTCAATAAATGAGATCACGTATTAAAAAAATATATTCGATTTATTAAAGACTATTAAAATATATAATGTACATAACACATTACATTCAACAATGCATTTAGACAACACATCAACAGTTTAGCGAAAGAAAAGACACAAATAATTATAATTCTTCTGGTTTAGTTCATTATTTTCAAAGATCAGTGGGAGAGAAAATGGTAATTTTTTTTTATAAAAATGCCAATGTGAAGGATATAGGAATACGACTCCTCTTATGGATTTGGTTCTTGTGAATTGATCTATAGAAAGAAAAACAAGACAAAAGAGATGATTTACTCAATAAAACTAGGTATTACATAAAAAAGCATGAGGTATGCATGATTCTGAATAGTGGAAAATAAATATGGATTATCATTCATTTAGTGATCCCTCGGGTTTAGTTGCATCCCCTCTTAATATCAAAATAAAAAAATTCCCCCTAAGTAACAAAAATAAATATTAAAATGTATTAACTTTTAGAGCCTATAGTGTACCAAGGAATTACTATTAAACCTTTCTACACAAATGAATTACATAGAAAGTCCAATAAAATTACATGGTTAAACCAAGCTTTTGAACAGTTGGAAATTACTAAATAAATTCTGATAAATATATAAACTGATAAAACTAATATATACAAATTGAAATTTATTTTTGGATTCAATCCAACAATAGACTACTGAACAAACCATTAATGTTTTCATTTTACATAACAGAAATTCCAATGTAAATCAGAATATGTCTTAACTATTTTAAATAGGGGGGGGGGGGGGGGGGAGTTATCACAGATTGAACCGAATTAAATTGCTCAAATTTAAAAGAAAAAACAATAACAAGAATTGATTATCCATTTTAACTAGGACATGACCAATAGATTGATGAGCCAATTATATTAGAGCCATTTAGATTAATTGGTCAAGGTTGTCAATTATTACCTATATTTTATTTTCCTTAAAAACACAAGATCCAATTTAAAAAAAATAAAAAACGAAACAAGAATAAAAAAAATGGATAACTTCTGAAAAACCAAACGTACAGTCCTTTCTCTAAGTTCTTTTACTCTTAATTAATATTTTTGATCCTGACGAACAATTTAATTTAAGGTACATACGTGACATCACTTTGATCCGTCATTTAACATAAAATAACTAAAAAATAGCAAAAAACCCAATATGTGGTCGGACACCATAAATAAAATGAAACTGAATCCACAATTTAACAATCTAGGATGTCATTTCTCAAATCTTGGAAGACAATAATTAATATTTTTTACTATGGGGATGCAGTCACCGAAGTGACCCTATTTGGACTTCTGAATGGTCATTTTTACTGGAATATTAAAAGTAAATTTGAATATTTAAAAAAATTCAGTGGATTATAATCCGATTTAAACCCTCAAATAATCGGGTATTGATATAGGTCGAGCTCTAATTTTAATTCTTTTGAATTGACGTATACATGGAAATACCAAGAACTATTATTTCATTAAAAAAATAATATGCTTCAAATGGTTTTAAATGCTCATCATTTATGAAAACGATATACTGTTGGAACTATATACGATTTCTATACGAACAAAATTTGCAATACTTCATCTTGTATTTTATCAATATAGAACATATATGGAGTCATTTCTACAAATTATTAAATATATTTCTACAAAAAGTAAGAAACAAAAAATAAAAATGGTCTCAAGGTGAATCCAAAGATAGCGAACCTTGAAACATTGTTGATATTGTATATGACATTGAATTTAATAAAACTATTTAAAACATTTATGTATGTCTACTTAAAATATTAATACATTTTAAAGTCACTCTGGTCATTGATGCTATCTCAAAAGGAATAATCGTTAAGAGGACTGAATCATTTAAATTACTACTACTATTGTTTTCAACTTTAAGGATGAAATAAGTTTTACCTCAGAGGAGTCCACTTCTTTGATGAGTGCCTTAATATCTAAATCGTCGAGACAGATTCCGTGATTTTTACCTGGGAAAGACAAGAAGAAGAAGAAGGGTTTAAAGATTATAGCAATAGTGATTGTCTATTGAGTATGTATATGTTAGTACCAGCATGCGCCATGAAGATATCCTTGAGGAACGTCAACTCCTTAGACAGAAGTTTGATTCGCTCTTCAAGCATCTCATTTTCTTTTTTAAGAGAATCCACACGATCATGAGTTTCATTGGCTTTTTGACGTGACTTTTCCCGAGATCGTTTAACAGCCTCATTGTTCCGGGCTCTTTTGGTTAGATAATCTGGGGAGGATTTATCATCCGACCCTTCACTTTTGCCACCTTTACGGGATCCCATGATCATTTGTCTGTCCTTGTTCTTGGATTTTCTTTCTTTCTTATCAGTATGTGTTTTATCCACACTCACACTCAACTGAAATACAACTTTGAAATGACGCAATCCCTTGAAAATAGTTTTTGTGACGTTATGTTACTTAGTTATTTTATTTACTGCTACTATCTAATATTTGTAGACTACTACTGCAACAGACCTCAAGGTAAAAGAGAGAGAGAGAGAGAGAGAAAGACATCAAAAAGCGCCCTCTATAAAAAAATAATTCTAGAAGCTAGCTAGCTGGTACTGCTAGCTACTAGTCTACCGTCGTTCGTCCATTCACTATTTACTATTTGTATTATTACCAAACATGATACAATAAATGACCTCATTTCTATAGAATTTTTTGATCTAGACGCGATTCCCTTGAAATCTAACCTTCTTCTAAGAGGTAGATAAGTGTGTCTATTCTGAAATATGTATAATAACAATTAGCAGGACATACGTACAAAATGGAAATGATATGATTTTATTATTACAATGTGCCTCTAAGACACTTTAATATTCTGTTTGGAGAATACTAAAATGTATTATAATATATTTTATCAATCATTAAGGAATGAACTTTGTAAACATGATTATCCTTTTCCCCTAAATTTTATTCATCATCAGCTAGCAGCTATTGTCTTGATGATATAGCTATAAAATTATGGCTGGAGGATTCTTCGAGCTATTTTGAAATAATATTAAAAATGGAAACTTATTACAAGAATATTATTTTATAATAGTAATTATAATATTAGTAATTCATTTTCTCAATAGGTATGTATTTTGGATAGTTTTCAATCGAAAAATAAAGGGACTTTTATTATATGTCATTTATTACTACATAATAACGAACGTAATGTATAATTTGCAAAAATTTCATCATACTTTGTAAATAGTAAAAACATTTATTACGTCATTTCCAATAATCGTCATTCAGTTGGAGATAATTTGAAATATATATTAATTATATAGATTTACCCAAAATAAATGGATTGCAACTCTTACCTTAACATTTATATAATAAATTAATATATGAATGAATTCAAAAATTCAAATTTTAGTTCAGGATAAGATCATAGTCCAATCAGCTCAATTATCTTTTTCAAAATAAATCGATGAAGCCATTGGCATGTAACTCAGTAACTCATATAATATAATTTCAGACAAATATACAATAAAAGATTGTTTATTGTCAACTTCAACTATGATATTGTATTTTTGCCCCAGCTATCCATGAAATAAATGCAAAATATCATATTCGCATGAACACCATCATAAAAAAATTTGAATCATGTGGAGAATAAAGCAGAGCACAATTTGGTAAGAAAGGTGAACTGGTACTTTATATAATATTACCATTTATATGTCAATTGATTTTATTCTCGCCAAAAATCTGCATTAACTATTTTTAATGAACGACTGAGAACAAGAATCCCTAATTACTGATGATTTAACACCTCTCAAATCTATTAATGTTTCTTTAATTAATCCATAAATAATATAATTAACTATAATTGAGTGAGATTGAGACAAGTTGTTGAATGGATTAGTTGTTTAATACACTATATTAAAAAAATGGGCTTGTTTTGGGACCTATTCCATAAAATAAAAAAATATATCAAGGCTATACATGCAAAATTTTGTCGGATGATCAGGGCTAGGACTCATATTTTAAAAACAAAATGAACACTTCATGATCACGAAGTACTTATGAAAATTTAAAATTACTTTTTGCATGTACATAAGACATACAAAAAATATAACTGGATTAAATCTCAGATCAAATCAAAGACATACATGGTCATAATGATTGAATATATAAATATATAATATAAATTGTTGACAACTCTTCCTCTTTTAAACTAAGAATACCTTTTCCCGTCTTGATACTCTTTATAACATGCTAGTCCGTACTTGAACTATATATGTTTTTATTTGATGAGTGACGTTGAACTACGTCATCGACTACTATCTAGTCAAATAATAACAGACGAACGGACAGATCATAAAATGCCTAAAATTGTAAGTCGAAGTATTCCGGTGGAGGACTCTCAGGGTCGAAAGGGATTGGGGATCGATGATGATAAACCATTGAAAGTGTACTACTGCCTATGTGGGCAAATGTCCGCCATTTTAGATCGTTCAATTGATAAACTTCCCCTTCGAAGTAAAGACGGTGCAAGGGTTTTGGATTCCTCGAAACATACATTTAAAATCACTCCAGATTTTGATGAAATTACTTATATTCGTCGTCAAGAAGGTGTTGAGCGTCAGCATCGCTACAAATGTAAAGGGTATGTGTCTGGCAAAGGATATCAATGAAAGCATTCTTAATTTTTGTACATATTGTATGTTCTAGGTGTAATCTCCAACAGTTTTACCGCCATGATCCAAATTCTGCTGTAACCTTTATATTCAAAGGAGCTCTTGTCTCCTCTTCTCAGAGCAAAGCTAATAAAGACATCTATTCGCAAGCTGCTCTTGAGCAACCCAAAAAAGTTACAAAACATACTAAAAACATGGGTAAATTTTCATCTGTAACAGTCTCAACAGTCTCAGATGAAGAAGATGAGTTGGAAGAAAAAGAAATTGCGGATTCATATGCCCTTAATGCACAAATTATTGAGAAACAATTAAGTCGTAAGGGTTTGGGCTCCAAGAGACCGCATGGTTCATCTTCCACAAATGACGGAGATTTCAAAAAAATCCGAGGCACCCTTTTGGACAATTAACTCTATTTATATGTCTACTTAAATACCTTCATTTAATATTTTTATAATTTATTTTAGCTATATATATATATATATATATATATGTATATATATATATTGTGAATTCACAGTTTTTTAATAGATATACCTTATACATGTAAATACTAAATAGTATCCTTTGATCTTATTTGATTATAAGATTTTTTTTTCTTTTTTGAAAAAGTTAATTTCGCCTTATATGTACAGAAAGGGAATTCAATGGAGGAGTTGAGCATTTATGTAATATGTTATTCAGTACTAATTTCAAAATCTGAGGGGCTTAAAAAAGAAAAAAAGCCTTTTTGTTCCAGGGACTTTATATACGGCCTAGGGGATTGTCTATATGTAGTGATCCCCCCCCCCCAAAAAAAAAAAAAAAAAAAAACCAGGACTGAGGTGATTGCTTACTTTTTCGCTTATTTATTAATTGTGTAGTCAAGTATAACTTGAGCTCAACCCAATGTTTGCTCAAGAAATAAACGAATTGATTTCGAACGATCCAATAAGATTGTATTCAAATCTAAATGGAAGAAACACTGAACATAATTTTTTGAAAACTTTCTGATTGAATAGTTTCATTAACATCATTTTCCTAATTGGATATTGTTATTCCAAATAATTAATTTTTGTCATGCCGTTTTTATTAATAGCATTTATGCAGTTTGGAAGGCCACGAATAAGTGATACTGATGTTTGTGCTCACTTAAATGATTGATCATACAAAAATCAAAACTATTACTCAACATTGAGTCGTACAAAATTAATTAATTATTTATGGAATTATGTATTACGATTTAGATTATTGATACTATGCATATACCCGATCATTCTTATCATCGTCCATCAGGAATGAACTTGTTTATACATTTATATAATTTTCTTTATTTGTGGTTAAATTATAAATTATCTTATATGATCTTATCTTGTAAATTTCACACCATACTATCTAAGTACTTCGTAATATTTTCTTCCAATTGCATCGTCTGAAATCAATTTTGGTTTTACTCTTGCGGTTTTTAGACACGGCTTTTATTTTGTCGTTGATTTTATAAGGATGGCTCGTACCAAGCAAACTGCCCGTAAATCAACTGGAGGAAAAGCTCCTCGGAAACAATTGGCAACAAAAGCGGCCCGTAAATCTGCACCTGCCACTGGAGGTGTAAAGAAGCCTCATCGTTATCGTCCAGGAACCGTTGCCTTGAGAGAAATTCGAAGATATCAAAAATCTACTGAATTGTTGATTCGCAAGCTTCCATTTCAAAGACTTGTCAGAGAAATTGCTCAAGATTTTAAGACTGACTTGAGATTTCAGTCTAGTGCGGTAATGGCTTTACAGGAAGCTTCTGAGGCTTATCTTGTGGGGTTGTTTGAGGATACTAATTTGTGTGCTATCCATGCCAAGAGGGTGACAATCATGCCTAAGGACATTCAACTCGCCAGAAGAATTAGAGGCGAACGTGCTTAATTATTAGGTTTTAAATTTTTATAATTTATATGAACAACTTTACATTACTTGAATATATGTGATAATATATTGACAACGTACAACAATGTTTTATTACTTAAATTTAATACATCAACTATATGGTTATAAAAGTACAAAATTTTAGAAAATGAAAGATATGTTCTTTATTTTCGTCCGAAGTAGGAGACGGTGAAACGTGCACTGCTCGGGTATTTGCAATTTCTTTCAACATCTTTGAGATATTTGTCGGGTATGTTGTAGGCTCTAATTGTAAAAAAAGACAAAACATGAGTGTGAATCTACAGGAAAAGATGATTATTCGTACCTAAGCTGCTGAAGTTTCTTTTCTTTGATTTTTTCAACTCTTTCCTGGTGTTTCTGTCTCTCAAAGGTTGCATTGTTTTCTTCGTCTCTAAGCCGTAGCATATGATCCCTTTTTTCTTTCTTTTTAGAGTCCATTTGCCTCTTGAGGTCGTTCAGATAATCTTTACGCTTCTGTAATTAGTAAGATTGGTTGCTCGAGTTGTGAATTGAAACGTGAAATTAGTTTACCTTCAGTTTTATTTCTTCATTCAACTTGCTATGCTCAATGACTTCTCTCATTTCAGCTTGAGCCTTGTTCCAGTAATTTTTATCACTTTCTGCTGCTCTAGCAGTCAGCTCATACCTCTGCTTGATCTGTTCCTCCCTCGCTCGATTAATTTCTTTATTCTGTTCAGCCCTGTTTCTTGCCTCTTCCAGCTCCTTTCGCCTCCATTCTTTATCCAGTTCGTTTTGCTGTCGAGCCAACCTTACTCTTTCTCTTTCAACTGCATAGGACTGACCTACTTCAATGTCGTCCTTAAGTCTCATCAACTCTCGCTCTCTAAGCCTTTTAATTTCTTTTTCAGCCTTTTCTTTGGCAATTTCTGCCTCCCTTCTTGTATTTTGAAGATCCAAAATCTGAAAAATTGACAATGAAAAATTTGTTCGGGGTAATATATCAATGAAATTACTCGTTTTTCATTCTCTTTGTCTCTAATTTCAATCAAGTTCCGCCTTTTTCGCATTTCTTCCATTTCTTCACTCATTTGCTTCTGTAAATGGAGGCTTTTCTGCTTTCTTAATGCTTCTTCCTCTTGAATCTTAATTTTGGCTTCAGCTTCCTCTTTTTTCCGAAGCTCTATTTCCTGTTCTCGACGTTCCAATTCTTGAAGTTTTAGCATTTCCATTTCTGAAATTTGGTCACTCAATCCCTTGCGAAAGTCTTTTACATATTCGGTCATTTCTATTTGTCTTTCTTTTTCAAGTTGTACAGCTCTTTTACGATCTTTTTCCATTGTCTCTTCAATATGTCGATCTGCCTCTGCCATTTCTTGTCTGCAATGAAATTTATTAGAAAAGAAATATGAGTTTTGCATGAATCAGGGCTATTCAATTATATTTCAGATTATTTTTCACTTGTGGGTCGAATCTCGACGGTCAATTGAATATTCTGGAAATTTACTGTACTTACAATCGTATTTCTTTCTCTTCTCTTTGTTTATCTACAATAGCTTGACATTTGGCCTTAAATATAGCCTCATTCAGCCTCTTAATTTCAGGCAATTCTTCATCATATATATTTTGAGCTTTTTCGATTATTCGATTATCACGGAGTTTGATTTCGTGATCCAATTCCAATGTGTAAGGATCTTTAGCAATAGATTGGCTTACAACAGATGCTGATGCATTTTCCAAGGTTATCCTTTGCTCTTCACAATGTCGTGTTGCCATTTCTTTTAATTCATCTTGTTCTTTCTGCATATGAAGTTTTTCTTCTGCTGATATCACCTACACCATTGATATCAATATTTTAATCAATATATAACCTATAGAATTTCTTAATGTATAATATCTATTTATTTACTTGAGATATTTGTTTCATTCTTTGAAAATCTCTTCTGGAGAATACAAAGGGCTGTATAGTAGTGTCTTCTCGAGGTACGATTAGATTTCGTATCATATCCCTTGTTACTACTCTCACAATGCCAGGTTCTCCACCCTCTCCTCCTGATCCTCTTTCAAACTCTGGATCCTCATTCATGTTTTTATGAACACGCATGTTGGCTAGAGCTGTTTTTGGTCTCTCCATCGCTTTACCAATTTTAGGTGGCGGAAGACGCCTCGTAAAAAGTTTATCTTCATGATGTGGTTCTTGAAATCCATTCGAATGGTGAATGACCTCCATAGAACGACTACGAGACATTAATTTGTTTTTCAATGGCTCTCCAAATAAATTTTCGTCAACGTTGGAGGTTCTTGATCTAAGACGATAACTATCATATTTGCTTGACTTCGGCCTCCGACGTCTTGTATAAAGAGAACTTGATTTTTCATTCAACTTACTGAGAATTTTGGCTGTTGAAGAAGTTGGCTGGTTTGATCGTTCATAACAGAATATTAATTAACCCAAAATTTAAAATTTATTTTAATATACTTACCATTTCTTTATTTCTTGTATATTTGCAGACAAAATCTTAAGGTTTATTCAATATTATTAAGAAAACCACCAATGAAAGAAAGCAAACATTGTAATTCTGAAAATATTGATTAATCATCAGGCCGGGTACATGAAAATAATACTTTTAAATTTCCCGCTTTCACATTTCTAGGTAATTTTTTTTCATGGAGAGAGAGAGAGGGAAACTGCCTTTTAAATAAAGCTTTCCAATTTTCATCAGCTCTTATTCATTCATGCCAAAATTTTCTTTGTATTATTATCATTTCTGGTTTTTGAAATATTTTTGCAAACAATGCCGACCTGGTTCAAATTTCACAGGGAAGACTAAGTGAAAATGTTACAGTCCTTAAATTTACAAGATTTGCTGCCCCTTTACAATTTTCATATCTTGAAAAATTGTTCTTGTCTTTTTTTAGATAAGAAATTTTTTGATCTTTTTGACAAACCAATTTTTTTTCCAGCTTGCCACCCTTTAAAGATGTTCAGCCAGATTGCTACTGTTTGATAAGTGAGCTGTTCAGTTGAGTTGAGAAACAATGTTATATGATATAACAATATCTTATATCAGTATCACTTACAGACTATAACTGTAACATTGTTTCTCAACGGGTGAGTCGTAGAAGGACAGGATCGAAATTTGGAAAAAGTCTTGCTATATATATATATGTATAACATTTCAGGGATGGTCAGGTTTTTTTTTTTTTTTTCAAAAGTACGTTTGACAACCAAATTAGCCATTGTGACAACACAAATTACGTCGTCAGAGGCAATAAAAATGGGTCGAACCAAAATAACCATTTGAAAGTGATGTGTCTCAATGTAAAACCCTATTCTATAAAATTTTAAAAGTCAATCCAATCATGAGAAAAACAAAGTGACTCAGCTAGCCACTTGTTATGAATAATAGTTTGTTCAACCTTAACAGGTGACTTTTATTAATAAATTAAATCTATATTTAAGGCGAAAGTTATTCCATACTTTGCTCCTTCCACGTATATTTTTTTTTATTAAATCAAGTCTGTTAATACTTATTTGTTATTTCGATGTTAACTTCATTGTAAAAGTTAATAATACCATCGCCCTATAAAAAAAGATATAATCAAATAACGACAAGAGCCTTGAGAGGGTATAAATGCGGTTTATCATTTATGTATATGTATACAGTATAGCAGGGGTGGAGATAGGGTTTTTAAACGGGGGGGGGGGGCATATTGGGGTTACAGAAAATCTAGAGAGAGTGCATCTTCCCCTCCTCCAACTGCGTTCATGAGAATTATGACTGTATCCACATATTTACGGAAAAGCTATCAAATTGGAAATTCATAAAATGTATTTCCGAACTGAAAAATGTATACATACACTATGATGATGAGGTCTGACTATCCATATATAATATAATTTATATTATATATGTATGTAGGTATTTTACGCTACTACGTAATTGAGTCACAGCTTAAAATATACCATTATAATACCTAATAGCAAGTACGTATTTCTTAATCAAAACAAAATATTATGAAGCAATATAGCTTTAAGCGATATAAACCCTTATCCAATATTATTATATAATTCCTGGGTTTCCAAAATAAAGTTTCAAAGAGACTCATTTCATGATATTACTGTGTAGAGACCATTCTTTCTATTGATACCTATCTGTATATTATTAATATTATAGAGATTGATGACGGATGAGCGTGATATATCCTTGGTCTAATTGAGAAATACAATTCATGTATATTTAAAAGATCTGCAAAATCGCATTTACCAAATTCAAACATTAGCGGCATTTTTGTCCTTTTGTTGTACATAATAATGACTGTAGACGGGGTATATTTAATTTTTTCCTCTGCCTCTAGCAGCTACTTCTCAGCCTCCCCACACTAATATTTAATAAATACAGACTTGAGAGAAAATATCTGATGATGATGAAAGAGTGCAGGCGAGGCAAACAGCACGGGCTTTCCGTCCTTGAAGGAAAATCACAACTATAATAAAGTTATACATTTTAGAAGTATCATTCGACTAGTAACTTCCTCTCGAGTGGGTGACGCAATCTATCAATATCTAAGAAATAAAACGCTGGAAACATGAATGGAAAAGGTCCTTTGCGTGAAGACTCAGCCTTCAAGGCCCTTCAAAGTTATTATGATGCTAATGGAAAGAATTTGAACATTGCATCCCTATTTAAGGAGGATTCTGAACGGTTCAACAAATACAGGTTTGTACTATGACGCTTCTTTTATTTTATTATATTTATGGAGTGAAATATCCTGAAAGAAGGATATCGGAGTGCTATTTTTGACTCCAGCTCGCTCTATATTTGATGGACTTGTATATGTTCAAAAGAAAATAATTTAATAATACAGAGCCAGAGATGCGTTTCAGTAATTTATTGTATTAATGTACGAGTTACATTATGCTTAGTCCTTCCTTTTTAGAGTCCATGTTGTATTAAGTTACCTCAGTTATTATAACTATTATAAGTTATAATTTAATAGTTGATAGGTGTGGTTACTTTAAAAAAGAAAAGAAAGATAAACGAAGTACCTGTCCTATTCCCGTGGTTTCTATTCCTCAAAGTCTAGACATACAATATAAATTTTTACTAACTAAGACATTCCAAATATGTACATTTTTTTATGGCATAGTCGAAACACAAATAAAAATATGTATTATTTGTTAACATACATAGTAATGTTATGTTAGTAAAAGCCCCTGAACATTTATTTTAAAGATGTATCTCTAAAATGAATTAAATATATAATATACATATCAAAAATGGTTTTTTAGTCAAGTTCTTTCGACGCCTGAAGATGGGGAAATCCTTTATGACTTTTCAAAAAATCGTGTGGATGATGCAACTTTGAAACTGTTGATAGATCTTGCAAAATCTAGATCTGTCGAGCAAGCCCGTGATGCCCTTTTCTCTGGAGCTAAAATTAACTTCACAGAAGATCGTGCTGTTCTTCATGTGGCTCTTCGTAATCGCTCCAATACACCTATTACAGTGAATGACAAAGATGTAATGCCCGGTGTCAATGCCGTTTTAGATCATATGAAAGAGTTTTGCTCTCAAGTGATTGGGGGTGAATGGAAAGGATTTTCAGGGAAGGCAATTACTGATGTCGTTAATATAGGAATTGGAGGATCCGATTTGGTAATGATTTTTGAACACTTAATTCGAAATTGTTTAATTGTTCACTTTTAGGGCCCTTTAATGGTTACAGAAGCTCTAAAACCCTATCAAGTTGGACCCAACGTTCATTTTGTCTCCAATATTGATGGAACTCATATGGCTACTACTCTTAAAAAAGTGAATCCTGAGACTACACTTTTTATTATTGCATCTAAAACCTTTACAACTCAAGAAACTATTACGAATGCAACCACAGCCAAGGAATGGTTTTTAAATGTAGCAAAAGATGTATGTAATTAATTTCCTTCTCCATTGATTTTTCTACATTACGACTTTGTTTTACACTCTTAGCCTTCGGCAGTTGCTAAACACTTTGTAGCTCTTTCTACCAATGGCCCCAAAGTGAAAGATTTTGGCATTGACGAAAAAAATATGTTTGAATTTTGGGATTGGGTTGGTGGACGTTATTCATTGTGGTCGGCTATTGGCTTGTCAATTGCTGTTCATATTGGCTTCGACAATTTTGAAAAGCTTTTAAGTGGAGCTCATTATATGGATAAACACTTCCAAACTACAGATTTGGACAAGAATGTAAAAATTTCTTTTTTGAATATATGTTATTTGATTGATAAACTTAGTTTCCCTCTCCCTTGCTTTATTCAGGTACCAGTATTGATGGCCTTATTAGGAATATGGTACGGGGATTTCTTTGGTGCGGAAACGCATGCTCTTCTCCCATACGATCAATATCTCCATCGGTTTGCAGCATATTTCCAACAAGGAGACATGGAGTCTAATGGAAAGTAAGTATTATCTGTTTTCATTGTCTACTCTACAGTTGTATTGTTATGAATAACTAATAATTATTAGGTACATTACCCGTTCTGGTTCAAAGGTTAACTACCCCACCGGTCCCATTGTATGGGGAGAACCTGGAACTAATGGCCAACATGCTTTTTATCAACTCATTCATCAGGGCACTCGTGTAATACCATGCGATTTTATCGCTCCAGTCCATTCCCATAACGAATCTCTTAGGGATGGTCTACATCATAGAGTAAGTTTGATTAGGATTTGGAGGCCTAAATAGATTAAGTTTTTCTAATAAATGTATGGATTCGAACTTATTACGTATGCACTTGTTTTCAGATTCTTCTTAGTAATTTCTTCGCCCAAACCGAAGCATTAATGAAGGGAAAGACTCTTCAAGAAGTCGAAAAGGAATTACAAGCAGCAGGAATGCCAGCAGATTCTATCGAAAAAATTAAACCTCATAAGGTATCTTATTCTTTTTTTTTATGAGGTGATGTCTTATGATCAATTTTTAGGTCTTTGAAGGAAATCGTCCAACCAATTCGATTATGGTCGAAAAAGTGTCTCCATTTACCTTAGGATCCTTAATTGCAACTTATGAACACAAAATATTTGTTCAAGGCGTCATTTGGGACATTAATTCTTATGACCAATGGGGGTAAACTAATTGAGTCAATGTGTACATCAAATTTAAATACTTTTTTACTTTATAGTGTTGAACTTGGAAAACAATTAGCTAAAGCAATTGAACCAGAGTTGAGTGATAAGACCTGTGTCACCACCTCCCACGATGCATCCACCAATGGATTGATTAACTTCTTCAAAACGCATTAAGAAACATGAGTGTGTACAAGATTTTTTAACAATGTAATGTGTTGAATAACATATTTTAATATGATTAGTAATATATACATATAAATATATTATTTATTTCAATTTTGTAAGGAAATTCATAATTTCTAATTACATACTTATATTAATCAGTTTCCTCGGTAAAAAATTGAAAGTTAAAAATTATAGATACTCAAACATGGAATTTTGTCTATAGTTTCGTTTGTTAGAAGACTTGGAATTATTCCACAGTCGGGTCTTTTTAGTTTCTGACCCACGTCCAATACTCTGGTTGGTGTAACTATAATATCAACTGGTATGTCATGCTCATCTCGAACCCAGACAGGCAATAATTTATCGTCAACAACTTGGTCATCAGCCACCAATGTCACAATTATGGTTTTTTTATCCACGGCTCCAATATCATACAATATGCCCCACTCTATATCTGAAAGACCCTTTCCAGTTCCTAAACGAACACCATTTCTACAAACGGCAACAGATCCAACGACAAGCATGTCAATTTTTTGAATTGGATTCTTTAAACCGATTCTCAAAGGTTTTCCATATTTGAGCAAGCCTTTTTTTGTGGAAGCAATTCCAAAATCACTACCACTCTTCAAGTCTTTTGACTCAATACAATATAGAAAATCCTTGTAGTGCAGGTCCCTAACATTGGAATATAATACCTCCTTCTTCCGTAGGACTAATTCTCTCAAGGGCATGAGGCACATGGAAGAATCAATTTTAATGATCTTAGCATTGTGGAACTCCTTTGTAAAAGGCACAAATATTAGCATGCAAATAAAGTCAAACCCTGTCCATAATTACCCTTAGACCCGCCAACAATCTCGCTGCATCCTTTGTATTTAAAAAGTGAGGCACTTTCCCAAAGATGGGACGGGGGAACTTGTACAAGGAGGAATCCTCACTTTCCAAGAAATGCCAAATCCACTCTCGTGTCCAGTTTTTGATGGATTTTTTGGAATCAGGGTCATTAAGCACAAGCTCCTTACTTCTTGTCAATGTGTTGTCCCCTGATGCACTCTTATTTTCATGAGATATCTTATTTCGAGGTCTCCTGAACTTGCTTCCACTTCTTTCGCTTGACTTAGATCGAGGCAAAGGAGCTTTGGGTTGATCCAAAATGTCCTCTTCAAATTTAACGTTTTTAAAGACATCAACAAGGTAGTCAAAGGTTGAGTCGATTTCGTGTATTTTGTCGGAAAAGTCATCACTTTCTGCCATCGTCAAAATATCAATTGTTTGGTTAAGTTTGAGCGAATAGAATTAATATAAAAATGACTGATTATTCGAAGTCATAAAAAAAAGAAAGAAAAGTCCATTATTATTACTTATTAGTCTCAAATTCACCAAATTGCATTTTATGCATGCCAACCTCAGCTACTCTTATCAATTGGCAAGGCGATTTTTTAATATTACTATTAGAAATAAATGCCAGAGTACTTGAAACTTGCTTTTTGATTCACGAAACCTTTGTACAACTTAAGCTTGATATTGTTTTAAAAAGAAGAGGAAAGGGCCGGATAATACAAAGAAATGAGATTCTTGGTTTGATCCCTCTGATTTGTATTCTCCCTGTCATCATATCATTTCTACGAAGTCCTATCTTTTTATTTGGATATACTCCTATAACCATACTCCTCTTCCCATAAACTTGATCTCGTCCTTTTCGAAGAGGTTCTTAGACATATACTTCACCTCCTGGATCTTATTTCCTTTAAAAGAAGGATCATTTAATGTGGACACATCGAGATCTTTGACGCTGACTGCATAGATCGTCGTCAGTGGCTTCAGATTTTCTATGCTATCATTTGCATTTTCATATATGAACTGAGTAGTTTGATTAGGAGAAATACTAATCTAATTGAGGACCCAATGACTATATCTTTCTTTATTCCTCTATTGAAATTCTTGAACCCAATCCTTCTAAACTCCACTTCGTCTCTGACTCTAAGAAAACTCTCTTATTGACTTGAGTCCTTTAGTCTTCTTTTTTATGTATACAACAAACAAGTCACTCATTTCTATCACAATGATATTAATTTCACTTATAAGGCAGAATCCGTGCTGTACGGTCTGCATGGGTAACTTTACATACTGAGCACTTTAAGCCTCATTCCTTATTTCCTTATTATTTGTGAGTCTCTTGTAAACAACAAATAAATAAAAAAGTGTCGTGATCTCTTTTTTCTCGATATTATTGTCTGCAAAGCATCCTAATAAGTAATATATCAATACTTTCTGGGAATGTGTTAAAAAATAATTAGAATTACTCATGGTAGAGGCACTAAAATATTAGCGCTTAGTAGAATTGCGAGATCTGCTGAAATCATTCAGTCTATTGCACTTGATTTTTTATTAGCTCTACCGTGAGTCTGATTTCTAGCGAACTTTTAATTGAAATCGAATGAAAATTTACACATTTAGATGGACAATTTCTTCTTAATTAAGGATTCCTATCGACCGCTTGATATCTCGTTTGAAAGCTACGGGTCTAAGCTTCTGAATGCATTCCTTATTAATCCATTTTATTTAATATTCAAGGAGTTATTTAACTACAAAGAATTTGGCCGACTTTTGGGTTTACTCCCACCGCCTATGCCCCCAAGAGTCCTTTTAGGCCAAAACAAAGACTGAAATTGGAATTTGCATTAAATCCACTAGCGAATTATTATTTTATAATGTACAAAATGAGTATCCTTCTAGGCTTAAATTGAAGTTGGAAAATGGGCCAAAAGGCTAAAAAAGTAGGGTCCAATTTCTCGAAAACTGTCGGACTCTTGAAAAAAATAATTACAGATTTGAAATCAGCGAGCAAAACTGAATCACTTTAATCATAATTATATCCCTTAGGATTTTTAAAAGTTCAAATTTGTTGACCTCTGTTATAAATATCATTATTATATCTTCAATCATTGTTTTTTAGGAATGCAAATATCTAAAAAGCTAAAGCTTGTAGAAAAAGACAAAGGCTTCATTTGAAATTAGGAATAAAAAGTGCATTACAACCTGTATAGAAAAACCCTCCAACAACACAAAGTTCGATTAAAAACTGTTGACCAGTATAACTAGTTCATGCCATTTTGACTTATTAAAAGACAATTTATTTGAGAAATTATTAATATTCTGGATTGCCGTAAATGAGGTTAGTTAAAAGACAAAAATTGGCATGTACTCATGTTAAAGATAATTTTGATATAAAATGGAATCATGTGTTAATACAAATTTTATTCCTCAACAGTTATTATATTATTTATCAATAATTTTTGTTCAATATATTTTTCTTATATTCGTTTTGTTAACGAATGAATTTCTATTATTTTTGACTGTTGACCAGTGTAATTATTCTACCTTTCTACAGCTCAAGAAAATAGTTGAAAACAGATTAAAAATGTCAACAAATGAAACATTTTATAGGATAGAAGTATAAATATTTTAGTTCGAGCAATTTTTTTTCCATAAAGTCCCTTTTTCGAGAGATATCAACATTAAGAAAGTTTTCAACCAAAATTGAAGGAAAGGTTGTGTGGTATTATCGTAACTTTTATAATAGATAATACAATGTTATATTAATATACATATAATAAGAATTATTCCGTCGAAAGGAAAACAGCTTGATGATTTATGAATGATGAAAGAATATTAAGTAGGGTTTCAACTAATATGCATTTTGAGAACTACTAGTATGCTTTAAAATGCGCAGTTTTTCACATCTTTACTAATGAGTGATGAGACAAGGCCTACAAAGGAAATACCCATTCAGAGGACCAATCAATATTCAAATCATAGATCGATGGTTGAATAGTATCCTTAGTTACATGCCTTCTCATAAATAGATACTTTTTGTCAATATTCTGATTTATTTTGCGAAATTATGAGTCAACTTTCTATGATTGGGTTACGGAAATACTAGATGACACGGATTTCATGGTGTATTTCTTTATAAATTTGACAATATTCAGATGTCCCACGATTGAAAGAAGGATATTACATGAAACAAGCAATTAGACGTGTAATAAGATGTACCTGAGTTTTCATTGATACTATGCTTATTGAATATATCAAGATCTTTTGTTTGACATCAGTGGTTTCCATGTCCCATGATTGGAAATATCTTAATTATTATTGAAGTGAGAAGTGGCATAGTTGGCATGTCATCACAGCCCTATCCTTGTCATATTTTCAAACGTTACAAACTCAACTAACAGTGATCTTAGATTAAATCCTTTCACTTAGTCTAGTCAATAAATTGACTTTATGTTTTGCAAGGATTGAATATTTTTCTTCCCAAAGCTAATTCTAAAAAGTACTGAGGCCCTTTCATTGGGATTTTTACCACTTATTATTAATTTTATTTTATTTAAGTGTTTCTCTTAGGCATCAAGTTGTATTCAATACAAGAGTTTAGTCCTTTTTCTTTTGTAAGTCACTTAATGAAGTTTCCTTAAGATTTTTTAACTATTTTAATTTCTCCATATTATATGAATATCCTATGCCCCCAATTACAGGCTTCGATTTATGATGTAATATAATGATTTATAATTAAATAGAATCCATAAAGCTATCATAGAAATTAAATAATTGGACATTGATTTATCTTTATATGTAAAAATAATTAATTAAGTGGGTATTAATATACCTTACTTAATCTATGGACAAGGAAAAAATAATACCGAACCAATTCTCTTGAGACCCATACCTCAACCTTTAAACTTCAAAAAACATTTAAGTATTCATTTATTCAAAAAATTATAATTAATTATTATTATTTAGATTCAATAGTTTACAACTGAAATATATAAATGCATTTATACATATTATGAAATATTATTAATTTTTTAGCTATCATAATATAAAATAAACACTCACATCTCTTTTAAAACGGGAAACAGTGTCTACATACGAGGCTATTGTACAATAGATACATACAATTGAAATGACATTGTCCGGTAACTTATTTTTGATTTATATTTATATATATTATTTTCTTTTATTTTAATGTATCCAATCTGTATCTTCAAACCATTTCTTCTTCTTCTTCAACACTCCTTTTTACTTCCTTGAAAGCACGGAAATTTTTTTAACAAATTAAAAGGGTTTACTTTGAGCGTAGAATTTCAAAGTATGGATTCAATCCCACGTTTAGATCGTCCAGCAGTTATTGTCTTATTCGCTCGTGGAGGAATTGGCGGAGGGGGTCTAACACGACTCTTGTTCCACTCTGTGGACGAGGAAGTCGCTTGTTTAGATAATCTGTAATAGAACAAAATAAAATGAAAGCGCTTTTAATTAAACTAGGATAGGTCAAAAATTAGTATGTAAACGAGTATAGTCATGAATAATACTTTTTCCCTCTATAAAAATAAAAATAAGTATATTTAATATGAATATCATCTGAATGTAAAATTGTAATTAATATGATCATAATACACATATATTTTAAATTGTAGTTCATATGGAGATGAGATGAACCCCATTCTCGATTGGTATGTCTCCAGAAAAAGTTTATATTGTATGTATGTATACTATTATACATATTGAGTGATTCTAAAAAGTTTTTTATATATCTGTGAATGCATGTATAAAGTATTTGTACATCATCTTTTAACAAAAAAAAAAATTAAATAAATAAATGAAACGTATGTATCTGATGAGAATGAATGACAACATCATATTTTGTCATTAAATGTTGGCATATATTAAATCCTGATTGCTGGCATGAGCTAGCCTCCGTGATGATCTTGTCAAATTTTTCAAATCCATGGAGTCTCGCTTGTAATCCTTTCTTGTCCTTTTAGGAGACATATTTAAAGTAATTACTAGAGTATGGCGAGAGTCCTTCTTGGGCATCTGAGTAATCCGTGATCCTTTATTTTCGTTCAGCATCCATGCAGATTCATACATTCTACATTTTTGCATGATGTGATTGGGGGTTTCATAGTGATCATCATCATCTGATAGGTCTAATGCAGGCATTGAATAATGATGAGATGGACTAATTTTCGTGCGTGCTGGCTTAGATCTCAACTGAGCATAGTGAGAGATGATCTCAGGAGCTTCTTCAGTTCTAGGATGTTAAAATAATAGTACTGTGTATTAGTCATCTTTATTTTCGTATTCAATAAATGTATATTGTATGTAACACCCTGGAACAATGGACCCCCATGGTGTGCAAGACGAAATCCCAAATCAAATGAATTGATTTATAATATACATAAAGGTACAACGGACGATTCTGTACATTAAAACCCCATATGGAAATATGATGAATATACAAATTATTTGTAGTACAAACGAATATGTATTTATACGACATCCTTAATTATAATTATTTATATGTAATTATATTAATTATATATGAATATAATCAGAGATTATATTCATATTTAGTTAATCCATGGTTACTGATTGATAATAGTAATTAATTATTAATGAATCAGTAATCATGGATGACAAATTTATAGTCCTAGAACATACAAAAACTAAATTGATATATATTTATTACAAAAAACCCTCTTATTTTAAAGCTTTTGAAATATTTGAAGACAACGAAAATATTTTTTGTGATGCATAACAAAATAGAAAAAAAAAATTTATATTATATTTAACAAATACATATATTTAACATATGCATAATATTCAATTCCTGGGCCCTGGACTTTTTAAGCCAAATAACAACAACGTACAAACATACTATATACAACATTTTACATGTATTCATATAGAACCCTTAGTGCTGAAAGATAACTTACCCGTTTTGTGCTCTATTTTCAGCCCTTTGCATTGGTCGACTGGGTGTTGCACTAGAAGACGAGTGAGTCAAATGTGCGGATGAGCGATTAGGATTTAATTGTTTCCTAAATGTACATAAAATAGTTGTTCATGAGTATATCAGTACTTATTTTAGATTCATATTTCTCAATCATGTTACATATAACATATGCAGTATAATTTATATTGTAACCTGTGCTATATCTAACCAAAAATCTGGGGCCCAACCACAATATTAACCAGGGTACCCCTAATGCTATGGGACTCTGTAGCATAGTATCTACAAACACTATTCTTCATATTACCACTAAAGCTAACATATTTATTTAAAATATAATTACCTCTCAGTTGAAATACCCTCATATTTTCTGGATTTCTTCAATCTTCGCGATAGTTTAAACATAAAGCCTAAACAATTGGAATAAATATTAAATTAGACTCCGCAAATTATAAACTTAATGTTATAATAGATCATTCATAACTTTAATAGCATATAGGTCTAGTCAAATTTAATTTATTTAAGTCCCATAATGAACACATGATGTGAAAGGTTGGTTTAATAAGTTTAAATACATATTTATATTTATGAATTATGGAGTAACGTTCAACGTCTTGAGCGCCAGAAAAGTATTGGTTCTGACACCCCTGATTTTCAAGCTCTGAAACAAACATGGTCCATCTTTCAGAAACTAATCCATAACAATGCTTTACGAATATTGAAGATCAAATGGATCAAACAGTATTGATTGAATCATTTAAGAAAAAAAAACCCAAAAAGATAATGAGATCATCATCTTCTAGTGGCTCCCAGGGGAGAACATATTTTAGGTAATTAAGTATTGTGGCATGAAGCCACAATCTTAAAAAACAATCTTGGTTATTGTCATAAATAAAAATATGCTAAACATACCCTTTTTCCGCATTTTACAGAGTGTAAAATCCACTATTATGAAACAAACAAATCCCAGGAGTAACAGTGAAATAATAATAATAAAGATAAAGCTCCATAATGGGAGAACCTCATCGTCTTCTGTTCGATCATAAAATCCAGGATCAGTGAAACTGTCATTAGTGCCTGTAAAATAAATTAAAATATATGGAGAAAGGTATTTATATAAATAAATATGTTTTACAAAAATAATATTTCAAGGGATTCAGAAACTTTAAAAAAAAAACCTCCCTTTTTTTTTACTCCCTCAAGAATTAATTTACTCTTCAAATGACGTGCTAATCAGATCATATTTTATTTGATATTTCATGTACATATTATATTATGCATATGTATATACACTTTATGGATTGAATGGTTGTATTTCTACCATTATTTGAATCTATTATGTACATAATAACAATAATGCGTATAATATTATGTATTTTTCAAATACAGCTCCATTTTTCTCTTATTCCCCCCTTTTTATCATTCTCTTTCACTACTTTCTCCCCAGGGATTTAAAACAAAACAAAACACAAAAACTACGTTTCATAGTCTTTTAGTATTAGAAGCACAACTTTAGAGAAGGATACATGTTATGCTCCATACTATATAATATGTGTATGTACATAGGAAAGACCTTAGATTAATTAATTAATTAAAAGGAGGAAAAAATACGTGATCATATTATAAGAGTAGAAGTCATTCAAGCCACGCATAAAAACTTTCACTCAACCTCTCATCAATAAAATAATGAAACAAAACTAATATTCATTTTAACTCCACTCCCATAAAGACTTTAATATCTACAAAGGGATCAATGACATTTATTTATGAGATGTGGCTAAAGAGTTATATTTTTTTATGATTAATAAAAAGTTGAAATATATATGTACAGGGCGTATAATATATTTAGAGTAACGACTCTAAACTCGATCTATGTAGGCATGTGATCCTTTTAATTATGCCTTTATTTCTTCATAGCTTTTATGTAAATCCATCCATCTCTTTATAGAAACAATTATATATTCAAGAAAGTCTTTCAATGTTTCACCTAATATCGTTAGGTCTCAACTCGTGGTAATTAATTCCATGTGGAACAGGGGCTGTGTCTACCATGAACTAAATATTTTCAGGAAGGATAGTAAATTAATAGGTTTCCTTTTGTTAAACGCTGTAATGTAAGTCCGGTGATATTTACACGTGACTCTTCACATTAAAATTGAGCCAGAGTGACACGGAATCCAATTAGTAGATGGGTTATGAGCCAGCAGTTTTGGTCAATCCATTAATAATTATTTACATATATTATCTTGAATATATGCAAAAAAAAAATGGCTTCTAAAATAAAGTTAATAAATTGCAATATACCAACTCCTTATTTATGAAACCTTTTCATTACGTATATTCGGCTAATAAAATCCTGGACTGACATTAATAATAATAATAGAGACTATGAATTGGGGTCCTAGACTAAAGATATACAAAATTTGCCTACCCTTTCCAATTTTCTTTTTTTTTTTTTTAAATAAATTTTTCAAACTATGATGTGTCTTCCTTCGAAGATATTTCGAATAGAATCGCCCCACAAATTCACACTACAAAAACAGTAGCTAGATAAATTTATAAAATAGCTACTACACTGCTTTGAAATACATACAGGCTCTACATAGAAGATGTTCCAAGATTCTTTTTAGGAATCAATGTTTTAGCGAATATCATCAAGTCTATTCAAGTTATATCCACTTTTAAAACTCCTTTTATCGTTCCTCTTCTATGTACACTCATCTTTTTTTCATTTTTTTTTTTCATGGACATAAAAAATGAACAAACTTCTTCAATGATCTGTAAATTAAACCATTTTCGTTGCATATCATTGATTCCATCTCTTCATAAACGACGAAGAAACATGGGCGTACTTTATATAAAAAATATAAAGTTTTTTTTTTTTTAATCAGAACAAATCAAATCGTCTGTAACGAAGCACTGCTTTTGGCATATATATATATATATATATATATATATATATATATATATATATATATATATAGGTTTATATTTCTTGAGGGTAGAAAATGTAGTAAGGTAGTTGACGTAGATTGTTAGAAATCAAAAAAAAAAAAGATATTTAACTCCCCATAGAAGAAAACGAAACGCAAACAAAAGAATTAGTTAAATTTTACAGTACTAACTTGCATGTTTAGTTTAACTGGTGGGATTGGAAGACCTTTTATTATTTTGAGTTTTTCTCTACGTGTTCCTATAGAGTCCATTGAATTCATTTTTTTTTAAAAGAATAAACAAGATTTGATCTTTATCATAGAATGGAAACCTAAGGTACTTCTTTTTATAAGGGGAAACAAAAGTGACATGGGCACACTTGAAAACATTAAATGACATACACATTAATGAAAGGATATTTAAAGGAAAATGAGACAAAGTTTTTTGTGGGTTTTTTTCCTACATATATGCAAAAAAAAAAACCAAATGAGGTATACATATAACAAAAGGGGTCGACTAAAACAGGAACAAAATAAATACAAGATGTTAGCATTACATATACAAAAAAACAAATTTTGTAAAGGATCAATTGTATATACATATAAGACCTTAAAGGAGAAAAATACTCCCATATTCCCCTTCACAAAACAACAACAAAAGAGCATGCTTCAATGAATGTTTGTTATGCCTATCTACATAATATAAGGACATGCAATGACTGCATTAGTATGTACATACACTAATTGCAAGGCTCCGGAATCAATTCTATGATGATGTATGTACATATATATTATAAAATAAGGTTAACTTAAAAATAATTATTTTCATGCATTTAAATAAAATTTGTTTATTCACCTAATCAAGGATTCAAAATAATGAATTCATTATAGTAATTAAATAATACGTATAAGCCACATGTAGAATCACCCTTACAAGCAAACGAGATATAATATACCCGAAGAAAGAATGAGACACAGACATAATAAATAATATGTAAGTGTATACTATATAATATGAATATATTTGAACACAGTGTTTTATTTCATCCCAAAAAATAAAAGAAAACAATAATTGATTGTATAAAATTATACAAGTACAAATTAATGATGGAGTCAATTGGCACTAAAGGTATTATATGATGAAATAGGTGGACCTGTAACAGGAACAAAACAAAAACAAAGAAGAAAAAAACCAATTCTTCTGGGTTGAAATATTTTGATATTTATTATAAATAAATGAAAAAAAAAAAGGATATTTCTAAGTATATATTTGTATAAATTGAAAGCAATCCGTACATTTTGGATTTAGGTATATATATATATATAAATATTCTATTATGCAATGTATGTAACTTCTAACATATAAACATTTAACAATTTTTCTTTAATTTAAAAACATTTTTTCATCTATTTTCATATATTTATTTACTTCGCAATATTTTTCTTTTTTTAATTTCTCTCAACCTCTCTCTCTCTCTCCAATTTGATTCATATTTTTTTTTTTTTTTTTTGAGTCTACATAATAATAATATTAAATACAAATAATAATTATTTCTATCACAATATAAATGAACAAAACAAATACAACTTTTGTGCAGAGTCCGGCCATCATTATATGAATAAATACATGAATTTAGAGATTGACTATAGTTACACATAATAGTAGACAGCAGAAAATACGGAAGGATGAGAAGGAAGACAGTCCGTAAGAGGCTTCTGAAATACCAACGGGATTTGGCGCAGGAATAATGTCGGGTAAAGAAGGATCTATAAAATAAAAATTAAAACAAAAGAACAAAAAATACATACAAATTGAAAGGGACACAAACAAACTAATGAAGAAGAAAGAAAGAAAGAAAGAAAGAAAAAAGACTTTTTAAGAAATATGATGTTAGCTGTTTGTCAAAACCTTTGTATTTTTTTTTTTTTTTAGAAACGAATGCAAAAACATGCAAAAACGAACAAACAAACAAGGACAACATGACTGTTGAGTCATTTTCCATCTCAATGATGGTTTTTTTTTTGGTACTTTTTAGTACATGGTTAATGTAAGAACCAACCTATGTATGTATATTGTATGTACATAATATTAAAAAAAAAAGTATGTAACTACTAAATAAAAAAAGTGTTTAAAGTTACAAAGTCTCATAACGAGAACAGATGGTTTTAATTAGAACTTTTAAGAATGTTATAGAATTAAAAATAGATATTTGAATAAATATCCATCCTTGAGAGACAATATTATATATATATATATTGAACAATTAACCATAATTAGGTACACACCATTAATGTGAATACTTATATGCGCCAGTTTATAATTATAAGTTATACACAAGCCTTACAGCTCAATTTGAAGTATTTCAATACAACTCCTTTGAGGTGTCAAGGGATTGCAAACTAAAAAAAATAGGACCGCGTGTACGGTGAACACCCCCCCCCCCCAACATTTTCAGTTAAATTTATAATAAGTGTTGTGACCCTGATACATTTTCACGATGAGTACCTAGTACTCTAAGGCAGCTGTTTTTTCAAAAAAAATTAAAGATACCTGACTTTTTTTCCTTCTAATTAACTATACATCAATTATTTCTTTATAAGGCTATTTAACTCTCAAGACATTGTACTAATTATTATCAATTAGAACCATCACAAATTGTATTAGAATCGTCAATACACCCAAACCCCCCAAACAAAGATCAGTCAGGTACCATGAACTGCAAAGTTAGGATCCGTAACTTTCCCTCAAAATGATACATTCTGAATGCTTTTTTATACAGAATAAAATATGACTTATAAATTGCACTTACAGAGAATTGTGACTGGGGAAAATAAGGAATGGATTGCTCTAAAATAGTATTTATGGATTTAAAGTCAGAGATCAAAAATGTAGCCCTGGACTATGTGTATTGGCCATCATCTAGAAACTACTCCTAACATGAATATAAATTATTTTTAATTAATCTAAATTAGATTCTAAATTTAATAACTAAAATGCTCTATTCACAATGTATAAAAGTAAGAATATTATACATTTAGGTTGTTTATTCTGTCTTTTCCTGAGTAATGACGTCAGATAAAAGCGCATATTGATATACCAAATAATAGATATATGCAATTGCACAAGTTAACAAATTTTTAATTGATTTATATTCTTGTGTAACAAGAAAGAAATAATATATTAGTATGTACAAAAACTCGCTATTAATAGCCGGGTATCCCTTAAAAAATAATGTAAAAAAAAAAAAAAAAACTTGCAGAAAGAATTCCTTTTACTTGTAATATCCAACGTTTTATGACCTGAAAGTAAAGGACCAGCCCTTGTATTTTAGTTATACTCAAAATAAGGTTCAAGTGTATGTATAATATTGAGAACTAACATCGACATAAAATTTTACATTTACTGACTTTTTTTTTTGTCTTTTTTTTTTTTAAAAAAAAAAAAAAAATGTTATTCGATTATTATTATTATTATTATTACTGTTATTTGCATAGTTATTCAAGTTTGTGCAAAAAAAATATATACATTCATAAAATGACATATTTTCTTTTTTGTAAATACACTATTTTGTATACATACATAATTGAAAAAGGAGCAACCGAGCTTTCTAGAATACAGAAAAAAAAAGACGGAGTTCTCTATCTAAAGTTTGAAGGTTTAAAGTATGTAAGTAACTGAGTGATGTAACAAAAATGTATTGCTCCTAACAATTGATTTAAAAAAATGAACAAAAAAAAAAGTATAGCTTGAAGGAATGGAAAGAGTTCATATTGTTTTTAGTATTAAGTTGATGTCAACATACATACTATGTCTAAAATACTTTAAGTATGCAAAAAAAAAAAAAAAAAATACGGGGTAAAATGCAAAAATAGATAATTAAATAATTATCTATTTTTTCATTATATAAAGGAGGATAATAAAATATTCAAGTAATAATTCAAAAAAAAACCACGTTTCAAAGTATTATGAGTATTATTTTTGATTTTATAATGAAATGTGCACCTAAAAACTTTTTCACGCGACAGTATCATTTTGGACATCGGCCGTCCTGTAATCAAATTGTATAAAAATACAAACCCTTGCTTCAATTTTAAAGTCATCATTCAATGAAGTTTTCTTAATTTTTTGGAAGGAAATTTGTACGCGTATCCTAACTAGAAATATGAAAATAGCTCAAATCCCGGCGAGTGTAACCCCCCCCCTCCGAGATAAATTAAAAAAATGTATGTAATACTGAAAGACACTATATCTAGGAATGTAAATAATATGCAAAATGCCGAGTGCGAGACTTTGTGGAGTTGGCTCTTCGAACAGATCTTTTCGTTTTCCAAAGCTGCTATCATTTTTCCTTTATTACTGAGGGGAAAACATCCACCTGATAGTAAAGATCGATCTCGCATGAAGGAATAAATACATGCATTAAGGTTAATAAAGCAAATAAAATGTAAACAAAAAAGGGCTCAAGTCCTTGTATAAATATGATTAGTTAAAAATATATAATTTCCTGACATTAATTTCAGTTAATTTTCTTCCTCTCATCTATGTTATTAGTTATTGTTGTATATATAAATGAGAATAACAGCTTGTAGCTCAGTAAAACGTCATGACAGCTTAAGCTGCTTCACTCTCAACATTCATCTCTCTTTTTATTTTACACACCCCATTGTCATATTATTTACATTCCTAACTATATCTACCTAGCCTGTCAAGGACATTTGAATAATAATAATAAAACATTATTTGAGAGGGTTTAAGCCGTTTCAAAATGGTCAATTTTGATAGGGAAATGCCACTTTTCCCATTTATGAATGACCAAAAATACTCCATACAGCCTTATACTTTTCCAATACATATGTAAATCAATGTCGATTTTTTTCCCCGTGTTCCAGCCTTGTATTTAGAATTAATACATGAGACTCAAATGATTTTTGAAAGGGAGTCAATTGAAGAAAATCAAAAGGATTGTCCCAATGAACATGGTATACCTCCATTTATGTAATGATATTATAATATGTATGATTGTATATACATATAATGAGTAAGAACCATGCAGAACAAAGTGTGTGCCTCACACAAAGAAACGCCCTTAGAGCATGTAAACACATACACAAAGGACTATACTTAAATACGTGTTTCAGACATACAACACATTGAAAAAAGACATGTTTATGCTACATGCAATGATTTCACGATAATCACAAAGAGACATACATGTTTGAATGGGGCTCAAGAAAAAATAATAATAATAATAATAAGACATTGATATACATACATAGTGATCAAACCATACTTTAAAGAAAGAGGAGCTTTCTATTTTAGGATATGTATGTATGTACAAACTGTAATATATATTTTTTTATAGCCATAAATATGAAAATTTGTCCTTTTTTTATATTATATATATATATAATATATTTGTGAAAGCAGTTTTTATATGCTGATCTACATTTATGCCTTATCTGTAAGGCAAAAGGCTTTTTAAAGTATCACTCATTTAAATCAGGATTTAGATTGAGTGGTAGTACTTTTAGTTGACTTACTGCTCATCTGGTTTCGTGCTCGTCGAGACATATGTACATACATAAACATACAGAGGAAGGTTATACGACATACATACATACAGACATGTACTATTACAAAAAGTGGATGGTAACAAAAAGATAGTTAACAAAGAATATAAATATGTAAATAATATATGAATTATGAGATTATTTTCCTTAGAGGAAGGTGATTCCCCCTTCTTTGTTAATCATCTCTTAGAAACGGACTATTTTATCTATTTAATGTGTCTAATTCAAAGATAACTACTACTACAAATACATACATATACTGATTGCTATTCATACCTTTAGCAGTTTTAATAATGATGAAGGATGAGGGAGAGAATCCAAAGGAGTTATGAGCTCGAAGTTCTACAGTGTAATGAGTATTAGGATACAAGTCTTTCAGTTCATAGCGTACGTTCCCTGGATGAGGAACCTCCGTACGATATAGATCTCCTATTCGTGGACCAATGGTCGGCATAGAATAAGGTTTCTTAGAATGGTCCCCGTGATAGGTCACACGAATGGGATAGTAAGATACCTCAAAGTAATCCAAGGGCTCTCCGTTATCCTCTGGGATGTACCAACCTATTTCGAAAAAGTTTGGGCTTGTGAGATTATATATTGTGTTGGGAGAGACATCCATTTCTGAGGGGCCGCTATAGCCCTCTGAAAGTAGGAGATGCATTCCCATAATGATGGGAGCCTCGGGTGGACCACGTTGCGGCATGATAATGGGCATTCCACTCATCCATTCAGAGAAGCCTACAAGGTTTTTGGAGGCAAATCGGAAGTGGTAGGTTGTGGTTGGATGAAGATTCTCCAGGATGTAGGAACCACTTGGGCCTAAAAAGTAATTGAAATGAGTTTTTTGTATTAAATGTAATGATTTGTAGAAAAGGCGTATGTACATACATACAGGCAATAAATTGCTCAATGGAATGAATAAAATTAAACAACAATTAATCATACATACATAGTACTATATAATTTTTTTTTTCTTCCCAATTCACAAGGATAAACTTTTCTTTTTTCAATAAAAAAGTTAAATATAGATAGGTTCATACATCTAAGTTTAATTTTATATATATATATATAAAGAAGAAATGGGTTATTCTTTGACGAAACTTTTTAAGGGATTTTTTTTTAATTAACTTTATTTATGATTTGACGACTTGGAAATAAAAATGAATGAATATACATATACATATATTAAATATATATAATTTATATAAATAATGCTGAATGAGTGAATTCAAATTATCTATTTTTCAAAGGATCTTTATAAATATAATATAATTTAAAATATATGGAGTTTAGAACACTATAAGTTAATTATTCCATATGAGACGTTTTACATTAAAAAAAATTAAGATGCAAATACCTAAATATAATAATCTTACATATTTTCAAAATCAAATATTTTTTCTTTCCATAAAGGACTTGAATACTCATTATTTTTAAAATAGGGACCTATTTTCAGAGAGTCAACAATGGACCCTGACTCAATTACCCCTCTTTGACCCCCAAATTATTACACTCACAAATTAATAATAGCTAGTCAATCATTTTGGCTGGCCAAAGAATGATGTCACTCCTTTTCAAAAACTATGCATAGTAACAAAATGCATTCATGTACATAATATATGTATTGGTACATGAAGAAGCCTACAATATAAAGAAATAAATAAGACCTGTCAAATAAAAATGGAATGACAATATAACACTCGTGCTTAAACAATATCTGTCAAACCATTCTACATCCATGAATATAGTACTATTGTGGTAGAACACCATAGAATAGAAAGTCTTCAACCTCATAGATTCGTCTATTGATTTTTATTTCATTCACTATTCATAACAGACACTCGGGTACCACTTCCCTTTATGTGTACAAAATTTAGTATTGGAAAAAAAATACAAATAATAATAAAAAAAAACCATTATGCATAAATGGACAAAAATATAGATATAAGAAAATAGACAACTATATAAAAAAAAAAATTGGGGAGATTTCCCTCATATATTTTTTTTTTCTTTCTCTCTCAAAAAATAAATAAATTGCAGTAGCCTCGACTACCCTGTAGTTGATGCCTTTTCAAATATTGAAGAATCATCATTTTCTTTTAAAGCCTGCCTGCCTGACCGTGTCTTTTACGTGTCTTTCTTGTTGAAAAGTACACATAAAATAGATGATAATTAAATACTTATTCTTAAAGTACATACTTATGGGCCAAACTCTTCGATCTGCATTCTTCCATTCCAATGACTTTTCCTTATATTCAACAGCATAGGAATCCAGAGGAAGTCCACCCGTATTGACCGGAGCAACAAAGCGAAACTGCACTGTCGTTGCCGTGACTTTATCATGAACAACTTGCTGAATCATACTCGGCTCTTCAGCCTCTTTCAACTCAATTTCATGAGAGGCCTGTCCATGATTATTGAAGGCCTTACAGGTGTATCGACCATAGTACTGCCGTGTAAGGGGAGTCACGATCAAATCACTCCTTGGACCTTTGCCAAATACCTGAGAAAATCTTGTATAAATAAAAGTATTTAGAATTCACGATAGTTTCCTCACTCGATAGTTCCGATCAATGATTTCCCTATCAATTTCACGGTCCCGAATCCACCAAGAGATCGTTGCATTGGGGATTGCGGTGGCGATACAGGTCAGGTTAACAGGGTTTTGGTCCCATGACCATTGTTTATCCATGGGTTGCTCCTCAAAATTAGGAGGAAACTCAACTTGAATGTGCCCAGAGCGAAAGTATTGACCCCCTTCATTACGGGCCTGACACTCGTAGAGTCCATCGTCTTTCCGAGCAACATTGGAAATGATGAGCTCAGAGACTCTCCATCTGTAAGAATGTAAGGAACAATATGAAAGGAAGGGAGGTAAGGAAATAGGGCTGACTAATCTACATCATTTTGATTCACATATATACATACATACACATATCAAGATTCCAATAATTCCACATGTTTTATTTATGTACCTTATAGGTATGTGTTTCGTTTACTCAAGAAAGTATAGCGTGTATGTTCGATAAAATCACACACATATGTGTGTAAGCTTACATACATAGTGCCCAGATATGCATTAAATATGGATTCAACATATATATATATATATATATATATGTTATTATTGATTCAAAACAGTTTTAAATCAGGAGGTTATTTATGGGAGGGGGAGAATGAATCCATTTTTGTGTAATTATAGCAACATTCCAAATGGCATCCATTGTTTCCATGCTCATAAAATCAAGAAGAGATAAATACCCTTCCTCATCAGCAACTGTTTTTATTCTAGCTATACCTATCTCCCTATCATTAGGAATGTAAATAATATGCAAAATGCCGAGTGCGAGACTTTGTGGAGTTGGCTCTTCGAACAGTACTTTTTGTTTTCCAAAGCTGCTATCATTTTTCCTTTATTACTACTGAGGGGAGAACATCTACCTGATAGTAAAGACCTCACATGAAGGAATATAGATGCATTAACGTTAATAAAGCAAATAAAATGTAAACAAAAAGGGCTCAAGTCCTCGTATAATTATTATTAGTTAAAAATAAATAATTTCCTGACATTAATTTCAGTTAACTTTTTGCCTCTCATTTATGTTATTATTTATTGTTGTATATATAATGGAGAATAGCAGCTTGTAGCTGAGTCAAACGTCATAACAGTTCAAGCTGCTTCCCTCTCAACATTCATCAAATTGTCAGAGTGGCCAGGTTGATTTTCTCTTTTTTTGATTCTTACAAGCCCGATTTGCATATTATTTACATTCCTTACCTATCATGTATAGTTGTACATATTATGACTATATATTGATATCGTAACAACATGCTTGTTCATACATTTAATTCAACTATTGGAAATCTTATTTCAATAATAATTATTATTATTAAATATTTGAGTGCATTCTTTTTTCACCCTAAAGGAGACTTTATCAGAGAATAAAACTAAAAAAAACTAAAAAAAAAGCATATAACATTTTAACGATTTTGGCTTCAAGCTGTATTTTTTCATTATACATATATGTACATAGACATACATGACTCCTTACGTATAATAACACATTATTAAGACACGCAGCATACATGAATGCAAGCTAGAATGCTTGAATCATACTGCATTACAATGATGATGATGAAGAATTGCAATTTACTACAATAGGGTACGCTGCTATATGTATGTATACCATATGACCTCTTCAATCCATCAAAAAAAAAAAAAATTAATCCCTCTCAAAAAAATCTGCTGTTCCTTTTTTAATTGCATGATGTACATACTTTATTACAATTTCAGGGGTCACACTTTTGAATATGATTGCAAGATCTTGTACTCGCAATATAGTGGGTATTTTTTTAGAGAAAAACAGCAGTTTTATGATTAGGTAAGGAAAAACAGCGAGTACTTTTGTTGTTCTTTTTTGAAATTATGTTCATTATTTGCTATACTCTACATTCATTGGAAGTCAAAGCATCTTCCAGTGAAGGGAGAGTTACAAAATTTAATTTTTTTATCATTTTGACAAAATTTAGAAGCTTTTTTATCATTTTGACAAAAGTGTATCAAGGCTTTTTAGACATAGAAACTTAAATCATTATAAGTTTTGCAATAGCAAAAGCAGAGTAGTATCCAATGCAACATTTTTCTATTTTCCAAAGTCATAATAAAAAACAGAGAACTGGTTTTAATAAAGTATTTAATAAGTAGAGATGGGGGCAATTTGTTGAGGTGAAAGAGCGTTCCCGCAATTACTATGTGTAGCAATGTAAATCATATGCAATTCGGGCGTGTTATAAAAAAAGAAAGAGAAAATCAACCTGGCAACCCTGACAATTTAATAAATGTCGATGGGGGAAGCAGCTTGAGCTGTCATGACGTTTTACTGAGCTACAAGCTGCTATTCTCCATTATATATACAACAATAAATAATAACATGGATGAGAGGAAGAAAATTAACTGAAATTAATGTCAGGCAATTATATATATTTTTAACTAATAATAATTATACGAGGACTTGAGCCCTTTTTGTTTACATTTTATTTGGTTTATTAACCTTAGTGCATGTATTCCTTCATGCGACATCTTTACTATCAGGTAGATGTTCTCCCCTCAGTAATATTGGAAAAATGATAACAGCTTCGGAAAACAAAAAGACCTGTTTGAAGAGCCAACTCCACTTTTTTATCACACGCCCGAATTTCATATGATTTTCATTCCTAATTATGTGGTACATCTGCAAAGTAACTCAATAACTGAAAAGAAGGGAGAGGATTGAAGCAAGTTTGAATCATGATAAACCCATGATTTCTTAATAATCAGAAATTAAACTACTTAATATATAATTGTAGCAAGTTTCTGCCTCAACGCTACAAACAAAACCCGAATTCAAATTGATTTTCAAGGTAATAGTACCAGCTGATATTTTTATTTCCTTCCGTAAACTCAACTCTATTTCAACATTTTGCGATTGTCTACTCATATGTAAGTCTCGCTCCTACCTTCTCCTCTCGCTCAACAAAACATCCATCCCTGGCTATGTTTGTAAAAATATGAGGAAAATGTTGAGTTTCAGAAAGGAAAGGAAAACAGTTGGTAGTACCGCCTTAACAATCGAATTTAATTCAATCTTCTCTGTATCGTTGAAGTGTGTGAAATTGAAACAATGTTAGGTAATTCAATTTCTGATTATTAAGAAAGCATGCCAAAGAAAGTGTGTCGTCGTTCCTTTTCCTGGATTTATGAATATTCAAATTTACTTCAATCCTCTCAGTTTCTATCAGTTATTGAGTAGTATTTAATAATAACCGTCAGTGAGTAAAATACAGAGGTACCAGATAACTAATGAATATAAGAAATTCATGTTAATGTAATAATAATTTTATTCATCCGAGTTGTATGTATACCCGTTTTAAGTCAATGGCTCAATGCTACAATCACCTTTAGCTCCAGTATGCAAAATATATGCAGAAAACTGCAATAATGACGACACAAAAAATGTATGAGATTGGAATGGCCATTGTACATAATATTTGCACTTTTTAATACACATCATACTCGTAAGTAGATGAATGCTTGCTCCCTATAGGCACTACCTGAAAGTAAAATAATTACTCTTGATTCATGCCTACACATACTTTTGAGCAGGAAAAGTAACCCTTCACTTCAATGCAACACTGCTTTTGCTAATTAGGTATGTTTTTAATTATATAATATCATGAGTACTTTTTTTTCTTTCTAAAACGACTTTCGTCCCAATACACTATACTGTATGTATGTATGTATGTATATTGCATTAGTATGGATAGGGGGGTCGTTACAATTCTTAATTACCGAGTTTACATAAACATTATTTTTAAATACTTTTACAAAATGTGAATACTTCTATATATTATTTTAAGTTTAGTTTACTTTCAAAATCTGATAGAAAGCAATTATTATTTAAGTCTATATTTTGTATAAGTAAATATTATATTCATATATATGTATGTATGTATGTATTTGCAAAAATATTATTTCATATAGATAAAGTAGTGGATAAAGAAAGAAAGCTTTGTAAGTGCTTTATCTTTAGTAAATATTATACCTATCTACCTTCCTAAGTACATAAAAACATTTAAAAACCATCTGTTTTCTTGATACATGAGATATATTTACTCTTGAGTTAACTTAATATATATATATATATATACCACAATAATAATAATAATATGAAAGTCTTTATACGAACTTTTGTTCTCCTTCTGTGTAGTCAGGTGCTCTCTCAATAAAATTGTGTACGAGTATGCGATCATCATTTGGCTGTCCACCCGGAATAAATGGCTCACTAAAAGACAAAGTAGTAGCAAAGTTCAACCTTCATTTCATTTTATATGTATACTAATATATTTAATTAAATATTTATAATAATTAATTATGTGTATGTTGAGAAAGGAAAGTCACAAACATCCAAAACAAATGGGTTATTTGTATGCCCATAAATAGCAATTCATCATTTTAATTTTGTTGTGTCCGTTCATGGGTATGCCTGTGTTTATGTACTGCACGTACATACCTACAACTACAAACAAAATACCAGGAAATTTGAATTGAATTTTTTTGAGATTCCGATAGGGATCGATGTTTTTGGGCTTTAAGTTGCCACTACTGTTTTGTTTTTTTACATCTGTACCCAACTTCAAGTCAAAATATTCATTAGTGTTTGAGATACATGTCCTTTTATGAACAGTTAAAATGGAATTTTTTTTAATTTAAAATGTCTAAAAGTTGGTGACTAAAATGGAATTTAGAGAAAAAATTTAAATGAATATTCCTGACTGCTTTTTTTTTTTTTGAATTTTGAGAATCTGTAGTATATGTATTTCTCGAGATACATGGTCCATGTATTACTCAAGAAACTGACCATCCCATTTTTAAATTAAATAGTATATCTAAACTCAGAAGTTGTTGTTCTGTAATCATTTAGTTAATAAAAATTTTGTAACCGTTTTTAAAATCGAAAAAAAAAAAAAAAAAAAAAACGTTGGCACGTGTCCATGGCAATGAAATGAATTTTGAGGACTAAATAAAGATTTTTTGATTCCTGTTTTTTCAGAAGTTATACATTCAAAAATGGTCAAAAAATTACGTACCTAGATCATTAGAAGTATGACTGTAATCATTGAATTTAAAAAAAAATCAAAAAATCCCAAGAACTTACTTGCTGGACCATTTTCTCCAAAAAATATCTGGCATGGGATCTCCAGAGGCCTTACAAACAATTTTGCCTTCAGGATCAGTGGCAACAAAAGTCTTATTATACAATTCCTGAACCTTTGGTTTGATTATCACGTTTAAAAAATTGGAAGACTCGATGCGACCCGCAGAGTTTTCAGCAATACAGGTATACTCCCCAGCATCTCTACGGTGAAGCTGATAAGCGATTAAATGCCCAGTGTCCTTTTTGAGCGTCCAGCCATCCTTGTCTGTAGCATCATTTCCCTCCCAATCCACCCAAGTATAAGTTGGACGAGGTGTTCCAGAGGCCTTACAACGAAACTCCGCCTTTTCATTTTCAATTCCTTTAACAGGACCTGGGCGTGTGACCCATTCAGGCTTAACTTGGACCTAGAAATGAGTGAAAAAGTTTGTAAGACAAATATGTGGATTCATAAAAAGAAGATAGTTAAGTAAGTAAGTAAGTAAGTATGTATGTACATAGATCATTCACTCTCTTGAACCCATTTTCCTTTCCAGATTAATTTATACGAAGGAACGAACGGAAAAAATAATAATAAGTAAAATGGAAATCAAAGGAATCAAGTGCCAAAAAGCATTCTTCTAATACATATAAACAGGAAATATTTTATGTGAATGAATCCAAAAGTATTTCCTCATAAATCAATGTCAATTAATAATAGAATAAATTGATTGCCCCATTAATGTAATTATATACATATATATATATAATATAAAAAACTCCGTAGAGTGATTCAAAATATTTACATACATTTGACTTGATTCATACATACATACATAGGATCCTTATTAATATAAAATCCGACTCTAATCACACTGTTTGCTTCTGATTCTAACAAGTGAATAGCTTTTGCTATTGAAATAGATTACCAAAAATCAAAAAGGTATACACACTTAAATATAAATCATGTTATAAGCCTATTGAATCATACAAAGGATTTTCTACTCAGCCCATTCATAGAGGAAAGGAAAAAAAATCAATTGACGTAAAATGATTATTGTACAATAATATAATATGTAAACGGCGAACATGGATATAATTTATACTAGACAATAGTGAGCATACTTGTGTATGGTTGCTTAACTCTCTACATAGAAGCTATGCCTTTAAATTATATATATTTTTGTGTTATTTATTTATAGAAACATATTAATATGACATATCTATGTTGATATAAAGATATTCAACAAGAATTAGTAGGAGTGAAATAACCAAGAGTCTTAATAATGCGGGTAATTAAATAATCATACTGCCGCAGCATTTTAACCCTTGCAGACAAATGGATTGGAATTTGTTAAGCATTTACTTAAGCATACATATAAATATATATATAATGAGTGAGAGACTATTTCTCCGCATGAAATAACTATAAAGTGGAATTTACACTCTACCGTTATTATACATATATGTGTGTCAGTCAGCTGTGCAATGTTCTGAACATTGATTTTCTTACACTCAAAATGATGTAACTAAATATTGTTCAGGAGTGAATCAATTTATAATTGCATTAAATTGTAGAGTTCAACAATTGAGGATAATGATGTAATTGGCTCATTTTGAGCCCTTTTGTACCTTTTTCTTTTTGGAGGGAAGGTACGTAGAAAAAAGAGGTGAGATCGTGTCAAATTTTTTGAGTATATCATAATATGCATATGTTGAGGGGGAAAAAATCTCATGTTTTCTTATTTGGAAGGTCAAAAGGAGTGCTTTACACATATATGTATAGGTGTAGGTATGTTAAATATCAGCTGCTATTCTTCGACACTAATAAAAATAAATATAATAAATTGATAGCGAGGGTTTATTTTTGTAAAAAAAACGGGATTAGATTGCTATACCTAAGATGCTTCAAGGTAAAGTAGGGATGTCAACACACTCCACTGGTTTACTTATTTAAATTATATAGTACATAGACTATATTTAGGAATGTAAATAATATGCAAAATGCCGCGTGCGAGATTTTGTGGAGTTGGCTCTTCGAACAGGTCTTTTTGTTTTCCAAAGCTGCTATCATTTTTCCTTTATTACTACTGAGGGGAGAACATCTACCTGATAGTAAAGATGTCGCATGAAGGAATACATGCACTAAGGTTAATAAAGCAAATAAAATGTAAACAAAAAGGGCTCAAGTCCTCGTATAATTATTATTAGTGAAAAATATATAATTTCCTGACATTAATTTTAGTTAATTTTCTTCCTCTCATCTATGTTATTATTTATTGTTGTATGTATATATAATGGAGAATAGCAGCTTGTAGCTCAGTAAAACGTCATGACAGCTCAAGCTGCTTCCCCCATCGACATTCATTAAATTGTCAGGGTTGCCAGGTTGATTTTCTCTTTCCTTTTTTATTACAAGCCTGATTTGCATATTATTTACATTCCTAACTATATTTCCTCATTAGAAATTAAAATTTGTTTTTCAAATGATGCTTTTGCTATTTGAAACTAGCAACTGTAAAAATATTGACGGTTGTGGTATGAAAGGAATTTACATCCATTTTTTTTTAGAAAGAAAGTCTATGTAATAATTCTCTCAACCTTTCCTTCAAGAAGAAAAAGAAAGAAAGAAAATATTATCATCAAGATCAGTTCGTAGTTAGCCAATCACGTCTTTTTTTCGTTATAAATTTCTACATTTCTCAAAGGCCATACTTTGAAACTAAGCAGAAAATGTAAACAACTTATCCATTGATTCCTAATGTATTTGATGAAGAAAAACAATGGTTTGCACTAGGAAAATTATGAGGTATAATGAATCTTTCTCATATTTCAATTATAAAATAAAAAGAACTTTCAATTCCCAAAAATAAATAATTAATAATAATGGCTTTGTTGTATACTGTTTTTTATTGCCAATTTATGTATTTAAGTAAATACATATACGGATATGTATGTATGTATGTATGTAACCTTCTCTGCCTTAAGAAACAAGAATGCCATAAAAAAAAAAGGATTCTGCTTTCATGCCTTTTTCTATGATGATGAATCCCAACATAAATAATTACACTTTATAAACGAAAGCTTCTCCCTTTTGGCGTATATTATGATTATATTGAACAGTCCAGTGGAAAAGTTATTTAAGGAGAGGAATAAATATCCATATTATAAGGATATCTATTGTTGTTGTTGTTGTTGACTAGACCTAACATTCTAGAGAGGATAAAGCTTTTTCCACCCAAATAAATTCAATGCAGAGTCTTATACCTACGTATTATACATACATACATACATATATGAATTTAGAGGGAGAAAAAAATGATAAATTATTACGAAAACGTTTTAAAAGAGAGCAAAACGAAAGGAAGAAAGCACTGGGACTATGTGGGAAAAAATACGTTGAAATTGTAACTTCGTTTGTCTTTCCAACTTTTTCAAAAAAAGAAAAAGAAAAAAAAAAAAGAGTGCCACCTTTTGAGAATTTCATTGACCATTTGATTTATAACAGCTATACCGTTTTGGGGGTACCTTTTTTTTTTTACTGTACTTTGGTCTTGCACTTTCTCTTTTTAAAAATTGAAGGTATCTGCGATGGTTTTAATGCACTTCTCAATTTTACTGGATCAAGTGAGAAAAACCCCACTGATTTGATGAAAACCAAGCAAAAGGAGAAAAAGGTTGAAAATATCATACTTTACGACATTTTTGACATGAGTACTCATAAAACCACACATCAGCTGATGATTTCTGGTTTTTCATTATACTGCTGCTTTATCAGAGTCAAAGCAGTTTTTTTTACAAGCCCATTTAAGGACATTGCAGCGAAAAACAAACAAACGAAGAAGTAAGAAGTCAATCAGGTTTTTTTTTTTTTACTCATTTCTCAAATGTCACAAAAACCATTTTCAACTTTCTTAGATGGATCCTCTACGAGAATAACTAATAAAGAATAACACGAAAGCTTTAGACAGATAAATTAAACAAATAAATAAGAGTATTTTTTTTTGTAAATTATCTGAGTACAAATATGTAGAATAGATTATAAGGCGACTGTATGTCCCCACCACCTAAGTTCTTATAATCTTATATATATATGTATACATATATTTAACTTAAATACATAAAATATGCATTCCCACTTGTAATATGGGGGGAGCAATATATCAAGAAAAAGAAAAACATTAATTATTTAGGTGTATTTTTTTTTCTTCTTTTGTTAAGATCAGTTTAATGAAAAGTTTTTACTTTTTTTTTTTTTTTTCATTTCCTTTGAGTGACAAAGGCGCGTGTGGATAAATTCAATGATGAAAAAACAAACAAAATAAATCAATGTAATCTACCTACTTATGCAAAAAAGAAAGAAAAATCAATTATAAAGGGAGAAGAACAATGAGTCGTCATTTCAAGAATTCGAAAAACAAGCAAACAAAACAATAACTTTAGTTACAAGAATTTCCTCGTTAAAATGAATCCTCATTAATTTAAATTGGAGAAAGGGAGTTTAAAGAGTTTGTTTTTTCCCCTTTTGCATGCATGTCTTCGGATACGCAGTGAGCATTTATGATATGCCTTATTAAATCATAATACAATAGTAAGAAATCTTCCCTCCTCTCGAACTGTATTATCATGTATGTACATACAATTGTAAATAGTTAATAAAGTACATATTTATGTTGGTGAAAGCTTTGTAGGAATATAAATCTATATAACATTCATACATCAATCTATTTTTGTAGACATACAAATATTATCATACTTATATAAATGCACTGCATATCTAAAGATCATTAGATATTCATACATAATCAAAGCTGCTTAAAAGACATTTATATTGAGTAGTTCAAAGTATGCGAATGGCATAACGATTTAAATAGTAAGAGAAAAAACATTCTAAGAACATTTCAAGAAAGAGAGAGAGTAGTTTAACATATTTAGTACTTTAATCAAGAGCTCTTCAAATAAAACAAACAACAAGAACATAATATTGAATGATGGATTACAAACAAAGTACGTCGCATCAAACAAGAACTTTTGCTGATTTCCCTTTTACTCCATTTAGAAAGCTACATATATATATATATATATACATATTATGTAATTCATATAATTATGTATAAATCTATGTATGTCTTTATCAATCTCAATCATCATCATCATAGGGGAATACATACATACATACATACATACAGGGACAAGAAGGAGGAGGAGAGGGAAGAGAGGATAGAAATTGGCAACTCTTGAGAAATATATGTACACACACATATCCTTACACATACCAAGAGTAAAAGTAGAAAATATCTGTGCGTATATTGACTAAGTTGTAAAAGGCTTTCACAACTAACACCGTAAATAACATGTATGTATGTACATATATATATATAATAAATGGAACTATGTACTTTGTGAAATAAATACCAAATACAAAGTGGGAAACAAGAAAAGCAAATCTGAAAGCATTTGTTTTTTTATATCTACAACCATACATACATAGTTAGATAGTAGATAGATACAAATGTAGGGCTGTATGTACCTACACAAGAAAAGGCAAAGAAGGAATTATCCAGTTTCATTTGCCTTAAGGATACATTTGATATAAAAGTATGTATGTATGTAGACTTGAACAAATTACTATAATTAGAAAGCAGTTATGGAGAGAGAGGGAGGGAATGCAATGCCCTAAAAAAAAAAAAAGATTGGATAATTCACTAATTAAAAATAATATATTGGAGTCATTTGCTAGGAAAAAATCAATAGTAATGTGTGAATTTCTAAAAGTTCTAAAAATAATAAATAAAAAAGTCTTTAAGACTTTTTTTTTAAAAAAGAATATATTCTTTTTTTATTGATGACACATGCTTTTACCAGGTTTCTTCAGAAATGAAAAACAATGAAATTTATATATATAGTTTAATATAGCTTTAAATGTCTTTTTCTTTTTTCTAATGATCAATAATTATCAATAGTTTGTATTGAGCTCAAATAATAAAAATAATGATCATCTATGCTTTGAAATAATGAATTAACGCATTTTCTGAAAAATTATAGCTAATTAAATTTGTTAATGCGATACGTTTATGATCTATTTTAAATTATGAGGTTTTTTATAGGGGTTCCAGTTTACTGTGTGTTTCTTAGAAGGGAATGTTTTTGACTCCAATTCTTTTCTCTAATTTTTCAACCTTGAACTGCTATTCCTTTCTCCACTTTAATGAAAGATATTGAATTTTATACATAGAGTAGAATATTATTTATGTCAAAATGAATTAAATATGTGGGCTACAGAACAAAACAAAAAAAATCAAATGAATTGACCCTAAGACTAAATATATATATATATACCTCTAATTTGATATCCCTTTCTTCAAGAGAACCCGTTTCAAAAACTTTGGCCCTGCAGGTATAGGTACCAGCATCCTCACGACTAATGTCCTTGATTAAAAGACCATCTGACTCAATCACATAGCGATTCCCTGAAAATAAATATATATAAAATATAGAAATAAAAAAATGATTTTTTTAACAAAAAAAAACAAAAAATTATAATTAACATTTTTTTTCTAATTCGTTGTAGAATGTCTACGTAAAGTAAATTTATTACATGCATTTTTGAAGGCAAATAAAGTCACGAAACAGCTAAAGAATTTCAAACATAAATATAATATACATATGTAGTGCCTTATTCTAACAAACAAAAAAAGTTGAATTAAAAAACAAAAGCACATTTTATTTTATAATATATTTTTCGTGAATAGTCATTTAATGCCTGGTGAGTGAATAAAAGGAATGTTCCTACATGTAAAACCAAGGCAAGAACAGTGAGTTTTGTAGACTCTTATTAAATAATGTTCTCTGAGAAAGAATGTTACTTACAAAACACATATAAGTACATTGGAAATGCATAGGTTCTATATATTAGAGAGTTGAAAATACTGATATACCAGTGAGCATCAAAATTAAACCTGAGATGATGTCATAAAAAGGTATGGTAAGAATAATTTGAATCTTCAAAACAGGAAGGAATAATGAATAAACCATACAAAAATTACAAGTTGCCAACTGGGTGCGTTATGATAAATTTATGCTCGTTGGTATTTATAACAATTTTAATGACCTTGGCCATGATTTGACCTGAAACCCAGTTTATATCTTATCTACTAGCATCTTGTTCATGAGGCACGAAGTAGTAATTGCAAGGCATGCTACCTCACCTCAACAAATGCTGAGTGATTTTTACGTCATCACACAATACCTCAAAGTAAGGCTTCTCAAACTTTGAGGTACCTGCAGCAACTCAAACAAAAACCTGTTTAACAAATATTTATATATTTGAAAATTTGCAAATCCCTGTTCTTAAAATGAATTGAGATCAATCTACTTTCAATGGTTGTATATTAATTCAAATATAAATAAGATCTAAAACAGATACTTTAAACAGCTTAAAAAGTATAACTATATTCATAAGTAAAACTTAAGTAATTTGGTACTATTTTACTTTGTAGTGTAAGCATATATACAATATGTGTCAACCTTGCCGATCAGCTCATTATGACTTGCAAATAATATCAATTTGATAACTTTTGATCAAAAATAAATTTAAAAAGATACAAGATACAGAATTAAGCTATATATATATATATAGTGTGAACCCTTTAATGTCATTTTGAATATGATAATCAAAAGTTGACTATGATAGGAGTGAAAACGTAGATACTTAAGGTAAATAATGTATAGATAACACAAGCAGAATTGGAGTAGGAAATGTGATCGAACTAGTCGTTTGGATATTTAGTGTTTTAAAAGCAATTTGATGGCGCATAAATGTGTATGACTCATATGTAATCTGCTTTGATTTTTCTTGTCTTATTTTTGTCTTTTGAATTTCTTCCTCCTCCCCCCTCCGCCTCCTCCAAGTGACTCTTAATGTAGAGTTCTTATAAAACAATGAAATACAAAAAATTAATTTGTAATTATATTTAAAAAAAAAATAAAAAAAAAATACACACCTGAAGTGAAATATTCTTTTTAACAAAAATATTAAAATTATTCTTCAAATTGTATAACATCTAACAGAAACGACGAAATAAAAATATAACAAAAAATGCATTTAAAGAAAGGTTATTTAAATTTCATGCAAAATCTACTTGTTTTTCTTCTTTTTTTTTTTTAATTTGTGAAAAAAGTTTTTCCTTCACTTATACATAGAATAGCTCTTGGAAAAATATAATTGGATTTATTTTGAGACATATGATGAATATAAATTGAAGTTAAACACAAGTTGTATAGTAATATTCCCCCTCAATAGATTTTATTATATCTTTGTAAATACTATATGTACATGAGTAAAAGTAGACAAAATTATGAATATTTAAGTCAAATATATAATGAAATTTTAAATCAATCAATTTTTGCTAAGCTATGATTCATATCCCCAACAACTAAATAAAGAATAACCATACAAGACGAGCTTTTTGGGTCCACTCGCAACCTCTACTCACCCAAGGGAAAGGAAAAATTTGGAAAAACAACTGGTAGCTGCTACCCTTCTGTATTTTCCTTATTGCCAACTTTTAATATTAGGCAGAATTTATTATTAAGATATACTATACATTGATAAATTCTACCAATTCTACAAATCAATATTTAATACTTGTATAATATTCGAAAATTCAAAAAAAGGGCGCGTAATTCTTGATTTAATTAATTTTGTATACATCAAAATCATAAATAATACTAATACTAATACCCATTTTGAGTTTATAACACGTAGAGTCAGCTGCTTTAAATCAGAAGAGTCAAATGATGAAAATCAGCTGCAGGGAGAATACAATATAGTGTTTTTGTTTATCCCAAAGTTTGCTAAGAATCAACTATGGATCTTATTCTTTTTGGAAGAGAAAAGTAGCTAGAAAATGTACAATAAAGATCAAGCCTTGCTTATGAGTACTATTTCCTATGACTAGTCCTCCACTTAACTCGAACTCTACCCTGTTAAACTATAAATATCCTTACAATCACATTAATTATAATCCCGTAGATGAAGAAAACGACGTAATTGTCTAAATTACCAACAAACTTTCTCTTTTTATATGAAAGGTTGAGAGATACACAAATAAAGTGTTCATTATGGAATTGTCTCCTTGTTTCAATTTCAGATCCTACTCCTTTAACAATGAAAGCATACTATGACTTGAAGTGTTTTATTCGATACTATTAAAATGAATTCCCGTTAGCCCTTTAAACATTGAATAAAGGTTCTAAATATATATATATACCAAATTGGTCCATTTCATCAATTTCATCTTCTAAAAATAATGATGATATCCTTCGAAATAATAATTTTATGCATAATAATAAATATCCCAAATTCAATATCCAATTTATGAAAGATTAAATTTATATTCCCCTCCTTTCTCTTTCCCTTTTTATACATACACCTCTGACATCATCATTATGTATTCAATTATGCTTGAAATTGTCAAGCAATAAATGTTAACTCCTCTTATATGTACCTATATACTGCCTTAAATGATGATTACAGCTCTAATTCTATGAACAAAGAACGTAAATAGATTCATAAGTCTTATTATTATTATTACAATTTTGTCAGTTATCCATAGTCATGACGTAGTCATTCCGCTATAAAACCCTTGCTCCTATATGAACAACAGTTTAGCATGTTTAAATTTACACATACATTTGATGTAGTTCCTTGTGGATTTGTAGGGAATTTGTTTAATGGCTAGGTATAGTGAGGACTCACTTTATTTCCAATATGGAGTCACTTTTAGTTTATTATGCAATATATGACGTGAGTCAAAAAATGCTTAGTATGTTGTTAGTGTTGTTAGGAGAGCTATATTTTCGATCCGGTTCTAAAACTGCATTCAGTATTTTCAATCAGACTCTTCCGACTAAAAATATATATCTTTAATAGATGACAATTATTGTGGTTTTTTGTTACGTCATATGGGGGCCAAATATTTAAATATGACATGATGGCGCTGCAACTCATCATGTCATATTTAAATATTTGGCCCCCATATGACGTAACAAAAAACCACAATAATTGTCATTTATTAAAGATATATATTTTTAGTCGGAAGAGTCTGTATGAAAATACAAAATGAGTATAGTACCATTTTAAATGACTCAATACTTTATTCCCACTATATGCAATGTATGAAAATAACGCCACCTTTCTTTAAATATCATTAAACATGATGAACTATTATTACCATTATTTTTTTTTCAAATGCATATTTATCCTTACCTTTCATTAATGAGGAATCGGCCTTGTTGCCAATAGTATGAAAAAATAAATAGATTATGTGTCCAATTTAAATAAATAATTTAATTCGTTGAAATAATAATAATAATAAGATATATTTTGGCAAACTGGGTACACATCAAAGACTAATTTTGCTCCATTATAAAACCCTTTAAAAATGTTTTAATGTAATGTGGTTTTCCATTTTAAAGGGTAGTTGTTGTAGAGTTGCTAACGAAAATAAGGAACAAAGATAAAGAAGACGCAGAAATAAACTAAAATATAACACTCGTCAACAAAAAGATTCTATAATCTAATTTGTAGAGTAGTGGTGTATTTAAATTTTATAATTAAAAAAATATCATATACCAGTTTTGATACAAGAAAATCCCCCCCCCCCTTCCACGGATTTCATGTACTATAAATTCGTCATCAGGGCATCAATTTCTACAAAATAGAATTAGATATTGAACATCAAATACATTTGAAAAAGTCAAATTTCCTTTCATTTGCAGAATTCATTAACTGAGGAAACAGAGTGAATTTCTCATATAAAAATAACTTTTAGAAATCCTCTTAGAGTTGTATAAGTACATATACATATATAGATACTAGAAAAAAAATGATTGACTCTCTCAACAAAAGAAAAATATATAACTTTTTTTTTTTCACAAAATCATTTTCACATCAAAATATAAACATTCAAAAGAAGTTTGATTGCGAGGGTTCCATATTTTTGGATACCAAAAATATTGTATTATTCACATAACAAACTCTTTCACAAGTTATTACGTTATTGTAAGGGCAGGTATTCTATCAGTTGATGGTAACTTTACATATGTCATATGTGTACAAAATCGAAAAAATAAAAAATTTCAGGGACGTCACTTTTGCTCTAACCACAGGATATGTTCATTAACACATTACCAAATAAAAGGCCATTAAAAAAATTAAAATTGTAATAAAAAGCTAAAATTTTCACACTTTGTTTTTTTTGAGAAATGATTATTAATTATTCAATTATGACGAAAAATATTAGTGAAATATATGCTGACGTCATTGTTTATTAGTGATTTTTTGTATGTAAAAAACTTTTTAAGGCACAAATTTAAAAAGATGTTCCCCAGTTTTTTCTATATATATTTTATTTAGTACTTGAATAATTGAACTTTTGCTCTCTCTTTTTTTTTTTAAACGGAGGGCATTTAACTCATTTAAGGATGCCACATACTATTAGTCACATAATATATGAATTATACACGTGGTCCATCAACACAAAAGCAAGCATTCATCTCAAAAATTAAATTGATAGAGTCAAATGTACATACACACAAATGATATATATATATGAAAGAAAGTCGTCTCATTAAAGTAACAAAATGATTATATTCTTTTATAGTCAATTCTTATCCCCTCACTGAAAGAAAAAAAAAAAAAAAAAGGTTCTATTAGAAAGTGTTGAGCAAATTCGTGCACTGAATGGTAAGTAATAAGTCCCTTTCATACACAAAGCTCAATCAAAGAGTCAGTCAATTTATATATTTACATCAACATACATACATAAATAAGATGTATACAATAGGTAAAGATTCGTCACAACTTTGTTCCTCATAGAGAAATGGACTCCTCGTTGAATTCAAAAATAGTAAAAAATTGTAATACTTTTGAGTAAAAAAAGGAGTGAAATTTCATAAAAAAAGTATAGATAGATACAATATGTATCAAAGGCCTTCATTTATACGATTGTATATCTATGTCTAATTGTATATTACTTAGGGAGGAGGTACATAGTATCTCAAGTAAGGCCAGAAAAAAAAAAACTTTTAAAAAAAAAATAAAAGAAATAATTTTTTTCTTGACTTATTTTGACATTTTTTTTTGTATTATAAAGTCGAATTTTTGTAAAGTTTTGTCAGCAATTTTACATGGATACTTATACATACCTACATTGATACATAAAAGGATAAAGAATAATAAGAACTTTATTCCCATCTATTAACTTTTTTACGACTTTCCTACCCCCCTCTTTTTTATGAGGGCACTTGATGAAAATTGGCAGTCATATAGGTCCGTCGTCCGTTTATTCATCAGTGTTTGAAAGCCACATGAAATAAGCTCAACGTCTTTTAAATGTACGTACATACCATAGTGAGAAAAATTTATTTCACTATTTGTGTATAAACGTTTTTCAAAGATAAATGCATCTACATAAATATATGAAGATATGTATTTTTATTATTTTGTATGCATAGATAGAGAAAAATGCTTCATATTAGAAGCATATACAAATAAATGTGTGTATTATTTTACGAGAATGAACCAGGCTTTGTGTGCCTTGGTATGAGCCATAAAAATATAACCACAGATAGATAGAAAGCATTTATATATATGTATTCAATTAATTTTTTATATTAAATATTGTTTCCCACATTTTCGTGTCATTTCATGCATATGATGACTCTATAAAATGTATGTTAAATATAGATTTTTCATGAAAGGAGAATGACACAACTTTGGAGGGAAAATATTTAGGTCGAATACATTGCATGTGCATATATATATTCATTAATTTATTCCCTACATAGACGATGGATAATCAAATGAAAAAATTATATACATTGGCTATAAAATTCTGTACATTGTAGTGATTACCTGCTGGGGTTGATTTGATGATTAAATACCGCAATTAATGAATGATTAGTCACCACACTTTTACTTGTAGTCATTACAAAAATATATATATATATTATTTAATAACTAACTTGTAGATCTTTACTTAATGTTCGCTGAAGATATACTTTGGAATAAGTGCACTTGCTCGTAAAAGACAGTCAGTCATTTCTCCAATTACGAGTAAGGAAAGTATTTGTGCACCAACTCATTTGATTCTTATATACATACTCGAATAAGTCTACCAAGATCAGGTCATATGTATATGTATCACTCCCCCCCCCCCTGCATAACATTAACATTCTCCTCTGTATTTTTGTCAGCTGATGCTCTCACTGCCTTTGCCTCAAACTATGCTCAATATTCATTTCGTTAATTGTTGCTCTCAAATCATCATTTTTCAACTATGAACAAATATATACCTATTAACAAATAAAGGACAGATGGATAAAAGGACAACTTTAGTAAGCTACAAGGTACATTTAGGGCTCTTTGTCTTTCTGATTGTAAAGGAAAGATGTAGGGACGCCGCAATCAATGATTTTCATTTGCGGGATTCAAGTTATATTCAACTTGCAAATAAGCACGTTGATAATATGTATTTGCCATTTTCCTGAATGTAGATAAGTTCCCCTTCATTTTTTTGGTAGGGTTTGTGTATGACATTAAACGAACAAATAATATGTACTCATCTGGTACAGATTATGATCACAAATCTTAATATGTTTTATAAGTATTATCATTATTTTATATACCAAATAGTACCACTAAAATAATAAAACATTTGTTTAACATCAATAAATGTTGATACTATAGTGACAAATCTAACACTATTGTATCTTTACAAATATCTATAACATCGTTAAATTAAATTGAAAACTATATCTGGATTTAGGGGTAGGTTACTTACGTATCAACAAAACATAATAAGATTTCAATGGATGAGAAATGAAATAATACTAATACTAATTCATAACTAGAATAAATTTAATCTCAAACTTGGCATATAACTCATCACAAGATATATTTTCACAAAAAAAACCAAAAAAAAAACCCATATCATTTGTAAATACTTTAAAATTAAATTAGTAAAAATTGCTCAAGATGTTTTAAGAAAATAATTATTATAATAAGAACGAAGTTATATAATGAAACTTCATAGAATAAAACACTATTTAAATCTACTGAAATTCCAAAATTTATCTTATACATAACATCATCATAATTTCATTTATGAATAATAGTTACTTATATTGTTATTAAATAAAGAGCCGATTGTGGACTTTTAGAGCCGCCGAGGCAATTTTTTAAGTATATATATATATATATTATATGTATATCACTGCTTGAAAAAGGTAAGATATCACACTTGAAAGTACATAAGTAGCACTCTACTTAATAGTGACAGCGGAAATGATATTTATAGATGGATGAATAGCACTTAAGGTATCCTCATCATATCAATAATTTTTATGCACTCTTTATCATTTATTGTGTTTTTTTGTGTGATCAATTCATATCTTTACTCTTGTCTCTTGATTGTGTTTTGAGCCTTAATTTCTTTAATTTAAATTATTTTCCATTAAACTGTAAACACATCCATACAAATACATAAATAATAGCTAAACATTTGAATAGAAAAGACGTCATTGGCTAATAATCAGTTTTCCCTTTCTTGGGTTAAGAAGATAAAGTAAAAAAAAAAATCACCAGACAATGTCATTTTAATATCAAGTAAATTATTAATAAATTATATGATTTGTGCAAAATCCTTTATTATCTTCCAGTAGAGGGCTCATAAAAGACCTTAAATCTCTCTATTGCACACTCTTCTTTATAGAGTTTCAAATATATATATATTTAAAAATACATTTATAAATTATAATGAGACATCATTAAAAAAAAAAAATCTTCTGATTTCTTCTAATTCAACATTTTGAAATTTAATATTCCATAAAAAGAAATTAATGAATCAATCAAACCCCATATTATATATAATATTATACTTATGTACATTTCTTTGCAATTTATTCTTGATGGATTTATGTATAATTCTTCAAGATAAAGTCGTATAAAAATCACTACTAGAACAGCTCCCCCATTGATGTACAATTTAGTGTATACTGCTTTTGAAAGAATTGTTTTGTTTTTTAAAAAAAAAACGTCTGACATGGAAGATATAAAAAACGCTGTCTACATAATTTGGATCCCTTTGACTATTTTTGGCTAGACACTTCTAGTTCTTTTTGTGGCAAAATTAGCCATTAGCTGACATTTTGTACCACTTTTAATTTTAAAATTAATAAAAAAAAAGTAATAACTCATAGTTTTAACGATTTATGAGTTTTAATCTATAAAAATGTATGATGTATGATGTAGGTGCAACAAAAAAAAGTGTTTTCCTCTGTTTATTGATTCTAGTAAAGAGTTGCTAATTTGATTAAAATGTAAAACTGACACAAACAAACAAACAAACAAACAAAAATCATGTTTAGTGTTGTTTGAAGTAACATAGACTTTTAATAATACTTCTCAGAACTTCAAAAAGTGTAAGTATCGTGCCATATGTAGGGAATAAGGGATCTGACAATTTCACAGCAGAAAATCCATAGTATAGAGCAGCGTTTCTCAACCGGGGTTCCGCGGAACCCTAGGGTTCCGCAGACGGTCTTTAAGGGTTCCGTGAGAAAAATGAGATTATATAAGCTATTACACTTTTCAGTCTTTTTCTACAGTGTGGTAAAATTTTGTGACCAGAATTTTGACTTTTTTTATAGTGACCTATTGCTAAGCCAGGCTCTTAAGAGAACTAATTAATCGTTTACATTTGGGATATATAAGATGAGAAAGTATGGTATTAATCATTTTTTGCGCAAGGGTTCCGTGAGACATGGGATATATTTTGAGGGTTCCGAAAGGGAAAAAAGGTTGAGAAACGCTGGTATAGAGAGTAAAAAAAAGAAAGAAGTTTCACCATGAAAAAGAAACACTGTAATTTGCATGCACACACATAGTACGAAATGCTAAAAATAGACAAAACTAAATAAATGAATATCTAACTTATAGACTATACAAGTACGCACACAAACAAAAAAAAAGGCTTTAAGCATTGTATCTGCCGCACTGATTGCTCTTTGCTTTTTCATATCAATTTATAATTCTGTACTTTCTAATTATTGATTATTATTATTATTATTATATTTGTATGTACATTATATAAATTTGTAAAACCATGTAATGAAGTGCAGAAGCTCACAAATCCCTTGTAAAGATTTTTATTATGTGTTAAGTATATTTTCGTTTCAAACATGTTAGTTATGGGATGAAACAATGTATTTATGTTACTATGTTATCCGTTAACATACATTTAAAAAATCTTTTTTTTTTAATAAAAGAGTCTCAAACACTCCTGTAACATATATCTGTAGAACCAATTATCCACCCATCTTGTATAACAATATTTTAAGATGTTAATAGTTATCAATTTTGCAGCGTATTCTTCTAATGAAATACTTTTTAAAAATAACAACATGTAAATCTTACTACACATTAATTATTATCATTACTAATTATTATTATCAATGTAAAACTAATTTGTTGCCATAAATTATAGTCTTTCAATAAGTACAGCAAAATTTCATTAAGAACGTTGATTAAAAATACAGCATAAATAATTCTTTTTATATAATATATTTATATCTTAAAATAATGTATGTTGGAAAAGTAGTCCATAAATAATCAATTAATTAAATATTGTCCTAAATATATATCTTTATATATATATATATACTACTATCAACAAAAAATAGCGGGAAATTTGAATTCAATTTGTTTTTGTTTTGTAAGTTGGCACATTTGTCATTGACATTCATGCCAAATTACACGTTAAAATATTTATGACGTGTGTTTGAGACACGTGTTCTTTTGTGAAAGGCTAAAATCGTTTTATTCCTTTTTGCAAATGTCTGAAAGATAATGACTAAAACGCAATTTTGAGAAATGTTGTTGAATCCGGAAAAGTTACAATGAATATTCCAGACTGTGTTCACTTTTAAAATTTTGAGAATCCGTGGTTTATTTATCGAGATACATAATCTACACCTCAAAAAACCGATCCTCCATTATTAAAATTAATAGTATATATAAACTTAACAGTTATTGTTCTGTAATTATTGACTTAATGGAAATTTTGTGAATCCCTTTTAATTGAAAAAAAAAAAAAACGTTGAAATGAATTTTGATGATTAAATAATGATTTTTTCCTTCCCGATATTTTTAAGATCACTTATACATAGATATAACTTAGTAAAAATAGCAAAATAAGTCTCTCATTAAAAAAAAAAGACACTCATAATTTATAAAAATACATAAAATCATAGACTAAATGCATAAATTCTCGGAATTCTTATATGTAAATATTTATTTTTATCTTTATATTTGAACAAGTGCATCATTTATTTTCCTCTTATTATCATATTTTAATCATGTTTTTACTTGTTACTTATTAGCATCAAGTATTCCAGATTATAACATAGTATAATCATTAATAAAATGATGATATAATAACCAACTTATCTTTTAACAAATAATAATTTCATATTTGACAACACAGATTTTAAAGCCAATTATATATTTTTTTTCTTTATACCTAGGGTTGTACGTTTTTGGAAAGTACATATATATATATGTACAGTGATCTCTTGTTATATCGCACTTCACCTATCGCTGCTTCGCGGAAGTGAATCCTGATTGGCTCAGAGGCGTTACTGTTGTCTAGAAGTGAAAAAAATTGACATTGGCTTTTCATTAGATTAATGCCAACAATTTACATTCCTGCCAAATTTACGTTCGAAATTTTTCTCCGTGACAAAACCCACAATGTCAAAAAAAAACGTTCTGTTTTTTTTTTCAATTTCAGACGTAGATTGTCAAAATATGGTGACAAATTTAATCTTCAAAATAATAACCATAGCTAGCGACACATTTTCTTCATCTCTCAGGGAATTTGTGGATGCCACACCAAAAAAAAATGACCGTCTTTGGCCGCAAACCAATCATTGAGCCATTTTTTGGCTTCTGATTGAGAATTGAAGCGCTGTTCTTTTAATGCATGGCTCATCGAAGCGAAGAAGTAATAACATGATGACACCAAGTCTGGTGAGTGAGCCACATGCACCAACGGTTCCCAATCGTACGTATCCACCTATTCCCGGGTTGCTCTTGTTCGATGTGGCGCTGCATTGTCATCAAGAAAAATTACTCAGTGACACCGATCAGATTATTCTGTGCGTTTTTGGCGTATAGCACTATTCAAATCAGTCAATTGTCGAAGGTAGCGTGCACTGTCTACTGTTTCACCGGATTTGAACAACTCGAACCAAATCATACCACGCTGATCCCAGCAAACATACAGCATCGCCTTACAGCCGAAGCGATTTGGTTTGGCCGATATTTTTGAGTTGTAGCTGGGTAGACCACACTGTATTCTGCTTAGAGCATGTCCCCCGTAAGCTTCTACAAACATTTGATGTGTTTCAGAGCATTGATCACAGAAAATCAACGAAGTCCGTAAATAGTGGTTTGAAGGCACAAAATTTGACATTTTTTAGAATGAACAAAAATGCATTTTCACAATTGAAACTTCACAAACAATGAACTGAATGTGCTTGCCAGAGAATAGACAAAAAAAATAATAAGACATTTGGTATGGTTTAAAAATACTTTTAGCCTGTTGCCTTATAGCTGAAGGTCTCATTTCCTCATTAGAGATAGACCTAATATATATCTAGGTCAAATGTTTTGTATCAAAAATAAAATTATTCATGTTCCTATGACCCATACTACATTTAAAAAGCTAAAGTAGACACATTAATTTATATAAAATTATTTCCTATGGTAGATACTAATATCTATGGGTGTGTAACTTATTATTTGGCACTCTGAATGTTTTTTTGTTTTTTTTTGGAGAATATCTGTTCTTGTCAATGAATTATGAGTGAATATTAATACACAAAATCTTGGATAATAAAAAAAAAATCTCAAAGACCTTCACAAAACAAGGTTTTGTGTATATGGAATGTGTAGGAAAATTGTTGATTATCCTACCTGGTAATTAATGAATTTTGACTTGGGGATTTAATAATGAAATATGCTAATCCTCCCCCCTCTTCCTTTTTAGAAAAAATACCTTGGGTTCTTAAGGATTTAATTATATAGGTATTTAGTAGAAAAAATAATATCTTATTATGAAAAAAATATAAAGATTTTTTTATATACATACATTTTGTTATTTTGATATTTCTTTTTTTATTAGTACGAAAATGATTCAATTCATAAAAAAAAAAAAATTAATAATAAAAGATTATACCAGGATGATTTTTTTTTTCACTTTGCATAAGAAATAAATTATCATAGTTATTAAGTATTTAAATGCAACTATACCTCTATATATTAAAATAGAATAATAATTTGTAGAAAAGCTGAGCAAATAAATTTTTTATTATGAGATAGGATTTATAAGGACAAAAATCACCAGAATTGATGATTGATTTTTAAAGGCTATTTCTATGAAAGTTTGACATTTTATCAAGAAAAGTATGTATCCCTAATGAGTAATTTTAAAAGGGGCTCATAAGAAAATTGTTTTGTTTTTTTGGAGGGAAGGAGGTAATCAACCAGTTTTAAAGTATGTATATATAGGAATGTAAATAATATGCAAAATACCGCATGCGAGATTTTGTGGAGTTGGCTCTTCAAACAGGTTTTTTTGTTTTCCAAAGCTGTTATCATTTTTCCTTTAATACTGGGGAAGAACATCTACCTCATAGTAAAGCTCTCGCATGAAGGAATACATGCATTAAGGTTAATAAAGAGAATAAAATCCAAACAAAAATGGCTCAAGTCCTCGTATAATTATTATTATTAGTTAAAAATATATAATTTCCTGACATTAATTTCAGTTAATTTTCTGCCTCTCATCTATGGTATTATTTATTGTTGTATATATAATGGAGAATAGCAGCTTGTAGCTCAGTAAAACGTTATGACAGCTGAAGCTGCTTCCCTCTCAACATTCATTAAATTGTCAGGGTTGCCAGGTTGATTTTCTCTTTCTTTGATTCTTACAAGCCCGATTTGCATATTATTTACATTCCTATGAATATATATTGACCGTCATTTCCAACAGATGCTTTCTCAAGAAGTACTTGAAAAAGAAAAGCATATATATCCTAGCTTACTAAATAATTTGGTGTATAGAAGTAGAGTAAAATCCCAGAACTCGACCACGTAAATTGTCGAGGAAACTTTAGAATCTTTTTGATTTGAATCAAAATACAGTTCTTCAGATTGCGTGCAACTAGTTACCATTGATTTGGAACTCGACTGTATTGCTTCTCGACGCTTCTTCCAAAGAGAATTAGTGTCAAATTCTGAGGTTTTACTGTAGATGGTAAGTTACCTAATTTAAAAAAAAAATTTTTTTTTGGTCTTCTGAAAAGTAAAACTTAAAAAAACTCTCAAATTTATTTTGTTCAAGAACACTTCTTCTTTTTTCTTTTTTTTACCCAATTTTAGTGAACGATTAAATCTCTATTTTTACTGTGAAATCTAATGTTTTACATGTTTTTTTTTTTTTGCTTTTTTGCTTTTTTGTTATAAAAACCATTCTATGCATGAAAAGTAATTTATAGCCTCTGGTTATATTTATCATGCTATTAATGAGACTTAATATAGCCATTAGTCTGATTTACGGACTAGATAATAATTCAATAATGATCCAGGACTTTAAAATATTAGAGACAACATGTTATTATTATTATTTTATTATTATGTACACATATTATATCCACCTATTCCTAAAGTTCTTATATACTTTGGTGCTATTACATGCAAGTACCTATTTATGATGGTAAATGTGCATAAGAGCATTCATAGGCCCTTTTTTTAATTGAGTGGTGCAAAAAGTTCATTTGGTGTACATGGATATGTGCAAAATTCATGCAAGTGCATTAAAAAAACAAAAAAAAACACACATATATATACAGTGTGGTTCAATCAATACACACGTTTTCTTACCTTCCACAATAGGCTCGATGGATATTGTACCTTTTTGAAATGAGAAAGATTAAAATATCTAGAATGGTTGTCCCTTTTGAATAATAATAAAAATAATGATACAATTGTATGTATCCTACAAATTTACACACAAACGTATGTGTTTGGATGGTATAAACTCATTACTCTCATACGTAATACCAACTACATATCATGTTGGAATGAATATTGAAAAAAAAACCCCAATTCTTTATCTAATTATTTATGTCAATGTCTAAATGTATATTCTTATAATTACAAATTTTTGAAAAAATAAATGAAGAATCAAATAATTGAAAAGCTAATTTATTAGGAAAGGTATGTCAAATAACCTATTATGCTCCTTGATTTCTTCAAATCCTAATTATTATTAGTAACAAAAAAAAAGTACAAATCAGAGGAGACTTTGAGGAGTATCTTCTCTTGAAGGGAATGAAACTTTGATTCTCTACTAAAAAGTAGGATAAAACCTTTTGCCATAAAAATTGTCAAATATGTATCTTTAGGGGGAAAAAAAATAAGGCACATCTTCATCTAGAAAGGTTTTTTTAAGGTGATCTACATACATATATTAAGAAATATATGTACATTTTAAAAGCGCATCAATCATGTGCTAAACCTTTCTATTTCATGGTTATCAAACCGTTGATTGCTATTGCTAATAGATACTCAAAAAGAGTGGATCCTCAAAATTGTATGGATATCACATCCAAACTTATGGAAATTATACAAACATCATAAACAATGCATTAAAATATCGATTCAGACCCAAGTTTTTTATAGAACTCCTCCAAACTGATGTACATATAATGTTCTTAAACATAACAGTTTAAGAAATTTATAAAATCTACTAGAAATGATCCATTAATCTCTAGATATCTCTAGAGATCAATCCCTTTGATCTTAATGGGGCCACATAGGTCTTCAAAAAATGAAGAGTATTTTTTTTTCTTCAACAAGCACACAAAAGATGTTCCTTTAGAATGATTTTTTTTTTATTCACGCATATGTTTCAACCAACCACTTACTCTGCACCCTAAAATTTCTCCTAACTTGAAGATCAACTACAACATCTAATTTGTAAGGGAGAAACGATTGGATGTAGGGTAATGACAGGAGATGGAATGGACACTATTATAGCATCTTTTTTGATTATTATTATTATTAATAATAATAACAATATCCTTTGCCCCCCCTCCCCCCTCAAAAACTCGAGGCATTTTGTATAATATGTTCATCATAATCATTTTTATAAACTATTCTTGTGTATGTGTGTATACATATATGTACCAGAGTCTATTATATTTATGTATTAAAAGAGGAAAAGGTGATGGTTGTATGTAGAGAAGAGTTCATTATGCCCAGGCAAGAGGAAGAAGAAGAAGAAGAAGAAAAGAGAAACAGCAGAAAGCAGAAGGTTTCTTTTTCGTGTACCTATGTATCCTCTAGATATATATATATATGTATGTATAATGCACATAAAAAAACCCCTTGTATTGTGCTAACAATGTACGATTTAGGTATATATATATATATACATAAATATATGTATTTTTTTATATTTAATAAATATGTATGTATATACAAACATATTTATATGTGTGTATAATTCCCCCTTATAAAGACTTACTTATGTATGTAGATACAACAGAGAGAAACATCAAACACATACACACTCAGCAAACTCAAATGACTTTTCTCAAGTCTGAACAACATACATACATACATTGACCATTCCTTGGAACCATTCCTTACACCTTCCCCGCCCGGTCTAGAAAATAATATGATACGACTACTTTTGTTCATTGCTTAAAAGGCTATATATATATATATATGTTTAATAGTACTTTAAAGCCATGAAACAAAGTAGGGAAACAACGACAAAAATATCAAATTTTTAAATAAATTTACTTGTCCAAGAGGTGACTTTTTTGTTCGTTCTATAACTAACTACACTACATTCAAGAACGTACCTTGCTACTTCAATTTAAACAAGGTGAGTGGAGCAAAGGGAAGATAAGTACAAATATATATATATATATATATATATATATATATATATATATATGCTCTTTAAAAGTGAAACCTTGCGGGGAAAAGTAAGTTTCATACACAAGGAAGTTTCTCCTTGCCAAAAAGTACTTTTCGCAACATTGTTGTTTTTGTAGCTTCTGTAGTTCTACCTACTTTGTAGTGAGGGGACACTCACTACCAAGAAGTCACTAAGTCCTTCATATTTAATATACGGGCTCATTTAAAAATTGAAATTTTCTTTTTTTCGGTAGTGTCTTTTCAAAAAACCTTTCTGTATCAACAATGTATGATTGCTCAGATTCCCTTAACCTTTGATTCCATGACCAACCGCCCCTAATTTATGTAACACATTAAAAATTCTAAATTCTTCGAATAAAACAGCTCTTCTGCACACCTTTTTATGACCGGGATGACCGTTAAAAACGTTCCTTGAAAATTAATTCCTAAGAAAATCCTTCCCTGTATAATTCATACCCATTTATAGAAGAGATATTTTCTGATGTCATATGGTTTATATTTCTAAACAACTAACTAGTTTTGTGTAACGCTCTGCAGGGAGGGCTCCACACTGGGGATTACTTCTAATATGATCCGAAAATGATTAATGGGCGACCATCTCTTATGATTTCTATGGATTTGAAATTACATCATTAATAATCTTACAAGTGTGTAGAAATTGAATTTGCAGCTATTTGGTAGCTATTGGTAGAAATATTATCTCTAATTACACCCCGTATTGCTTATGAAAACAGAAGCCATATGACCTCTCACAAAATCCCTTCCTAAATATGGGAATGGATTTTAATAAGGAGTTAATGTGTACTAGGAACGTATTTTCGTAGTACCCCTTTGAACCAGAGCTCATATATCCCTATTCCTTACTAATATTTAAATATAAAGTCATTAGTGGACCGACATAGTAGGGGTTTTGCCAGTTTGAAAAATTATTGACATTTTTTTATTTAAAAAAAAGTCAATAAATAAATTGTGAGTTTATTCTTTTTATAATAATTTTTTATACAAGATTGTTTATGTATTGGCCAGCCATGTTTTATTTTTATCTCTCGTTCTTCCAAGCACCCACTATCCACAACAAATCCATATGAATGCGGTGTAGAGCAGGGGGTATGTATAAAGGGCAATAAAAACAAATGACATGACTCTAACTACTTTTCCAATACTATGTACGTACATAAATGTACATATATGACCCATGAAACACATAGTCTGCTTTACTTACTAACGCTCAGTATGTTCTTACATTATATATATTTAAAGATGTTCGCTATCAAAGTACATACATACATATATTCATGAACATCAATCAAACTTAATGGAGGTGAAAATAAAGTAAATGAATATTAGGTATAAATTATATATTTTTTTTATTTTGTAGTAAGTTGGTTGGCTCTCATAAATAAATAATGTTACCTCCTTTGCAAAGGAGGAAGAAAAAAAAAAGTACTGCATTTATTTTAAAATGTGATATATGTATTTAAGTATGTATTTAAAGTATGTTTCAAAAACTCTGTTGAAGTTTATTATGCAATCTATGACATGAGAGAAAAGTTATGGTATTATTTTCACTGACATCATAGACTCTTCACAAACTCAAAGAGCACAAGAATTTATGAAATAAAATGAATAAACTTTCCTACACAAAAAATCTTTGAGAAACATGATCCAATGGCTTTCAAAATGAATGAAATCAAATGAGCTGTTAGATGATACAAATCCCTATGAAATGGCTAAGCTGTACCTATTATTTTGTTTAATTCATAAATTTAAATGTACAATGATGTAATAACATATTTTAAGAACGCATTAGGGTCTGATATATAATGCAGAGACAGAGAGAGATAATTTTGATAGACGGTTAAATGTCCTTTTACGTAAATGTCAGTTCCATTCTGACATTCAAATCCACAAATGGTAGTCATTAACCATTTTCCTTCTTCATAAAAAAGAAAAAATAAGAGTTTGCATTCAACTCAAAGTTGGATTACTTATGGCTCTTTCAAGATGGCCGACCAATGATGACGTCACGGAAAAAACAAAAAGGAGTAACAGGGATCAGTCCATTAGCAGTTTTGAATTAATTCCATTGATGTAAAATTTTATGACTGTACCATAAATGAAGGTAGGGTGCAGACATAACACATTTTAGAATTGTGAAAATATTTTGATAGTACACGGTGGTCAAAACCGGGATATATATCGTTTTTTTTTTACTAAGGTTAAGAAAAAGTTCAAAGATGAATAAGGAAATTAAATAGGGACTTACCAATTTATTTTATTGTAACAATATGACAGATGTAGATCTCAGCTATTTAGTTGTATAAAAACTTTGTTCAAAAATATTAAAATTTAAAAAAACTGACAGTAAATTTTGTGACTTCTCCTCAGGGGAAATCAAAAAATGTAGTCAAAGAAGTATGTTCTTGATAGAAAAATCAAAAAACAAACCCATATTATTATTTCGTTATACATTAAAATGTAATTTGTATAATATTTACAAAAAATGTTTTATTGACTCTCCGCAAAAAACAAATATATCTTTGTTAAAAATGAAAATAAAAATATTGGAAGGAGGGAAATGTACTCCATGGAACGCGCAAAAAACATTTCTTCATCTGACAATTTCCTTTAAAAATGTATGTTATAAAACTTATAACGCATTATTCAGCAATCAATAACAAATATAAAGGATACTTAACACATATTTTACCTAAAATTAGGTAATCATAATTAATACTTTTTTTGTATATCCAAGCAAAATTGCTTGAATTTACTAAATTTGCTAATTATGTATATTAGACTAAATATCCTGTTTTACGTCAATGAAAGTTTGAATAACAACTACAATATAAATATTCTAAGGTTTCCAGAATAATGAAAGGCAGTAGTCAAATCAAAAACTGTACATTAAAAAAAAAATCTGGAAACGTACAATTTAAACTATAGGGAGTATAAAAAAGGCTTCAAAAGTTTTGGAACCTCAAATCAAACCGTCATATATCCCGGTTTTTACCACATTGAGCACATTTCTGTGCCCTTTTAATCATAAAATCCACTTTTGAACCCCATGCAAGTCTCGAAGAGACTATTCCCAGAAACAACTAATTAGACTCGTCTAAGTATAACTATTTACTCGAATAGCTATCCATATAAATATTTTTCAAAATGACGTCATTCATTAAGGATCCGTTGATAACCTTAGTCCTTTTGTCAAGTGAAGTCAATGTGCCCAGTCTTACACATATCTACTTTTTTTACCCCCTAATGTTTTTCTTTCTCTATGGTTAGAATCCATTTTATTTGTATGTTAAATATATATATATATATATACAAACTCAAATGTTGGCTTTTGATAAAACAAAATATAAAATAAAGAAGGAGCAAGGAGTACAGAAACCTAATTTCAAAGTTTTTGAAGCATTATAAATATGCCTCCATTTTCTCTCAAATATAATATAAATATATATATATATATATTATATAAAGACAATTAATTATTTTTTTTCTCCCTTCACATTTCTTTCTTTTCTTTTCTTTGATTCTGGTTTTTTGGTTTCTTTATAAAAAGGAAACGTATTGTGTATAGATTTCAATTTATTTAATTTGTTTTAACATTTTTTGTTTTGTTAACATTTTAGTTTTTTTTTTCTTCTTTTTTTTCATTTTGATTGAAAAGATATTTAAGAGATGGAGAATCAATATTAATATTTTTAATAGTTCACTATGCCCCAGGACTCAAATATATAATATTGACAAAACCACTTTTTGATCCATGATTGGCCCTACCTACATACTTACTGCACATATATAATAATAATAATCTTTGAATTCATTTTCTTATAATTAATTATTTGAGACTTGAATGGAGATATTATTAATAAAATATTGATTTAGAAATGTTGAAGAATTTTTGACGCTAGTCTAGAAATTTAGCAATTTTATGATTGTTTAGTTATATATACATATATAAATATTAAAAAAAAGGTTCAAATTACCTGTAGAGAGAATCAAACTCTCTTTGAGCCAATCAACAGTTGCTGGAGGATTTGCTCTCACAACACATCGTATTTTATAGTCTGTATTGATAACGCCGTATTGTTCCAATGGAGCATCATCCCAAGTAATGCCAACTGGATAAAAAAAAAAAAGGTTTGTTATCAATGGCTGTTTTGGTCAAATATATATATATATATATGGATAATGATGCACTTACTATAAGTAGATATTTCCACATGAGCTGTGAGCTTCTCATTATTGGCATAAATGGCTGAGCATGTATATTTTCCCGAGTACTCCTCTCGAAGATGTTTGATGAATAAGGCCTTTGCTGGATCTCCGGGCAGCTCCTCAATGTAGATTCTAAAAAGATGAACAAGTTTGAGATTATTATTATTATTATTAATATTATTGTATGAAGGAGTCTTTTCTTGAGTGTTGCAAAATAGAATAATAAAGGTTATAAAAGTGTGTAAATTATAAATAAATAAACTTACATTAAATGCACGTTGTTTTATCGATAAAATCAAAATATATATATATATATATATAAAAAAAGACTGACAAAATGAAATGATATAACAAACCTTTCAAAAGGTTAAAGTCAGCAAATTAGAAATGCTCTAGTTGGTAAGTCGGTAGTTCTTGAAACGTTAACAAATTGTGGGATCATCAGTACATTTAGATATAGGAACTACACAATAAATAAATCCTGCCTAATGTGATCATTAAATATATATATTAAATTATTGCTAAATAAAAGCTAAAATGCCAATAGAATATCCTTTAAAAAGTTCATTTAGGGCTTTCAACTACTCCGAATGAGTCCTTTTAGATCTCTACCATTTTTTGAGACACACCCTAGATCTCATATTTTAAAATTGAAAAAATAACCTTTTTTTATATTCTTTTGTCAGCTGTCTATTTTTCTTTCTATATATTCTTGCACCAGATGAGTGCATTGAACGTTGATGGGTAGAACTCAACTTCTAGCTCATGTTAAGAGTAAAATAATTCCCTACATCCTACAGTTAAATCCAAAGAAGGGTCATTTGTATAAGAGTAAAATCCGGACACTTTTTCTCAGTAACACATAAAGTTTGCTTAAATTAATAATATATAATTATCTGTATCAGTGCAACATTTAATTTTATCATGCGATAATAATTCAAAAAAGATCTTATATAGAGCTATTCACAAATAGTTCACAAATATGACTAAGTAGTCTTGAATTATGAAAAAATAATTTAATTATAAACAAAATATGCCTAAAATTTAATTAAAAACGACGTAAATAAATATATACATAAGTATTACATATTTGATGTGGTCAGAAGACAAATAAACGACCAAGTTCCACAAACTTTTCACAAAAAATAATTCAAATTTTTCCTTAATTTACACAAAATATAAATTTTTAAGATTTCAAGGAATTGAATATTTATTCATGTGAACGTTTAGGTATATTCTACAAAAAAAAAAAAAAGAATGTAATGAATGAAAGGCCCAAATAAATTAGGTTAGCCTTCAAGACAAGTTTTGTGGAAAAAGTCAATTTAGAGTCATCTTTAAAAACAGTTCAAAGCAGAAAGGAGTAGTCAATGTTGCTTTGCTTTTTTATAAATATATGTATAGTGTAGGGAGTGATGGATTACTAACTATCAAACCATTGGATTTGGCATAGATTGATAACAATTGGGAGGTTCTTTTTTGTATATATGGTTACCCATATATATTTTCTATGTACACACGTTTTGTTTTTAATGATTTAAATATATGTATATGTGTTACATACATACCATATAATCCGCTCTGAATATTGCGAATGAAATTTTGTCAAATCATAAAGTAATGTAGCATAGGTATAATAACAAAAAAAATCGATTGTAAGCATTTGTTCAGAAAATCATTCATGTAGATTCATCCTTGTTTAATTGAATTCACTAATCAAATTCATGGGTTAACTTTAAGAAGAACGGACTTGGTTGTTTCAAACGCTATATGTATTGAACAAATAGATTTATCAGAGTTAAGACCGAAACTACTACCCAAGCCACTCATTTAAACTTACAAACACTCTAATTCCGCCTTTGTCATCTGCAATTCATATAAAATCCTTTTCTTTACCCCAAGGAAACTTTTCCTGGAGATATATTGTAATTAATAAATATAGAATGAAGTTTATGTGTATATATATATATATATTATCTGCTAAGTTCTCACGTATATTAATTCCTGCTCTTTCAAAGTCTTTTTTGCTCAAAAAGTAGATAGTAAATCCACATATTAGTGCAATAATACGATTAAATCAATTTTTTTAAATTTGATATTGTGTAGAGCGATTTTTAAGGATCGGAAAGTCTTTCTTCCAGATATTTGGTTCATAAACAGATAATTAGTTTCATAAAAACTTGTATATGACTAGGAATGTAAATAATATGCAAAATGCCGAGTGCGAGACTTTGTGGAGTTGGCTCTTCAAACATGTCTTTTTGTTTTCCAAAGCTGTTATCATTTTTCCTTTATTACTGAGGGGAGAACATCTACCTGATAGTAAAGATCTTCCATGAAGGAATACATGCATTAAGGTTAATAAAGCAAATAAAATGTAAACAAAAAGGGCTCAAGTCCTCGTATAATTATTATTAGTTAAAAATATATAATTTCCTGATATTCATTTCAGTTAATTTTCTGCCTCTCATCTATGTTATTATTTATTGTTGTATATATAATGAAGAATAGTAGCTTGTCGCTCAGTAAAACGTCATGACAGCTCAAGCTGCTTCACAACATTCATCAAATTGTCAGAGTTACCAGGTTGATTTTCTCTTTCTTTTTTTATTGCAAGCCCGATTTGCATATTATTTACATTCCTATATATGACAGATAAGTCCCTAGAACATAATTGTGTAAATACAAAAAAAAAATATTCCATGAATCAACCAAATTATACAAAATTGAATCAGAGTGTAACAACATACTCCTTAGTCAGAGTAAGTTCTTACCTTTGAAGAAGAAAAATTGAATTTAAAAGCAAGGCTCTATGATGAAGATACATCAAAATTTTATAATTTAAATATTTCAATTTAAATTACTGAGTTAAATATCAGGACAAATGAAGAGACATATATATCAATATAATTATCATTTCAAATATACCAACAGTCTTTGTTAGTTCATGAATTATTATTATTGACAGATTCAATCCATGTTCTAATTGACGTATTAAGTAAATAATGATATAATTCCACTTTATGATATTTATAAGTATAGTAGTAGTTATTATTATTGAATCGACAATAATTCATTATTGACAATTGATTTTTAAATAAGTTACATTCACTCTTTACACTTGATGTCACTCGCAAAAAAACAATAATAATAATGTATATTTTTGGAAGTATATGTAAAGAAAGTATCAAGAGGAGAAAAACTCTCTTAATGAAAGCCAATCAGACTGCATATGTGTATACCAAATAATATCTAAAAGGAAAATCGTTATTGAAAAGAATAATTATTATAGAAATAATTTGTCAGATTATGTATTTCATAAACACACCTTTTAAATATGATTTATATAGAGTTATATTTATGTATGTAGGTATTAAGTACATACGTATTAAGGACCAAAGAAGGGCATAAAATATAAAGAAATCCGAGCCAAGGAATGGACAACAACAAAATAAAAAGAACCTTTTCTGAACTTATTATCATAAAGAAGTGGCTACAAGAGCCAAGGATCCTGTCAGCACCACTTATGTGCACACCAATCTACTATTTACATATATAACATCTGTGTTGCAAATACTATCTATAAAGACAAAAAAGAACAGCCAAAGTAGTGATCATTTGAGAAGTTCCTTTCAAAGGCTCCTTTCAATCAATAAATCACTTATACAATTAAGAGATGAATAGTGTCTGTGTTATTTTTTTTTATGTGATAAAGAAAGAGAATAATAATAATAATAATAACAATAATATTAAATGGGAAGTTTTTTTTTTTTTTTCTAGTTTCCCCCCCCCCCCTAAAAATATAATAATAAAAAAAAAACTATTCATTTTATTGATTTATTTGTTCAAGAGGAAAAAGAAAACAGACAAAAAAAAAAACATCAGCAGCAAAGGAATGAAGATATATAAAATTTCATTTTATTTTACGGGAAATAGAATAATTCCCTTTCCTGTGCTCTATATTTGATATACCAATCATCTCATCTATGTAGGTTTATTATTGACTTGGTAAATAGAATTGTAATGTTTATTTACTAATTTAGCGAACAAAAATTCAACAACAGTTTTTGGTTGAAGATGCTTTGATTAGCTTTCTTTTCATAGATATATATATATATAGGCAAGTAAAAACAAACAAACATTGAATACTTACATACAATATATATATATATATATATATATATAAAAGAAAAAATCAAACTTAAAAGATGACTTTTCCATAGATAGTACATTGATAAGGCATTAAATACCCCCTTTGTCTTTTGTCTCCCACATTCCCATTACTTACATATATCATCATATTTTCCTGTAAGGGAATAAATAACAAAAGATCCGAACAAATGTATTTCAATTAGTGGTAAGCCGTCTCAATAATTACATATTTTTCCTATATCCTCCCCCCTTCTTCATAAGTTATACTTCTTTTTATAGCTCTTGACTTTTTTTTTTGTTGATATGTTTCATTAGTAAGGGTTATGGGAGAGACGAAAACAACAGCAATATACAACATGGCATGTAATGACTCGTTTTTGTTTATTTGAAATGGCTCAAATTCTGTCGTCAATTATCCTAAATGGATCTACTATATACTACATCAAAATTCATTTCTATGCAATGCACAGGTGCCAACGTTTTTTCCAATTTTAAAAACAGTTACAAAATTTTTACTAAATAAATAAATAATTTCAGAACATTAACTGTTGATTTTAGAAATGTTACTCAAATTAAAAATCGATGGGTCGGTTTCTTGAGGTAGATGTCATGTATCTCTCGAGAAATAAACCATAAAAATTTCAAAAATTTCATTCAAACTTTTTCTCTAAATTCCATTTATGTCATCATCATCATCATCATCTTAAGGCTCTACAGGGGTGAGATCTATAACTATACTTTAGATGAAAAAAAAAATATTTTTTTAACTGAAATTTGGGCAATTTAAGTTTTCAAAATCTGAATAATCTTATATTACATATTCAGCTGCCTTTTCGTTAAGTAGATTGTACAAAAAATATCTACAATATTCTTGCTTTACGTATCAAATGTTGATCTTTTGATTAGTCGTCATATCCGAGCTGGAAAATATCATTTTTGTCAAAAAGTGACGTGTTACACTCTTCATATTGGCTCACAATATGTATATACGTATAAATAGTGGACGGACCCTATGGAAAAATCAATTACATATGTAGAAAGTTCCATCCTATTCATTCTATTTCCATACTTTTTACATGCATATAACCCTTCAAACCTCTTTTCTTCAATATCTACATACATATTTGTTCTCTCATAGTTATCATCATAATACTTTATTCTCTGAAGGAGTTAAAGTCAAAAAAAAAAAAAAACTTTGTCAAATACCATTCAAGATTTTTGAAAAACAATCTACGTATTTTAAGACTGATAATTAATTCTAATTTCAAGGATTGTATATGAGGAACATTTCAAACAAAATGTTTTAAAATTGGTCAATAACTTAAGGGAGCACCTGGGAGAAAGAGCTTTCATATGTAGACCCATAAGGATCTATGCATGTAGTTAGACTCCTCTCCTTGGATCCCTTCCAACCTTAATTTACATCTTATATCTATATGTATATCTTCATGCACAAAGTACTTTCTTTAAGAATTGAGAGGAAAGTATGTATGTATGCAGTCTCTTTCATTTGTCTTTCCTTCTCTACCAAATCCATTGTGTCAACTTGCGTATCATTGAAAAGCTCCATCAATCGATTGATACTAACAATAAAGTTAATATATATATATATATACATACTTAGTAAGTGTAGGGATGAGATTATAGCACCTTCTATGGTATGTACAGCTTCTTTAACTATTTTCCAATGGGTAAAGAGAGTAAGTTTCATTCTCTACGTAAAAGGATTATGTACTCACATAAGCACATTGTAATTTGAAGGATAATGGTTGAAGTACCTCTTAAGGGGTAATGATATACCAACAGTGTGATTCGCTTATAATAATAATCCTATATTTTATATATAAGTAATCAAATCTTATAGATCGATAGTCTGTGAGTCAAACCTTTAGTACAAAACAAAAAAGCACAACACGATGATACTGCCTATACAGAGCTTTAATTACGATTCGAATCATATATTGGTTAGATGATTACGTTGCCCCCTCTTTTAAGAAAGGTTTATAGTAATCAGATATGGATCAAAGTTATTTGATCCATTTTGATGTCCTTAAAAAACTAAATACAATTTTTAAAGAAGTCAAAAAACGACATCAATAATAATTTTTCTCTAAAAAAGTGAAAGCCTTTATATTTATTAATTAAATACATTACACTAAAAATTCAAATATGGCGAATAGGACCATGTTTTCTGAAAGTTTTTTCATGACCCTTAATTAATATTTTTGATCCTGTTAATAAATATAATAATCAATGGAATTTTAAGTTTGGTATATGGCTTCACCGCATGCTGTCATTTGGGGTTAAAAAAACTAAAAACACTCATATAATAATAATCCCATGCGTGGTCATCAATAAAATAAAACTCATTGCACAACATGAAAATTATAGAATGTTATTTCTTAAAATCTTTGCAAATGATTCATTGCTTTGCTAGGGTATTGTGAGAAAAATTATAAATTGGCCGAAATGACTGGGCTTGAGCTATTCTTGTTCATATTTTTTTTTTTTTTTTGGTCAATTTGGTCAAAGGTTAATTGGAAGAAAAAAATAAATAAATAAAGAAGAAGAGAAAAAGTAGCCTTCAAAACTCCATATTGCACAAACAAAAGTCCTCATCTTTAAGTTAAAACAGGAAAATTGGTAGATGTGATTGTGGATTCGTCGTTTGCTTTGTCATTTTTTTATGAAGAAGTTTGTGGGTTTTTGAAGAGGAGCAAATCTTTCTAGCCTAGGTTTGAACTATGTACGTAAAGGGATACACAAAACATTTTCAAAAGATATAGTCACTGAATAAAAAGTCAAGGGAATTTTTGTAAGAATAAACATTCGATGCCGTCAATGCTTATACGTTTTTCTAGGACTATACAGTACTAGAGAAGTTCGTTTGAATATAAAGTAAAGTATCATTGACAGATAGTACTTTTTCAAAATCCAAAAGGGATCAGAATAAATACCACAGTACATATTATCATATGATTAACATCAATTGTGGGTCTCTCTTTTTCTTTTTCTTTTAAAGAAGATTTTTTTTTTAAAGAGCCTATACGTGGAGAAAAAAAAAATTCTTGCTTTTTTTATCTTTCTTTACATATTTTTATATGTGAAGTTTCCTCTAGAGAAATCAAGAGAGAATCGATAAGGAATAAGGACAAGTCTGTGAATACACAGTGATAAAAGAGAAAAAGAAGGAGAAAAAAAAAAAACGATAAATAGAAACCATGTGGGTCCATCCTGAGTTGGCTTTACATATTATTTGGGGAAAAAAAAAATTAAAGAAAGAAAGAACAGTGATAACAGTTCTATTTTTTTTTATTTTTTTTTTGACAGGTTTTTAAATAAAAAGTGAATTCTACTTTGAGTTTTGAGGTAAAAAATGACATCATGCTTCATGTGAATATTTTTTACTCTGCCCATATGTATAATAACAATATATTATCTATATATAAGAGAGAGAGACTCAATAATGTAATACATTTATTGATAGGGTAACCCTCTGGGTAGTAGACATTGATTTTGTATTATGATTAATGCAGTGTTTTATATTTAGATTGAAAATCAATAATGATATGATTTCTTCAATATTCACAAAATATCTATCTACATACTTTTCATCTTTATATGTATGTAAGCAAATGATAGGATCCTTGGAAAGAGAATCTGAGAGGCAATGCGCTCAATGCAACGTAAATTTTTATTCCCTTATGTATGTAAAAAAAAAAAAATTAAATACAATATATAATTAATTAGATTGCAAATTATATTTATCCGTGAAAATGACAATCCTTTGGGTGAGCATACATTTTCAAGGCAGATTTTGAATGTAGGTACACTCTGCATCATCATTTTAATCAACGATATTTTCTTGAATACATAGTTTGTACAAATTACAAATATATATATATGTGTATTTAGGATATAGTTAAACACGACATCCATTGGGTCAATTTTTCTCTTTCATTCTTAATTTTGTTGACTTTTTTGAGTTTCCTCCTCAAGTTGTAGAAGTTTGGAATTCAATTAGAACAAACCACTTTTTAAATAGCAAGGACAGAAGAGGTAATAAACTAAACTAGTTGCATTTATAAACAAGTATTCTAGTAGTAGTTGATTTCAGCTGATTAAAATTTAGAGTAGAGTTAATTGGAGAATAAGGATAGAGGAAAATGAATTGATCATGTAATGAAGATATTGTTTCAACATTCACTCGAAGGTCAGCAATCTACAATATGATGTACATTTATACAAAAATAAATCATAGTTGGGAGCTTTTTCTATTTATTGAACAATTGCTAAATTATAAGTTGTATAGTTTTTAGAGTAAAGTGTGGGGTAATTTATAATAAACTACGAGACAATCAGAAATGAGACTGGAGGGTATCATAGAAATTAAAGTGTGTTTTTTTGTTTGTTTTTTAAATACTGAGTTCACGGTCATTACCTTTTGTTAAAGGGAAAGTAATGAAAAAAAAAAAAGTTATCCTGTTACTGAGCATACTATTTAAATACATAATTCTAAAAAGTAATCTTTTTTTTTTTAAAAAAAAAAGGACACAAAAGAATAGTTTACATTCAATAGACATTATTTCCAGGAGAAGAATTGAGCAATATCCATTATTGAATTACCATAAATATTTTTAGAACATTATATATACAATTCTATTGGCATTTTCTAATATAAAAAAAAACTACAAAGTGACTAATTTGATCTTCTTATGCTACTATAAAATAGGAGTTGATTTTTTTTTGCATGCAAAGACTAGACTAGGATGTATGTATATAGGTTAAACTATAACTTTCATTAATTATAATAAATATTTTTTTTTTTGTTGTTGCAAACACACTCAAAAATGTATTATATGTAAAATATAAATTAATTAAAGAAATATACATTTTTGTTTTGATTAATTAATAAATTTCAAGACCAATAAATAAATAATAAATAAACATATAATTGAATGTAGAGAAAAACACAATTTATTTACCTTGCGCTGTAATTCCTGTAGAATATTAATCAAATTTGAGGGTTGGTTTTATGAAAAAAAGGATTTTGTTATTTTAGTGTATTTTTTTTAAATATGAAAATGAGGAGATGAAAAGGTGATTGGACAAGAGAGAGAGAGAGAGAGGGAGAGAGGGAAAAAAAAGTGTTAAAAAGAAAGAATACAATATTAAAAAAAAAGTACTTGGTGCAATAAAAAAGAAATCCTGAGACAAAAATTCTTGAACACCTTTTTGTCTAATGAAATAGAGCACAAAATATATATATGTACCGTGCCAAAAGGTGACAAGGATCCTTTTCCTTCAAAATCAATTGTGCTTTAATTAGTATATAGTAAGTATATTGTGCAAATTTCAGCCACCTAAGTGCAAAATGCATGAATTTGTCCTGATCAAGCAATAATTAATTGAAGAAACAATGAAAAAGGAAAAAAAAAAACCAAAAAAAAACCACATTTTCCTTTGTCAGTTCATATGAATTTATCTCTTTATTTGGACTTTTGAGGAAATTGAGTCTTTGTAATACATAGTCTTAGTGGGTAGATAAATGAGCACTTACTTGTCTCCTTCTGGAACGGGTTGACCATCAGGTCCCAACCATTTGAGATCCCGTATGAGCTCCGGATTTTGTACATTGGCTTTACAGGTTATGAAAAGGTTTTTTCCGACGGGTCTTAATTGCTTTCCCGTTGGAAATATTGTTAAATGATTAGCAAAAACTTCTGAAAAAGAAAAGTGAAAATAAATACATGGGTTGTCATATGTGTGTAAAAAATACATAGACACACACACACACAAAACAAAAAATAAGAAAAACTCTCGAACAAACACTGTTTAATCCTATAAAATCTTCTTTTTTTTTTTACTATATGTATTAGGCAATGCAAATCTTTGAGCTTAAATAAAATATAATATGTATTTATTTCTCCTATTTTGCTCCTCCTTACTAAAATTTTAAAAGACATGAAGGTGACATTAGGTAATCCTTTTTTTATACGTTTAATTCCTATTTACATTTTAAGATAAGATATCACAAAATAAGGACGTCTTCTTTTGTTATATGTACTTAGAACTTCTTTTTTTTTCTTTCAAAAAAGTACCCTTTTTTCATTGAAGGCAACGTACATTCAATAAGAATAAATAATTTTTTACGATATAGCACCACAAAAGGATATAATTTCTAATATTTACAACCCTTTCATTCGAAATTCACTTTAAATTCAAACTTTACTCAACAATATTTTTTAGAATGAGTCTTTAAATTACTTAATATTTAAACGCCCAGTGTCTTTTATTAATCCTCAATTAATCATATTTTACTTGGCAATCAATGTATGTGTAATTTAAGAATGTACCTAAGTAAATTAATTATTATTTTATCTTTCATTCGCAGGAAGTGCAAATTCAGGCATGAAATCCAAGACATCAGTGAATAAAATCCAAGACATCAGTGAATAAAATCCAAGACATCAGTGAATAAAATCCAAGACATCAGTGAATAAAATCCAATTGTGTTGTCTAGGAATGCACAATTTAAAAATTATCAAGACAAAAAGTTATAATAGGATGTCTCAAAATCTGGACAGATGAACTGATTTACTCTTGTGACTACAAAAATTATACAATGGCTAGAGTGCTTTTATGTGCTTATTTATAATGGAAAGTCACAGATTAATTTTGAATTAAAAATTGGTCGATTAATAATTAATTTTTCGGTTTTTTTTATTCCAAAAAAAAAAAAAAAATATTCCACTCCGATAAAAAATAAAATATTTAAATAATGCAGATATTCAAGCATTTCATTGGTTTTAAATGAATAAATTATGCCTGCTTCTTAGAAAAGCAGTATTGATAAAAAGTCAAGAAACAGTATAAAAAAAATTTGGATGTCTATTCTTAGTTGTGTTAATAATGCATTACACACAAATCTCCAATTCATTTTTTTCTGTTTCAAGTTCAACATTGGAGCATAGCCCCATTTTGTTATGCATTTATATATATATATATATATATATATATATATATATATATATATGCATTTCAACACCTATGTATTTCAAAGGATTTTTATCGAAATATAATGTCAATTTCAATACTGGAGTTATATTTTATATTAATTCTTAAAAATAGTAATGTAAACGTCAAAAACCTTCCAAGTGGATAAAATAACCCTTCACACTTTTTTTATATAAAAACAAAAAGAGATTGATTTGAGGTTTAGTGACTAAGGTAGCTTTCATTTATAAGAGAAATTATACAATTCTAAGGCATTTAAGCTCGAATGTTATGGATTTTTTTAAAATCAATGCTGATTTAATTTGGTTGAGAACCAAACCTATAACTGATCAATCGATCAACTTTTGACTTTAATAATTTTTTTAATTTTAATGCCGATTACAGATTATTCTCAAAAATCCAATGATTTTCCAATATATATATATATTAGTTGAGCTCAACTAATGAGTTTATTTAAGTAGATGTATTGAATATGTTTCCCTTTTCGTAAAACAAAAACTAACTTGAGATTGATGGTATTTAATTAATGATAAAATTAATAAATCATATCTTACCAATATAAATTTTTTAATTAAATATGCACTTTTCTCCCTAAAGATATTATAGTTCAAGTGTGTTCAATTATGAAGGAATATTGATTTAATGGGTACTTTTGTAATATCAAAACCTTACTGGAGACTCGAGTAGGTATTACCTCCCAAGTTACAATAAATAAAAAACCCATAGTTTAAGGATTTAAATTTACATCTATGTTTTTTATTTATTTTTGTTGTTCCTTTTCAAGGAATAATTTTGACATTGACACTTCTTCATCTTGAGTAATTTTAAATATACTTTTGTATAGAAATATATATATTTATATATATATATATATGTAGGTATATAAAAAAACCTCTCAATTTGATCTTGATATAAAATGTAAAGCGAAAATAGAGATGTGTAATTTGTATTTATTTGATATATATGTACAGGGTGAGTCACGGGAAACGGATGTTTTTAGAACGCCCCTTGCTCTTAAAGGATAAGTGATAAAAAAGTGAGGAAGGTAGTCTTTAAAACCGCCTAAGATGCCATTTAGTTTGTTGTTATTTGTTTATCTTTTACGTTAAGTTTTGTACTTGTTAATCATTACTTTTGAATTGCTTTTCTATTCAGATTTACTTTAAATTTTGACTTACTTTCCCTCATGATATCGTGGAATCTAGAACACCGTGTGTTTGTTTATGACACCTACGTGAAAAATAATGAATCAGTGACAGAAACCCAACGTCGCTTTAAGCGAAGATTCGACATCGGTCGTCACGGTAATGTACCAAGCCGCAATTCCATTCTTAGATGGGTTAATGCACTAAGAACAACTGGTTCGTTATTGAAAACCAAACCACCCGGCCCTGCCAGAACCGCCAAAACACCAAGAAATGTGGATCGAGTGAGAGAAGCAACCACCCGAAGCCCTAGGCGCTCTGCTAGGCGACACTCTGCAGAACTGGGAAAAAGTCAGAGCACTATGCAGCGAATCTTAGTTTTTCGATCCTAAATATTCCATAATAGCATAGTTTAATGAATGCTTTTATGTATGATAATAATTTTTTTTTTAAATATTTACAGAGTTTTGTCTTCTTTAAAAACATCCGTTTCCCGTGACTCACCCTGTATAAGAAGTGAAAATTTTTCATCTTGTACTCATTCTTCCTTTAACTTTTAATAGTTGATTTAAAGATAGATTCCGCTGCTTTGGGTCGTCTAACGTTCCCACATATATGTACTTATACCATCTATGCACAACGTACATTAGATGTACTGAATAACAAAATGACTTTTAATGTGGTAGTAGTAATAGGAGATTAAGAATATATTTGTATTAGTATTTTTGGTTTTGCAAATCCATTAAAAGACATTTATGTACAAATGCATACAGGTATAAAGGGATAAAAGTCTCTTGCCCAAAAATGAAAGTACCTAAATAATTTTACCTCCCCCTGCTTACAGCATTATATTTATAATAATTCAAAGACTACTCCGCAAAATTTTATACTAATTTTCTTTCATCATGTTTCTAAAAACGTATAATATATACCATAAAATTTCTCTCCTCAAACATCAAACAAGCTAAACCCATGAAATTCAATTGTAAAGTATAATGAGAAGTATGTGTTAAAAAAAACCCCATACTTTTTTTTACTAACCTTTTCTTTGAGCTATTAGATAAAAACTAATTTTGAGGAGTAAGTTTTTGAAGGAACGTTATTTGTGTTATAATGGGAGTTTATTTTTCATTGTTTTTGCTAGTGTAGCTTATATTATTTGAATTATTGATTATTTTATTATCATTCAATGTAATTTATTAAAATTCTAAGCTCACTCATTGAGGATATATGTATATTTAAGAAAGTACCACGTTCAGGTCAAAGTGTAGCATTTGTTCACTTACTGTTTATTCTTTTGGATTATTATTTTATATCTACAAGGCTTGTACTAGAGATAATTGGAGAGGTCATTCATTCACCCTTCAATATATGTATAGCACTAATCAGTGACGACAATAAAAATATTCTTTCAGTCTATTTTTCTTAATTTCATACTCAAAGACGATAGTTTTTTTAACTGCTGCAAACATTCTCAGCATCGTTGTAAAAACATTTGACATTTAAATGCAATTCGTGAAAAGAACCAATTAATGGCTGATGAATATTCTATAAATAAATGCAATCGATAACAAACAGACGATGTAAGTATTTTGTGTTATATTTAGATGCATCTAACTGAAACCTGCTCAGAGTAATTGAGCTATACGCAAAAAAATGTCGCAGCTATCTCTTGGCTATTATTTTTCTTTTTCTTTATTTTTCATTTTTTTTTGGTACATAGAGACTATGTATAATATCATGCACACCCTGTATGCCCATGCAGTATGCATATACCTACGTATATATGCCTTCATTTCTATATTTTATGTAAATACATATATTATAATTTTTGTCTCTTTCTTAACAAAATAAAAAATGTATTTAAATTCTAGTTCAAGACATTTATTAATGTCACAATACCCAAAAGAGAGACAAGAATAACAACATTTTTTAAGCTAAATGACTTGGAAAATACAAATAAATAAAGAATTCTTTATTATTACAAAATGCTTTCTACAAAGACAATTGCTTGTTGAACTATTATTGTTATTATTATTATTATTTTCTTGGGTTTGTTCTTGAAGGAATCTTTCGGATAAATTAAAATTTTAATTTAAATGAAATTAAAAAAAAACTTTATATGAAGAACTAAAACATAAATTAAAAAACTAAGGGAAAGATCTTTTTTTGAAAGGTTCAAACATACAGTACTGACAAACTTAATATCTTCGGAGTCCTCCTCCCTACACATTTTACACACTTGAATACATAGTCACTTTACTCTGGAGTATAAAAAGTTAGATATAAAACTTTATTTTACTCCTCAAACAATTAATTAATTCTACAAATATAATGCTCAAGAACCATTACCTATATACTTAAGAACATATTGGGGGGTCTTGAGCAAGGAGTAACAAGAAGTGTAATATCTGTGATTACTTTGAAAAATGAGTCACTAAAGTTTTCAAAATCCAGACTTTGGGTCTATTAGAGGAGTTTTCTGTTTAGGGAGGGTTTTTTTTTTGTTTTTTGTTTTAGGCATCCATGAAAAAATGGGTATTTTTGAGTTAAAATCTTAACATTTACAGACGTTTTAAACCCCCAAACATTTACTCTTTTATTGAATCCAGTAAAAAGCTGTTCATTAAATGAATATGAAAAAGGAAGAAAAATAGTGGAAAATATCATTTCCAACGTCATTTGAAGAAGCAGCATACAAATGGAACGTTTCTCAAATATTTTAGATTTTTGAATTTAAGATACACACTATTGTTTTTGTTTTTTTGGTATTTCAAAAAAAAAAAAAAATTAAAACCTATGCAATCATCAAATGATGATATTTTGCCTACATTTTAAAAATTGAAAATGGGCATTTTGGATCAAAATTCCCCATTTTTTTTTGTTTTTTAATCTTTCATGTCTCAACTCCAAATAAACAAACTGTGTAACTAAAATCCAATATGTTCTTAAGACTCAAGGAACCAGAGGGTCAATTTTTTAAAAGTGGACAACTTGTGAAATATCTCTGGCCTTATGACCCAGAAATTATCAAAATTATTTCTCTTGTTATATATCAAAGGATATAAATATATGAAAGTTATAGTTATCTTTTCTCCTACATTACTTTTTTGCGAAAGTTGATGTAATATTATATGTATGTATGTACGTAAATAGAAAATAAAAGTTGTATGGTCCAAAGTTGGTTGTTATTTTTTACTTTTACAAAGAAAAACAATCAATGTTAATACTATATCACATAATATGAAAAAACACGAAGCAGTTAATGTTGAGAATGTCACTAACTTTCTTTTTGGGTTGATTTATTTCGTTTCTAATGGCAAAATAATAGTAAGCCAGAAACAAGATCAAATCTATATCTGTTTAGCAAAGAAATTTTTATAAAAAAACATAAATAACAATTTTTAGGACTTAAAAGACAAAAAATAATTTATGCATAATAAATATTCATAAAAGATAGGGAAAATGTAATTAAATGTTTAGAAATAGATGGAGCCATATCTAGTCTATTTCAAGTATCATTAAAATACTTTCAGTATTAAATGCCAATTCACCATTTCAATGTATTTTTTGACAACGGTTGCTGCTTTCGATTATCTTGATTCTTTCTTATCGTTGATCTATTGAAATCAAATTACATTTTGCACAGTGTGAACATAAGACTTCATTACTAAACATTGAATTAAAGAATTTTCTGTGATGTCATGATTTTTGAAGTTGGCCGTACCGGAAGTATCAATAACATAAGTTGATTCGAATAAACTCCATTTTAATGAAAGAAAATTTGGATGTCAGCATGGATATGACCTCGGTATAACATTTGACATTTCAAACTTAAATAGAACGAAGGCCAAAGGTCGGATTGAGTTAAAACTTTTTGAAGAAGGTTTGTTGGCATAAAATGTGTCGTTTAATCTTTTAAAATTTTAAAAAAAAGCTATTCCTTCATGGAGAAAAGGCCATTTGAATGCTAAAAGAATTATATTTTGGCCGGTATTGAGGGACCCACAAACAAGAAGATTCTGTTGAAACTCAACCGGAAATACTTAGGAAACACAGTAAGGAAATTTCAAAATGAAGAATAAATTGCCTTGTTTAATGGATAAGGTCAAGAATTAGAGTCATTTTAAGATTCTTAGACTCTTTAAAAGTTTTTAATGACAGGACTTGAGAACTTTAAGGTCAGGAAGGAAATATGGTCCAATTTCATGCACAGCAACACTTCTTGTTGGGCATAACATCACTTTGGAGCATAACTATAGGCTCGATTTCACAGTCTTATAGCGGGAGCTTCAGTTATCAATGAATGACTGATCTCTTGGACATAATTTTCCAGCAGATTTAGTTTTAGCAGAAAGAATATTTAACGTGGCTGATAATAATAATTACTAGGAATGTAAATAATATGCAAAATGCCGCGTGCGATACTTTGTGAAGTTGGCACTTTTAACAATACTTTTTGTTTTCCAAAGCTGTTATCATTTTTCCTTTATTACTGGGGGGAAAACATCTACTTGATAGTAAAGAACGATCTCGCATGAAGGAATACATGCATTAAGGTTAATAAAGCAAATAAAATGTAAACAAAAAAGGGCTCAAGTCCTCGTATAATTATTATTAGTTAAAAATATATAATTTCCTCACATTGATTTCAGTAAATTTTCTGCTTATTTATTATTGATGTCTTCATTTGTATACATATATAATGGAGAATAGCAGCTTGTAGAGCTGTAAAACGTCATGACAGCTCAAGCTTCTTCCCTCTCAACATTCATCAAATTGTCAGAGTGGCCAGGTTGATTTTCCCTTTCTTTGATTATTACAAGCCCGATTTCATATTATTTACATTCCTAACAATTACTTCTCCAAGGGTAAATCAATAGATTTTGATTGATTCTACATGTAGGTGTTTAAATGAATAAATGCCCTATTAGATGCTCGAAATGTCTTTCACTTTTAATTTATTTTATCCTTGACATCAAGTGAATCTTTATTCTACTGTATTATATTCAGGTATTTATTTCTTTTAAAAGCACGTTAGACGAAGCTTCCATAACTTGTTGCTTTTTAAAACTTGTCATTTCATTTAATAACTAAACATAAGTTCATAGACTACATCAACATGACATCGCTTTTGTTACCATGATGGGCATAGAACAATAATAATAATTTATCTTCTCCTTTTGTTTTTTTCTGTGACGTCTGAGAAAATGCTCTTTAGGAAGATCAACAGGTTGGAAGGAATGGCGTAGCCACAAAATATATATTACTAATTTTAGACCTTCTCCGAGGAAAAGTTGAGATATACAAATAAAATTCCTACTTGATGAATGTTGATTCGTTTCGGATATTCCTTAGAATTAGCTCTTGTCAAACTGTGAATATATTTCTAAGTAATGTAATGAAGAAGAGTGAGAGTTCTACAATGTTTAAGGAAAGGAGGGGTATTATAGATGAATATGAAGATTGCCAAGTGTGAATCCATACTCTTAAACACATCCTTTCATATTGTCAAATTTCTTTTAAATTGTGCAGTAAAATGTATGTAGATTTTTAAGGATATGTAAATGATAATATGGATTCTATTGGGAGAAAATGGGAGCAACAATTATTTTTTGCTCCTTCCTTTACATATAAACGATGGGCTGTACAAAATATGTACATACGCATACATAAATTCAAAGTTTGAAAATATTTCACGGCATAAATCTACATTTTAGTGAGAGAGAAACACGCCTATGAACAAACGTATGCACATATCTTAGTCAAAACCCATTATTTCTTGAGCAAGGGAAATATACATACACACACATACACATACAAATAAAAGAAAAGAAAAGAAAAGACCCTATAAACGACTCAAAATCAATTGGCATAAATTTAAAATATTATCATCTTTTTATAGCCTTTGGAACAATTTATTTGATATTGACTTGGAGATAAATTCAATTTCATTTTCTTTTTTTTTTTTTAGATAGAGAATATGATGATAATAGGCGAGCAGGCTCAAATTATTAATAAATTATAATTTGAATAATGTGTAAAAATAGTTTTTCAAATGGAAGGATCTAGTAAAAGCATCTATGCACATTGTGTTAGATGTGTATAGAAACATATGTAGTTGTGACTCTCTCCTAAGGAACGTGAACGTAAATCTTAAGGAACACAAAAGTTATTTGAAGGAGTAAACAAAGAAAGCCTAGCCTGGAAGGGATGTCAGTCAAAGAACGTGTGCCTAATATCATTATTAGAGAGAGAGAGAACGAAAAGGTACAAAAGTTTTTTTTTTTTTGCTTTTTTTCTCCTATAATCATAATATATAAAAGAAAGACATTTTTGTAATGTGACTTTTTCTTTTTTTGGTAAGGTTATGTTAAGAAATCTTTTATTATTACTTCTTTTTTCTTTATTTCAAATCTACAATATGTCAAAGACATCAAATATTCTAGAGCAGGATTTGATCTGTTGTACATCTCGCAACCTTTCCTCTAAAAAGAAGGGAGGGGAAATCTGGCTCAAAATAAAGGGGTAGTTGACGAATTTCGTCATTCCACTCAACTGTTTTTACTCTACTTACTACTATGAGCAAAAAATGGCGGTAAATTTGAATTTAATTTTGTTTTTAAATTGGCCCATCCTCTCACTCACATTTGTGACAAATTACACGTCAAAATATTCATGTTTCTTTGAGATACGCGTCGTCCTTTTCTGAACAGATTCTAATGCAATCTTTCGGTTTTTTTGAAATATCTGAAAGATAATGACTGATTTTATATTTTAATAGCCTATCTAAACTCAGTAATAATGGGCTTAATATAAATTTAGTAACTGTTTTTGGCATTTGTGCATTGCATTAGACTACTTTGAGGGGAGAGGGGGAGATGATGAGATGAATTTTGATGATTAAAAAAATATTTTTTGATTCCCGATATTTTTTGCGCATAACAAGATTTAATTTGAGTTTAATAAATCAATTATAAGAAGAAATGCTATTATTTAAAAAGGCCTCTACAAACCATGAAGTATGTTAGTATATGTACATCATTTTGAATTAATTAATTTTAAATGATTTGTGAAATATGGATTGCTGTTTTAGAAAGGCATGCATTTAATTTTATTACCTATAAGTACACACGTTTATTTATATACATAGAGCCTAGTGATGATGTACCGAGCATCTATGGATATCCCTGAATCATTTGATTTTTTTAAATATTTGAATCTCCAAGTTTTAAATGTTGCATGTATTTTTTAGATTTGAATATATCCCTTACGCATATCTACATACTTTGGATGAACTCTATATGCTAGAAGCAGAAGCCATTAATTTCTTCAATGATGAATTATGATTATGATTATCAACATTTCTGGTTAGGGATACAAAAAAAAAAAAAAAAAAAAAGGTAACTTTAAATTAATTAGAAACCATTTTTTTTTTTTTCATTTTAACTTTATATCAAATAATTATTTCATAATGAGTTGTTATTTCGAGGGAAGGGGGAGGAGATGCTTGTGGTTTTGACAATGTTTGTTTGTTTCTTTGTTTTGTTTGTTATTTGAGTTACATAAATATTTAATTTTAATTAATTATAATTGCTTTAGCAAATAATAGTTGACAAACGAATCTATTATCTCTATGAAAATAACCCTTAGGAAATACCCACACAAAAAAGTCTTTACTTTTTTTTATCTCTCTAAAATGGTGTTTTTTCATTCTTTCTCTTTGGTTGTTGAAATTTGAATACAAATAATGCAATTTATGAGCAAATATCTGTAGAATATGTATAAACACAGATGTTTTCAATTTATGTACATACGCACAGCTTTGTAGTTTGAAAGAACTTTCTCAATATTCAATCACATAAAGTTTATCTATATCTAAATTAAAATTATATGATATCTTTTTTGAAAGTTGATGCACAATTCGTCAATTTGATCTCTCTTTTTTTCTTCTTCCTTAGTTTTTGATATTTTACCCATGTATTTAATAATTACTATAATAATGTATATACACAGTGCAAAAACATTATATTTATTTCAAGTCAAGCTCTAATTTGAAATGTCAAGAGCATGTGAGAAAAAGAAGATATTTCATTACAAATCCAAAGGCTTTTTCCCCTTAATTAAAGCCATCATTCTGTCTCGTTTGTGTAAATCTCCCAACCTATGTGTGTATGTATTTATTATACATGAACTCTACAGGAACAAATGCACTAAAGTATTATTAATTGCTGCCTAATTATACATTATAAGGGTATATGCTCTAAGTGCTTCATAATTGTTTCATCTCTCGTGCTAAAAACCTTCTTTCCCTAATGAATAGAATTCGTAATTTGCAATGCCATTTTTAAATTATATACCTACATAAAAGGGAAGGCGAAATTCTCATTAATTTTTCATTATGTGTGTATACGTCCCATGAGCCAATAATCGAGTCTAAAATAAACCTGAGGAATAACTTTTGAGTCGATAAATAAATAGACTATTTCTGATGAAATATAGGGAAAGGTTAGTGCATTCAAATTTAAGAGTGGTTTGATCGACTGAGAGTTAACTGGGAGGAGGAGTGGAATTACATATGTATTTTTAATATTTAGAAAAGGGTTTTTTCGAACAAATTAATTGCAACTCAACCTTTCTATATGTATATATATATATATATATATATATATATATATTTAACATTTTATAAATTTATTATTCCTTAGGCTGATTTTCATAGTTAAGAGGTAATTTACTGTTCATGAATTAATATAATTATAATAACAGAAAAGAGATTTCAAAATGTACGTAGATTAGATTGTAGACAGAATAATCGGAATACTGGGGTTTAAATTTCATGTTGAACGGTATTTACATGGTAGGTCATGAAATTTCTTTTGTTAAGGAATTATTATCACCATAAAAATTCACGGTTTGTGCTCGGGCCATGGGTTTGTTTGAGTCAGAAATTGTGAGTATTGACGTTTTTCAAATATTCTATAACCCCGTTTATTTTGGCAAATCGGCTCAATTCTTGTGAGTCGTGTTCATATGTCCTCCTCTTCATCGAATTGAGAGAGACGTATATTGAATACTCAAGATCGAACCGGTCTTTGTGAATTCGAACCGGGGAAATCGATTCTTCTCAAGAGTGGCAAGCTCTGATGGAGATTATTTCGAGTGTTTAAACTAGCAAAGTTATATTATTAGTAATAGTATTCTGAAGAGAAACACATCATCACCAGCTGTTTACAGGTTTATGTAACCGTTTTCAGATAGCATGCTACTCTACATGCTAAATGCATGAGTTAGTAAAACTAGCCGATGGCAAAAATACATTCTTATTCTTATTTTAAAGATTCAAATGTTATCAGCCATATTTTTATGACATTATCTTAGGTATACGCTCACTGGGACTCCTGTAATTTTCACATCTCTAGCTATCGTTTTTTGATATCGTTTTTTTTTTTTTTTTTTTCATATTTTGCAGGTCCATTTGTCAATGGATATTCTTACAACCATAATTCTATATTTACGAATCAAATATTTGTACATGCGTACAAATAATGAATTATATATTAGATCTATGTATATCTATGAAATGAGACTTTGAGCTATTTGGAAACAGATGTCGTTAGGAGTATTTATAAACCGTCTCAAAAGTCTTATTTTATTCGTCTGTCATTTGGCAACAATATTCAGTCCATTGTTTGTGAAGTTACATACAACAACGCTTTTTTGTTCCTTCTTAAAAATGTCGAATTTCGTGCCTTCAAACTACGATTGCCGGACTTTGTTGATTTTATGTTATCATTTGAAGAAAGAAAAACGCTTATCAAGCACATCAAATGCTTGTTAAAACCCAGTGAAACAGTTGACAGTACCCACTACCAACGACAATTGGCCAATTTGAACAACGCTATACGCCAAAAATGCCCAGAATATTCCAATCGGCATCATCAAGTAATTTTTCTTGATGACCGCCACATCGAACAAGAACGATCCGGGAATTGGTGGAGACGTACGACTGGGAACTGTTGGTACATGTGGCTTACTCACCAGATTTGGTGTCATCATATTATTACTTGATTGCATCGATGGGTCACGTAGAAGCCAAAAAATGGCTCGATGATTTGCTTCTCGCCAAAGACAGCCAATTTTTTTGGCGCATCATCAACAAATCCAGGAATGTGTAACTAGTAGCTATGGCTGTCATTTTGAAGATTATATTTGCCACCATTTTATAAACGTTAATAAACATTAGAAATTGACACATAAAGTCTCATTTCATAGGTATAGACTTGATATGTATGGAATATTTCCTTTTTGAGCAGTCTTTCACATGAGTACAGATATCTGCAATTCCATAAACATATATTCCTTCCTTCAAAAATAACTTTCCCCTAAGAATAAATAATTGTAAATATGGAATAATAAATCCCTTATTGTACATATATCAAGATCCTGTTTTTTATGAAATATTTCATTTCTCTGTGCCTATCAATATACATAATTGATGCTTACCTGTAAAATAAGATAGAAAGTATATTTAAAAAAAAAATGAAAATAGGTTATGAGAAATAAATATGAAAGGAGGGGGCCCCCCCTCCTTTCATATTTATTTAGGACCTAAAACCCCCCCCCCAAAAAAAAAAATGATATACCCATAAATCAATCCTTCTAAATATACAAAATAAATAAATAAATATTTTCTGAGCTCTGTAATTAATTATTGTATTAATGCAGAATGATTTTTCTACGTATATATATAAATATAAAATATTTGCAAAGTACTATTCTTTATTGATTTTTTTTATTTATTACAATAAAATATATGTATCATGTTATAGCATCATATTCAGTTCAAAAGAAAATGTTCCTCATTCAATAAATCTATTGTTAATTTAATATATTAATACATATACATTATTATTAATTAAAAAAGCAAACAAAACATTCATTTTTCTTTTCTTAAAGGAACATTTAAAAAGTTTTTTTTTTGTTTTTTTTTTGCTATCAAATGTATTTTTCAAACTGTCAAACTTATATTATCCTTAATCAAATTAATTCATATGTACATAGATATAAAATACATGTAAGGATCCTGAATGACAATTTATTTGTATTCAAGGTATATGCAATTATTAGTATTTTGAATTTTTGTTAATATCGTTTCCAGACCTCTGATAGGATTTAAAAAAACCCATTATTTTGGTGGTTTTTTTTTTTTTTTCAATAAGTCAATATTGAATCTGGAAAGGTTTTGATTGGGTAATCCATTAAGGACTATAAATACCAAAAAAAAATATTATATGTATCTCTATAAACTAAACACTAAGTAAAAAGAGTACAAATGCAATTATGATTTAGATTGGATCTCGTAATTTTTCCTTCATAGCGTACCTCTAAAATCCAACATATTATTACTTTTTACACTTATCAGGCCTAAATAAAAAAAGTTGTATGCAATTCATATACTTTTACCTTAAAAATTAAAGCTTTAGAATTATGCAGAGTACATAAATATCCTAAATACGAATAAAGAGCTCCAAAGGGCACTTTTAGAATGTAATTCATTGCAATTAAATGGAATTAAAATGTCCAATTGTTCATTCTTTTATTGAGTAAATTTAAAATGAAAGCTTTAAATTATCCTTTCTTGTGATATAGCTTAAATTTGCTACATTTTTTTCGTTTTGCTACCCTTATTTCTGACATTTATTAAATTTGAATATGTTTTTACATGTATATTTGTGTTCCTTTCCCATTAAAAAATGGTTTTTATCTCTATTCTTTGGCATGAAAAAAACCAAGATAGTATCAGCCAACAATTTCCAGATTTATATTATTAATCTGGACACTAAAAAAAAGAGAAAAATTTGCACTAAATTTTGCTTAATTTTTTTTTCTTCTTCTACGGAAGTTTACCCTATGATGCGCGGAATATTCATCCAATAAGCATTCAATCTCGTACAATTCTTCAAATAATATTTGAAGAACTGCACTTCTATTAAATGTAGGAATGCCAATTACTATACCTTGAATGTACTCTAGCTGGATATTTTTATAATATTTAACCTCAATTTACACATGTTAAAGAGAGTTAACCCTCGTATTATCCTCAAATATTACTAACACATTTTACCCTTGGGGTCAATTTGACCCCAGTATGTATATTTGCCTCCAGAAAATGATTTACAGAAAATTGTTTCCCCCCATTATGTATCAACTCAAAAGCATCAACTCGGCACCTGCAGGTGTGGGGATGTTTGGTCACACACACAGACAGACAAGTTTTACAACGCTAAAACAGCTTGGGGTCAAATTGATCTCAGAGGAACACCGATACGTGGAATATGCGTTCAGCACATTGAAAAAATATTATCATGATAATTTTACGCTTAATCAGTTGTCGTCATCAAATTAGGAAAAGTCATGAAATATGGAGCAAAAAAAGCCAACCATTGTTTTTTGAATGATAAACATTGATTGGGGTCAAATTGACCCCAAGGATAATAGGAGGGTTAATGGAAAAAATTTAGTAAATAGAATTGTAGAGCAGTTAACGAAGAAGTGTGCTATGTTATTAACTTTTTTTTTTGACAAAATCCCTTCCACGCTCTGTTCTTATTGACATTACAACACATACGTAGTAGTCAATAGGCACAAAAAAGGATGTCAAGTCAAATAACTCACACACTGTAATTCATGATGAATTACATTCCTTGCTGTGAATGCGATAATAATAATTATTTACAATAATAAAAGAAAGGATTTGGTGAAGCATAATCAAACAATGGTACACAGTATTAACCTCATTAACCCTATACAAATTCCGTAAAAATAAAAACATCAATATTTATAATTTATAAATTATAATTAATTGTTTTACGATCTCAATACACAAAGAAACTCATTACACATCCTCCCATAATGAACAAGAACATTAGCTCTCTTCCTATGATTTATGGACCCCATAAAATCCCCATTAAAGTAGGAAATGATAGACATGACTTTACATTTGCAAATGCATATTTTTTTTGTCAAATTAGATCATCCTTTATAGACAAAATAGGAACATTTCCTCCTTCATACTATTTACACATATTAATAAAATGATATTTATTGATAATAATGACTACGATGAGGCCTTTTCTTGTACGTATTGGAAAATAACATTGGGGTCATAATTTTCAAAGAATCTTTTATTTTTCTTTAAAAAAAGAAATCGGGGGGGGGGGGGGAACTTATAAAAAAGCAAAGCCTTATTGAATCTCAAGACTTTTAGAATAACAAAAAGTTTTTTTTATTATTACTTTTTTTTTCTTAGAGCATACCTCTTTTTTCTTTCCAAAAACTATATTTGTTGATAGCAATATTACTTCCAAACAATAAGTTTAAAAAATATATATTTAGGATATTGACAAAAAAAAAACACGATTTCATTTTTGTTAAAAGTATTATTGATTTAAAAGTCAACTATATCCTCAGTCTCTGCTTTTTTGGCATGTTAATACTTGAGTAAAGTACAACAGAGATAAGACTTGTATCAACAATCTATTTAAGCAACAAATCCTTATATTTCGTTGAAAATTGTGAGTTTTTATTCAAAAAAATAATCAAAAGTAGGAAATGTTTGTAGTTTATTACTTACTGGCGTGTTTCCAAAACTGAGTACTTGCAACAACTTTTCCTTTAGAATAATTAACTTTTGTTCACAAAAAAAATCTCTTATTCCTTAAAGGAAGAACGACCTTGTAGAGAAAAAATATGGAGAGGCCTATAAATAGTATGTCACTAGGGAAAGTTCTAAAAAAATCACTTACTACCTGATGCTTAAATATGCTTAAATTGAGTTAGTGCACATTGAATGGAATACTAACCATAGTTGTCAAAAAGGAGAGATTCCGGGCGAGCCACCTATTTCTAAGGCTTGGTATTCATCAAGGAACTATACTCTTTACTTCTTATTAATAAACTATTATAACTAATTCATCAAAGTATTTAAATTACACTTAAAAGTCGGTAAAGTTCCTCATCACTATCAATTAAAAAAATAATGATATATTTTACCAATTTAGAAAGGGCATGAGTGTTTTGTATAAGTACATAGAAGGCAAGTTAAGAACTATGAATTTATGAGTTTTTTTTATCTCTTTCAGGATTGCTTTTATGCAGAGGCACCATATGCATATAAAAAACACGTTTGTAACCAAATGTCTAATATCATACAATGAATGTACTGTGTATCCCCCAACAAAATAATGATAAAAAAAAACAACCAAGATGTAACTAAAATTATGGTTGACATAATTTAAGAATGTACATAGATACATCACAGGGTTATCCCACTAAATAATATTCAAAATTAAGTTGTACTTTCTTGTCAGCTGTCAACTTATCCACTTCTCTTACCCCTAAGTTATTGTGTAGGCTATAAAAAAGAAGAAAGTAAAACACGGGTCTTTATGCTGAAAGATATTTGTCTGTCAATGATCCACAATTTTTTTCAACAAGAAGTTGCTTTTGGAGTTCATACAAAGGTAATTTATTCGAAGTGAAAAGCAACATCAACCCTTTGAGAATTGAATTTGCACATAAATTCATCATCATGTCAAGGTTTTTGTCCACTCGCAACCTTAACTCACAAAAGGGAAAGGAAACATTTGGAAAAATAACGGTAGTAGCTATCCTTCTGTATTTTCCTTGCTGCCAACTTGTTAATATTATGCTGAATTTATTATTTAGATATACTATATATTTATAAATTCAACCAATCACAAACCAATCGTTAATACTTGTAATATATTCAAAATTCAAAAAAAGGGCGCGCAATCCTTGATTTAATATAATTTTTATACATCAAAATCATAAATAATAATAGTAATACCCTTTTAGAGTTCATAACACGTAGAGTCAGCTGCTATCAATCAAAAGAGTCAAATGATGAAAAACAGCTGTAGAGAGAAGAATACAGTGTATTTTTGTTTATCCCAAAAAGCTCGTCGTGCATGTGCTCATCGTTTGCTATTGTTTATTAATAACATTTTGAACTAAATTTTTTAAGCTCAAGTGGAATGAGGTAGCCCTATCTAGGTTGTGAACCTTTTTCAAATATTATTAAATAAAGAATGATTCACTAAAATTACTTGGGAATAATTGTCTCTTTTTTTTTCTGTTTCTTTCTTTCTATTTATTTGCTGAGGAAAGGTTACAAGGTAAATACCATAAAGATAACGTGTCTACTGACATGCATAGTATGTTGTATCACTCTTCCGAAAGTAATATAAATATACAGTATAATTTTAAAAAGAACATATTATGTATTTTGACTCAAAATGAGGATAAATTGTTCACCTATCCATACATATTAAAATTATATATATATATTATGCAGATATTCCCCATGGGTAATAAATCATCTTCACATTATGAATGATAATTATTATTATAGAAACATATGGATAGGTACGTATTGTTCCTCTCCTTGTTTTTGAGGTGAATTTAGTTTTTTTTTTTTTCAAGACTCCTACAAGGGGATTGACACGGGTGGTTTGATGTACGTTTCATTACATCCATAGTCAATAAACTTATTCTTGACTTTTTCTGAGTAGATCATGTTAACTAAACCCTTACTACATAAATTAGAAAGGTTCTTAAGACATGTACGTACATAATTAATGAGCTTGTAAGAGGATCGATAAATCACTAATTAAACTTTCATATGTGTAATTAAAAGACTAGATTTTTGTGATGAATGAACCAAGAGTAGATAGAGGTAACTGAGGTAACCAAAATCAAGTAATGTTTTGTATAATACTTTCTAGTATGTACTATCAATAATAATAACACTGGCCAACAATCAAACATCCTACGGGGTATAAGGTTAATAAAAGTTATTCGGTTTTGTACACTGATTTCAAATCTTTAATTTTTTTTTCAAGAGTAGATGGTTTTTGAGAAATCGGACCCTATTTCCAGTCTTTGTTTTGACCTAGGGGACGGGATTATACCTAAAAGCCGGCCAAAACGTTTGTACCTACATAAAACAAGATTAATAAGGAATGCATTCAAGAGTTGAGACCCACAGCTTCCAAATGAGATGTGAAACGCCTAATAAGAATCCTTAACTAAGAAGAAACCGTCCATCTGAATAGGCAAATTTTCATCCAATTTCGAGCAAAAGTTCACTATAAATCAAATACTCACGGTAGAGCTATTAAAGTACTAGAAGAATAGCCCGTAATCAGCTGAAATCTTTCTGCACACTACTACTTTAGTCTACTGCACTTGTTTTACAATAGCTCACCGTGAGTCTTTGATTTCTAGTGAATTTTTGATCGAAATTGAATGTAAAAAATATCGACTCATATACACTTTTATTTTACGTGTTTCAGAACGTAGAAATCCTCTATAAAATCCAGTAGTTGTATCATAAACAAATGCAAATGATAAATACGTGTTTGTTTATACTTAATAAAATAATAATTTAAGAGAAAAATGATTCTCACGAATTGAACACGTAGCAATCTCTAGAGCATTTTTCAACATTTTAACTCAAGAGAAAACAGGGGAAAAGGTCCAAACTCAGTTGGTATTTATCCAGATATGTACACCATGTATACTATTCAAATTATAAGACAAGTTTTAAATTGGTGAAGATGATGATAAGTATCGAATTCGAGTTCTTTGACTTTTATTGCGTTTTTTTTTTTTTTTAGAATAATGATTTGAATGCATTTTCTTAGTCAGAATCAACAGATGCAGTCTTATTTTATCTGTTCTATCCCTGTTTAAACCCAAAACAAAGAAAAAGAGGAAGAAAAAAAACTTTTGAACACTTTCCTCTCATTTTCTAAAGAAATTAAATGAATTAATAAGTTATCTACCCTAGCTTTTTTGAAAAAATAAATGGATTCTAACAATAGAAGGTTCTTAGTTTTTAAAAAGAAAGAAATGCCTGGTTGTGTGAATAGATAAACAAAAGCAATAATAAAAAGAGCATTAAGTTATTTAATGATTTTTTTTTTGTTCCCACTAATCCATTGATTTTTAGTTAGTCATATTTCTTTATAAGGTGACGTAAAGATACCAACAGATATTCAGAAATAAATCATTATTTACCAAAAAATTAGAAATACCACAAATCCTTGATACTGAAAGGAAACAACAAAGGAACAAAAAAAAAACATTTCTGAAGAACAATTTTCCATAATTTGATGATAATAGTAAACTTAAAAGGGAAACAAATAGGGAATGAAGCTCATTTTGACAAGGAAATAACAAATATTCACAACTGAAAAAAAATATATGAGTTAAATAAAATCAATATTTTTCTCCAAAATATTTATACACCTCGAATGTAAAATAGATTTATTTTTCCTTTGTCAAAATTTAGTTTCATTTCTTATAAAACAAATATTTAAAAAAAAACAAAACCAAAAACAATTCTGCATTGTCATCTTTATCTGTGTTTGTATCCTCTACAAAAACATATTTATTTTTTTTCTTTTTTAACTCCCATCTTCAAATTTTAATTCTCAGATCCTTTGCACAACACAATTTGTTAAATATGAAAATATACTCATTATGGTGGAATTTAGGCTTATACTATTTTGTTTGCAAGCTCGTCGTTTAGTGGAGTACGAGAGAGAATATGTAACCAAAATTCAAAATGAGTTTCTTAATAAGTATACTCAAAGTATCTTTTCTTTAAATTAAAAAAAAAATTACTTAAACCATTTTAATAAATTATAAAACTTATTTTTAAAAAGAATAAAACTACAGCTAAGTTAGTGAAGGTAATTAATTCAAGAAGTATTTTACTTGATACTATATATATATATATATATATATATATATATATATAATGAATTTAGTCTCCCTTGATACCGGAATGTGATATTTGGTACAAATTTACATATATTATAGGGAATTCATCATTTATATATATATATATAAAGTCTAGTTCATGTAATACCTATTAATTCAAAAAGGGAGCTTTTTTTTATTTTTATAAGAAAGTAGAAGAATAAATTGTGTTGATATAAGTCTACCTCATTCTTACTATAACTAACCCTTTTTTATTTTTTATTCTTTGAATTATTTTTTCTAGGGAAAAAAATATTAATGTTTTTGTGGAAAAGTAGAAGGTGGTTAAAAAATAATATATCTATCTACATAAATATTTAAAATAAAAAAAAGATTTTGCTTTCCCATAAGGTTATTCTCACCACGTTTGTAAATAAGAAGAGAAACAGAGGAAGAAACAGACAGAGCCAGAGAAGAAATTATAATGAATTCCTTTTTAGTACTACCACTACTAATAATAACACGAAATCTGCTCTGGATTTTGAATGATGACTTCGTTTCTTTTTTTCTAGGATATATATTTGATGCCTATATAAATAAATAAGTTTGTTTTATACTAATATATGTATATATATATGTACATATGTAGAAAGCCCTCAAATGAAGTTTTCCCCACTGCTTGATACATATATTCAAGTATGTAATATATATATGTAATATATTCATAAGAATAGAAGACTCCACACGAATAGAGATGATTGTTGCTATCTCTATCTATAAAATAGAATGTAAAAAAAAAAAAAGCTCTTTTGAAAAATGTAGGGTTAAAGAGATGCAATTCTTTGAAAAGATAGATAACACATAGGCTGCCATTATCTATCTATGCACGAGAATGTACATATAATACCAACAAAATAGAGCTTTCATAGGATTTTTCGCAAAAATATTTACATATATACATGCCAAAATTCACCTTTCATTGATGCATTTCCTTTGAAAGGAACTTTCCCTTTGCATATACATATATGAAGGACCAGTTGTAGACTGAGATGAGTCATTCTTATATAATTGTTAACAAATGTATAGGTGTTAATTTAAAAGTTTGTTCAAAGGAAGACATGGTTCAATAATAATAATAATAATACCTTTAGATAAACGGATCAACATCATTGAAATAATAGTGTACTTAATAGTCTTTGTTATTTTATTTTAACACCAGATGTATCTGATTGTACATAATAATGTAAATACACTTTATGTTTGTTATTTCTTATAGGTGGATAAACCTAGGTGGATGAACAGACAATTGTCCCTTTGAGCTGTTGTTTTTTTAATGGTAAATACCATTTGGTTCCAGATTACAAAATGATGTTTCATGACTCTAATTTTCATCCCTGAAGAAAATTTAAAAAAAAAAAGAAATAATAACTTTAAATTAGAACAAACAACCCTCATTCAGAATATTGGTTTTTTTTAATTCTAGATGAACGACCGAATGGGTCCATTCTGACCTCAGGTTTTGAATACAATTTGTAGGACTTCTTACTAGGACAATTCTTTTCAAATGTCGATGGCAATTCAATTGATGTGATTTACATATTTACTTTTTGTAACTTTTTGGGAACTCCTATCGTTATCCATGAAGATAAAATATATTGGTGTCCCTTGGGTGAATATAGGGGCAGGGAACATTTTATGAGAGAAACAATCATATTAATGATTGAATTTGAATATGTATCTATTTCCTGACACTTGTACAAAATGAAATTTAGTTTTCTTTTTACGTTAATTTAAATTCCAAACGAAAATGCAGACGTCAACAACAGAAGAGTCTAAAAAGGAAATATTAAATTTTAAAATTTTACAAAAATGATGCACAAAGAATTCAATACAAAAGGCATGTAAATAATTTATTAAAAAATAAATTATAATCAATATACATACTTTTGAAATGGTGAATAGTAATCAACTCACTAGCTATTACTCTATATAGAGATTGCTATTAGAAATGTTTCAAAGAAACTCATAATTATTCTGTATTAAATTACCAAAATATATGTTATATTAAATATAACAAGCCACAAAACAGATGTTTCCTTCCTCATTTTTCATGTAAAAAACAAATAACAAAAGGATACCATGATTAATAATATGTACATGGTTGCCTTTTTCTCAAGAAAAAAAATTAATAACAATACCCATTTTTCCTTAGTTACAATCCTCCATTGAAAGGCCTTTCACTAATTTTTCAAGACTGGTCAATAAGGGATATTGTTTTGTCTGACTACGTTATTTCTTTCCGTCTAACATTGTAGTGTGCCAAACAATGATCTCTTAAAAGATTACATACAAATGTGATCCATATTCTATTTCTTAACCTTTTCTCATCCACAAAAAAAAAAGAAAAAGAAAAAAAAAGGCACAAATATTAGTAGTTTGACAATTTTTCCCGCTATTATTCAATTATTAAAACAGTGTAGGCCACTTACAGAATAATGTCGTTAAATATCCATTTTATAATTAATTTTTTAAGCAGTGTATCACAGTACAACTGCCTCATATGTCAGCTGGTTAAATAGTTAAAAAAAATAGTTACTCCCAAAAGGTGGAAATTGCTTCTTTTTTTTTTTGGAAAAATGGAAATTGAATAAGTCACAAGTAGGTATGTTCACTCTTTGAACTTAAAAGTTTAGAAAGTTCTTCTTATAAAATGAAAAGCAAGAAACTCTATTAAAACTTTTTTTATGAATAAAATATTATTTTAAATGAGTTAGTTTAGCATCATTATGTAGATATATGCAAAAGAAATTGTATATTTACTCTCTTTCTCAAAAATACAAAATACAAAAAAAATGTTCACTTTGTCCAGTGAAGTTTTTGTTAAATAAAAAAAAAATGGAATCTAAATATTACATAATAATTCTTGTAACTATACTCAAATGACATTATAGGCGGACTAACCTTTAGTAGAAAATTGTTCATATTTAACAAGAGCTAATTTGGAGTTTAATTCATTAAGGTTCAAAATATTAGAAAGGATACGCACTCTGGGTGTAAAGAAATATTCAACCTTTTTCAATAAATGCATAACATTTTAAAGAAAAAACTAATCTCCTTTTTCTCTCTCTCAAAAAACCTTCTTTGTTGTTATTGTTTTTAAACTTTCAATTAGCATGTGCATCCCTATAAGAGATATGCATATATTTTAATACCTTTCTTCCATCTAAGTAACGGACCGATTCCTACTTAGCATTATATATATTTATATATTTTTTATCCTTTTTGACAGGAGAAGCGTTAGAAAACTTGGTTTCTTCAAACTTTTGCATATTTTAACGTCAATAAACAAATATTTTTGTTTTCTTGAGTAGCTTTTTAATGGATTAGTTTCTATAAAGTCAAAAAGTCTAAGGGTTTGTTTTATATTTAGATTCAATTTAATTGTCATGTATTTTTAAATGAAAAAAAAAAAAGTTTAAATTAATCCTTTGATATATGTTTTATCAAAAACCTTTTGATGAAATTGATGCAGATTTGATATAGAAAATATTTTTGTCAAATTCATTTGAAAAGAGATTTTCTAAGAAAAAAAAACAAAAAAAAAAAAGTTTTAAACAAGAGGGCATCATATAAAGACCATTTTATCAAAAAAAAATATTTTTTTTAAATACATTTGGATGGTAAGAAGATGACATACATATATATATATATGGGAAGCTGTTTGCATATATAAGGATCAGTCTTAGTTAATGCTTTTGAAGCACTCATACATCAAGCAAGTACTTTTCATCAGAGGTGTGACATCAAGTTCTTAACTTAATGACTAATGAATGAACATGAGTCTCGACTTGAAAAATTGGCATCTGAGACTTGGTGGTTTAATTTGAAAATAAAGGTTTTTTTCAATACGGATGATGCACGGCGAACTACGTCATTTTATTTTATTTATTTTTTTACATTTTTACACACAAATAGCTTACAAATCATCATGGAGCAATTTAACTTTGAGCAGAGTTAGCAAATTATCCAAATTTATTACCAAAATTCACGTTCGGTCGTAGCAAACTTTAAGAAGAAAATCATCTTCAGCAACTGAGCTCATTTTTGGCTCAATGGGCTTGTTAATAAGCAAAATATACGTTATTGGTCAAGCAAAAACTCACAATTGCTTCATGAAACACCATTACATCCATAAAAAATCTGGGTATTTGACGCCTTTGAACTATTTTCTATGGGGCCACGTAAAGTCATTGATCTACACCAACAAGCCAGCAACACTAACGGAACTCAAAGTAAATATTGAATGCAAAATTCTTGCAAATCGATTAATGCGAAAAAGTGGTAGGAAACTGGGTTCAACAATTGAACTTCTGCAAACATGAAAACCCTTTAAAGCAAAAAAAAAGAAGAAAAAAAATTCCTATTGGATTTTTAAGAGTTTGCAAGTCTGCAAAATACTTTAAGAATTGTTTACCTATAACCCATTTCTTTTTTTTACAATATGAGTATGTCAGTATTCAGGTTGATAGATACTTGAACTCTTCAACAACTTTTCATTTTTAAAAAAAAGGTAAATGTTTCATTAGTTTGAACGTTGAGCCAAAATTTACTCAAGCTGCTGCAAAACAAATTATTTGTACAATATAGATACTTTTTTTTTATTGCTACATACCAAAAATGCCATTTATCAAAGCTAGGACCTATATCCAAATTAACCTCAGATATATTGAGATTATAGGGAGTGTTGTTATCGAAGGTATGTTTTAAAAAAAATACTAATTAGGATGCAATCACCCAAGACCCCTTTCATTACCTACTCCAGACACTTGACTCAAAATTGATGTATACTAGGACCGAAGATCTATAAAATGACTTTGTTCACCCCGTTTTTAACTTTTTATTAGACAATATGACTAGTATTTGAGTGTTCAATAATATTAAATTGATCTCTTGATTCCTTCCATCAAGTATATTGACTCCATGACTTCCAGTTGAAGAATCATTATATTTATCCAAAATAACTTGATTTCCTTGAATTTATGTAAATAACAATAATCATATTATGATTTATGTATGTCCAATGATTTAAACTATAATTAATGAATAACGCTTTCAAATTTGCTCTTAGGTCTTTTTTAAGACAGACACACACATATAGAAAAAAATATCTTTAGTCAAACATTTTTAAAATAATTTACATATGTATATCAACTCTTTTGCACTTAAAATCCAAGCAAAATCTGTTTATAATTTGTATATAGACATTCATAGTTTGCACACATCAGTTCATTCCTAATAGAATTTCGTCTGTACATATTTTTTTTATTTATTAAATATGTTATGAATATTATTTTAAAACAGGATGAGAAAGAGCTCACTCAGGTACGCAAATAGGGAAATTCAAAATATACACAAAAAAATAAAACCATCATGTGACTTAGAAAACTACATTTAAAAGATATATATGTATATTGTAGATACATATCTGTGGACATATGTACATATATGTACTACAATGTGAATACGTTGGGAGTTATGTATGAATGTATATTTCAGGTATGACATATTCATAATATTATATATAATAGAAGCCCCCAAATATGTGTTGTTGTTATTATTATTATTATTATTTTTGAGGAAAGTATAAAAGGCCCTTCTCTTCTTCTTCCTTTTGTAGTTTGTGTATTCTGTATGTATTGGAAAGTTGTACGTATACATATATAGGTATGCACATAATTGTATATATGTAATTTAAAGGAGTGTTAAACATAAGGAAATATTAAAAATATATTTTAAAGAAGGAAATGAAGAAATTTCCTATCAGATCAACCTTATAAAAGTGAAGGAAGAAATAGGAATGACACACACTTGTTACTTGCCCTTTGGAAATGATTTATTATAGTCATAGAAAATAAAGGGAGACAACATTGAAATAACATCCACTGAGAATCCATTAATTAACCAATAAGGTTTACAAACTCTCCAACAGTTTTTTTTATTTTTGTATTTTTTTAAATTACAGTTAATATGTATTTTGTGAAAGCCTTTTGACTAAATTTACATTCCATTTCCTTCCATGGAACCAACAATAAGTAAACACACAAACGCTCTATTCACACACACATTTCTTTAGAAATATTTGAAACAACCAACAAATATCAAACATAAAAAGGTTTTTTTTACTACTATATTAGACTTTTCAAGTCATCTCTCTCCAGGGTCATTTCCCTTTAGAAAGCTCTGATGTATGTACATACATATATTAAACAATTATAACTATACTAATAAAACGTTTTATTATTATCTATGATCTTTTTGCATTAGCATGTGATTGATTTCCTTGCATCAATAAGTCCAATGATTCGTATATTCATTAACATTAGGTATATGATTAATTACGCAATTATCGATGTACATATATTGTATATGTATATGCGTGCATATTGGAAAATTTGCAGTGTATTATAGTTTTATAGCATTTTTTTTTAAATATATGTTGTAATATAGCGTACAAATTGCAAATTGTACACATCTTATTAAAGACATGATGTCTCTCTCCATTAATGATGCTGTTCTTTTCATTTTGATGATGGATTAAGTTATTAGTTTATTTATCATGTTCATACAAGGTACAAAAACTATGGACACCCATACGAACTTTTATAAAGGTCACAGGTATCCAATATACTCCAAAAAAGTACAAAACTACATCCTTAATATAAATGAACTATCCAATAGAATTTCATTCAGTCCATTCTACCATTTTATATTATCACTAATCTACGGGTCTTTCATCTTAATTTTTTAGTTGTGCACAATTTTTATTTGCTACATATGCCCAATTATAAAGAAGATATGCATCAAGATGAAAAAATATATATATATTTTAAAAACATATGTAAGCTGTATACCTTCTAGGTACGGACAATTTAGACTCATAAATAAACTGTTTTCCTTTCTTTTTTTCGTCTGATAAATACCTCAATAACAAATAAATCGAACCCATAATCAATAATAATAATAATAATGATAAATAGAATGGATCATAAATTATGTGGGTATGTACCCATGTTGGGAGCTACATATTTAGTAAATATATCTATCTACCTTTGAACATATTGGGTAATGGGTAAATTATGTCTTAACATAAGTGCATTTCAAAAAGAAAGTCAGTGATCGCTATAATGATAAAGTGGCTCAAATCTTGTTTCTATATATGTATACAGGATGCACCAAAAGTAACCGAACCGCAAACTTAAATAAAAATTGTACATCAAAAACAACAAATTTAATAGGTATATTTAGTATTAGACCTATGGTTTTAGACCCATGTCATGCTGCAAGATACGGTGGAGTGAGGTTTGAGAAATGTTCAGCTCCTTCGATGCCTGGGTAATAGATTTTTTAGGAGAATGAAGAAAGTCAGCTGCCACTATATCCTTGTTTTCAGGTGAACAGGCTGTTTTTTTTTTTTTTTTTGGACACCTTCTTTAGGAGCATTTAACACACACTTCCAGTTAGGTACTTCAAATTTAGATACAAGATTGAACATTGTGATCTTACTCGGTAGGGGTGTTCTGAAATTTGCTTCCCATCTTTCTTCAACATGCTTGTAGCTAGTCCTTGCATAGGATAACGTAAAATGACATGTGGTTGTTGTAAATTGACATTTTGAACATTTGTAAATACTAAATATACCTATTAAATTTGTTGTTTTTGATGTACAATTTTTATTTAAGTTTGCGGTTCGGTTACTTTTGGAACACCCTGTATATATATATATATTTGCATATTGATGTTTTTAATTGAAGTGTTCAAAATAACTTGTATAAGCGTATCTAAGTACAGTCTACCATTATATGTAATGTATTGCAGACATACATATGTAAATATATTATAGTACATTTGTGTCTTAATTATACCTATGTAGCTAGGTAGATACATACATACTTACATACATATGTATATATATATACCCAAGATAATCCCTCTAAGGAGATTTTTTTTTTTTCTAATCACCATTTCAAGGGGGAAATTATATTATTTATCATCGTGGGGATTTTTTGTTTATTGGATTGAAGTAAATAAGATTTTTAAATGATAATCTAATCTCTTAGTCTCATTAAAAAAAAACATTAAGTATAAGTTATTATTACTGAATATGTGATTTTCATAAATGAATCTAATTTTTTTTTCATTAAAAAGGTCTTGTCAAGTAGATAGACAAAGAAACAGGAATAAAAAATGGGTATGGTATAAATAGACTCTCTACAAATTCTGGGGTAATTTTTATTTAAAAAGATCCTGCAAAAACCTTTTTGCCCTTTAGGATAGAACATACATGTGAAATTTAAGTTATTTATTATAAATTTTTAAAAAATATTTCAAGAACACTTCGTTCCCATTCATTTGTAGAAAATCCAAAAAACTTTATTAAATAAAAAAAGAGATATTTGAATAACCTATATGGAAATATATAATTAACTGCAATGCATAGTTGTCACTTTGTTAAAATACATAATTATATACTTATTAAGTATCTAAATCTTACGTAAAACTCATCTAAGATAGACACTTCCTTTTATATAAATAAATAAAAATATCCCATTGCTCCAGAAATATACATTATGTACCAAAAATACAAGAATAAAAACTGTCTTTTATAAAATAAAATAAAAATCATTAATAGTTCAAAATATTTGGGTCCTTGGTTGGACATCATTGTATCATTTGCAACGTATAAATCAATCAAAACTGTATTTCAAGTGAATAATAATAATCAAATTGTATTATATATAATGAAAGTTAATTTAATTAAATTCGAGATTTCCCGAGAAATAATTCTTATAGGTGTAAAATCCCAAAAATTTCCAAAAAAATCTACAAATTCCTACTCTTTCTAAAATTTGTTGTAAGATCAAATAAGCATTAATATTATTAACAATATAATTTTATTAGAATTATATTTTTTATAGCATCATATAAATAATTTGTTTGTTTTTTTCATATCACAGGAAATTTTTACTATTTTTTTATTTTGATTATTTGATTACACTTTTTATACTTTTAGTTGTTTTGGCACAATTTTTTAGGAGAAAAAAAAGGTATAAGTTAACTTAATATTAAAAACTTATATAATGTTAAAATTATAATTTCAAATAAATATTGATTTAATCAAGAACCAAAATTCTATATTTTTAAGGTCTTTTTAAAAAAAAAAATGAATAACGTGTCATATTTTTGTCATTTCAACTCTGCAAAAATATTTATTTAATCCATCCATAAATAACAGATGTTTCAATGACACAAAAAAAACTTATCAATATATTACTGGGATAGTTGTTTTTATATACATATATTTTTTTAAGTTAACTATAAGACGGGATTGAGTAGTCATATCAAAATGGTTACTTTAATAATCAATGATAAATTAGATAAAAAAGAAATGGAATGGTAAAATTTAAAACCTAATTACTCAAAATATAGAATTTACATAGGACCAAAGTATCATAAATGAATCTACAACGTTTATAAGGGCATAAAAGCCCCAATTTGCTTTCATTTTGAAAAAGAGTTCCATAGATTTTGGAATTAATTAATATGTTAACAGAATATATTTAAAAATATAAAAGTATTGAAAAATAAACAGTGGACTAAATTTAGAGAAGTGATTATTAGTATGAAAAAATAGCTAAAACCCTATCCGCAACACTTAACACAAGAATTGCAATTTAAATTGTTAAAATTCAAATAATTTTGGCAGAATAAACGAAAAGAATATTTACCTCTAACATTAAATAAAGTTATGCTATTTGAGTGCTCTAATGTATGTATACAAAATTGACTCAGATACCCGAATTTTTTGTCTTTGAAAAACTTTTTTAAGTTATTTATATTCCCTTTTTCAATAACAACCCCAAGTCCCATTAAAAAAATTTCCCTACATTTCACCCAAACTAAAAAGACATTATTCACACTATAGTTGATCGTTAAATCAAGGGTATAATAGTATATTTATAGTTTTATTTTTGATCACTTCCCAGAGAAAAAATAAGACCCATTTATTTCCATAAATTTAGAATAAATTGTTTATTATATATTTATATATATATATATGTAAAGATCCACATGTTGATCCTTCTCATATATAACGACCCAAAAAAAATGCCACTTGTATCCAAGAACAACAAAAGCAAATACTTTCTTATTTAAAAATGTCACTTTTGACAGAATAAACACACTGACAACTTTGACATATCATTAGCAACTTATAGAGCATAAATGTATCACAAAAGAAAAAAAAAGCGTTTGAATAAAGTTGTTGTTCCCGAAAGTGGAAATAGAAAAAAATAATACATGAAACAAGACAGTAAATCGATGAGCAGAACAATTTTGTCTTTTTTAACGAATATAGAGGTCTTTATTATATACAAAAAGGGAATTTTCAGCCCTATATCCCCCTAGTTTGTATGCAGTAATTTTGAATATTTCACTGGGTAGAACGTAATTTTCAAATATGGAATAAGGCCAGATCAAGTGTCCCCTCACCCAGATATTAAATATAAACATGGAGAAATTAGAAAATATGTACGTATATATACAAATTTGTCAACTGGTTAATCACATAGTGACATCTAATTCGTTACTATCGGTATCGAAACTGCACAAAAATAAAAGAAAATAGTAAAGTGAACGCGCAACGTTTATTTTATATTAAAACTCGCCAAAAGGAATTTAGCATATAAATACATGTATTGTGTATGTAATTGACTATTTGTCAAATACATTTACAGAGAGATAAATATACAATTTAGGGCCATTCTGGTATTAAAACATGTAACTCAGAGTTAATTGAACATTTGTATACCATATACATATATAAGTTTGTAAGAAGCAAAACTTTCTTAAAAAAAAAATTTTTTTTTTTTTTTTTTTTTTTTCTAAAACAAAAGTATGTAAACAACACGGTTTATTTTATTGTTATATCTCAAGGATAAAAAATCATCATCATATTGTGTATGTGTGTGATGTAAAACAAAGAAGAGAGAGTCAGTAATGGAATTTGTAAAAAACTTGACAAAGAAAAATATTGTATTTATATATGTATAGTAAATTATAATTCTTTCAGATCTAAACTCAGAATAAATATCCGTTTAAATTATAAAATGTAAGTGTTGACGAAAAAAAGAATTATGTAGCAAGAATTAAAAAGGTTTTTTTAAGCATTTATTATTTTCGTTTTTTATTAGGGAAGAAAGTCACCTCACTTGAAATTTTTACATACATACATATATTTTCTCAAACTTCTTAAACAGTGGTGTATATTCTATTGAAAGGGAGGAGTGGAGCAACTTTAGAGCAAAAATGGATTTTTATCAAGAATATGAATGTATTAAAATTACCTACTCTGACAGAAATTAATTATGTATGAAAAAGTCCAGAGTTATAACAAATCTTTATATATATATATATATATATATATATATAAAAGAACTGAAAATTAGCTTTTACCGAGAATGATCAAGAGTTCTGCGACTTTAGTAGTAGAAAACGCTATTTTTACAATGAAATAAGGACAAACGATGAACATTTATGTCTTTGTTTTAAATGGTCGTCATTCTTTGTTAGATTGGAGAGGTGAAAGCAACTCACTCTACAGAGGGATAATTATAATAATTAAATAATTATCGGCTACCTTTGTTGTACATTTTGTTATAAATGTATAAATAAATTATATATCTATGTATATAAGACATAATTAAATTATTCTCCTCACACTAATGCTATTTGAAATATGTAGATGTGTATCCTCCCTAGGGCACTAAAATAATTTCCCCAGCAAACAGCTCATGGCTGATGCTAACAACTACTACACAACGTCACGCTTCTACATTTCCCTCACCCTCTACAAACATTCCATCCCTATAGTAATACTCTCTAAGGAGCAGCACATAGTTTAAAAAAGTTTGAGAAGCACTGATGTAGGCCCTTTCCTTTCAATTGTTGGTTGTTGTTTTTTTGGTTCCTTTAACTTATATTCATTTATGTACATAAATATAATGCACTTTTTTTAATATTAAAAACCTCGGGGTTTTTTTTTTTTTTTTGCTGTTATACATAGACAAGATTTATGATTATTTTATTTTTTGTGTGCCACGATATTTAAAAAGGGCAGATTTTCTATTAATATCAACATTTATTATTGATTCACTTGAAAACATAATTTATGTTACTTATTCATGGGAAGGCGTTGATGTCTGTATGTATGTATTGAAAGGTTCATTGAGAGAGAAGAGCGAGAAAGAGAGAAAATGGTAAAAATAAAATGTTATGCCACGCATGAGAATACAAAATACCAAGATATAAAGTGTTTATTTACTTTTTAAATTACTGTTTGACCTCCTCCTTTCCTTTTATTAGCATTTGATTAAGTCAATTCCTTCCTCTCATCATGAGTATTCTGAACGTTGATGCATTAAACTCAAATGGTTATTGATTTCTAAGATGTAAATATTTGTGTGATCTATAGAGAGTGACGTAATTGGCTTGCATTTAGTTAATTTTGAGCATTTTCTTCTTATTTTGTAAGGAGAGGTTGAGGAGAGTTGCAATAAATATATATTTAACTGAATGGATGGAAATTAAAGAGTTACAAGCTTAATTCATCCCTAATTTGAATGCTTCAACATTTGCATTATTGATTTGTCTATCACAGATTTTACATAACTTGAGAGAACTTTTGTTGTTGTTGTTGTTGTTGCAAATAATCACTTTCCATATGCATACAAAATATCAATGATACCTTACATATGTTTAATCTTGATACGTTCGTAACAAGACAAACTATGGATAAAAAAAAGGATAAAACAACAACAATATATCTTACTAAATTACCATACATTTGACAAAAATTTATAAGAGACGAAACTAATAAATTCAGACTCAATTTTTGGACTCTATCCAGTAACTATATATATCAATGAACATTTGAACAGTTTCAAATATATTATATAATATAATGTAAGGAATCACAGGAGGGGAGGGGGAAGAAGAAGAAGAAATGAAAAGGAGGTCAGAGAGTATCTTTTTGGTGTCTCTCATAAATATTACTTACACTTTCATTTCATAGTCTAGCCCCACATAAATAGCCGTTGATTCAACTCTACATATGTGTATACATCAAGAGAAGCTTCATCCAGAGACATTATTAAAGAGGAGTATACATTGATTTACTCCATGATAAGAATGCAAACACCTCCCAATGCGGTATTTAGAGTGTTTATGTATATACATATATGTTAAGTCAAAACATTTGTTAGGCCCATTTTTTGCACTCAATGAGTCCCATGAGATATGTAGTAGGTATGAGGATCATAAAATCAGTGTATGTATAAATAAATAAATATCCCTACACAAAACTCTGCATATGTAATTTAATATATATTGGTATATTCCAAAAAGAAGGATTTTAGAAATATGTAGAAATACGTAGTACACCCAAGTTGTCAATGTCTTTCACGTCATTTTTTAAAAGAAATAAATAATATATATATATATATATATACGCGTACGCCATACCAAATTTAAATATCTGATAAAAAAGACAGAAAAGTGTATTCTGAATGAGTTGGTTCGTTATAATTTATTGTTGTGTAAATGTAGATATATATATTGTATGTATTCTACATGGAGAATAATGTAAAGCACTGTTTGCTTGCTTGCTTCCTTGTTAGCTAGCTAGCTTGCTTTCTAAAATTTGAAAGCAATCATAGAAGACAAATTGAATCTTGTCAAAAGGCACAGTACATATATTTTTAAATATTGAATGATTTTTTTTAAAGAAAAGTTATGCGTATCTTGACATTTCCTATCAGGCTACAAATGTACACGGTTTGTAAGATGTGTGTACTACTCGTTATACGTAGTATTAATTAGCAAGCCTACCAATCAAATGCAAATAGGTATATAATCTATTTGGCACCCCTGATGATTGATAATTGTATTGCTTCAATATTTCTACATACAAAAATTGATTCCTTAGCCAAAATGATGCATATATGCATGTACATATGTAAGCATGGATCTATACTTTTTCAAGTTGAATATGGGGATAAGAAAATTCAATATGGGAACAAGCAGGTTCAATATGAGAATAGGCAAGTTCAAGTTCAGTGTATTTATTTAGAAACAAAAAACAAGATCCACGGTTTCGATATGTAAGTATATATATATATATAATCACTTGGAATATCCACGAGAGTAATAGCAAGAAATATGTGTACAAAATATGCCTATGAAAGAATTGATGATTGCTACAAAATAAATAAATACATTACATATATGTATGTATGTTCTATATTCAATGCTCCCCGCTCCTCCTTGAAATAAGACTTTTCCAAGACAATAATGACAATGCTTATAGGGTACATACATAAATTATACCACATACAATAATAGAAGCAACAAATAGCCTCACAAAAAAATCATTATACTAAAAGCATTGAATGAAATGTGGAAAAGAAAGCAGGAGGCAGAGAGTTGTTAATATGAAGGATGGAAGAAAAAGAAGAGGATATGCAGATATCAAGAGGAGGCTTGGATCTCTTTCTCTCTCTCTCTCTCTCTCTCTCATGGTTTACATGCACATAAAATATATGAATATTAATTTTTAGTACTTTGAAAAATTGCAAAAAAAAAAAAAAAAAAAACTTTTGAGAGAAAAATATTAAGATACTGCAATAGAAGAGGTGGTTCGTGTACGTCAAATTGCAGCTCAGTGATGCAATTAAATGATTAATTATTATTAGGAGAAGAAAAAGTGGTGATGGTAGTAGTAGTAGTATAATGAATAATAAATGACTTGGGATTCGAGAACTTTTTCCTTATAAAAGGGGGGCGGGAGGGGGAGAGAAATTAAACATTTGAAGAGGCTCTTCAAATAAAAACAAAAAAATCACAAATAAATATAAGGAAAACGGTTTTTTCTTTGCTATCTTGTAGTTACACCCATGCCTAGAAGGAGAGCCTGAGACAGGCTATGAATCCAAGATATTTTTTTTTTTTGCAAATCAAGCTGTATTAGGCATGGCAGTACTTGAAAGCATTTGTAGATATATTTATATATATAAATATAAGTATCTATAAATGAACAATTTTCCCTCCCTCAAATACTTACCATTGACAATTTTTCAAAACATATATATATACATATATGTACATTTTGAATATAATTGAATTCATAATAGGGAACCTTCTCGTGTCTTTGTCTCATTATTATTCATTGTGTGCAAAGACTTGATGCATATATATATATATATATATATAAATGTATACGTTATATAAGCACATGTAATACATAGATACATATAATAAAAAGAAGAATCATCATTTAGAAGTCTTTACAAAATTAAATAGATATTTTTATATAAAGATTTTTATTGAATAAATACATATGACGACATCCTCATAAAATATTATGGCCTGTGTCTTTGTTTTTATAACGTTGAAAAACTCTAATTACTTTAATGGGTGACAATAACAATATATATATATATATAGATAGATATATATATATTATATTCTTCGAAAAGAATAAAATACAACAACAAAATAAAAAGATTTCTTCTCATTCTCTTCTATATACAAAATAATAATATATAATATTATGATATTAAAAATACAATAACAACTGTTTTCGTATAGATAAAAATGAAAAAGGCATTCAAGTTAGCAACTTTTTGACTCATGTAGTAAAAGTATTTTTAGAGCCACAAATGAAAAAAAGGCTAAACTGCTTTAGTTTTGAACTTCTTTATCAATGTTATGGAGAGCTTTATAATAAATCTACTTGCTTCTTATTATAAAGGTGATATTTATATTTATTTATTTATTTATTTTTTCAAGAAAAAGGTACAAAGTGTCATAACATGTGTTGCAGGCTAAGTGATTTAATCGATTTGACCAAAGTTATATATTTTTAAAAAAATCAAACTATATAAGGAATGTTTGAATTTTTTTAAAAGGCTCTTTTTGATAAAAAAAAAAAAAAAGTTGCATTTTATGATATATATTTATTTACAAAATGATTCTTCAGAAAAACCATAACAAAACGATAGCATTTTTTAGCCTAATTGAGCAGCCAAATATTCATTATCCAAATTGTAAATATCCAAAGAAAAGACAAAATTTCTATAATACAGCTTCTAATACTTCCTAACTCCTTTTCTTTTTAGAAAAAAAACTATTAGATATTTGCATATAACTCTTGAAAAACTACGTGAATAAACCAAATGTAAAGCTATCAAACAAATTGGCTAAACAACAACAATCACATGATTAATATTTGTACAAAGCTTATTTGCGAACGAAAATACTTTTTTTGTCGTTTGAGGGTGCCATGAACTAACTACACAATAACTAACAACACAATCTTCATTAATTCACTTTGTTCATTCAATTAAAACAAAATAAATTCTGCAAAGAGAAGAAAAATATAAATAAATATGTACATCAAAAGTGACATCTTCCAAAGGGAAAAGTTTTTGTCTCCTAGCCAAGAAAATATCCCCAAACTAACAGGCACGCCTCGTTGCTGTATTTTATAACGAAAGGAAAGGAAATTTCAACTATTCCTAAATATTTAGACTCATATTAGCATATTTTGATCAGTTTGTAGGGACTCATCTATGAATAGGTAGTAGACTCATTAAGTTGAAATCAACTATATATATTTGTGTATGTATATACATACATATATATATATATTCAAATATAATGACACAGCTTTTTGAAATCCAGCCTCTTTTATTTCCGTTCATTTAAAACAACGGATTTTTTTTTCTTGTCGTACTATGAACCATTATCATTTATCTTTCAATGGGACTCCAATTTTAAAGTATGTCTATTAACAACTTCCTTTAAATACGGTGAAAATATTATTTAAAAAAACAAAACAAAAAAAAACATACAAATTACCCCTCCCAATGAAAATCCAAGTCCGTGACGTTGACATCCTGCATAAGTCATTTGGTGTATTAAAACATACTTACAGAATAATTCTAAAAGTAACATATATTAAGATATGTATTGGAAAATGAATACATTTTTAATATTAGCTCTGACGTCAAAAAAGAAACTGGAAGGCTTGAATTGACGTCAATACTTCTACAACATAATAGTTAATCGATAGAACATCTCCTTACTACAAATAAAATTACATTATATGAGGAAAATTTTGGACCGATATCGATCAACAAAAATTGGATATTCTTTTGTATCTCAGATGTATAAAAAAGTATCTCCTCTTAGATAAAATTGTAATAATTCAATCTAACCATATTTTCAAAATAGAAACAACCTCTCAGAGCAACATTTTAAAACAGCATATAGCCACACGCGAGTCCCACGTACAATATTTCAAATAGACCATATTCTCAATCCATAAATGAGCACAGTGATGGAAAATTTATTATATATTCACAACTCTCTCCAGGAAGACCATTTGTAAATGGTACTATTATGTTGAATAGAAGGAGGAAGGAAATGGAATCAAGTTCTTAAGAGATTCATATTTACAAAATGATTTATAATTTACCCATTCGGAAGTTCTAAATTCCATCAACGTATTATATATCCCTTGCCAAAAGGAAGGTTAAGCGAATCAGTCGTAAAGTAATGGTGGTGTTTCATATGGGGGGAGGGGGTGCAAACAAAAAAATTTATGAATCTTGATCGATCTAATGTGAATGAGAAAATTAGTAGTAAAGTTACAATAGAAACTAGGGTGTATGCCCAAGGTACTCAGTATCCCCTTTTCTCAAGATATTCTGATTTTTACACCTTTGTAATGTAAATTTAAAAAAAAAAAATCAAAATGTAAGCTTCCTTTATGAATTTCATTAAATGAAAAGTTGAATACAATTAGATGATTATTCACTTTAGATGAATTTGATCACGATTTCCTACGTGCTTATACCAAAAAAATGATGCCCAGTAAGCATCAAAATGTTTATACTACGTATATCATTAAAAACAATATTCATTTTTCTACATAGTTACAAGGAAACTTAATTTATTGTTTTATATTTGTATACAAGGATCTAGCTTTTCCAAGATGAGCCTTGCACACTATTATCCAAAGGTTTTACAATTAAGTATAAACTTATTTGTGCAACAAATTGTATTACAATTGTAATGAATCACATATCTTATAGCTAATATTGATGGTGATTCTTAGTATCAACATCTTTGTGATGATTTTTTTTTTTAATGCTACACAAACATGATTGGGAAAGTAGTAGTTATCTTAAAAATATTTAATGTTTCCCTATTAAAATGTATAATAAATAACTTAAATTTGTCATTTATCATTTTTTTATCGTCTCCTAGGATCCGTCCGTAAATGGGTTTTGCTATATTTTGCTGAAAAGGAATTTTCAACCAAAGGTTTTATGAGAAAGCTGAGTATGATGTGTGCATACGTAATACCTTTTTGAAAGAGCCAATTTTGCTTTTCAGCTATCAACATGCGCTGTATTTATTATTATTATTTGTTATTTTGGCCTATTATTTAATCATAGTTAGTATATATATTTCAAGTGTTTATTCAATTCAACAAGCTCGAGGGCCATTCATCCATATATATATATATATATATATATGGATGGTTGTTGTACATACATTGTAAATTCATCATTGTCAGAAACAGGAGCCTTACATAGTACAAAATATGATTTATCTGTGCCGACCTATGCATAATCTACATGTATTTTCCCCGTATGCCCCCATCCTTCATTGTACACTGATTTTGTAGATTTATTTATTTACTTACTCAACATATATATATATATATACGTATTGGCAAAAGAGCAAATAGCAAAAATCTAAAGTACACAATCGTTTTATACATGGAGTCATTTTCTTTCCTCTCCTTCTTTGATTATTTTGAATAATAACACTATGCTATGCTTTTTCCTTTAAAACTAAAAAACCAGGGGTTGCAGAATTTCAGAAAACTTCGATCCTGCGATCCTGGATCGCGAGGAACATTCGTTACTTTTCCAAACTTATCGAAATTGAGGAACTTTTAAAGTAATTTTAAAGAACATTGATAAACCTAAATTATCTCTTACATATATGGGCAAATTTTGACGTGTCATTTTTTCTTTCCGTACGCCTATGCCCCTAGGTAATTAATCCTTTAAATAGCCATTTCATGTGACAGCTTGTTGAAATATATACAAATAACTTGTTAATTGATATGAATGATAATTTACTTTATTCAAGGGGGGAATCAGCCACTCTTTTGAGGAACCTTTTCTATTTAAGAAAAGTCAGGATGAGGAAAAAATTACACTTTCTGAAACTCTGAGGGGTTGTTGAGTCTATATGCTGCCAATATTTTAAATAACCACAAGTATTTGATAGTTAATGTGAATGTATGTAATGCTAATGATTCATAACAAAAAGTTAGTAGCGACAACATGGCGTCGTTTATTTTTTTGGTTTTTTTGGGGTTTTTCTTTCCATCTTTTTTTTGACAAAGATGGAAGAAGTTCTTATTAAACTCCTTTGATAATAATAATAATAATATCAATATTATTAAATAAGATCCCTTCTCAACTTTTTTCCCCCTCATTTTTTAAATAATTATTATTTACATAATGAATTCAATATTATTTGTATGACCCTTTGATCTAAAGGCATCTAACATGAGTTATTCATATATATATGTACAAGAAAGGAGACAAAAATTATATATGCAATAGATCATAAATAATTATGGATATTTCATTGTCTCAAAACGAACCCTTATACCTTTTAAAAATTATTTTTAAACCGTACTTGAGCCCAAAAATTCGTAAATTAAGGGGGCCACTAGTTATTATTTATTATGTTTTGTATTTGTATGTTTTTTCTCTCAAATGAGGCCCTCCTTCATTTTTTTTTTTTTTCTAAATAATTGATTTTATAGCCTATTAATATAAGTACATACATATTATTAAAAATTTTTTGTTAATTTTGTATATTCTTGTATTTATAATAAATAAATAAAATGTTTTTGGAGTAATGGCACTTCAGGACTACTCGTTAATTACATATGTATGTAACTGACTTTTAATGCATTGTATGCATGTAATTTTTTTAACAAAAAATATTTGTTGTTTTTTTATGTTGAAACTTGTTCATTAATATAAATACACGATATATTTTACCATCATTCAAATTTGCTCATCGTTCTTTAGAGTTTTTTGTCTTTGTATATCAGATAATGAATTATATGCATATAAATGACCAAAACTATTTGCTCTAAGGCATACATTTCAAGAAGAAACTGTTCAAATGATGTCTTATTTTGTATTTTTGTTATTTGATGCTGCTGTTCTTTTTTCTTCCAACTTATGTAGAAGGGACTCTAAACAAAATTAACGATCCCAAATAATAAACATTAACAAAATTATACATGTAAATATATAAATATAATTTATAAAAAGAGACATTTAATTATAGCTTCACATTAGGATAACAATAATAGCTTTTAATTAAATAAAACCAAATATAAAAACCCAAATAACAAACAGACCATTTGCACCTTTTTAAGTATTAATTATTATTATAGGTAATGGGTAGCCCACTTCATTTTGGAACCCATTTTAGAAAAAAATCAGGGGTTGAACCTTGAAGCTCCTTAATCTAAATTCTTCCAAAATTGACCTTACATATTATTTGTATTTGAATTTTTGTTCAACTTGTGTGTACACACAAATTACCAACTGTAGCAAGTCCTCATTCCCTTCATAATAACCCACCATTATTTTTACATCACAAAGTATTCAAACTTACAAAGAAGAAGAAGAAGAAGATGAAGACTAAATGCAATTTATTTCAACAATTAAATATAAATTAAATTTGTCTAATTAGAATTAATTTATGAGAAAAAAATTGGTTTTCATTATGACAAAAGACTTACATATGTATATATGTACATATATTTTGTATGTGGTTCCCCCCCCCCTCTTCTTCTCTTCCTCACAAGACCTTTAGCCCCCCCCCCCCTCTCTCTAATATATGAACCACAATAATCATTAATCTTTTTATTGAGATGTATTTGAATTATACATAATAGCAGTTTGCTTTTATACCATTAAACATACATTCTATGCAAAATGAAATTAATAATAATAATAACAATAATATGTAAACGAATCACCGCGATTTCCTTTAAATGATATTTTTTTAGTTGTTTTCTATTTAAAAACATCTACTAATTGAATCATTATTATTTATATAAAGATTCATGTTGATACAAGGTATTTAGATATATATGCATATCCATTCATTTTATGGTGGGGAGGGGGGGGGGGGGTCCTCATACTTCTATAAGAAAGCAGGTGGTGAATATCATATACATAGAATAACAGTGATAAGATAACACTCATTGTAGAGTAATATCTTAATTAGATTGAACCTCTCTTTCTCTCTCTATTACTCATTTCTGGACACATGAATCATTTATAGACAGACATTTAAGTGTATGTATGTATGTATATAAGTGCATCATGGCCTTTGAAACCTTTGTGGCTTGACAGAGTCAAGATCCTTTGACATTTACTTAGTTGCTACTCTCAAGGAATCAGTACCTTAAATAATAATAAAGAGACAATTATTTCAATATGAATACAAATTATGAATTTATATTCTTATCAATGTTTTGTATTTTTTTTTTTTTTTTTGTGTCTGTCAGTTTGAACTGATAAGGTAGTAAGCATTATAAAAAAAAGAAGAAGAAGAAGAAAAAAAGAATAACAAAGGCAACTACAATTTTCATACCTGACTCACTGTTAAAATGTTACCTTCTAAGTATTACTACATATATATATATATAAGTATGGAATAGATGTCAAAATCAAAGGTTTTAACCTACCTGAAAATCCAGAGCAAGAGATCAACAGTGCAACAGCAATGACTTGAAAAGAGACTGGGTAGTCCATGTTCATTCAATGTAGAATAAATAATAGAATAATAATATCCGATGACGATGATCCAAGGGCGCGGAAATGAAACGAAATGAATCTACAAAGCAATCAGCATTTTTAACAAAAAAAATGAACGGCACACAACACTTATCACGTGATCATATTGTCCAAGTACAAATCCATTTAATAATAATAATAATAATAATAACAACAACAAGAAGAAAAACAACAGAAAAGCAAAATATATAATTCGTTAACAAAATATACTAGTATATATAAATATATATTTTATCTCTCTTCCAAAAAAAAATATATATATTTGTATACACCTCGGAAGGAGTCTTGATTGCAACTGAAATGTAGGAGAAAAAAAAAAGAAGAAGAAAAAAAAAGAAAAGAAGTAGAGGCAAAGGCAGTTGTATAAAGCCCAAAGAAGCGCGTTTAAGTAACATATATATAAAAGAATAAAAAAAAGGCGGGTAGAATCAGTTTAGTGTGGAAAAAAAATATTTAGAAATGATATTATATTATAAGAAGAAGAAGAAGAACTGTAGTTACAAATCTATGTATATCTATGTACACAAATTATAATTATATATTATTTTAAAATTTCGTCAAGAGGGAAACGGTTGGAAAATATTATAAATAATATTTTTTCTTTACTCCTATTATTTCCAAACTTTATTCGATGGAATAGAATAATTATACTTTAGGGAAATGATGATGACATTCCTAGTAATATTATCATAATAATAAATAATAATAACATACAATAAATAAAAGGCGTGCGTGTATGTAAGTGATGGTTGGGCCGGCCTTTAAATCCCAATGCAGCTTCACTACCTACCTAGATATTGCACAATTATCGTCATCAAGGTTCTTAATACATATATATATCCTTTCTTGTTTTGTATTGGCCAAATGTTGGATCTCTATATGTATGTAGTTTGGCTCTTCGACATGTATGTATATGTCGAAGCATCTCTTTTTCATTCTTTTTTTCTTGAAGGAAGGAATGAAGAAAAGAAAATGAAGCAAAATAAAAGGGAATTAGTAGAAGAATAGGATTAGCTTTTCTTCTTTTTTTTTGAATGAGTAAATAGGATTTAATAGAACGTCATAATGATACTTTAGACTCTTGTTTCATTCATTACGTGAGTTAATCAAAAAATACTCGCTTGGATTTGCTTTTAGCCTGAATAATTACGCAGATAGATACGATTTTAACAAATACGTACTTGCATGGATACTTAAGGCATTTCCTTACATAACTCCCCGACATTATGACTCACAAATGACATGGACCATCGAAATTCTGACTATTTTCTTTAAAAGTTACTTCATGATAACTTCATGAAGTTTTTTTCTACTTCTAGAGAAAAATCAACCCAAAAAAAATATGTTCAATTAAAATTTGGTATACAAATTCGTAGTTGACAGAGATTCTATATTTAAAGGTGAGCTTTAAAGGTTACTTACTGAAAACACGCGTTCCATTGGCCTATACAAACATTTTTACTTCTTTTTTTTTGTCGACGACCATTTTAACAATGATGAGAAAGGACATAAATTCGGGTTTCTCTCCTGGGAACTCGCTGAACGTTTCCCTGAACATTGTGCATTTAATTATTTCATAATGCAACTGTTCTTTACATAGTTCGTTAAATATAATATTGAACTCAATTTGAGGATTATTCACTTGTGATAAAGTTTTTAACTATTCATTCATTGCAAATGGTCATGGTTTGAAAATGATGCCCAAGGAAGCACAAAAATGTTTTGAATTCATCCGGGTTGTTCCATTATTATTAATATTAAAGATCTACATATTTATTCCCATTTTACTTTTAACTAAATCCTACATAAATCAAAAAATACACATTTGTAAAAGGAACCCTTTTTTGAGGGGAAGAAAGTCCTATGTTTTAACTTTATTCACGATTATCATATGAGTTATTTATATATATATATAAGAGCTATATAAGTAAGCCTTTGAGTAAGAGAACTCAAGAGATTCTCTTGACTTTTACACATTTAATTGATATTTTATCGAATTCAGATTAGAATATATAAAAATAACAGAAACCTTTTGGAAATTCCTTGAATATGTCTGTATGAATAAATTATAGGAATGTTAATAAATTAGACATAAAGCTTCTTTAGTATGAGTAATGTTTCTTGTACATAATTGAGGATTTAGTAAATGAGGAGATTTAGAAAAATTGGCCTAAAGGCCTCAAAAGATGGATTTTTTTGTTGTTTGTTATAAACAATATTTATTTTATTGGATCTAATGCAGAATTTCAGAAAACTTCGATCCTGCAATCCTGGATCGCGAGGAACTTTCGTTACTTTTCCAAACTTATCGAAATTGAGGAACTTTTCTTGTCCGAGGAAGTTTTATCATCAACCCGAAACTGAAGGTTGTATGTAGTCTAGAAACGAACATTTTCTTTCCCGCCCAACCATGGTGGGCGGTAATTTTAAGGAACATCGATAAACCTAAATTATCTCTTACATATTTGGGCAAATTTTGACCAGTCATTTTTTCTTTCCGTATGTCTATGCCCCTAGGTAATTAATCCTTTAAATAGCCATTTCATGAGACAGCTTGTTGAAATATATACAAATAACTTGTTAATTGATATGAATGATAATTTACTTTATTCAAGGGGGGAATCAGCCACCATTTTGAGGAACCTTTTCTATTTAAGAAAAGTCAGGATGAGGAAAAAATTACACTTTCTGAAACTCTGATCTAATGGTATTATCTGGAATCAATGCTCTATGAGGAAATTTTTTGTCAACAAGGGTTATAATCCATAGAGAGTTCACTTAAAAGGGGTCATTCAAGCATGGATTTTCTCCTGTATTTGCCTTATCAATCAAGTCGTTTTAACTCTGTCAAGACTAACTTGGTATCGTATGTATATGCCCCTAATAAGTAGTACCTATTTATAAAGACGTAACTCAAATGTGAAGATGCAAAAGTCAGATGGAAAAATAAAGGCTTTTTCCATGATACACAGGTTTTCAATGACAAAAGAGCGCATAGATTTGTTTATAACACTTAGACAATATATATATATATATATATATTAGGGTGACAAAGTTTTAAGGGAATGATCAAAATCATTCATTAATGACTGAGGTTAATGTTTTGTTGTAACGAAAATCCTAATTTATTTTATCAAATGAAAGAAATATGAGGAAAAGGATCCACTTTATATCCACGCAATATAACTTATTTTTTCCCTCTTATTTATTCTTCATTTATGTTGCTCAAAAAATTTTTTTTAGAAAAACTTAGAGTACATACTTTTTATTCAAGATTATTTATTCAACTAAGAAAAGTTATAAATAAAATAAAAAAAAACAGTATATTTCACTGTATTTGAATAATAAATAAAAAAAAGTAAACACTTTTTCAAACACAAATCGTCCATTTTCTGAACTTTATAAGTGTTGAGCGATCTTTCAATGTTCAACTTTCTCAATTTTTCAATTACTAAATCGATTTAAACGACAAAATAAAAAAACTAAGCGTAAGATTTATATATATTTAAAATTTTTTTACTATAAATGAATTGGCAATCTGAAGAAAAAAATGCAGTCACAAAATAGTTATTTTTATAAGTCCAAAAGAGAGATGGAAAAAAAAATGTTGTAATCATTTGGCAGATAAAAATATGAATTTTTTTCAAATCATTTCTTTATTTTCTTCCTTGGGTATATTTTACTAACATACATTCATACAAACAGAATCAAATCCAAATTTTGTACAGATGTATACATATATCGAATCTATAATATATGTATATGTACACCTCAGTAAAAAGTCTACTATTCATATATAAAAAACAGCTCGAGTATAATTACCTACGAGTATTACCTTACACTCTAACTTGGGGTGAGAGTAATATTTATTTTTTAAACATACTTTATCAGTTAATTATTCCTCACATGATTGATGTGACCTTTGATAAAAAATCAAAAGTAATTTTGTCTATAGTAGGTTGTTGCTACATCATGGGAAATTCTCATTTTGAATAATAATTATTTATGAATGGAAAAGCATGAACTACAAAGGTAAGTAGTAATATCAACTCCATCCAAATTCTGCAATTGGAGTATATTGAAGCTGAGTATCAATATATGAAATGAATGTAATTTATGCAAATTACTTTTAAGTTATATTCAAAATAATTCAACACAACTTGAATGACGTCCAAATATTATAATATTTGTCTTTAAGCCAGGCGTAAATAAGTTAATTAAGATATGCAGCACTGATTGCCATAAAATCTACACACTTATGTTTAAAATACAAAAATACAAAAGTAAAAGAAACAACCATTGTGAAAAGGCTTTGTATTAAGGAATACATTATAAAAAAAAACTATATAAAATAGTATCTTTATAATAATAAATACATATTTTTTTTAAAAAAAAAACATTCACAAATCGACTCAGCATTGAGCTACAACAAAAGCAGCTATGGCAAAATAAGTACAAGAGGAAGAAACAACAGACACATCCTTGCAAAAGTGTCATTGCAGGTATGTTAATTGATTTTTTTTTTGTATTCGAATTAGATGTATGACCCTGTGAATGACAATTGTACTTTTGCTGCCAAATTTTAATATTCTAAATCAGGGGGTTTAGGGAGAGCAGGAAGGAAATACTCAATTGAGGTTGGGGCATTTTATATTTACACTTCAGGGCAGGGTCTGGACACTTGCCCATCCCTTCCCTAAAATCCACCATTGATAAATGGATGTTTATTGTATAATTCTGTCAAATAACTAGAGTATGTATTATGGGATTAAACCGTTTGCAATGAGATTGCGAATAATCATCAATTGCTAATAAGTGCAAGAATTACAGTACAAATTCAATAGAATATTTGTAAAGGAAATAGAAAGTAGGTTTATTGTTATTTACACTTTTCCACGTAAATTGTAACAAACTAAATTCTATATTGAGATTCATATTATTTTTTTCACATAAATAATTGCAACATTCCATTTGTTTGTTTTTTTAAAAAAGCCTTTTATTTAGCGTATAAAACGCTTTCACGTGAGGTAGTCATTTTGAGAGTCAGTTTGTATCAGAGGCAAAAAAACAATCACATTTTAAACTGACATAAACTCTTTTTTTCTCTCCAAATATTTAGTTTTTGTTGACTTTTTAGCCTTTGATATTTGGTTTTATAGACATTTGTTCATAAAGTTTCCTTATAAGTTTTTTTTGTATATAAATTAAATTTGTCCGTTTTTGCTTAATAAAACGTTTTTACTTACATCACATTTATTGTATAATAAATCCTAGCAAAGCCATTTAGAGGACATAGATTGAATTTTTTTTTTTTTTCTGAAAATATTATAAAAATTCATCAAATGACAAAAAAGTGAAAAAAAAAAAAGACAAAATATGTGTATTGAATACAAATTAATATCAAAAAGGAACATTATTCTATTATTTTAATAGAATAAAATTAAAAAATGGGTATTGAAAACTCCTTAGAAAAAGGAAGAATTTTACAATTTTTTTTATTGAGAATGGATTAGGGACCAGCAAAGTAATAATCAATTTGTTGGCTATAAATTTTTCATATATAAGGTTTCGATCCAATTGTGTCATCAAAATAGGTAGACACAGAACTTATTTTTAAAGAAACCAGTGTTTTAATTCTTATAATAGAATTTGGTTGTTAATGTCTCCAAAATGGAGGACTTTACATTGATAGTGTCACGTGAAACTTTATCAGTACTATTCAATCTATGACATCACTGACAACGCTCCATAGTAGTTATTTGGAGTTGACTTTATCTAAGAAAAATCAAATTTTGAGTTGTAGAGTCGACCTTCATCATACAAGCATGTTATGTCTTTTTATTAAAAAGAAAAGAAAAGAAAGAAAGGAAGGCATGACTGTCTAACTTCATGTATGTAAATTTAATGTCAGTGCATATTGTAACATATTTCTTGAGGCCTTTTCTATAGATACAAAAAAAAATTCCTTTGTGTCTGATATTTATATAAAGAAAAACTTGAAATGCTTTTTTTATCTTTTGACTTTTTACGTAATTTTTGAGGAATATCGCTCCGTTCTTTAGAAGAAAAAAATCATGCATAAACATGTTTTCCCCAATATGTTTAAATGTGTATTTATTTTGACAAGAATTAATTAGTTATTTTAAAAACTAACTACTCTTTATAGAGAACCAATGACTATTTGTCACAAGAATGAGAACTTTAAAAATGATCATTATCCTTAAATAATCTAGTTTTATATGAAGAAGATTTAATTAGTTGCAGTTATTTTAATAGCAAGTCATAGTTTGATGCATGCTGACTTAGTACAAATGACTGTATAAGATCTTCATCTAAATAATAGATGAAAATTGTTCTTTTTTTAACAAAAATAAATAGATAATAATGTGAGATAATTTTATTTTAAAAAAATACATTTATTTTTTGTTAAAAAGCAATGACATTTCAATCTATTAGGAAAAAAAATCATTCTGATAATGTATGTATATATATATATATATTTATAACAGAAATAAAAAACAATACCTATTTACTTATTTATTTGAAATACTATAAAATTCAAAAGCCCATGAGTCTTTTTAAAAGGCTTTTAAATTCATTTTTTGCACATTACTTGTGATCTTAATGCCTTTGCTTGCAATTATCGATAATATCAGGTAATAAAAAAAAAGTGTGTGAGAAGTATATATGTTGTAGTAAACTCAATTTTAATGAAGTGAAAGCAGGAAAAGAGGCTCTTAATTTATGGAGTATCAGGCTTTATGCACGGAATTGCATATACATATATATATATATATATTCATATGTATATTTAAACTTCTGACATAAAGCCAATAGTGCATGTAGGTACCTTGGAACTAGATACGTTTTTGTTAAAATGAATGTCTTTCATAAGATTTAATTTTAATTTTTAGATTATGACTAATTAATTATTATGACTTGAGATGTCTCTAAAGAATATTATTCCTATAAATATGACTTTCATCATGAAAAATAATGTTACAGGTTTTTTCTATTTAGTATTTAAGTGAGAATTTCCTTTTATGGACATGAACTGCTTTCATTTAGAACATTTGGTCAGTACAAATAAATACAGTGATAAGTGAATATATACATATGATAATAAATATTTATATGCATACCTCATTACTCATAAGTAAGACATAATCATTTATGAAAGTAATATTAACTTATTTAATGAGCATATGTAGATACTACAGGAATGATATTCGTTTATCAGGGTTTTATATATATTTAACTTGGAGCCTATCCATATAAATATTACATAATTACGTGACCTTTTCAAACTCTTAAATTGAAATATATATTCGATAGATTTCTGATTTAGTAGACTTAAGATGCATTTCGACCTAATGTGACTCTTAGATATACATATATGAAAAGACGATTAAATACTCTTTGTATTTATCCCTTGGAGCAAATCCTTATCGTCGCATATCTAATTTTATCCGGCTTACCCCTTGCCTATTCTTACTTATTCTTTCACCCAAAAAAGCTATTCATTTTGGAGACCTGTAGTACACTCATAAATAAATACTCGTATTATCAACATATAAGTGAATTCATTATATTGTTTGTTTTAGAGAGGATCGAAAATCTTGAAGACCTTGATAGAAAACAGAAAAAAGACTATTCGTTGAGTGATTTTTAATAGAAGAATAAATTGTTTTTAAGATTAAAAAAAATTATGTAAAACTATGGATTAGAAGAGTTCTTACGTCCTGAAGTAAGTCCGTTCTAATCCTATGTATAATTTTCTATTTTTGTTTGTGTTTAACTGAATGTACTACATAAAAGTTGAATATTAAGTTGACTATAATTGTGGACTCTGAGCAGACAATGACAAATATGATTAGGAATGTAAAAAATATGCAAATGGGGTGTGTAAAATTAAAAAAAAAGAGAGAAAATCAACTTGGTAACTCTGACAATTTGATGAATGTTGAGAGGGAGACAGCTTGAGCTGTCATGACGTTTTACTGAGCTATAAGCTGCTATCCTCCATTATATATGTATACAAATGAAGACATCAATAATGAAAATTAACTGAAAATAATGTCAGGAAATTATATATTTTTAACTAATAATAACTATACCATGACTTGAGCCCTTTTTGTTTACATTTTATTTGCTTTATTAACCTTAATGCATGTATTCTTCCTTCATGTGAGATCTTTACTATCAGGTAGATGTGCTCCCCTCAGAAATAAAGGAAAAATAACAACAGCTTTAGAAAACAAAAAGACCTGTTCGAAGAGCTAACTCCACAAAACCTTGCACTCGGCATTTTGCAATTTATTTACACTCCTAAAGATGATTGGGATTTGACTTTTTGCAACGATGGTAAAAGTAGCATTTAGTCCAAGGACAATCCAAGATAATGAATCTATCCTTTTTTTATTATTTGTTAATATTGTTGTTTTTCTGTATTCTACAAAATCATAGGACAATAATTAAATGTACAATAAAATGGATAAAGCCATATATATGTTCTGGAGAGAGAGGGGGGGGGGAGAATCTGACCACATGATAAAAAGAATAACTAGCCTATTTGGTACATTCAAATCGAAGATTGAAAACTATGATTGACAAGGTATAGAATTTGCAGAATCCCACTGTCTGCATTCAAAATGCATTTAATAATTAAAAAAAGAGTTTCAAAATACCCAATGGGCTCCTCCCTCCAATATATATAATTGGAGGACGTGTACATTCAGGTAATATATGGGGACTGGCTCAGACAAAGTCCTATATATATATATATATATATATATATATATGTACTATATATTATTAGGTATACAAATAAATTTGTTAATGAAGATAGATTAGCTAATAAATATTCATGCATATATATATATATATATACATAAATGTGGATTAATTAATAATTATCATTATCATATAGTTTTGAGTCTTCTTTTTTCTCTTTTTAGAGGGAAGAAAAAATAAAGGAAGGTTGAATATTTTTGAACGCAGTGTTAGAACAGCTTTGGTGACGCAGTGAAAATATAACATGTCCGTTAACCCCTTGGCCGGGAATAACGTGTGTGGCACGTGACGATGTACAAGTGCCATTTCGGGCAATAACGAGCTACACACGTTACAGTTACACATTTTTAATTTGCTCAAATATATTGCAAAAAAATTATATTCCTCATAAAATGTGCAGTAATTACAATGTATTTGACAGTGATAATGATAGTAATACAAATAGTGTTGTTGATTATAGTGATGAAAATTCGGGTTGGGACAGTGATTCCAGCAATTTACTGCCTATTTGGAGTCGTGTTAGGCGAATTAGCAGTAGTGATGAAGAAGAAGATGAAATATCTACAAATACTTCAGAAGATTGGATTTGGGGAAATATTGATAATAAAGCCACTATTCATTGTTTTTCGGGATTGCCTGGAATAAATCCAGAAGTTTTGGCGAGATTAGGAAATGAGAACCCCAGTTTAGATATAGTATATGAAATACTTAGTGATGATTTTTGGTACATGTTAGCATCTGAAACTAATAGATATTATCAACAAATAATTGAAGATAAAAATACCGTTGTAAAAAATTTGATAAAAAGTGGGAAAATACTAATTCAGATGAAATGAAAGCATATTATGCTTTGTGTATAATAATCAATTTGTTTTATATTCTAAGAAAATGGATCAAAAATTTAAATGATCTATTTCGACACTGTCTAAGCTAGATTAATTTCCCGGTTAAAGGGTTAAATACTCTTATTCCTTTATTCTTTATTTATATTTAACAGAAAAAAAATATAATAATATTTTCAAAAATAGAAAACTTTCTTAATTTGTTTCTTTTAACGAATGATCCAAATGAAGTCACTTTATATGAACTCCATGGTTCACCCTACCTGGATTGATCACACTTTATACCGAACTAAGTACAATAACAGGTTCACCTATAATGTAAATTAGCTTGCAACCCATGGAATGGATAGCAATATTTAGCAACAGTTTCAACACTAATCAGCAAAGCTGTTAAACTATATATTCATCGCCGGTAAGGATCTAAAAAATTATAGTCCAAGGACAAGGACATTATTTTCATCGCTTTGTGTTTTTAGGTTACTAAGCTGGGAGTGTCAATGGGTCAAAGGCTACAACTTTCCAGGACAAAAAACAGTGTGATCTCATATTCAAACTCTTTGTCTACCAATGCTCTTGTGTTAGTTATTGGCTGCTTCTGCTCTCGACTCCTGAGTTGTATTCCAAAGAGTTCTCGTGGAATGAGAGCCTCAAAAGGATGCCCATCATTTATTGAAAATTTTATTTAGATAACATTTATTTCTATGTATGTATATACGAATACATTTATTTTTTCTCAATTGGAAAAAGTGAAAAGCGTTTTTGAGGCATAGAGTACATCAAATTGCATTCAATTTATCGAATTGTTAATTACTTTTTTATATATATAAATGATATGAAGCCTTAAAATTAATGTTTTTAATGAGCACACCATTATTGTTACTCATTTAAAATACATTTGAACATATATATATATATATGTATATAATAGTAATAATAATGACTAATGCATTTTTTTTCCATAATTATTATTTGCAATAAAATTTAAAACGTAATTGATTTGATCATGTTGTGAGATCATTAAAGATTCCCATTTTGGAAGGAATGAAGTTGTACATTGATCAGAGTGCAATAACTTCCTACAAAAACAATCCATAGTCATCATTAAAAGTACAATTGTAATTAATATTCGGGTAAACGTGTATCAAGAAATAAAGCCAGACTTCAAAGTACGGTTCTATATTTACATAAGTTGTACAGAGCATATATGTACGTGTGCTTTCACAGCATCCTCACACCTGGGAGAGAGATTAGTATGAAAGGGGAAAGAGGGGAAGAACCAAAAGACTCTCTCAGTTCCTTTCTAATAGAATTATGTGTAGAACGATTCCATTCTCATTTATGTACAAATTCCCATCCTTGTGATGGTATTTACATGTATGTAATAATAATATATAAATAGTCGAGTAAAATGTCTACTTAAGAGAATATACATGCACTAGGGAATCCGTTTCTTTTTTCTTTTCTTTTTTTTTTTAAATCAAAAAATTAATTATAGGACTCTTATAGACTCTCAGTATGACTTTTGCAAAACGGGGAAAAATAGAATGAACTTGAGGCAATAGTTTTTAATTGAATTAAAAGCTTTCTCAGAATGAAATTTAATGCCTTTGTGAATGCGAACAACATTTTTTATACATATATATATATATATATATATATATATATTATGTATATGTCTTTGAGTGATGAGTGTTTGTTTAGTTCCTATTTAGGAACAATAAATTAATTTTTCCTACATAAATCGTCCTTCAAGTGTGTTTTGATGAATAAGGGCCTTGAATATGTCTCGAGTGAAAGAGTAGGGATCTTTGATAATTCAAATTAAAGTATGTAGTATTTGTTTATCTGGAGTTTGTATATATCGAGAATGGGTTCAAATAAAGGGCACCCAAGCTCTTTCTACCTGCATATAAATTAAAAGAAGAATATATCTACATATTACATATGTAGATATTTTGGCTGGACTGGTAGAGTATCGAACCGTGAAAAGGAACGGTGCGTTTGTGTACCGTAGGGTGAGTTCGGCTCAGCCCGAGTTTTATATTTATACGTATTAATACCTATATAAAAAAAGTAATCAAATTTTTGATATTTCCTCTTTCGAAATGATATGTTGGTCGTGTACCGAACCGAACTGTGAACCGTCAATGTGGAACTGCAGTTCCACCATAATACTGGGGATTTTACATACTGTACTCCTTTTATGTTTAATTCTGTCTTATTCCACGGAAAAATATACAGTTTTCTATGTATTAGTTCAGTTTTATATTAGCTAATTTAATATTCTAATACATGTAATAAAAAATTCTAATTCTTGAACAGGTTACATAATGAAATCAAACTTTTAAATATTCTTTGTTAATTTTGCGCTTGAATGATGAATTACAATTCATTTTTGATGTATTTCTTTTTTGTAAGAACTTTTCATCAACTCATGGGCTGTAGCAGCAACATAGCATATCTTTCTACATTTTGGGAATGACATGGAATTCTCTTCGTGTACATTTTAATAATTAATTGATGATATGTCATTTCAAGGGTAAAAGGTGGTTCAGTCTTCTAGGATTAGTTGACCAAATCTATACAACTTTTTGGATTGAAATTTAAAAATTCTTTTGGTGGAATAAATGATGTGGGTTGGAATAATATTAATCTCTGCTCAAGCTTTTGTAAAAATCTTAGCCAATGTTTGGAATAACTTCCTTGATCAAAATCAAAGTAATTTAATATATATTTTTAAATGGTAATTCATTCATATGAAGTATACAAATAATCCATTGAAAATGGTATTTTCAATTTTTGTTCAATGAGCCTTATCACACTACCTTGATATTCAGTTTTGACAGGGACACTGTCACTTCCGATTTCTTTTAGTGAATTAACAGACTCAACAATGATGGCATGTAGCTCATTGGCTATTGTCACTGCTTTTCCTCCTCATATAGGAATGAAATGTTCAATATACATAGAGTCGTGCTTTGATATAGCTGTTGTCTGCTTTTCTAATGCTTCTTGCCTATGGGCAATCAAAAAACATTTTATCTTTACACCCATCAAACTTAATACAGAGTAACCCATTTTCTTCTTGGTGTTTTTCGAGCAATTGTTTGCAAAAAAAAAATTTTCACCTCGTGACCAGACTTTTGTAATTAATAATACATTATTTTTGAAGTAGAGTTTAAGATCCCTCAGAAGGGCATTCCTATATGCAGTTCGTGCTCATACAGGCATACCATATCTCACAAGTACTTCACTTGAATATTAAAAGTTTCTTTTCGTAACAAGTTGAAGAAAATCGTCATCAATTACAATAAAGACTTCCACCATCCTCATCGAAATATTGAACTTGCATGCATCTCTATTTCTCGAGTCCTATAATAAACTCCTTTTTTTTAATAATTGCTCATTATAGAGCGCAAGTTCATCATTTGGAATTCTTATTGAAGGGTCCTAGATGAGACTAAAGGATCTAAATTATACCTTAAATCTATCTGAATATTACAATATCAGCTTCATCTTAAAAAACATCACAATACCCTGTTAAAATGCATACAATTTTCACAAAGGCATACTATTTTTCAGGGTTTATTATGTTATATATACGTTTTAGACATTAACTGATTACTAATAAAACGATATTTTTGCCAATGAAGCAAAAAAAAAAAAAAAATTTCTCAATTACATTTCATGATATTTTAAAATATTTGCAGTTCATACCTGAATTTTGAACCCAGTGCGTGTAATGGTGCTATTGATGGCACAGAAAAAAAAATATTTCAGAGTATTCTAACCAATATCAGCCCACAACTAGTGATGCATGATAATTTTGTGTGTTTGGCTAACTGTTCTAAATAGCAAGTACTCTTACATATTATATATATATATACACTAGATAAATATCCGTTCTTCATATGTAAATTTGAGATTGACAAGAAAAGTCTTGGTTTTAAATGATGTTGTTGTTTTGTAGACGAAAAAACAACAACACTTGAATAATGGAAAGCAATGGAAAGCAAAATTGAGGACATTATAAATTGATGTGTGTAAAAGTTAGTGGGGATGTGTATTATGATTGATGACTTGGACTGGGCATAAAGGGAAGGAGACATATTGTTTTATTTATATTAGGTCTATTGTAAGGCTCAAGGATAATTTGTAGTTCGGGATAGTTAAAGATATCGTTTGATGTCACAAAAATATAAAACCTTTTTATCATGTTTTATTTTAATAAAAACTTCTCAGCACGTTAATAAACAGTAGCCTTGACTGAGCTCTCTTTTAACCCTCTCTTCATTCCTCTAGCATACCTAAACAATACATATAAAAAATACTTTAAGATATAATTTTTTCCAAAGTATTTTAGTATTTTTAGAATTTTCGAGTTTAAAATAATGCAAATTTTATTTATATATAAAAAAAAAAGAAATTTGTTTCATATATAGTCCAACATGTTTTTGACAAAAATATGAGTCAAAGTGTCATTAAACATCAAATTTTGTGAGGAAAAATACATAAGTAGGTTCACTCAACAGTTAATTAAAACTAAATTTGAAATGAACATTAAATGTTGTACAAGATAAATTACTTTATTTGAATATAATCACCTTTTTTTTAAAACTATTTGTCAAGATCAAAAAAATGTTTTAGATTCCATATCTAATAATAATAATAATGGAACTTGACGCATTTTCTTGTATCAAATCTGGTTTTTGATATTTTTTAATTTGATGAATTTATTTGCTATTTTTCAAACTTCCTCTTTTTTGAGCAATTTTTTGTATGAGAAAAAAAAAATAGTGATCCACATAAAATTATATATAACAATTTTTGATTGTGTTTCAACTATATATTAAATCCAGAAAATGGCCTTTTTTTGCATATGAAAGCATGTAATTTGAAAAAAAAAAATGCAGTGTAAAAGTCAAAAACTTCTCTTTTTTGTTAATGGTTTTTGATTAAAACCTAGTTTTTTCTTATTTTTCAAGTCAAATAACATTATTAAAAAAAAGTCAGTGATCTACATAAGAACATTTGACTTGAAATAGCTTTGTTAAGCTATTATATTTATTTAATTTCAATTGTTTTACGGCAAAAATTACTCAAAATCAAGGGTTAAAATTTTTAAGGATATACACAAAAATAAATGCAAACCCCCAATTATTTTGTTTCAAAATTTTAAGATGATAAAAAAATGACATTAATATATTACAAAATTATAGTAAATATATAGAATAAAACTTCATTTAAATTTAATTAAAAACGATTAAAATTAAATAAGTATAGTATTTACTTCTGTTATTATTAGACTATAATAATGCATTAGATTTGATAATTAATTAATGTCTTTTTCTATCATTTTCTTTTTTTTTCGTTTTTAAGCATATCAGTATTTGACATCAATTGGTTAGTATTAATTTGATATTATATTAAATTGGAATTCTAAAGAAAAAAAACACAAAGAAAAGCTAGAAAAATCAATCTTTTAACATTATAAAAATACTTTTTGTAATGTATGTACTTTCTTTTTTTTTTTTAAAGTATAATTATTTTTTGTTAAAATGCTGCATGTAACTTTATTTATTGAGAAGAAGTCATACATTGCTCCTTTTGAATTCAGCTTGAAAAACATGTCTAATTGATAGGGATACTAATTAAAAATAAATGAAATTGTCACGGCTGAAATATGTATTTTTCTAACATTAAAAAAACAAACAATATAAATAACAAAAAAAGCTCTCTTAAAAAGTTTTAGAGACAGGCAGGTGTTTTTAACTACTACAAGTAGTGGTACTATTAATAGCCTTGAAACAAAGTTAAAAGTAGTTAAACAGGGTCAATGTATATTAATTCACGTGATGTCTTTATTTGAATATTGCCATAAGTATGTACATTAAAAAAAAACAACTTTTTCAACATTGAAAGAAGCTGGAAATTTAAATTTACAGAAGAGCATAACCCTTACTTATATGAGAGTATTTATAAATAGTCTTTGGAACAAAGGTATCCTTAAATGTTCTTCATGATGAGTGTTTTTATTTATCAACTTGATAGAAAGTGTTTTAAATAGTCATCTTGGGATGTTATGTTCTTACTCTGAAACTTTTTATCAACTATAAAATACTTGTAGATAAATGTACATGATATCCTTTGAGTTGGTTGACATCTTTGTTCGACATGACTAAGTCAGTTTTTGATGTAACAGGGAGTTAATCATCCAATGGATACAGCTGTCATGCCAATGGCTAAATGACATGGATGACTGAGCATATTGGTCCATTTTTTGTATGATACTAGAGCTACGCCCTTCAATCAGCAAAGTAGTGAATATAATACTGCCTTATTTTATAATGAGATCTTCAAAGCAACTCCCAACTTTTTCTTCAAAGAGATAAAGAAAAAAAACCTTGAAATTATACTTGTGGGATACGACAACCGCTGCCACGAATGTTGGGTACGGATACGACAGTAATGAAAGTAAAGTTGGTTTACATTTTACTTTATTATACTCCCTATAGGAGCTTAAATAGCTACAATCATTGAGCAGTAGCTAAAAATGATAACAGCTTTGGAAAACAAAAAGTAAAGTTCGAAGAGCCAACTCCATAAAATCTTGCACGCGGCATTTTGCATATTATTTACATTCCTAGATATACGATATTTGATAACAATGAATAGGAATGTAAATAATATGCAAAATGCCGCGTGCGAGATTTCGTAGAGTTGGCTCTTCGAACTTTACTTTTTGTTTTCCAAAGCTGTTATCATTTTTCCTTTAATACTGAGGGGAGAACATCTACCTGATAGTAAAGATCTCACATGAAGGAATACATGATGCATTAAGGTTAATAAAGCAAATAAAATGTAAACAAAAAGGGCTCAAGTCCTCGTATAATTATTATTAGTTAAAAATATATAATTTCCTGACATTAATTTCAGTTAATTTTCATAAATAATGTTATTATTTATTATTGATGTCTTCATTTGTATATATTATAATGGAGAATAGCAACTTGTAGCTCAGTAAAGCGTCATGACAGCTCAAGCCGCTTCCCTCTCAACATTCATCAAATTGTCAGAGTTACCAGGTTGATTTTCTCTTTCTTTTTATTTTACACACCCCATTTGTATATTATTTACATTCCTAACTATGAAAGAACTGATAAAGATACCAAATTGGCCAAATTTTGATCTTAATGAGGTTATTTTTACTGGAACCCCAAAAGGTATCAATTTGAAGAGGAAAAAAAATCGGTTGATTCATCTGATTTAGCAGTGTTTTTGAACGCCTCAAATGTCACCAAAAAATCAATATTGTTAAAGCCCTTAGTTTTATGTACATACATATAAGTATTAATCCATAATTAGGATGGAACAATGTCCATTGTTATGTTTGAATACCTTAAGGCTTAATATGTAGACCTTATCTCTTACGTCATATGAATATAATTACCTTAAATGTGATTTATAAGAGCATTAGTTATACGAATATTTGTGAATGTAAGCAGTAAATATGTCCCCATGATAGAAATCATATGAATATCCTGTATTTACTACCTATTCAGCTATGTGTATATATATATCATATACTTTTTTATAACAAAAAAAAACCCTATGGTTTTGGCTTATTTATAATGATATTTATTCATTTGTTGTTAGCACTCTCTGTACGCTTGCTTATATGGTTGTATCTTAGTTATATTGTAAATATTACACTCATGCCACTCTCAGACTTTTTACTAAGAGGAAGAAGAAGAAGAAGAATATCTTGGCTCTAATGATGTCTTCAGTACACAATAAACAATCATTTTCATTCATAAGTAAAAGTTATTTATACTTCCAATAAGTGTTTATGTATGTATACATATAGATTTGTAGGGAAGGCTGAGAAGGGTTGCAAGAGGACAGGGATGCCAATTGGCTATGGCAAGGTGCCATACTTTGGCCTCCAAAAAACATTTTTGATAAATTGAGTTGATGGAAAACTGGATGAGTATTTGAGCTGTGTCCCTGGAATCATCAATACCTTAGCTATAGCCACTACAACAGGCCTTTTTTCTTGAAGATTATTAAAAAATTTATACTCAAAAAATGATAGAATATAATGGCAATTATTGAGAAAAGAAAATCAATTACTTTTTTCGACTTTTCTTTCAGATATTTAAAAAACAAACTGAAAAGGGGTTTTTTCCGAGAAGCAATATTCTTGTAATAATCTAGTCGGTTTTTTTTTTTTACTATTGAAACTCATATTATTTAAAGTATTGATTCTTTACCCATCATTTGTTGTGATTTATTAAAATTCAAAACTTACCCATTAAGGAGATATTTGAGAAATTGTACCATTGGTACAAAGGAGTTCAACCTATTGCAATTGTCTTTGTATGTCTGATTGATTTTTATATATTCTTTTATACTTACGCTTCATTGGTTATTAGAATACAGTGTGCATGATCATTGGTCTAGACATTCTGTGAGTGCAGTCGGACGGGCATGAAATTCATGTGAAACTTCTCAATTCATCGACTAAATAATATAATGGGTGCAGAAATTAGAAGAGTCAATTCTTTTCCCTCGAGGGAGCTCTTCTCCACCCGAACTTTTTGAAAAACAATAGCAACGAAAAGTTGCGTGATTATGGTGTCATTCATTTATGACGTCATTATTAATGGGTTCCAGCACTGTTGTTTATAAAATATGGAAAATAATAATTCAATACATTGAAATGTCGACTTATCTATTCCTCAAAAATATTCTTTTTTTCTAACTTTATTAATTTTTAACTCAAACTTATTTCTCTGAGTAGCAATTCAATAGGAAGGCACTATGTGCAAAAATTACAACACTCTTGTCGAAATAATCAAACTAAATACTTACTCAAGACTATTATTATTTAAAAAAGTACACCTATGTCAAGGGCAACATTAAATTCATCTTAAATAATAAACAGATAATTGAGGATTCAAAATTGATGAAAACATGCAATTTTTATTGGTAGATAGAAAAAGAAGAAAATAAAAAGTTTATTCACAGTAACACAGGGAAAGATTAACTCAGGGGTTTTTTCTTTGTATTTTTTTTTGTATGAAGACCACTATACAATTCATTGAACCTTAAAAAGGTCGTATTGATTAATACGTTTTGTTTGTTTGCTTTTATTTTATCGCTAGGCTTTCATCTTTAATTAACTTAGTTGTAATGAATTAGATAGAATGTAAATAAACATCGGAATGGTGACATTTTCAAACATTTTACTGAAGTAAAAAAAAAGATTTTTTTATTTTCTCTAACTCTAGAGAAGGAGTCTTCAACCTTTTTCCATATAAGTTGCCATTCCAAATTGATATGTTAATATGAGGGCTGTATTACTAAGTTTGATTCGTTATCTTAATATACATATTCAAGGGGCAAATGCAGGCCGAATGAACCAGGGTTACGAAATCAGCTGAAATCCTTCTGTGCACTTCTACTTGAGTCTATTGCAGTGTTTTTTAAGTTGCTCTACCATGAGTCTATTGATTTCTATAGGATTTTTGATGGAAATTGTATGAAAATTTGAACACTTAGATAGACGATTTCTTCTTGGTTAAGGATTCTTATCGGGTGCTTAATATCTCACTTGAAAGCTGTGGGGCTCAGCTTTTGAATAAATTCCTTATTAATCCATTTTATGTAACATTCAATGAGTTATTTAAGTACAGAGGATTTGGCCGACTTTTGGGGCTACTCCCGTCCCCTACGCCCCCAGGAGTCCCTTTAAGTCATAACAAAGACTGGCAATGGAATTTGCATTAAGTACACTAGCAAATCAACATTTTTTCATGCAGGAAATGAGGATCCTTCAAGGCTGAAATTGGGAAATGGGCTACAAAAGCTCAAAAAGTAGGGTTCGATTTCTCAAAAACCGTCGGACTCTCGAAAAAAAAATTATATATTTGAAATTTGTGTGCAAAGCTGAATAACTTTTATTTTACTTATACCCCTTAGGATTTTTGACTGTTGACCAGTGTTATTAATTGTTGTTTTTCGAGCATTTTTGATTTTGATTTTTGTGTGGATTTGAGGCAATTTTTAAGGTAGTAAAAAGTCAGAAATCAACATGAAAATAATCTAATATCCTATTTAATTTTGTATTAATTTGAAGAAAGGTAATTAATTGATTATAGTATGAGAAGAACCAATTCAGAGAAAAAAACAAAGATTTAAAAAAATCTATCTTTGTTTTATAGGTTTTGTTCAGAGATTAGGAATAACACCTCGGTTTTCCTTTATTTATATCTAAAAGAAACTTAATAAAAGCCTAGTATTTAACTTTTCATTTTCAAAAGAATTTCGTCTTCAAATTGTGGTATTTAATCACAAAAAGTTGCATGATTTAGCTAGTGCTCCTCAGGGCCACAATATTAAATTAAAATGATTAATATTAACAACAATCTTTGAACCTACCTTCTAACTCTGAATAATATAATATGTTTTCATTATGAAAGTTTGTATCGATATGCAGGAGTTAAACTCTATATAAATTGTATTCATATGTGCATACTTAAAGACATTTGGGGCGGGAGAAGAGAGTGTATTTGAGGTTTTAGAGCCACCAAAAAGCATAAGAAATCTGCATTAATAGTATTCTCAAATTTCCTTCATTTCTAGAATGAAATCACAATATAATTTTTAAAAAGAAAAACCTAATCTATGTACAAATCTATAGGATATTGTTCCGTAGAAATGTTGATTGGATAGCAAATTTTTTGATGCGGAAACTACTTTGTGCTATTTTACAAATATACATCAACTCAGATACATATTTTTGATATTATTTTTTTTAAATTTCTCATCCTTTATTATCAATTGTCGTTCATTGAAGGTATCAAATACCAGAGATGGAAGAAAGTACCTATTTTGATAGTTCAAGTAGATTCCAAAGTCTTGTCTTTAGTCTCGAGTCTCAAGCCAAGTCTCAATTCTTTGCAACAAGCTATAATCAGAAAGTCCAATTAAGGTCCTCATATTATTTGTAGCTCATTTTAAGTCTCTATGGCTTGAATTCATCGAGTCTCACGTCTCACTATGTCCAAATCCCAATTTTGACTAAACATTAACATGCACTTTTTCAAAAGGCCTATGAACATAAAGGTCAAAAATTTTATTTGTTAAGATCTTACGTCTCATTTTCCATTGAATTGAAGGTATATCTTTATGGAGAAAAAAAAATAGCGGATGATAGTGTTTTGTCAGTTTTAAAATTTTTAATAAGATCAGACTTTGAGATCCTCTATTCCAAGGACCCGACACTTTACTAGGTACATATTTTTACGAATAAAGTTGAATCAATTTAGAATCATTAATTAATTATTATCATTTCACTTTTTGGTAGGTTTAATTTACTAAAAATTCGAAACTGGCCTTGCAGGATATAATATAAAACATTACTAAATCAAATAAAATGTAATTTTTCGCATTCTAATTAATGCCATAGAACCTTTTTTCCCAACTCTTGAAAAACTATCTAAAAGTTCATTAAGTTTATCTAAATATACAAAAAAAGAAAAATTCTTTTTACTTTCAATGTAAACGAAGTCTAAATCCAAAAAACGATTGTGTAGTAATCATTTAATTAATGATTTAAGTAGTGGAAAAAAACTATTTATGTCTTCTAATAATTTGGCCAACTTTTAGGTATCAATATGTGATCCTAAATTAGATCTTACTCAATATAGCCTTCACCCAAAGTACAAAAATGAAAGAATAATGTCCCAAGATGATGCAGATTTGACATTATTTCATAAAATATATTCACCTTATTACTGATTTATCATCATCAGTAATTAATAGCATCAATTTAGGTAAATTAGTAAATATGATCAACAAAAAAGTGTTTGATGTGTAGGAAAGAATCAAAGGAAAGGAAACTATTGTTCCTTCCAAGTATAAAGAAATTAATTTTTTTCTCTTTCTTAATTATATTCAAAAGAAAAAGAGAAAACTTAAATATTTGAACTAAATAAAATTTTTATTATTATATAAAAATAATTTTTTACTCGAAAAAGAAAAAAAAATTATGTACAAAATTTGTTGGAGAGTCTAGCCCAGGGATGGGCAAACTTTTTGACTTGCGGGCCACACTGGGTTATAAAATTTGAAAAAGGGGCCACAGCAGGTCATTGACCGGTGGGTCAAATATAATAAAGTGTTGCTAGTAGTGTGCAAGCTCGGCGGGCTGGATTAAATTGTCTAACGGGCCGTATAAGGCCCGCAGGCCTTAGTTTGCCCATGTCTGGTCTAGCCTTTCAGGTAATAATAATATAATCTTTTATTATTGTTATTTCTGTCATTATTTCTGATGGTAAGTAGTTTCTTTAATTTAAAGAAATAATATCAATAGATTTCATTAGAAATAATGTTACTAATGGTTTATACAAATGGAATACTCAGGAAATTAACATAATTTAGATAAAAGAAATATATGTATGTATTGTAACTAAATATTTTTTCCTTTCACTTTTTGGAAGAAAGGTAGAGAAGTATCTACACTAATGATCACATCGTATGATTCTCTCATATAATTTCGTCGGTTATGATTATACCACCCTTTTTTTAATAGTATTAGGTCTGTACAATATGTTAACATATATTCCTATACATATATTTGATATATTTTTATAAACGGTTACCTAGTGTGTATCTATATGAGAGCAAAAACTAAATCAAACTACAATCAACTTTGTTCATGAATTTTTCAAAACCAAAATATTTGTCAATAATTGACAAATAATTTGGTTTTTAAACCCGGAGTATGTTTCAAAGTTTTTTTTATTAATTAATGATTATTATTTTTCTCTACATCACGACGAACTTTTTGGGATGAACAAAAACACTATATGTATTCCCCCTTCAGCTGATTTTCACCATGTGACTCTTTTGATTTAAAGCAGCTGACTCTACGTGCTATGAACTCGTAAAGGGTATTATTACTATTTATGATTTTGATGCATAAAAAATATATTAAATTGCGCGCCCTTTTTTTGAATTTTTGATATACATGTATTAAGGATTGATTTGTATATTGGTAGAATTTATCAATATATAGTATATCTAAATTATAACTCTGCCAAATATTAAAAAGTTGGCAACTCGGAAATTACAGAAGGGTCGCTACCAGTTGTAGCTACCAAATTTTTCCTTTCCCTTTTGTGAGTCGAGGTTGCGAGTGGACAAAAAAGCTCGACCTGCATATTGGCTCATTCTTTGTGGCTTTTTTCTCTTGAAAACCTGACAACAACTAATGTATGTATGTACTTCTGATATTTAAAAAAAATAGTATGTTATTAGTTGTTGTTTTTTTTAGTACAAAAAGCTATGTAACATACATAGACATATTGTACATAGGTATATATGTACACAAGAAAGAAAAAACTTGTACATCCAATATTTTGTTTAAAAATATATTAAAAGATGAACTTAATGGAAACAAAAAATCTAAAATTAGTTTGCACTTTTTAATTATATATATATATATACACAACTATAATCAATATTTAAACTGCATCGACGAAGCATAAAAATAGCTACATTCCTTTTCGATATGTCGTTTATCTATAATATAAGTATTAGTGATGTATCAAATACTTGGATTTGCAATTGTACTATCTCCGGATATTCTGCATTTTTTTTAGAAGTACTCGTATCTCCATGCTCAAATTTTCAAATTTCCTTATTCGTATCCGATTTGCAAATTGCAAATTTTGATAGTCCCATCATCATCTGTATTTTAAGATATTTCAAACACTTATAACCAGCATTTGTATTTAAATCCACTAATTAATTATCTGCATATTTAAAAAGTTTACTACTATGGGCAATAAATATCGGGAATCAAAAAATCTTCATTTAATCATCAAAATTAATTTCAATTTTCAAAAAGGGTTACAAAAATTTTATTAAGTTAATAATTTTTATAGAACAATCACTGCAGAGATTAGATATGCTATTAAAGTAATTGGTTTTGTATCTCGAGAAATAAACCGCGGATTTTCGAAATGTCAAAGGAACAGAGTCTGGAATATTGATTGTAACTTAATGGGTTTCGGCATAAATTCTCAAAGAATTTTTAAGAATAAAAAAAGTTGGGATTTACTTAAAAATAAAGATACTAAATAGAAACTGAAATATTAACATCAAGTGTGAGTTTAAATCAAGGTTGCAATCAGCTAATTATGGGGGAAAACAACATAAATACATTTATGTGATTCTTAATCCTTAAAAATTAGTAAATCTCTCTTATTCTTTGTCAAAACTAGTGCTGAGAGACAATTTTTACTAACATATTTGTAGATTAGTCAGAATGGGCAGTTTTAGAGAACAATATATTTTTTATTGCTAGAAAGAAGGAGAAGGTGCTTATTTGAAACATAAATAATAATAATTAATTGATATTTTTTTAATGATAGTTTGATTTTAGCAATAGTATTGATTTGATTACCTTTTTTTGACAAAATTTTCACTGGATTAAATATCGATATTATAATAATATTGGCGTAATAAAAGCCTCAATCAAACTCTGCAACTCAAGGTTTATAAACAAGAATATCCGTGTCCACCTGGTATGTAAGTGTCATGCCATAATTTTTTCGGAACAATCCTAGGAATATCTGACATTTTAAAGGAAGGAAACTTTGGAAGCCCATCAGTGGCTGACATCACTACAGTTTGAGAAATCTTGATTCAAGTTATTGGTATAATACGTAGAGCTCTTCAAAAACTGAATAAAGGTGCACGTAGAATAAAATTAATAATTTCAGTTGGCAGCCTGGATACCTAGGGATGAGCATTTTGTTGAGGTGTTTTCAAAAGATTTTTAAACGAGGATGTACATACAACAACAACTTATTTCAGGGGGGTAAAAATATTTGGAGTTACGACGAGGAGTCCAGGTAATTCTTCGTTCATCAAAGAGTTCGACATTGCTTATATGGACTACTCAAAGTCCCTTGTTTCCGTGATGAGTTGGTGCAATGACATGTCTCGTCCCTGTTCCTCTGGATTTGTTAATAGTACAGTTTTTCACTTAAAGACCCGTTTAATATAAACCAGTATTTAAATAATAAAACATTACAGTCTCAATATTATAGTTTATTATATTTGTGGACAACTTCTTTGATCACAACATTTTTTTCAAGGCTGCTATAACCATTATTCAAATAACTCAAATTTGAATTCTACAAAAGGACAAATTTAAATTCTTTGAATATCGATATTTTTCTTAATCTTACTAAATCTAGGGTCTTTGAAATAGTTTGTAAATTTATTTTGATATGTACCTTTATTTATACGGGTAGAGTTTGTTTGTCAACTCTTTTATAATATATGTAGGTACAATTTAATCCAGAGTACTATGGTGTAAGCCCTTAATTCACAAATTTCGTCCCGGAATGACAATAATTATGAAATTGTAATTTTAATTGCGAATCTACATAAAAATTATCTTTAATGAATAGATTTAATTTTCTAGATAATTGACTTTTAATTTTGTGGTGACGTGATATTAGGTGTTCACTTTTATATTTTTAGTAGATCTGTTAATATTATAAATGTTTAATTTATAATAATATATCAATCTGTATGAATGTAAAAAAAAAAATTCATTTTCTTGATCAAATAATATATTACAAACATAATTATTAATGAACTATTCTCCCATAAGTGATTCATCATCCCTTTTGCTGTGGTGCTCGAAAGATTTTGAAGTATCAAGTTGCTCTAAAGGAAACTCTAATTATAATTATAATTCATGTGAATAATCATTCTCAATCAACTTTATACCTGATAAGACCAATATTTGTATGTCACTTATACAAGCCCAAACAGCAGGTTGAAATGAACATAAAAATCAAATATAATCTTGATTTGGAGGGCAAATAATGAACAAAAAAACAGGTTCCTCTAGTTTTTATGTTTATGATTAATTTTCTTAGATAGTTTTAAAAGTATCAATCAACCCTTCAAAGTTAATAATATGTTATTATACCTATATAAAAATGAATTAGTTGACTTTATGATCATACATTATACCAATGAAGGATTACCAAACTAAGGCCCACATTATCAATTAATCCAAAACGAATATTGGAATAGAATATATTGACAAATCCTCTCTTGCCTTATGTATTCTTGATTTCAATGTACATTAGATTTAGATACTAAAGGGGTTATTTTTTTTAACAACCAGGCCTCTACTTGTCATTCGTTCAATTTTAAAAAATGTTGAGTGACCCTAAAACTAAAATGTCATCCTTGTGGATTCATGGATTTGACTTTAGAAAATTTGAGAAATGTGTACACTTGTGATGATGATCAAAAATCAAAATATTCTTCAAGATTCTGCATAGAATTTGCAAAGCATTGAAAAAATAAAACTATGTTCATATATATGTAGATATGAATCTCAAATTTATTTATGGGAAAGTGTGAGTTGGAACAACAGTTTATGTAGACACCTACATATAAGGGCTCTTGAGAATTATTATAAATAATTCATAACACAATCAACAAGTAAGTGTTTTGTAAATATGTTATAGGTATTTTGAATTTCCTTACTCTTTAGAAGAAAAAATAAACCAATAAAAAACATTAGTTTGCATTGTAAGAGAAATTTTGTAAATTAATTATTACACACCCGTCACCGAAGTTCATTTTGAGGATTTGAACAAGACAATTTGACTTCTAAAATATTAAAAATATAAAAAGTCTGAAAAATCAATTTAAACTCATAATTCCACCCAAAGACCATTTATAATCATTGTTATTTTATCTATATTAAATATAAATATATTAAAGAGACTGTTTATTACTGTTTTAACAGTAATAAAAATTGAATTTAATAATCGAGTATGAAATTAATAAAAATTACTTTTTTACAATTACAAATTACAATTTGGATTACACATACAACATTAGAATACCTCATTGTTCATTGTTACTCAAATGAGCTCAACCTGGTGTTGCATCATACATGCAAGGTTATTTCAGCTTGTTAGAGTGTCAGGGGTAGGAATGTAAATAAATTCATGCCATTATCCATGACAAGCAAACTAAGAAACAAAATGAAAATGTATTTAGTTTATTTGTTGACCAATCATTAATATTCAAAGTTGAGTTAGAACTTAAATATAACCTATACTGGATAATTGTTATTTTATAGAAGAACTTAATCAGGCAAGTATTTCTACAACAAAAAAGGACCTAAAATTCAGTTGTTTGTACGTTATTTTAATATAACGGAAGTGCATATAATCATAATCCATATATATATGTCGATATTTACTACGAAAGGACTCAAGGGAAAGAGTGGGCACTCAACTGAAGGAGATTTTGTCTTTTTTGATTGATGTAAAACTGTCAGCTGCCAAATGTAGAAATATAATATAAAATATATAGGCATGTAGCAAAGATTTCACAAAATTCGAATCAGAAGCTGAAAAGACACTTATTAAGTGTATTTTTTCCTCCGAATTTTTAGTGATGTTCATATTACTTACCTACCTTGAAAAAAAAATAGAATAATAATTCCAATTTGTCTGATAAATTTATGATGTCACCTAATCTGAACTTGTAACTGTAAAAGACTAGCTTTTGTAAGGAACAGTTCTGTCGTTTCAAATACATTTTCATATTTATTATGTTATGACTTTACTTGAATTGAAGCTAGTTCTCTCCTTGGGAGAACAAAATTAATCTCAAAAATTAAATCAAATGAAAGCTGAAATGTTCAGAAAAGTGACCATTTACTTGAGAATAGTGACCACGACCTGATTTGAAAATGATACATAGGTAATCAAAAACAAAAATTTTCAAAATTAAAATAAACTGCGAAAGAGGTAAAAAAAAAATTTACAATTTATTATTGGAGAATTGTCACACAGGCTTTTAAGAAAAAATATGTGGTTTACGCTATAGAGTATATCCAGAGAATGTGTTGCCTTTCACTCACTTTCTTCCTTCAAAACCAAAAATGTGGGGAGGGGAGGGGGGAAGGAGAAACATTTTGAAGCACCTTCTGTGTTTGCGACATCAATAAATAATAGTATCATGTTGTGTTAGAATGTCAAGAAATATTCACGAAGAATTGGAACAAAACAGCAAAATAGAAAGCAATATAAATATTATCTGTATCAAATTATAGGTTGAACTTATGAGAGTAATATATAATAAATAAATAAATAAATGGATTTGGTGCAATGCAGACAGGAAGTTAATTGAATTATGAATTTCCTACTAGTAAACGTACTTAGCAAGATGTTTATCAAGTCAATATATCACGGTGTTTATTTGTATCTATAGAAGGTTATATTATTATGAGTTATGAGGGTTGGTAGATTTCTGACAAAGTTTTTTATGATTTCATATACCAGTCGCATATTCTCACTAATTTTGTTCCAAAAAATATATCATATTAAAAAATACATGTTTTAAGGAGCAATGCGGTTTGTTCATTCCAACAAATACAATATCATTTCCTAAAAAAATAATTTTATCTTAAGAAAAAGAAGAAAATACAGATATTAATCATGCAAGAACAAGGTATAGCTTTGTAAAAATTTAGTAGCATTATTTAAAGATCTACGAATTCGGTAAAATTATAATTAATCCACTCTCTTTATTGACTTAAATTGTATCACTTGTTAAATGACAACATTACATTTATTTACCAGGAGTTATCGCATTGGACCTCCATTAAATGTTCATCCAAAATTACATACCTCATATAAATTATAATATTTTATAACTAAATATTAACAAGGTTACTTACAGTCTTCATGTTATAGAAACTCATGTACATATAACATTGAGCTTTTGGTAGATACAAATTATATACGTATAGTACAAATTTCGAAGATAAATGAAACTTAGAAACTCAATTCATTGGTAATAGATGCTGTTGATTGGAAAGGCCTTAAAAAGTCATGTGAGTTCTATGATTAAATGTACTTATTCCTCAGTTTAACTCTTTTATTTTAAATTGTAGATTTGCTTAGAAAGTAAAGACGAACTTTTAAATGCTTCTCCTTTAGAGTCAATCTTTGAACGCTGATTCCTAGGATATGATAGGTTATTTTTTATGCCTTTGAGCAATTACGAATTACATATTTTTTTATGACAACATTGAATTTAGTATTTTACAATAAATTCTAGGATCCCTGCAAGGGATTATAATTTGTTTAAAGATCAAGTGCATATAGATAATTCAAAAAGTTTGTTTGATTTAAAATCTAGATCTTTCATAAGCAAGATTAAAACTTTTCTTTCTTTCTTAATTAGGGATTTTTCATCAATAAATAATCACAATGAAATCACAGATAACCAAATTGTTATATAATCCTTTGATGCCAATATCTTGAAAGTGTTTAAATAACAAAATAATGATATGCCTATATGATCCGTGCATATTGTTTACAACTCACAGAGTCTACCACGATATTTTTCTCTACCTTTACTTCATGTTGAAGGGATTACTTTGTATCGAAGATACGACAATAATATTCCGAGTGAATTTTGATTTATATGTAAATAAGTAAATCCATTATTTCTTCAATATATGTATACATAGCATATTCAAATATACCAACAATGTTGAAAAATATATTGTTTTTGTTGAAATATTATGACGGAATTATGGACCAATGTTTGAACTTCTTTTAATACACAAATTTCAGAGTTACTCTAAACGACAAATAATTTTAATTTCTATGGTAAACAGTAATTAATTATTACATTCTTTAGTAAAAAAATATATTGAAAAGGTGACTAATTTTTACTTTATTAGCCATTGATGCATAAAAAAGTTCTGCAAAATTTATGATAACAAGTAAGAGTCCATTATATTTAAAATGCATCTCTTTTTTCCTTCAATTAATACAATTCCTAGACAATGTCTTAAAACTTTACATTTATCATTCTTTTTCACCAAAATACCATTAATTAACAAAATGTTATGATAGGAAAAGGTTGTGTAAATACTCGAAGCTAGGAATGACCCCAAAATAAATTCATTGCCGCAAAAAATGATTGAATTAAGGAAGGAAAAAAAAAGAAGGGACTGATTTGTTTCGCTATTGAGAATGCAACTGTTTGTATCTTAGGATACTACTAGTTCCAGAGTGGCCGATATACATAGAGTGACTATTTATAAGAAAAGGGCATGGAAAAAATTGAAAGAGGAACCTCTCCTATAAAATTATTAAATATCGTTTATTTACTTCTTAGTTTTTCACGTAAAGTACATAAATACTAATACATCAAAATATATCTAGATCTGTTTTTACACATATAAAAAAGGTTTCGAATTGAGTTCAGAAACGCAGTTAATGTCTTTTAGACTTTTTATGGTGTTTGTGACGAGATGAGGAGTCACTTGACTGTCTTTTTCGTTTATCTGAGTGTGAGTAAGACCGGATTTTAGAAGAGCTACTATGATGATGCTTTGAGGGCGACCTATAAAGATTTTTTTTTAAATAAGGAAATGTGAAAATAATGGAAATAAAGTATAAAAAATAAGCAAACCTTTTCCTATCTCGATGAGAGCTCTTGTGTTTCGATATATGACGATCGTCCTCTTCCCCACTGCGATTTTTGTCGGATTCAGCTGCTTCTCTTTCTAAATCAGACCAGTCCTTACCAGAAGATTCATCAGAATCAAGTCCATCTTCTGAATAATCCTCTTCAGAGGTCTCAGACGAATAATCATCCTCAGACTCATCTTCACCTTCAGAATCCTCATCAGATGGTGCTTGGAATTCTTCATCTTCCGTTTCATCATCATCATCAACGTTTTCTTGATCGGACTCAGGGTCTAAGAATTTCCATCCTCCTCCTTCAAAAAATCCTTCAGGATCATCTACAATTGTCTTCATGATTTTAGTCCAGTTCAGCGATTGAATACCCTCTGTGTACTTAATATCGACAGAACTAAAGGAGAAAGAAATCAATCATAATGAAAGAAAGCCTTACATTGTTTTTTGAAATTTAAATTTCAAAAAACAATTTTATTATATAATGTAGATAGAGATATAATTAATACATACTTAAGCCATTCTTTTACATGATCAAGCATCGTCATAGGAATGGAAGTCACGGTCAGTACTTTTTTTGTATAGTCTTTAAAAACAAAAACCATGTCAAAATTCTTGAGTTGAAATTGTACTCTTTCAAAGTTCACAAGTTCAATATCCTCGAGTGTAATGACAAAGGTAGGCTAGAAATTCAATATGAACACATTAGTATCTAATTGACTAACATTTATCATATTAACGACATACCCAATTGATTAATGATGTTAAGCAACCCGAGGTGGGTTGAAGCAAAACTGTTTCTCGATGAGGTACTCCGTGAAATCCCAAATCTCTAAATGGAGTGTCAAATTCTAATTGGCCCTTTGTGACAGATTCAACTTTTTCAGTAAAACTCTTAAAAGCCGCTTTTAATTTAGACCTCAATTCTCTCTCAGCTTGCTCAGCTGCTAAGTCGTCGCGATCATGCATGTGTTGATGTTTCCCAAGATCCGTTGTAATTTCACCAACTTCAGTGTAGAATTGGACATCTACGTGTTTTTTCTTGCCAAACATGATTGCGTTCTTTTAAAAAAAATAGAAAAATATGTTATACAATCAGAGGAAAAAAATAATGGGATGGCCATACCTTCAGATGAAAATGCAATAGAATAATCATCTCTCCATCACATGGTTGAAAGAATGCATGTTTAATATTATTATAAAGTATATCAACTTTATCGCCTCGAATGGATGTATATCGCAGTCCATTAGAATGAGCTTCTAATACTCCAGAAAGTCTTTTTTGTACTATATTTGGTCGGATATACAGATCCTTCAGCTTAGGATTACCTTTCCCTTGACTCACAACCAAAGTGTCTTGTTCAACAAGATCTGCCTTTTCTTTTTCCTCAGCTTCTCGAGTCTTATATTTCTTCTGAATTTCTTTGATGAGACGGAAAGCAGTATTGAGATTTGAACTGGGAGCGGAAATCTCTCCTGGTTCTTTTACATTCGTACTCCGGTAAGTTCTAAAATAAGAAAGAAGTATATGTATGAATTCAAAAAAATGATTACAAATTAAATAATTACAATTCCTTTAGATAAGTAGCTTCTGGATCCATAAAGCCCCCCGCTCCTTCTTTAGCTAATGCTGCACCAGGATGAAAAAAATTGATACGTAGGTAGGTATAATCACCTTCCACTGAAGCAGATATATTTTTGACTGTAGCAATATGAAAAGGGACAGGGATGCCATAAATGGGCATAATGACTGTCTCATATTTTTGATCTATATTTAAGAGAAAAAGAAGGTTAGTAACTACCAAATCCTATTATATATTATTTAAAAAAAAATGGTAACATACCAACAAATATTTTGAGAGATTTAACTTCGCTTTCTCGAGGTAATTGACCAGCAGACTTATAGGAAACTGGAGCCTTCCTTACTTTTACCACATCTGCGCGATTTCCACCATCTTTTAAACGCCGAAGAGCATCCTGATTCATTTTTTCCATAAGTTCTTTTTGGTGCTTCTTACGTTTCTCTTCAGCAGTACTATCCTGACGAAGTTTTTGATCTAAGACAGCCGTTCTCTTTCCACGACCAAAGTTTTGGGCTTCCTGAATATTACTCTTATTTTCTTTTTCTTCTTCACTATCTGTATCATTTTTTAAGAAAATTCCAATATGCTTCATCTTTTTTTTTGAAGGAGTAAAAAGGATGGCGGGGGAATCCTGAAAAAATGAAACGAAAATATTTTAAGTGATTCAAATTATTAGTTTATAATACAAAAATTACCTCTGTGACCGAAACAGTGTCTCCAATGAACAACGCAACGTTTTTTCCTAATTTGTCACTCGCCTTTGAGTTTGTTAACCCCGTGAATCCAATATTAACGTTAAAAACCATTCCTTTTTTTATAGAGGAATGACAGTTGGGTCCAATAGTAAGGGCTCCTTCCCGAAATTCGATTCCCATTGCAAATCCAAAGTTCTTGGTTAATTTGGGAACTAAACTTGAATTTTCTTTCTTCACCATCGTAATACAGTTTTCATAGACAGAGCTCAATTTGGCACCATGCTTCAATTCAGACAAAAGAAGATCTTCAACACGAGTCAAAAAATCATAGGTTCTCTAAAAAAAATAATGCAATAAGGAAATAACTCATCAAAAAAAGAATGTACAAGTTTTACTTGAATCTCTTCGCTCGGATCCACTAATATAGTGCGAACGATATTAGAGCAATAAGATCTATAACGAACACCAAAGGAGCAAATAATAGCTCCAAAGTGGACGGGTTCTTTGTCACTGATAACACTGAATTTAAGTTTATAGCTCCCACCCGACTGTATGATGGCAGGATAGCAAAGGTACAATTGGGAAGTATCCAAGTTGGGAACATATTTTTTGTCAGAGATTGCCTTTTCGACTCCTTCTGCTAGTTTGGAATGCTTTACTTTCTGTAAAATAAATCAAGAAAGTCAATTGTGCCTAAGTTACATGAATAAATATTTCAAGTTACTTTGTCATTATCAATAATGTCAATAATTTGCTCCTTGAGGTACTTGTTATAAATGTCCATAGAGACTTGACACGCTCTTTTAATTGTGTTGAGTTCACCCTCATCCTTAGGAGCCATAACATAGGCGACCTCATTGGTTATATCAATGGAGTCAAATGATAATTTTCCGAGATGCGCTCTCCAAGCTTCCATGAAGGGTCCAGGAAACTTGTCCTTACTAAAAACACCCAGGGTTCGCCCTTTGTGGGACTCTTTGATGGCTTCTGTGAGTTTTTCAAAGTTTTTTTTGTCATTGTCGGCCTGAAAGGAAGAGAGAAAAGATAAATGAGCCCTTGAACTACTTGAGGAGGAGACTCACTTTGTCTCGTGTGAGAAGTTTAAGAGGAGGGATTCCATCGGAGCGCTCAGAGTCCTCCAGCTGACGAAGAAATTCGATTTTCTTTTTGGAGGCTAAAAACACAATGTGTGACTCTGTGAGAATGAGGATGGTGTCTGGGAGCTCATAGCCGAGGAGCCAGGTTTGAAGTGCTGTGCTTTTGGAGTAAATAACATCCTCATCCAGGCCAAGGGCACAAAGAACTGCATCTGCCTTTTTTAATTCCGCTTCAGAGACCTTCCAGGTCTTGTACAATTTCTTGACGCGGCGATAGAAGGCCTCCTTGTCAACTTTGATACCGGACATGGCTCAACAACACAAATGCCGGAGTTAAGATCCCCACTTTACTTCTATCCTATGTAATTTGTTCGTTCTCTCTGCACCTTCTTCTTTTCCTTTTCTTTTCTTCGTCCAATAATTTTCTTTTTTTCCTTTTCTTCCCTCGCTTTTGCTATGTACTTCAATAACAAGCTGCTTCGACAGCAAATACTTATTCTGCAACAGAATATTTCAACTTAACAACAGCTTAGATATATATTATTATTATTTAAATAATTTGAAAATATTATATAAATACCTCGAATTATAGCCTAATAAATATTTATAGACCTCATCATGAAATAAGAGCTCTTTTGACCCTTCATACCAAAATTTTTAACCTATAATAGATTCATTACACGTGTATGCGGATCGGTTTGTTCACAAATTGCACATCTCCAAGACAGTTGTAAATAAAATGAATATAAATAAAAACAAATAAAAAAAAAGGCGGGAGTATTTTCTATTGTTCAAAGTACTTTTCATGCCATGATGATGTAGTAATTATTCAATTATCATTTTAATGTAATGTAATTAGTTTGAGTATAATTAAAGTATAGTCTAGAGAGTCTTATCTATGGGATTAATGATTATAAACAACATGACACTTTGATTCAACGTCTATGCAATATGTTAATTAGAATGCACCTACATGGGGTGCAGATAGGATTTTATAACTGGAGGGATCATTTAAGGGTTACATCAATGATATGTAAATGTAGTCAAAGTTTGGGGTAGGGGATATGTTCCCCCCTTCCAACTACCTAGTCACTTGTCTCCTGAGTATTTAATATCTGATATTATTAGCAGAACAACGATCGAATGGCGGGAAATCATTGGACTCAGAGGATTGCACCATTTTCTTTTTCTTGGCTGCTGACGTCCCCTCCAGCGGCCCGTTATAACACCACCAGCTCCCTCCCTAGGTCTACAGTCATTATTAGATTTCGTAACTTCATAAATTAACATTACAGGTCTGGTGCATTCACCTAATTAATGGCAGAAAAGGGATATCATTGAAGGATTCTGACTTGTCGCCGATTCTCAAGGGAGATTCCAGTTCCAGAACAGAGTCCTAAATAAGAAGTTAAAAAGGAAATTCGTTGGATCTCATAAGAGTTGAAGAAAAGGCTACAACCGCAAAGGTTCAGAGTGATAATTGGTAGTTTATAAAATTAAAACATATTATATAATATCACAGGGATCTGAGTGGATGCTTAGAGAGAGAAATTAAACCTCAGAAAAGTTATACCCAAGGTGCATCAAACGAAAAATGGAAGGCTCTGTGGCAGATCAAATTCTCCAACTATTTCAGGAAATGGATTGTCCCTTGACATACCATGAAATGGGATGTGAGGATTTGGTCAAGCTACTATCTCAAGAAGGCGAGAGATGGAATGAAATCCTTGAATGGACTATGTCACCCTTTATGAAGACCTCCTCTGATCTCCTTAATGTGAAAAAACTGAGCATGATTAAAGTACTTAAAGGTTTAGGCCTACGGGAGTCTGAGTCCTTTGTTAATTCTCCAAATATTAAACGTCTTTCATCTTGGAAACTTCTACTCCAATTGCGTAAAATTCAATCAACGCCAGAACGGCATAATGACTCCTCGATGCTGTGGGAACAAGATCCTTTTGACAGTGTGTTTCAGTCAAATGATGAGGATGATAATAGTCTGAGTGATTTGGTCAAAGGTTTGAATTTAAAAGGATTTTTGATTATTTCAACTCATCAATTTAATATTGTTTCTTTGGCAGATTTGACGTCGTCTCTAAATTATGTTCCTTCTAATAAGCTGAACGCACCATTGAAACTGAGCTTCCCTTCCCTTATTCCCAAGGACATACCTATCAATACGGTTATGCCACCGTCATTAGATACACTTCGGGCAATGCAAGCAACTTGTGATGAGGAAATTAAAGCTAAAAAAGAAGAATTAAATAAGCGAAGGTCGGATCCCTCTTATGTATGTACAAGCGAAACCCTGAAGAATTGGAAAGATAGTATGGAGTGTATGGAGAGATTAAAGCCTCAATTAAAAGATTTTAATGACTACTATGATTCGGAACTTAAGAGCTGGGTTGATTTGTGTAAGCCCGCTAAGCAACAGCCTCCTTTAGACACAAGTCCTCTTTCAAAAAAATTCAGTATACATCATTTTTATAACGAATTATCTGAATTAAGGTCATCCTTGACGGAAGTTCTAAAATTTTGAGGAAGCATTTGAATTATATATAATGTCTATTGTTGTGCTAACTTATTTTACAGTCTAAAGAGTTGGGGAATTCTTTCCACAAAATTTCTAAATAATCATTATTATCAGAGCCCAATTACCTATTTTCTCTGTCTTGTATTGTGTGTTTTTTTTTTTTTTTTTTTTGAAAATATAATTAAAAATTATCTTTTAGTTTTATCTTATATCATTTAGTCTATGGTTACATAGAGGTTTCTCTATGATTGTATTTTTTGTCTTTATAGTAATATCTATCTTAACTATAGCTGAGCTTTTTTCAAAATTTATTCTTCAGAGTTTGTCATTTCATCTCCAACATAACTAAACTATTATGTGTGCATACAAATATGCTTATTTATAAAATTAATAAGTTTTCAACCTGTTCATTTAGAAGCAGTTTACGCATATCTATCATATGACCTCAGTTAAGCATTCACAATATCCATGAATTAATAACATTTTCTCATTTTGACATGTGTTGCCTTTTCTTCTTTTTTGTTAAATTTGGTAAGAGTCCAATATATAATTGTTAATGGAACAGTTCTGGACTTGTTTGGACTTTTTGACCAATATTTAGATTTGAGCTGTTCCACTTTAGGTTAAAATCTACATGAATAATTTTTTATCATCAAATTAAATTTTGCGTCGTTATATATATGAATATGTTATTAAAAGATCGAAAAAGAACTGTTCCATCACTAATTCTCTTCAAAAACAGCTACAAAAAAATAAAAATAACACAGATTATTTTGACAAGAAGATGTAAACAAGGTCTCTGCTGATCTCGAAAATATTCAAAGAACAAGGATTGAATATGCAGAGTATTCTTCTGAGAAGAGTTCTTCAGAGCAAGGACTCTTTCTCTTCCAGAGGTTTTTCGATTTCTTTGGCTCATTTAACGCGGTATAGATTCATTTTGTGTTTTATTTCTGTTTTGACGTATATTCGTCACGTGATTTATATTATACGGATTATAATATAAGTGCCTTTGTTTTGACGTCATCATTATAATAAATTAATGTCTATTGATTTGCGCATTAATTATTACTATTTGTATTTTAAATATTTTTTTTATTTTTTTTTAACGTAATCGTTTTAGGGTTCCAATTGACATTAAGAATCTGACTCAGTCCTCTAAGCTTGAAACACCCTCTCATTCCCTTCCAAGTAATGCTAAAATTGTTATTTGTGGTGGAGGTGCTCAAGGTGCTGCTATTGCTTTTAAATTAGCTCAAAAGGGCTATGGGGATCAAACGGTTCTCATTGAGCAAGTAGGTATTAAATATACGCATTGATGTACTACAAACCATGATATAATATAACTTTGATATAATAATACTATTTTCCTTTCTTCATATTCCAGGGCAATTTAGGTGGTGGCTCGACGTGGCACTCGAGTGGATTGATTGGACATTTACGAGGGAGTCCTGTTGAGTCAAAGCTCTGTAGATTATCAAGAGATTTATACATTGAGTTGGAGGGACTCGGTTATTACACAGGATGGAAAGAATGTGGCTCTATTAATTTGGCTAGAAAAAAAGATCGTTTGTCAGCATTTCGTAGAACAAAAGCAAGTGGAGTCTCTAGAAATATTGAATGTCATATTGTTACACCAGACTGGATAAAAGAAAAATGTCCTCTCTTAAGAGTGGATGATCTAGAAGGGGGTCTTTGGGTCCCACAAGATGGAGTTGCAAATACGTTAGAAATTTGTTTGTCTTTATGTCATTTGTCAGCAAAGGAAGGAGTTAAAATTGTTCAAAATTGCACGGTAATGTCATTAAAAATCACAATTATGACTCTTCTTACTCACATATTTATAATTTCTTCAACTGTAGATCGAATCAATTGTGGCACAGAGCGATGGATCTCTATTTCTAGAAACAGACCAAGGTTCAATTAAATGCCAAAAATTTGTCAACACAGCTGGATTTTGGGCACGTAACGTAGGTTTATTATCTAAACCTAGGGTAAACGTTCCTACAAGTCCAACTGAGCATTACTACCTTAAAACAAAACCAGTTCCTGATTTATCTTTCAATCATCCTGTTGTCAGAGATCTCGATGGAGGTGTATATGTCCGTGAGAATGATGGTAGATATTTGGCAGGAGGCTTTGAACCCTGGGCCAAACCTGCATTTCAAGTAATAATACATTTTATTGTACCAATATGGCGTCATTTATGTAGTATCTAATCAATTTTAGGATGGAACTCCTGAATCTAACGCGAAGAGAGAACTCCCAGTTGATTGGGATCATTTTCATACTCTTTTAGAAAATTTATTACATAGAATTCCTAGTATGGGTGACGCACATTTAGAAAAACTAACAAATGGACCTGAAGCCTTTTCTCCAGACGGAGAATGGATTATTGGACAAGCACCTGAAGTAATTATTTTCTAATTTTTTTTTTTTTTTTCAAATCGTATGTCTAATTGAATTTTAGATTAAGAATTATTTTGTTGTTGGTGCCATGAGGTCAGCTGGCGTAGGTGCTGCTGGAGGAGTTGGAACAGTTATTGCAGACTATATTTTGAATGGAGCTCCAACATTTGATATGTACAACCTTGATGTTCAACGGTTTTTAGGAATGCATAATAATGCAAAATTTCTGCGTGATAGAGTAAGAGAAGTTCCTGGAATACTCTATTCAATCAATTATCCTTTTAGAGAATTTAAGACTGGAAGATCAATGAGAACGTCTCCCATATTTCCAAAAATGAGAGATGCTGGAGCAAGATTCAATCAAGTTATGGGCTATGAAAGAGCAATGTACTTTCAGAAAGAGGCTGTTGAAGAGAGAAATAACTTTATCGGCTTGGATTCTCTCTATAAAGGAGGTGGTGGTTCATCTGGATATAAATCCAATGGACAAAAAGATTCAGAAATTAATCTATCTAAGACGGAAACGTTTTTCAAGCCTCAATGGTTTGATTCAGTGAAGAAAGAGTTCATTGCATCCCGTGAAAAAGTTTCAGTTTGTGATTATTCTTCATTTGCAAAATATGATCTGTGGTCTTCAGGTACAGAAGTCGTTGATTTTTTGCAACACATGTGTTCAAATGATGTAGATGTGCCCATTGGATCTATTGTGCATACTGGTATGCAAAATGAAAATGGTGGCTATGAAAATGATTGTTCACTTGCCAGACTCTCGAAAAATCGTTACATGCTGATGTCCCCGTCTGTTCAACAAATGAAATCCTATACTTGGATGAAGTATCATTTACCTTCAAATGTTATTCTTCAGGATGTAACATCTCTATATACTGCTCTTTGTATTATGGGCCCTCACTCTCGGGCATTACTATCAAAATTGACTTTAGAAAATTTGGAATCCCTTGATCAAAAAAGTTTTCCTTTCTTTACCTGTCGTTACATGAATGTGGGATGTGCTCCTAATATCCTCACAATGAATTTAACTCATACTGGAGAACTTGGATATGTAATGTACATTCCAAATGAATTTGCTGTTCATGTCTATGATACTATTTTGAGTGAAGGGAATGAGTTTGGAATATCTCAATGTGGTTACTATGCAATGAGAGCTTTAAGAATAGAAAAGTTCTTTGCCTTTTGGGGTCAAGACCTGGATTCGCACTCAACCCCTCTTGAGTGTGGCCGTGCCTTTAGAGTTAAGAGCAAAGGGGATTTTATTGGCAAGGAGGCTCTTCTTCGTCAAAAGGAAGAAGGTTTGCGCAAATTATTTGTCATGCTTCTTTTAGATCCTCTTGAGCATGACACAGATGCCGATCCTTGGCCTTGGGGCGAGGAGCCCATATATAGGTAAGAAATTTGAAATTTATAGCATTCAAAAATGGGATGCGACTTAATTATTCATGTCATCATAGGAACGGCAAATTCGTTGGGACAGTCACTACTTCAAGTTTTGGATTTTCACTTAATCGTCATGTTGTACTGGGTTTTCTACGCCATGATGACGGAAAGTCTCTTGTCACTCAAAAGTGGATACGTGAGGGCAATTATGAAATAGATATTGCTGGACAACTATTTCCTGCCCAAGTTAAACTCAATCCTCCTGTTTTACCAACCAAAGTAGAGGGCAGCTATACATACACTCCCACACGACACTCCGGCTCTTGATATACATATTTTTAAAGAAATTAAAAACCATTTTACACGTGTGTAATGATAATCATTCAATCTTCTTATAGCTTATCCTTCGTATTTCGACGTTTTTACTTACTCATTTACTATGCTTATTTTAATTTTGTGAAAATTATACATATATTAATTACCTCCTGGATAAATAATAAACGTCCCTACGAAGACTAGACTAATTTTTTGTAGGTATATATTCAATGCCAATAGAGCTCAAATCACGTTCGTTCGTGGATTGATAAATTCTCTAAAAACTTAAATTTGTACCTTCAGTGCCATTTTGCGACAATTTAGGTACATATACATATATTCTGATGTACATATATCTCAAGGAGAGGCCCGAAAATACATGCATAGATGGGTATACCCTGCAAGTCCTTTCTCTTTCGACTTTCCCAATAACGAAAGGAACGTTGATAAATCCAAAAAATCAATTTCATAATTATATGAATGTACATATTTCTTTCCGATGAAAGGGGTAAGATCTTTATTAGTTATGATCTCCTGTTGTAAAATAGAGAACATTGAAAGCCTCTGAAAGCATCAGTAGAAAGTTAGGAAGGAATCGTCAACTGGATGTGAAGAGAGTTGGTGCACTAAATCTCACTGTCTAATAAATTATGCTTTCAAGGAGAATAGACGGGATATATGAATGTAGATATGTAATACGAGAAAAGTGTGAATCACTTCATTCTCTGGAAACTCAAAATATAAAAGGGTAATTTCCTACATTTATTACCTTTTATATTAACTCAGAAGTTGTTTGTGTGACTTAAGTGAGGAAATTACATTAATAATTATAATTATACTCCTCCAGAATACAAAAGTAAAGGTTCTTATTGCATACAAGTATGTATTAAGTACAATTTTTTCAAGGAATTGACACGAATAATAATTATATTATCAAGAAATTTGTTTCTCAAAATTCCATACTCTCACCATTAATATTTGCAATATACATAATTATTATCCGAATATTTGAGAAAAAACGAACAAACAAATTTTCATTGATTTTTACTTACGTAATATGAAGAGTTTTTTTTATTATTATTATTTCAACATAACGGATCAAAATCAACTTTTCATTATTATATCAATATCTTAACTGAAGTCAAACCAATGTACCCGTTAGTCAACTAAATTCGCCAATTATAGGCGGTTTGAAATATTTTTCCCCTTTAAAAAAAATTATTTTTTATTAAAAAGGAAAAAAAAAGATCAAAAGGTTTGAAAAAATTACTAAAACATTGCAAATCCAAATATGACCAAAAGTGTCCACTTTGGGTACTTCAAAAGTTTTCTTTTCTCCTTCATTATTTTTATTTTATTTTTATCCTTACAAAGTCGACATATGTAAGTTAAGCCTGTTAAGGCAAATGTCGTTACTTCTAAAAGTTATAATTTAAAATTTTCATGATTTTTTGAAAATCAATTATTTGACCATTTAATAAATCAAAAAAAAAAAAAAAAAAGACAAGAAACTCCAGGTACTTCGTCGTATTTCAAGACTATGAAACAGAGTAACGAAACGACACCCACGTGTTACATTTTTGTCCAAATTTATTTCACCAATTGAAAACTTTTTTGTTCGTTTGTGGTGCTGAGGGTGCCACTAAATATCCTTTAACTAAACCCCATGAATTCTCCTTATTAATTCTAATAAAGCAAGCTTAATTCTGATTATGGAAACAAATCCGAGAAGATGTGAAGGGGCTCTCCCACACACCTCTGTTCAAACTCATAAAATAAGGAAAATTATACAGCGCCAATTCTTAGGTTTTTGTGTGATGATTATTTTTACCGAATTTCCAATAGTTAATTTTCAAAAAAAATAAAAATAAAATAGGTTTGTTGATCTGCTCTCCAACGATTAATATCAATACCGGCCTACTACAAAAATCAGTATTGATTGGGTCTTAATCCTAACACGATGTTATTTTATTGTATCTCTCAACCTCTCCTCTCTAAAAAGGGGAAATAGGTAGGTAATAAAAACCTCAAGCAGTAGCGAGTCAACTCTTCCCAAATGTGAGATGATTCTTACGTTAATTAATTATTTATTCACTGTTTAACAAGAGCTATTTCCGAGTTGAACCAATCCATAGACTAACACGTACTGAAGCTATTTTTAATACAGTATATATATATATTCCTAGTGTACGACCTACAATCGAGTTTATATTTCTAATAATGAAAATTTAACACCGTTTTTCAAAGTGCGTGAGAGTTTGGTAGTAGTAGTATAGGAAACTAACTTCACGGGTGCCCCACGGGCATATGTATGATTCATATTTCGTATAAATTCAACTCAAAGTTGGGGCCTCCTCTCCAGGAAATTATGAGACAAATTCAATACATTTACTAAAATAATAATCTAATAGACCCACATGTTTTGCAACAGAGTATGTTAATAAGCTGTATTTTATATTAAATATCCTGAGAACATCTCAAAGTATGTAAGAGCAACAACAATCAAGTCATTCATTGAATGTATTATTATTATTATTATTTCTTTTTTCCAGCAGTGAGCCCAGCACCGGCATTAAACTTGAAGAAAATGATATCTCCATCATCAACAACATAGTTCCGTCCCTGTTGACGATACTTCCCAGCAGCCTTGGCAGCATTCTCACTTCCTTCCTCCTTGAAATCCTCAAACTTCATCACCTCAGCCATGATGAATCCCTTTTCAAAGTCTGTATGAATACGGCCAGCAGCTTGAGGAGCCTTCGTGTATTTCTAAATAGGAGAGAGAGAGAGAGAAAGGAAATGCAAATGAATTCAAGTAAGTATATATATACACTACATTGCTATGTGTCTATTCATACCAAAAAAAAGCCCCATATTAGGGGAGTCACTTACACCTTAGAGCCATGGAAAATAATAATATACATAACATACGAACTAATATTTAACTACATACAACATAGCATCCCTTGCTTGGTGCGCGTCTACTGCTACTTCTTTTATCCCTTGACTTCATTTTTAAAGGGGTTTTTTCTTCTTCTTTCTTTTTTCCTTTCAAAAGATTTACTCTTTTGGGTATACATTTAATTTATATTCAAATTATGTATGTATGTATGTATTATGCTCAAAACCAACCAGAAGCAACAGCCTTAACAATAACAACACCTAACTTTTATTTTATTTATAGAATCTATACAATATTTTATTCTTTTTAAAATGTATTTATACTCCTGCGTGTAGTAACATAGGTGGTACATATTTAATGACCACTACTGCCCAGTCGTCTATTGTTTTTTTTTTTTTTGTGTTTTTAATATCTACATATTTCTTGGAAAGAAGTGATATTTGAATTGAGAGAATGAAGTACTCTTTTTTAATTTTTTTTTTTTTTAGTTTTTGAACCCCCCCCCCCCCTTCAAAAAATCATCATTTAAAGATGTAAAATATCTTTTTATAATAATAAACTTGAAAATATATTTCATAGTCGTAAAAATAATTAGAAAAAAAAAAAAAAAATACTAAAAAATCATTCTATAAAAGGCATTAAAAAGTGTAAAAAGAAAATAATAATAATAACAATAATAATTATGTAGGTACCTTGTAAATCAACCATCTCAAAGTTTTTTGTTTTTTATATACTACTATACTCTTCTTTCTTTTAAATATTTTTTTATTTTGGTCAAAAGAATGAACACAACTGATGTGTACATACATATGTACAATGTAGATAAAAATTCCTTTTGAGGACTGTTCAAAGAAATGGATAAAGATCTTTTAAGATCATATAGCCTATAAAAATTAGCGATTGCGTATAGATAGCCAGGCAGAGCTAGTCTTCTTCTAGAGGGGGAAATCAAATTAAGAGGGCGTGTTGTTTTATTAATTTTATTATTATTCATCTAAAAGAACTAGGAATCTTCGGAACTTTCTTAAAGAGAATCCTCCTCCTTAACTATGTAACTACTTAGAGTGAAATAACTTGGAAAAGTAACATTTGTCAGGATATGAAAACACATTAAACAATATATATGTATGTATGTATTAATGAAAGGAAGAAGAAGAAGAAAAAAACGAATTAATTTCTTCTACATATTATAGCAAATTAAATATTTGAAAGCTCACACACAGACTCAAATCGATGGTCAAACGCGTCGAAATCGTCGGTGAGGTAAAAAGAATGGATTTTAGAGAGGTAAGGAAATTAGTATTTGTCAGAATAAGGTCATTTCTTAGTAATATATATACATATATATATATATATATATATATAGAACTTACAAGGATAGTCCATGCTTTAACTTCATCAGGTCCAGCAGTGAAAAAGTATTGGAGTTGAAGAGCCTTGTAGCCTTGTATGATGATCTTTTCAAGTGCACTGGAAGGAGAGAAACAATTATTTATTAGTTCTCTTACAAATAAATACACACATATATATATATATATATATATAAAGAACAAGGAGAAAATTATAATTAGTAAATAATAATTAAGTTAGGTAGATTCCTCCTATGAGAAAAGGGCGTATCATTCATATATTGTACAAACATAGGTATATGCATATTATGTACATATATATATATAGGTATAAATATACACATGCAGATAGATAAAAAATGATTGAGAAGTTATTAAATATACAAACATATCTCAATGATAGATCATCATCCTTCTTTATGTTACATGAGAGGTGCTACTAAATTGAATTTATGTTCAAAATACACATAATATATATATGTACACCCATCTATCTATAGTGTATATATATATACAAGTTGCAACTTGAACTAATTACTTGCAGAGTGTATTATATATGTAGTTCAAATTTGTACGTTCATTCACGTCTATTTTAATTAGGTCTTGTCAATTAGTACATTTTCATGTGAAAACTACAACAAAATTACAACACATTCATACAATCAAATCATACAATCAGAGCTATTATTACTTCTTCGTCGTTCCAACAAAAAAATAATAATTTGTTGATAACTAATGTAGAAGTACATGGGAGGGAAAGAAATAAGACAATTTGCCGTCCTCTTTTCAAGGGATATTTATTTCATAATTGTTTGTAGATGATAATTGATGCAACTTCAATTTCGAACGGTTTACTTCAAATCGATTATTTTCAGTGGCTTTTAACTGAAAACCAGGCAAGTATTATACCCAGCATTACTGAAATTACGTGAACTGGACCTGATTCTTGGCTGGTCTATAATTAATAATAAATAATACACTACCGGAAGTAATCAATATTGGAGCAAAGTCTTCGATTAAATGCTATTCAAAATTCAAGTTATTTCTATCAGTTTTTTTTTTTTTTTTTTAAGAAAGATACTTTAATTTCATCAACAGTGGGACTGCCAAGCCCCCATTTACAATAATAAAGATATTTCTATCTACTCATTTGTGAATTTCTTCTGGAGTAAAGAAATCGTTTCTACAAAAGTGTTGCTCTTAAAACGCGAATTAGACTACATTTATATCGTAGAACAAAGTGAATTTCAACCATTGTACTATGTAGAATACTTCTTTTATCAACAGTTCACATTAAATTATTATATGTATATTATTTTTGATATTAATGAAGTTATATGTTATATACACAACTATTGGTTCTGTCTCTTTTTAGAGCACGAATTCCTAGACTGTGCATAGGAACGAACAAACCAACCAATCAAGAAAAGATGATAATGAATGGATCCCAAAATTAATTATCACAGTGACAGAAAAAAAAATGGATCCCACACGTCATTCACATGATTACTTAACTTATTTATGTCTGCAGACATTATTCTATAGCTAATGCAGAGTTAATAAAAACTAATAAAGAGTTAAGGCAAGATTTTATAATTTTCAAGCCGATATTACATTTCATGCAGTTACAACAAGATACAAAAAGTTAGTTAGAGGCCAGACTGATAATAAAAGTCTCTCTAATAACAAAAGGAGCAGTACTAATAACAATCATAATGATACGTCATTTCAAGATAAAATGACAGCTATATTTGCACTCCCTGCTAACTCTATCATGGCATTTCGTGACATACTCATCCACGAACAAACGTACGTATGTATACACACTACATTTATATTAACTAAATATTTATTTGAAAACAAACTATGTATGTAGACAGATGTAAGTAGAAACATTTATATATTTATTATTAGAAAAGAGTCTGCCATACATACATATATTTGTATGTATGTTACATGAATGACAAGACTACAATCATCAAAATACGTATATTTAATTAATTTGTAAGAAAGTACCACCATGAGAGAGCAATAGACAAACACGACATCCTTAAGAAAAAGTTAAATTTTGTACAAATAAAAATATTATATTATTTTGAAGGAATAGAGAGGAGTCCATGGAGATTTAGACAAACGTAGAGGAGGAGTTTTAAAGTCTTTCAGTAGTCCAGTATATTTGAACTTACATAACTCATGCCTGCACCATAAATTCATTAACAAATACTCCTTTTGTCTGGTGTAGTCAATGGCTCAGTATACATAGTTTTAAGTTAAATATCTTTTTTATAGAGCGTTTTCATTGTGAGAGTCGACCATGAAGGGGACTTAAACTAGCAAATTAAGTAAGAATAAAAACCCTTATGCTTTTTTTTATTAAGGAAAAAAGTGAATTACTACTATTATTATGTACACAAGTGCATTTGGATGTATCAATGGGACTGTCAAAGGAGGACCTTTACCGTCAATCAAAAATTTACCTCTCTCTTTAGTAAAATATAACTCGGTACCTAATTATATATATTGTAAATATGTTATTACACCACTACAACATTCATATTTAGAGTGAATAGTCAATAAATTTACTATTACTAGGATTGTAAAAAATATGCAAAATGCCGCGTGCGAGATATTGTAAAGTTGGCACTTCGAACAGTCCTTTTTTGTTTTCCAAAGCTGCTATCATTTTTCCTTTATTACTGAGTGGAGAACATCTACCTGATAGTAAAGATCTCGCATGAAGGAATACATGCATTAAGGTTAATAAAGCAAATAAAATGTATACAAAAAATGGACTCAAGTCCTCGTATAATTATTATTAGTTAAAAATATATAATTTCCTGACATTAATTTCAGTTAACTTTCTGCCTCTCATCTATGGTATAAATAATGTTATTATTTATTATTGATGTCTTCATTTGTATACATAAACATATAATGGAGAATAACAGCTTGAGGCTCAGTAAAACGTCATGACAGCTCAAGCCGCTTCCCTCCCAATATTCATCAAATTGTCACCAAAGTTACCAGGTTGATTTTCTCTTTTTTTTTATTTTACACACCCCATTTGCATATTTTTTACATTCCCAAGTATTACTTTGGCAAGGATGGAGCATATTTTTCTCCGACCATCCTACTTAGTTTATTACAAACTAATAGTAAAAATATAGTCATTTTATAGGAATTTTTAGTATCTGTTATTTTGTTTTGATTCAAACATCACTGCCCTCCTCTTTAGCATCATCAAGTTGAATTGAATACAGATGTTTAGTGGTTTTTTTTTTGTTTTTTTGTTTTATTTTTTTATTTTTATAGTCATTTGATGAATTTTCCTTCAGATTTATTTATGGAAATTATACAATCATTAACGTCATTCAAAACGCTCCTTTAAAAGTGTTTGTATGTGCGTTCATAGAGAGTTTGCAAATTTATTCTTCATATCAACTTAGGCCTTTGAGGATTGATTTTCATCCTATCAATCAATCGCTTAGTTAATTATTTTTTTTTGCACATTTACACCCAATTTTTGAACTCAAAAGTACATTTGAAGAAATAAAACCTATTTTTTTTTTTTTCAAAATGCAATGTTAATTTCAAATATCTATGCAGTGCTTTATATGGGAAATGGAATATTCCAATCTTGAAAAAGAAAAAAAAAATGAATTTATATACATATGTAGAGATCCAAACAAACATTCACATTTATCTAGTTTGAATATTCTTCGTCGAGATGAACAACGGTTCATTTTTCATCTGTTCAATGGGGCTCTCATTTGGGAGACATATAAAAAAATGGAAAATACTCGAGAACATAATCATATGTATAAAAATAATTGCATTTTATATTATTATATATTTTTTTCTTCTTTTTTACATGTGTCATAATCATTTTTAAACACAGAAGATTATTCAAGTTTGAAGACGGACAGACAGTGGTCAATTTCGAGTATTGAAGTCTAGGTTTCAAAAACAAAATTTGAGGGATTGATACAAAATAAAATCTCATTGAGTCATCTATTTAAAAGTTCAAAAAAAAAAAATATATATAAAATAAAATACGACCTACTCAAACCATATGCAAAATCAATTTGCTTTTTCTGACGTAGAAAATGTATCGAATATTATTTATTACTCCTTGAATTAATTTAGAAACTATGTAGTTTGATACTAACATGACAAATTCCTGGGAAGAGTATGTATATGAAAAACAACTGGAATACATAACACAATTGATCCATTTGATACAACATTGTAGAGGCATTATTGCACATAGATGCATAGCCGTAGAAACCAGGGGGATCCCACCTTTAATTTGTGTATTAATTTTTTTAAATTTTCAAATGAGGATTTCATTTTCCCTTCTTTAAAGATTGCAGCAACACTCCCACCGTATTTAAAAATGTTTCCCCTTCGGCCCCCTGAGATAGTAGAGTAGTAAACTACTTTTTTTTTGTACAAAAAAACCATGAAAACAACATTCAAACTAGAGAGATCCATAAAATTCTTTGGGATCCATCCAAGAGGATGTTTCAAAAGTGCTCTATGTAAAAAAGAAAGACACGAAGAAAGAACGTACGTTGTTGTTATGCTGAACAAAGACAAAACGAAGTGAGGAAGAATAATAATAAAAATAAAGAAGGTTACAGAGGAACTGACTGACTAACTAACTAACTATGTAGGTAGGTAGGTAAGTAAGTATGTATGTACTACTAACACTAGCTATAATTTAGTCAATAGCCACAATGTGAAATAATAGTAGGGGAAGAGAGAGAAGACAGAGAAAGAGAAACAGGAGTCCCAAATGACACAGTTTATAAAAAAAAACAAAAAAAAACATGAAAATAATCCTTAATAACAGAGGGGTCCCCTTTTTTTATACACGGTTATTTTAACTTCTTTTTTTTTTTTCAACACCAACTTATAATCAAGTACAATTTAGAATGAACTATGTGTATATATATATATATATATTTGTACATACCTATGTATATAATACAAAGATACAAGAACTCAATTTCTTGTTGGACCCATGACTATTATGCATGCTTGTACACATTCCCTTCAAGAAAGGGCAGGGCTGCAATTTTTTGAGATACCTTTTCAAGTTCAATATGGGAATAAATAATAAAAAACAATATTCAGGAAATTTATTAACATAATAATAAATTTTATAATTAATGAAAATAAAAAAATAAGGTGAGACGAGGAAGTTTCAAAGAGGAGTCAGCAGCAATGGAGTGAGTGAATGCTTAAGAAAAGCAAAGGATGTATACATATGGAGGGCTAGTAGTACTTGGTATTAAGTATGCTTCGGCACACTCCAGGATTGAAGATGTTTTAAATGAAGAAGAGTTGTTTTCAATTCAGTAAATTTTAAGACTTGGGCCTTACAGTCCTATGCTCAATCCAATTGAATATATTTGGTCAATATTGAAAGTGAAAAAAGAACTAGATAGAAAAATTGATAATATTCTAAATGCTGAAAGAAATTATTCCAGCATTTCGGAACAAAGATCAAGAGCAGCTCTGAAACAATTAACTGAAGAACGACTATATACATATATAAATGAAATCACCTCAATGATTTGTAATAATTGTATACCTAGCATTCAGAATCCTTTTGTATATGGATGTAATTAATTTTGTTGACATGAGATTCTAATAAATTTATTATTACATTTATTAAATTTCATGAATATTATTTCTTCCCAGGTTGAACTTGAAAAGGGGTATAGATAGATAAATAAAGACTTATTACTATGCCTTATACGATTATTTTCTTTATGGACTTTGTAGAGTGTCTAATTGAAAGAAAAGAAAATCTATTTTTTTAAATATATATATATATATATATATATTTGACCCAATAGTTACTATTAAGAGTAGGATAGATAATGAGACTTGGAGAAAGGAAATTAGCTTAATTATTTATTATTATTGTTATTTTGGCCTTTCTTGATTATGATGAAGTTGATGAGGGCTGATGGCGTGTATGATGATTATTGGGTCAAATATATATATGTATATATATATACCTACAAATTTTATTATTTGAACCCTTCTCTCATTAGAAGCTCATTAAAATAGCCTCCCAACACAATCTCCATCATCAAAACTCTTTATATATATATATACATATATTATAACTAAATTGCTCTAGTCTTTACCTCTCTCTCTCTCTCACACACACACACATCTCATTAAGAAGGGATGCTGATCTGAGAGAATCAATAGAGCCAATCAGTAGTATGATACATACCTTGTACACTTGACATCCTCCATATACTTGGCACCCTCATCCTCAGGCATATCCACCAAATTTTGCTCAAAGGCACCGGAAAATGGAATGATGACACCGCGAGGATCATGTTTGTCCACATACTCCTTGATTTTTGGAAGCCTGAAATAATAATGAAAACAGAGTAGTTGAATTTGTGATATTCAAATACATATTATGTATATCCCTTTAAAGGTCAATCAATAAAAGATACATATATTAATATGATGTTAGTGTATCGACTACTTTCCCTCTGGAATGTGGGTTGAGAATCAAAAACTCACATCTCAAACTACCCATGAGCTAATTTGAATGCCAAGACTAAATGTAAAACAATTTGAACTTTGGTAAATGTTTTTGGCCGGACAACAATGCTGAGTTTATATGAGAACTGAGGTATCCCTGTAGGTATGTACATACACACATAAATATGTAGTCCAAATAAAACATAAAACATTAATAAATACCTACATATGTATAATAAATCAAAATTGCATTTAGAAATAAATCACCCGATAGCCAGCCAAATTATCATTATTATAATTCTTATTAATAAAAATAATAATTTTACAAGCATTAATTATTATTATTATTATGCCATTATTATTGAGGTACGAGGAGGTAATTTTCTGTCTTGTACATTATAATGGTTGAGAGAGAGAGAGAGAGAGAAAAAAAAAATAAAAGGCGATACCACACAACTCTATGTTGTGAGACTATTTATGCTTGTACGTCACTCATAGACAAGAAGAAGTAAGAAGGAATAGAAGAAAAATAAGACGACGGAAGGCAGACGACTCTCTTTTTCTCTCTTTCTCTTTTTCCATGCACTCAGACACACACACACACAGAGTGTACAAGTATTTTATGTATGTAGATGACGTATGTATGTATTACATATATTATTTGTATATATTCTTATAGTAATAATAATAATTTATTATAAATTAGCGCTAAGAAAAGAAAGAGAAGGATTTTTAAAGCATCGTACTATTGGCGGGTTATCATTTCTTAGCGGATGAATCAACTACTCCCTCATATAATATTCAAATAAGAATAATTATGCAGAATTTAATTGCCTATGTACCTCAAAATCACACTCAGTGAAAACAAAATGTAGTATAATAGAATTTATTAATTAGAATAAAAAATGTATGAAAAAAAACACCCCACTTTGATTCTAATTTGAGATCTTTAATAAAATTAATTTGGAAAAGTTAGCTAAGTATAGTTATACAGGTCAACAACACATTTGAAATGTTAAAAATCCTAAGGGATATAAGTATAATAAAAGTTATATTCAGTTTTGCACCCTGATTTCAAATCTGTATTATTTTTTTTTGTTCGAGAGTTTTCGAGAAATCGAACCCTATTTTTTTAAATAGCTTTTTGAGCCAATTTTCCTACTTCAACTTCAATTTAAGCCTAGAAGGCTACTCATTTTGCTATACCTTAGCTATTATTATATGTAAGCAAATATCCAGAGTCGGACTTTTATTCATATATGAAAGGAGATGATTCCGTTTTGTAGAATCAGATCAGAGACAATAACGACGATGTCCAATGGATCAATATATGACCTCACATGTGAAAGGGCTTCAAAGACTACCCACCCTGCTTCTGCTGTGTGTTTCAAAAGCAATAATTCATGAATTATATTTATATGTAGAAAATGGTAATGAAATTCCAGTCTTCCTTCCTTCCTTCCTTCCTCCCTGCCTGCCTGATTACCTTTTCCATCGACAGCATATCTACCTACCATGATTAATTACAACTGATTGAAATCTTTTAATTAACCAAAGAAAGAAAGAGAGACAGCAACAAAGAAATACATACATACTATATAATATGTAACAATGTATAAATTATACCCGAAACATACAAAATACCTACCTACCGTGGGTCAGTCATAATACCTACCACCTTCAAGATCTGGGAGGGAATCAGGGCTTAGTTATAAGATATAAACAATATTATTCAAAACAAAAGTTCAAACATACTTCAAATTACATAGGTATGTACATATGTAACTACTATTCGCCCACACGGCCACTCTGTAATATCTACTACACCCACCCACTCACACATTCATTTCCTGAAGGAAAGAAAAGCTTATATAATCATTATTATTACCATTATTTAAATATATTATCATCAACGCTATTATTATACCTATGTATGTATGTATGTAAGTACATGGTTGTGTGTTAAAATGGTGGATTTACGAGAGACCAACCAGAGAAGAGGAGGAAGAAGTAGGTGTTTATGGTCCATTTGCTCATTAGTTATTAGTAGCATCATATTTGGGGGTAAGGAGAAGGAAGAAAATAAGCCATGGGGATCTTATGTTTACTAATCCTATATGTGTGCCCCTCAAATAGGCACATACAACACTATGTATGCATATATATGGATATTAAAATGCAATGCTATGCATATCAACTACAACCATGCATGAGGACTGACTGAGAGAAAATAAAGTTTGAATTGCATGTATGTACATATATATTAATATTTAATTATATTTCCTTTTTAATCAAAAGTGAATAATTTGCCCTAATAATTATATTCATTGCACAAATACAAAATACTAAAAAAAGTTTAGTTTAGAGAATGGATATGTATTTTTTATTTCTTTTTAATAATTATCAGTCATTATGAATATATAATTTATGTGCAATGGGGGAAATGAGGGGGGAATTAACGAGGGTAGACGACAAATTTTTGCGAGAGTCGATATACATATGTAAAATAACAACAATCCTACACAGAGCATGGATATTAACTCTCTCTACATATATGTAATCGTGCAAAAGGGTAGAAACTGACCCAAAAGCTGCCCTACAGAACAAGTTACATACTTATGTACTTAACGAATATTATTGAAGGGCAAAACATGCTTAATTGTGTGCTGTACATAATTAGCTGTATTTCATTAAGTTCCTCAGAACATCAACCTAAAAATAATTGGGGGTTATTTCAAAAATCGAAAAGCGTCTTTTTGTGATATACCTATATATATATATATACAGTTCCAAGACATATAGAATAGAATGGCAAGAATATAAATATATCTTTGCCAGACCTTGTCAAAAGTATGTACGTGTGTGTGTACATCATTCACTCACTCACTCAGCACTTCATACCCATAACAATTAAATGTTTAAAGAAAAAAAAAAAACTTTTTGCCTAATTAAAACTTAATTACTTAAACGATTTTTCGTGATGAATTCATCGACAAATAGTATACATATATACATATATATAAATAGCACTAATGATAATAGGGAGTGAGAACATCTATAACAATATAATTCAATAATTAAATTATGGCTCTAAAGTATTCTTTCCCTCTTCTTCTTCTTCTTCTTTCACACACCATGATTATAATTAAAGTCAAGAAGGAACATGACTTGGAAACGGTGTAGATACAAATATATATATATATATACTACAATGAGTATGCAGCATGTACTCGAGGATAACCTCCCCGAATTCATTACAGTGATTTGCCCTCATTACTAAAAATACATTATATGACTGTTGTAGGCCTCCTCTCCTCATCCCACTTATGAGATCCTATTCATTAATTTAAATTCAACAACCCTCTCCATTAACCTCCCCTTTACATAGTCCAAAGATTAGCAATACCCGTGGAAGGTTGACCCTTTGAGACAGCACAAGAGTTGTATGCTATTTTATTGTATACTCAATTTAGCTCGTAGATATGGAATCCGGATATGATTCATATATTTTCTCTTTAAACAAACTCACCATTTGTTCTTCTTGCGAATGTAGTCCTTTTCACTCAGGTTCACGAGATAAATCATGGGCTTTGCAGTGATAAAGAGATGCTTATTGAGGAATTCAATCTGAAAGGGAGTTGCAAAATAGATAAATAAATAAATAAAAGGAAATGGTGAACACATACATAAATAATGATAATAATAATAATAATAATTTTCAAACACTTTATAACAAGTTGGGAAGAGACTTTGATGGGCATAGATGGGTAGGGTACATATTATCATTTGTATATTTATATTATATATATATATGTACATATAAAACCATTAAAATATGATATCCTTCAAATGATAATTGTACATAATAGCTCCTCCAAGAATAAAAAGTTTTTTTTTTATTTTTTTTTTTGTGAATCCATAAATCTTTTTTCTTTCTTTCTTTCTTTCTTTCTTCAGTGGAACCCTTTATTTTATAGCAATAATAATAAGAAGAAGAAAAGATCGACAAATCAAAAACTATGTAGTAATAATAATAATAATAAGTATAACCAAAAAATAATGTAGAATTTTTTTATTATTATATAAAAGTTCAAATTAAAATCTTTTCCAAACTCTCCTCCTGAGGGTAATTGTAGAAAGAAAAAAAATTGAGGGCAAAATGATTTATTAGAGGTAAATAATTTTTTTTCTCTCTCTTTCTCTATCTTTATCTTAAATCGTCGTTTATATATATATATATATATATACTAGGTGTGTGTTCTAACTTCTCCCATATGGGCTTATACTATACATAACTAAAGAGGGCACCAGTTAAAAAAAAAACTTCAAAGAATGGATGAAAAAAAAGAGGTTCATTCACATTTTAGGACCTGACCAATATTGATTGATTTTTTGGGGGTGAAAAGGACAATGACTGATTCATTTGTCGATTTTGTTTCCCCTTTTAATTTCTGAGATCCTTGTAAAAATAACCAAGAAATATTGTTTCTCTGACCACATCATAATTTGTCTCATACTCACTATTAGTAAAGCAATAATCTCTGCCTAGTTGTCGAGAAATTGTAAGGAATTTTAACAGTTAAAAAGTCATGTCTCATAATATGAACCTTACATTAATATGAAGGTCCTCCAAATTATTCCTTAAGAGTGAAAGAACTTTGATAAAAATTGGCTAGACACTCCATGTTTGGGTCTTCTATGGTATTATAAATAAAAAACTTTTCATAATCTCAATAATTGATTTGATATCTTCTTGTACTTGGGTGGGAAATAATATATATATATGTAATAATTATGAGTAACTCCAACCGATTAATCTAAAACTGCATATATTCCGCCAATTTAATCGGTTCATCGATATTTCAATGGAACCCATATTCCCACATACAAGTATATTATGAAGCATGCATATTTCTACTCAGTAGAGATTTTGATATATGTACAAATTGCAATCGAAAAATGAGATTAACTTTTCTTAAACATAAACAGAATTGTATGATTTCTTTGGCCCAAGTTGCAGCAAGTCTCATAATGTCATATACATATAAATACAACACCAGCCCCCCTACTTAATCAACTATAAAATTGATTGATGATATTTTCAAATGACTTATTTATTAATACTACATAATATAAATGCAATTACGTGAAATGAATCCTCAAATTGACTAATGCACCACAAACTGCAACTTGTATCTAAATGATGTCTAGAGTCAAATCAATTTGTACCATCCAGAAACCACCCTCCCTACCCACACACATATATATATTAGAGAGGTAACCACTGCAAGAGATTTATGTGTAGGCATGGATAATTGAAATGGATCAAGCCCTAAACTCAGGAGGGGCTTTCATTAATTTAATGGAGTGTGAAAAAATATCCTACTGCGCTCATGATTTACTAGCTCCTACATACCCATCATTTCCTACCCTATGGTATGGTTCCTCGTTCACATAACTATGGTAAAAAGACAATAATTGTTTGTAGGTAGTAGAAAGGGGAAAACCCTTTATTTTGGTGCATAGAAGTGAAGAGAGTATGTACGTAAAATTTTATAAGCCATTGTTCATATATGTACACCATATATTAAAAGTATGTAGTACCTAGAGATCTATGTATGTACTATTTATATACCTATGAGATAAGAACATGTTAAAAATCATTACATTCCTTTTAACCATTAGGCAAGGGCAATAAATTAAAAAAAATAAAAAAATAAGCGCGAACAATAATTATTTTGCATGTTCTTGGAATTAAATAATCATAAAGATAAAGCCCCTCTCTCTTCTTTCGCTCTCTCTCTCTCTCTACGACTTCTCCTTCATCATGCCCATAGGCATTAATTATTTACGAACATAAAAATTATATTAAAAGAAGAAAATGACTCATAAAATAGGTACAACTGGCCATTATTAGTCAAGAGGTAAAAATAACAACCAAGCAAGCATGGGTAATAATAATTTTCATTCCCAATTAATTTACGACACAAGGAGTATTAAAAAAAACAAAAAAAAATAACAATAATAATTTGCATGAAGAGGGAACTTAATGGGTAATTTATGATGTCTGGGCATTATTATCTACAACACACAAGACACATTAACATACAACACATATCAACTATAGTTATGTTATAGAGTCATATATGTATTTTAAAAAAACCACTCCACTTTTGTTCAATTTTGTTTCAGTTTGTTCAATTAACGACTTTATGTAGAAATAACTCTTGGAGAGAAGTAGTAAGTAACTTACATCATTTCCAGTCCATGTTCCAAATCGAATATGTTTTTCTTCCTCAATCAAGACCTTTTTCACTTTACACATACTTTCCTATAAGTAAGTAAGTAAATAAGTAAAAAGAAGAAGAATACACTATTAATTAAATGAATAATAATGAGGGGAATAATGATAATAATAATAATAACAATAATTTATTCCCATCGTCATTAATTGATAAATAATAAAAATATACAACACACATGAATGTATATTTAAGGAGTCTTCTTTGTTTCATTATTGTAAAATACTAATAAATAAAAATAGATTTTTATCAGACATGTATGTACATATTCTCGTATGTACATAATTACAGTTGTTGTTGTTGTCGACTTACATATTCAACTTTTAATTTCTTCTCACCCCGAGTGTATCTCTTTTCAAGATCTTCAAAATACTTTGTAAAGGACTCCACGTCTTTCAAACGAAGTTCTTCGTTAATGATATCAAGATCCCGTACAGGATCCACCTCACCCTCTACATGAGTGATCTCCTTATCCTCAAATGTACCTATGAGAGAGATCAAAGTCAATAATAATTAATTCAAAGATGTAACGACTCTTTTTGTATTGATGATCGGGAGGACATTATTCATATTGCTCTTATTAGTATGTATCTAAATAATAATATGTAAAACCCCGCCCCCTTTAAATGAAGTGGAACATACATACAAAAAGAAAGAAGGAAAGAAAGAAAGAAAGAAAAGGTACGACTGGGTCGTCGTTCATGCTATTATGACAAAGAGTAATTAACGGAAATGAAAAAAAAAAAAAAAAAAAAAAAAAAACTTTTCTATTTTGCGTCCTTCCCTAATTTGTAGATAGACACATACATACACACACACACACACTATTACAACCATACACTTAACTCATATGTATGTATGTATACACATTTAATGTAAGAGCATACATGGAAATGGTTTTAGAAACGGTGTGAACTTTATTATCATGACTTTTTTTGTTTTGTTTTGTTTTGTTTTGAGAAGTCACCATTCAAAAACCGTCAGAGACCACGTTGGTGGGATGTCTTTAGAACATGTATATTGTATGTATGTATGTACCCATATTTGTTCTACTTAAAAAATATATTAAAAAAAAATGTACCCATGTAACTTACTCTCAAAATAAAATAATAGAAATGAAAATAATGGATGAATAAACTACTACTTACGGCAAAGATGGAAGAGGGCATCACAGGCCTTAATGTGTGAGAGGAAAGCATTTCCTAGGCCTTGACCTTCTGAAGCACCCTTGACGAGTCCCGCAATGTCCGTCACGTTCAAAAACGCAGGGACTTTGCTGTAAATATAAATAAATAAATAAATAAAATAATTATTCAACAACTCTGTCTGTCACATGAATATAATATAATATGTACTATTATACACACTAAAAGAACACAACTTGAATGTCAATCATCATCACTTTAGCTACACTTCATATCTTTATAAGCTTACGGCTCACACTTACTCTTATGGTCATATCCATATATCTTTGATCTAGCCTACCTCAAATATGAAGAATGACTACATCCTGTAAGCACAAAAGAGACACTGAGGAATCCTCACACACACACACACAAAAGACGAGTCTTTTTATTTTTATTATTTCATAAATATATAGATGTGTGTGTACACAGATATAAATCCATGTCTATCTAATAACTGATTGGGAATATATAATCATCTGAGGCTCTAACCCACTTATTTCTTCCTCCTTCTCCTCCTCCTGTGTCATTACAGAAAACTAACAGCATAATGTGAACTCCTGTACTTCTCCCATCAATAATCATACATATGTGTTATGTAAAGTTATTTATGTACATATGTCTACCTATGGATATCTCCCTTGAGGGAAAATGACAAGTCAGTACTAGTAGAAGTAGTAGTTGTCGAGTCCCTTAAATTAACATCCGAAACGATGACAACCCCGCATAGGTACATATGTATCCTTTTTTTTTTTTTTCTTGAAAGGAAGAAGAAAAAAAACAAAAAACACAACGAAAAAAGAAGTCTTTTGACATTCGAATTGTTGTTTATTTATTTGATGTGTTTCCAGGATGCTGCTGCTCCTGCTTTTGCATTCGGGTCGTCTTTTCAACCCTTTTAATTAAGCTAAATACAGGCTACATCTAACAACAGTAATAGCAACAATAACAACAACAACAACACTGATAATAGTAATCATCATCATCAGAGTAAGAAGCAAACTCTTCAGCAGCTATTGACAATACGGGTCCTAATGAAAGAGATGAACTCATCAATTTGACTAAAGAAAAAACACACACATTTAGTATATCGCCTACTAATTATCTATATGTTTTTCTGTTATTTAACTCCTCCCAGGTTGTGTTTGTGTGTCGATGTTATAACTTATATATATATGTGTATTTTTTCCCTTTCTTCGTCTTAAACAATGTAGTTGACGACTCTTTTTTCTCTTTTCTCAACTACTGATATTTATTATAATACATATATGTATACTTAAAGACATAATAGTAAGTAAAGTATTGAATATAAATGAAAAAAAATGTTCATATTCTGTTTGAAAAAACCCTTTTTGGCAAGGGTATTATTAGTATATTTCCTTACGAAATCCAAGATCTCTAATAAAATGTATTCAAAGTGTACGTTGTTGTTGCATTATAAATATTTCAGCTGTTTTCTCCTCTAAGATCAAATATGAAGTTTATTGCACGCACCAATCAAATATGTATTTATTCATACATATGCATATACTTTGACTGCATCTCAAAGACCTTGCGTAGTCTAGACATTATTTGAATATTAGGACCTTCACACTTGATCATCAAGCTTTAAAAAAAAAAGGTCAATTTTGACTCAAAAATAACACTTTTACCACCATTTTGACCATGTGGTGAGTAACGTATCAAAAATGACTCAAGAGTAATAATTGACCCCACAACACCTCCTCGAAAATTACTTTTTCGGGAAATGACATTGTTATCGACCCATGTTGTTATTTTTGTAGAATGCTTCAAAACACTTTATTATTGCATCCGAAAATAATCAGAGATATAATTGAATACTAAGAGGTCTAAAACTTTTGCCAGTGTGGCATTTATGATTCTCCCCAGTGGAAAAGTTGTGTGACACTTAGACACACTTAGATGCAGTCAACCATCCTCAACATCCATTAAATGAAAGTAACAAAGCACAAAATAATTTCAACAATGTTGGAATGCCCTTAAATGAGGGAATCAATGAGCCAATACAAGCAGACTATAAGTTGTACAGAATGATTATCCATTTGCCTCAAATTGACCACAAGAAAGGAAAAGAAAAACACCGACTTGAACCTTTTCTTTTCTTCTTAGAATACATAATGTACATAGACTCATATTATGTATGCATGCATACTTGAAAAAAGAAAGACAAAACACAACAATAACACAACCACCACCACCACCACTTAATGACAAGATTATATGTACAACCATACATTCACAAAAAAGAAATAAAATGACCGACAAAGAAGGATTTATATGTTTAAATTATAATAATTATTTAACACTGCCTAATGAAAGAAAGGCGACGTCTTGGGGATGTTTCTTAAGCACCGTTTTCCGGTACATTGTTGGAATCCCGATGATGTGACATTCATCGGAGAGAGACAGTGAACAACAAAAAGAAATAAAAACCCCTCTTTTGAGGGGCTCAAATCTACTTCCCCCCACTCCCCCTTAACCGCCAATCAAGTTCATTGTTAAGAAAATGGAATTGAAGGATTTTCAGAGGTATTCTTGAATGATGGGTCCCCCATGGAAATAACTCTTAAAACTACCGTTTTATTGATACATTCTATAGCATTACAGCCATTGTGGTGATATACATAATATGCTTTATAAAGAGTATAGTGCTCCTGATATAATTAGTCAACACATTTGCCATATTATTTTTGCTTTATTCAGATAAAATTATGTCATGGTAGTGGTTCACACTAGGACATTAACTCCTTTATCAGTTCTCTAATCAGGACACCATTGATAAGTAAAAAAACTCTACCTACAACCTCTACATATTCAATTAGTTTTACACACAATTGTAATTGTCGGTTCCTTTCTAAATAAAGTGAATGGAGATTTTTGATATACTTTGAGTCATTCATTAGGGGCCTTCCTGCATCAAAATTGAATACATTAATTACACTGGTCGACAGTCAAAAATCCTATGGGGTATAAGTATAAGTAATATAAGTTATTCAGTTTTGCACGCTGATTTCAAATCTGTAATTTTTTTTTTTTTTTCGAGAGTCCGACGGTTTTCGAGAAATCGGACCCTACTACTTTTCTAGCTTCTTTGGTCCATTTTCCCACTTCAACTTCAATTTAAGCCTAGATTATTGAGGAGTCAATGTTTGTATGGAAGAAACTAATTTCCACATTCATCTCAAAATTTAAACCGATGTTATTGCTTATATCGCTATGACGGCTCTTGTATACACTGGACTCCACTTTGAGCGTTAAAAAATGATGATCCGCTAGAGTTTTTTTATGGAGATTCCATTTCCAGTCTTTGTTTTGATCTAAAGGGACTCCTGGGGGCATAGAATACGGGAGTAGGCCCAAAAGTCGGCCAAATCCTTTGTACTTAAATAACTCCTTGAATATTACATGAAATGGATTAATAAGGAATGCATTCAAAAGCTGAGACCCACAACATTCAAACGAAGATGTCAAGTCCCTGATAAAAATCCTTAATTAAGAAGAAATCGTCCGTCCAAGTGTGTAAATTTTTGTTTTTTATTATACTTATACCACTTAGGATTTCTGACATTTCAAATTTGTTATCATTTGTATCCGAATCAATAATTAATCGAATGCAATGATTTCATCTACATATACTAATGGGTGTCTCAACAATTTAACAAATGGACAAAAGTATATACATACTCTCTTCTCCATGATACATTCATTTACTGATTTGATTACACGATCAAGGGAAAATTTATATTTATGAGAGTACGTATGTATAGAAATGGCTCTCTGATGAAAATGAATGGTTTTATAGAATATATAGTATGTCTATATCATTACTTTTATGTAATCAAATGAATAATATTCTTCTCGTTACCCGGCTGTATAAGTATGCATGTATGTTTGTGTCCAACAATGTATGTTATAAATATATATAAAAATAAAGATAGTAAGTACATATAATATGAATCACAGAAGATGGAATAATGATCTATTTGTGTGATCTCATGAATTATACATATTTCATACACACATTTTTATCCATTTATACAAATGAATGTAAATGTTGTAAGACCATAGAAAATAAAAAAATATGAGACCCTCCTACCCACTCATAATTATTAACAAAGGGCACGAGGACGACTGCTCAATATATGAAAAATTTCTAAGGGCAAAGCTTGGCAAACTCTCACTTATAATAAGAGTGCCTTGTGTCATCTATATACATAGGTATAGATGAAAATGTCAATTGGAATTGGCATGGTTCAACTACTTAGATAAGTAGATAAAAGAAGCGACATTGGATACTAATATATTTACAATGCGTAGAAATAAGTAACTATTTGATGATCCCTGGCAGATTTCATTGGTCTTATCGCTATTCATGCTCTATGACTTGAATGGTAGTTTGATTGTGAGAGGTAAGACACATTCAAAATCCAGTATTTAACACATACTTGTGATGCATTGAAGATATACAAATCAGAGTATCACTCAATATACTTACAGTCATCATACACAAGAGATATAGAAATTAGTATTGACATAGGTGCTCACCCATAAGGGTTTTTATCTTTTTTAAAAACTTTTTGGTGTATCATGGATAAAATATCTGGAAAAGTTATATTCAGCCTCTCCTCTCCAATTACGTTGTACCTTATAGAATCATACTTTCTAGTATAATTGGTTCAAAATTCTTTAAAAATCTGCTATCCTTGTCCTATTTTGTACTTCTTCAACAAACATAAATAGTAGTGAATTTAAAGAAATGGATCTAAATTATGAACAAAAACTTGACAGCAGATTTCAAATCCTATGCTCAAAGATCCCTAGAGAGACTTGCTCATTTAACCCCTTATCAAAACAACTAAATCCCATACAAATACATTTGATAGTCTACATAATACTACTATGGTTTACTTCGTCCAGCTGTAACAGGATATATAATATATTCAATACATATCATGAGTATCTAAACTTTGTAATTGAAATAGCTTTTCTTGTGGGGACGACTCTCACATTAGTTCAGCCTCTCACCAATGAAATTAAGAGCTGCCAGCAGCAGCAGCAAGTGAATAAAAAGACAACAAAATAAATGTACACATTTTAATGTATGTATAAGAAGAAGTATCAAAATATCCTCCTTCAAGTGTGTTCAGCGATTCAGTAGTAGACACTTCAAAAAGACCTCCCAGTGGGATTTGCTTGTTTTTCTTATGGCTACACTTACACCAACTACTACTACTCCTACTCCTCAGCTCCTCCTCCCTCCTTCTCTTCTTCTTCTCATGTTATGTGTCACATCGTGACCTCACACGTATAGTATATGTGTCTACCACCACCTATATAAATATAATACTACTTAATATAAAATATATATGTACATATTATGTTCATTTTTCCATCTAATAATAAGCACTTATTTGTTAGAAAGGAGTAATCAACATAAATGTAGTCATGTAACACATGGGTATCTTCTTCTAGGTCAAAACAAAAATGTCTTTACTGCTCTCTTAATTGTAATTATTCAGAAGAAATAAAGCACAAAAGTTAGAAGAAGAAAAAAAAAAAGGATCTCACGCAATTTATTTATGTTTTACATATGTATCTTGACAAAAAAGCGGCTCTCTGAGAAAGATTCAAAAGAGGTGAGAAAAAACGAGTTGTTGTCTTCCACAATTATTTGAACAACAAAACACAAAAAAACCGACAGAGGAGAGGTTAAAAAAAAAAAAAGAAAAAAAATTGAATTAGCGAAAAACAAAACCCTTTCACTACTAATTTGTGTCGACAACATTATCAATTTTCTAATTACAGGCGAACGCCAAGGATGTTGTTTATGGGAACAATGATTCCTCACCATCACCACCACTTAAGGAAGGAGCTTAATTGTGGGGTAAGACGAGTATCGGAGAGTGAAAAACATACAATTAAAAGAACTTTTCCAAGTCAAGTTTCTTTCAACACTGAGCCCTAATTAAAGAAACAAAGTAGATTACCTCAAAGCTTTTTTTTTTTTTTTTTACTTTTTAAAGAGTATTAGGATATGTATGTATGTATGTATATCGATAATTACAAGTATGTATTTCACAGGACATTTGTCTTGTAGGAGAAAAAATAAAAGAAACGAAACGAAAAGCAATATACATAAATATATTTAGTTCTTTGACAGAACATACGTCTTTTTGAGAAGGGGGCCCCAAGGAAAACATCATCACGATTCACCTTTGAAAGGATGCATCATCCTCATAGAGCCACCTCGAATACCATATATACATACATACTTTAAAGGTCCTTGCAAAAATAAAAATGCAATAGGCATTTGTATATATGAATATTTACATTCCCAACTAAAAGATGCAAAGCCGCAATACACCTCAGAAATTAATTTCTACCTCGAAGAAACCCTGAGATCCTACCACAATTTCCTCAACAAAAGCATTATTAGATAATGATTGCAAAAAGGTAATAATACATACATACAAAGAGGCATATAATTGAAACTCAAAAGTAATTAAATAATTGCAAGTGCAGGGAAAAATGAGGGAAACAAAAAATCATTTTATTGTTTTAAAATATTTTTATAAATAACATGAGCTATTTAAAAAAAGAAATAGAAAAAGAGGAGCAAATATTTAATTAAATTAATGAAAACGAGTATTTATCATGAATGTAAGCAAATACTACATATTATTATTATGTCCAAGTACAAACTGATCCCTCCTCCTCCTCCTCTATGACTACTGAGGAGGGCTTATAAGTTCATATGTTCCATGTAGTTACATTGTAGAATGAGACAATGCATACTATTATGTATGTAGATATATATATATATACACATAGATATTTTATTTGTATGTATGTATATTATGAGAAAAACGACAAAGAATTTATAAGGAATGACACGCAATGAGAGATCAAGTCATGAGAAAAAAAAAGAAGACGACACCACATAACTGACTTTTATGAAGAAGAACAACAGCCCACATTCCCTCCTCCTCTTTCTATGCTACAAAACAATTTCTTATATAAATATATGTATTGTACACACATACGGATAGTTTTCTTGATTTGAAATGATGAATTAGTCTTACCCACCATCACCTCCTCCCACTTCAATTTCTATACTTTTTTATAAGTTTTTTTTGTATGTATGTACTTACTTGTAGAAGACATAAATAATATTTAATTAAAGATGTTAAACAATTATCATTCCAACAATTTGGTCATAGTTTTCAAATCTTCTCCAGAGTCGATCATAACGCATTTTTTTAAGCCTTCCTTCCTTCCTTACTTAAGTAAGAGATTCATCAATTAAATAATATTAGCTTTTCCTATTAAAGAAAATATGTTTCTTTAAGATGTAGTAGAATAGGAAATAAATAAAAGGCAACTTTCCAAACCCAAATAAATAACTTTGTTCATAGAAAAACATTAAATTTGCTATGTTATTATATTATGATATAATAAATTTAAGAGGGTCAATCTAATATAAGTATGGTCCATATAAAAATACACACATTCAGGGGCCAACTTAATGTGAGTGTGGTTATAATTGGATCAGTTGCCCTCTTATTATTCAAAAACATTGCTAGACAACATTTTTTCTTTTCTTCTTCAAGGACATTACTGATAAGTATAGTCATCAGATAAGAAAAGATATATTTTGCCACTTGATTACGAATGTACAATTCAGACGATAGCTCGTTTTTTTTTTTGTTTTTTTTTTTCAAAATTAACAAATTGAACAATTCTAAGCGACAAATGCATGGTTTGACACAAAGACCCTCATCAAAACACGAGCATTGGATAAATAAATAAATTGTAATTAATCTCTCTCTCTCTTTTTGAAAAATACGCCTATTTAATGATGATAATTGTTTTAAGAGGCACATATAAGGTCAATCCAATCCATCATTAAAAAGGAAAAAAAGGCAGACAACTATTTCTCAAACCAATAAACAACAACAACAATAACATAAAATATATCCTTAATCATAGGTTCAGAGAAAAGTAATGAAACAGAAAAAAAAAAAAAATAAGTTCATAAACATTATATGTATGTATGTATGTATGTACACAAAATATGTAGGAGATGAATTATTATTGTTATTCACCATCTAGATATTACATACATATATGAAAAAAAATAAATAAATAAATAAACACATTATCCATACCTTGCTGGCTTGTGAAAATCCACAAGGAAGTCGAATCGGGCATCCGGAACAGGGACACGACGTATCTAAAAGAAAAGAGAAAAATAATTAATTAGACCAGACATCATTTTATCATGTAAGTAGATATTCGGCACGTAAAAAATACTAATGTGCCGTGTTGTAATACACATATTATACTACAAACTACAATTTGTTTATTTAATTATAGTATATAAGTAGGTGGTAAATGGAGTCCTTTTAATTAATAACCATACAGAATTGATGCCTTCAACTTCATTTTGATCTATATAGTCAACTCGTAAATTAAAGAAGCCAAAGATGGAATGAACATTCTACACATGAGTTAAATAAATAAATTACTAATTCAAAATCTCTCATTTTTGTATTGCAATGTATGTATGTATGTATGTAAGTAGATAAAATATTCAAATTTGCACAAATTTGTAATGAGGCTCATAATAACCCTTATGTGCCAAATAATGGACTCAAGTACACAACTTTGATGTGACATCATAATGATGATGCCTCCTCTCATTTAATTTAATTTAATTATATATTAAGTATCCTTAATAATTATTATTATTATTTCAAGTTACACGCCACTCATTAATCTTAAGTAAGTTGCATATATATATATATATATAAAATACTAACTACGATTATTACTATTATTATGACTGTTATTAATGGTAATCAACTGTTTCTTTTAGAGCAATTATGATATTATCTTCATTATACATTATACTTTATAATAGAATGAGTGGGGAGGGGGGGGGGTGCTCTTCCTTCTCTCTACTTCCACTTACATACATAGGTAGGTACAACAACAACAACAACAGCAGCAACTACTACTAAGTTAATAAAATATTTAAACAGGTAAAAATAAAAGAAGTATATTATTATTATTATTATTATTATAAAGACTGGGCGTGGTTAAATCGCTCAAAGTTTTCCTCCAAATAGTGAAAGAAGGAGGAGAAACGTACATACAATAGTATGTTGGTTTTTTTCTTTTTCTTTTACACACTCAGTAGAGAGTCACATTATTATTATTTATACATAACATAATATTATTTATACATGTGTCGAGAGTGACTCTCCAAGACAGTAAAGCACGCCAGGATGTGTGAGACGTGTTCTTCTCTCTCTCTCTCTCTCTCTTTAGTTTCTTAGGAATAAGGCGTCGCAAGAGTTGGATAAATAATACTATGTTACTTATATCATATATGTATATATATGATATTATTATACGAACATGACTCCCCAGAGCAAGGGGGTTAATTAGGAAGAGTGTAATGAGTAAATAAGGCACTTACTTATTATTTGTAAGGCACCATTATGAGCAGATATATATTATAGTATATACATATACCCATAATGAGTGTCAAAGGTAACGAAATGTTTTTTTGTTTTTTTTGTTTTTTGGTACTTTTGTCAACCGCAAACTCAAAGCCAGTACATATTATATACTTATATATATGAAGTAGAGTAGAAAGTAACTTCAAATGATGGAAAAATACATTCAAATAAAGTGTATGTATATTGATTGACTTATTTAAAGAAAGAGAAAACAACATCTAGTTTTATTGGGATATCAAATAATACCTAGACACATCTGTATGTATATTATTATGTACTTAAGTGTCGTCTTTTTTCTTAAATGTCAAGTCAAGTATAAATAATGAATATTTAAAGCCTCAATTAGAACTCTTACTAAAATAAATGTACATACATATCTGTAGCTTATGTAGTATTTTATGGATATTTTATAAGGCACATATTTAACACATGTATGTATGTACATAGTAATGTAGTAATTAAGTAAGAGGGCATCAAGTATTCCTTACTATAAAATACTATGTATCTACTACGCATACAATGAAAGAGTAGTGTGATTTTAGAGTAAGCCTTATTTGAAAAGACGAAACAACTATATAATCAGAAAGGACTATATTTGAACGAAATTATTGATCATCGTCATCATCATGCTCAAATTGAGTATTTTATATTGTCAAATTATAAATCCAACAATATACAATGTAAGTGAAAATAAAACACTTATGTACCTAAGAAAACTCCTCTTATCACTAGAAATACATTTCAGTGTAAATTAGTAAAAATACTTTTTAAAAGAAAAAACAACAAACGCATTTTGATGATAATGAAAGGAGAAGGTGAAGTTTTCAATTTTCTGAACTATAAAGGCACGTTGAGCGACCTATAAATGTTCAAATTTTTCAATAAATACATTAATTTACACAAACGACTGAGAAAATAATTAATTTTTACCTTCAAAAAGTTTATAAATTTAATATTACCTACATCTAAGGATACTCACCCTTAGATGTAGTGAAAATAATATAAATTCGAGCAATGAGGAAATATGAGCCAATCAACTTAAAACTATTTATGTTATTTATTAAATGATATAAAAAATCTATGGTATTTGCATCCAATTTCATGGGAATGGACCACATAACATGGCGGAACTTGGAAGAGAGCCAATTGCAGAGTTCCCTCTCACTCTCTTTAAAATTATGGCAATAAATAATGCATCATCATTGATTAATGAATGGAGTTTGCTGGTCCATGGACACAAGTGGGAAAGTATGTACAGTACAGTTGTACAAATCGATTCAAATCTGAATAAGATCAACTACTTTTTATTTTACTCCATAAACGACTTTTCTTAAATGCAACCATAAAATATAATAATCCAACTCTCTTTTTCGATAACCACAAGTAACCACCTCAAATATTGTAACCCATTAATTCTAAAGATATACATATACAAATATATGTATACAAACATAATTTGTTGATAATTATTCTACAAATTCAGTGTTTCCCAGTATTGTACTGTCTATAATATAGGGTGACCATATATTAATTTCCAAAAAAAGAGAGCACCGATTAGTGTTGGTTTTAGGCCAGGGGGCAATAATTTTATGAAGTTAATATATATTTGATTTAAAAATAGTGTATTGATAATAAATATTGATGTAGTTTTTTCATTTTTCATAGATATATGTATTTAGGATCTTCATAAAACTTCATAAACCCAGACATTTACTGACTTCATATATAAATACAAAGTGTAAAAAAAAGAGAACGATTGATTTTTTCAATAGAATAAATACAGCTCAAACTGAGTCCTTAGAAGTACACTTAAATACACATTCTGGATCTGCACATTCAAAGTGTAAAAAGTGGAATAGGCGGCACACTATGTACCTTTTGAGATATATAGAATTAAAGTAGTCAAAATGAAGATACTCATAATTACATAAGTATGTTAGATTTGTATTTTCTTATACTGTAGTATTTGTCAAATAATTACTTATTATTGAGTAGACTCATGATTGCTAAAATTCTGAATTTTTGAACAACTTTTCCTCCACTGAGTTCAATCGACATGCCCTCATCATTTCAAAAATACAAAATGAGTTTCAAAATGTAGTTTGAATACGAGCAAAGTTCTTTTGCTTGTTGGAATAAAAGTGCTGTTTTGCCCCCTCTTCTGTATTTGACTATATAAACAAAAAGACCCGGTAGAAAAAACAAAACAAAACGACACACAAATGTTGGTATAAATTCATTTTATTTTTTGATATAAAATATATATACACTTCTTCCATGTGAGAGAGAGAAAGAGAGAGAGAGAGAAGAGTAATTGCCCCATTAAATGTTTGGTGAGGTACACTATAATTTTAAACCACTTTGTAATCATATTTTATGTTTTGGAATGACAATGATGGAAAAGCCATTTTATACATACGCTGTACGCGTTGTTTCTTATTTAATTCCAACAAATACACATCAAAATTTCCACATCCCAATGTGTACATCATCAAAAAGAAGAAGAAAAAAAGTAAAAGATAATAATTTCCCTCTTTTACCAACTATGTATGTATGTATGTATATGAAACTTCCTCCTTCCAAGGAATGGATACAAAATATTCAAATACATACATACATACTACTAATAACAGTAAGAGAAATCATTGAATGTAATGAATAGAACCATAATTATTACTACATACAGAGTATAAGCTACAATTACCATAGAACATTCTTTACAATCACAAAACATTTATAAAACAAAACAAAAAATTAAAACAATTCATGTAAGTAGGAACACATTTAAATAGTATCTAGTGGGAACTTTTTACTTTTTGTATCTTCCTTCATTCCCTCACTCACTATCTATGTACATTTTTAATTTTCTTTCTTTCAAAAAATACAATAAAGCCACACAGACAATTAATTATATAAGTATTTTATCCTCAATAGGCGAATAAACCATTTGGATGTCACAAACTACGGCCCTTGGCCTGAAAATCCGTCAGGGAATGAACCTTACTCATTAAAAAAAATACATAGTGAACATTTGTGTTAATTTCACAAATAAAAGAAAATATTTTTTTAAACTATAAAGACGACTCACTTTTCCTACTTGTCTGTCTGGTCTCATTGTGCTATAGAATCTTCCCTGATAACTTTCCCCCTTTGATGTAAGTTACACATGAATTAGCGGATGTTCTGCTCTGAACAATAATTCCCCCCTTCTATGAATCCATTGAAGATTAGTCCTTCATGAATTGGGAAGAATCGACAAACTACTAATTAATTTATGGCCTTTTTTCCTTCTTTCTTTTGAAAAGAGAGGTTAAGAGAGAGATAACCTAGATGCAAGAATAAGATCTTCGGAAATTGGTCTTATGAACTATATTAGTACTATTTTTTGATCATGCATTTCTTGTAAAAAGTTAAAACAGCATTTTTATTATTACTTTATTTATCTGAAGTAAAGTGTAGCCAGGTAATTAAGATGTATGTACCACCTTTTTAAATAATCATGTACCCATTTATATAAATACACATAATAATCATACTCATTTTCCCAACTTTCTCAGTGGATTGAGTTAGATAAATCGTAATGGGAGTCTCTGATTTTCAGGGGAAATTCTCAATGCATCAAGTCTTTATGAACAAATATAATTTTTCTTTGAATTTTACTTCCAAGTTTCAATGGTTGTACATGGGGATACCCACCACCATTGATGTACAAAGGAAATTTTCTATTTATGAGAATCAAATAGAAAAAAAAAAAAAATGATTCGACATAGTCCATATTCAAATCAAAAATAACAATACCAAATAAAATTTTATGCTTAATTAATAAAAAAAGAAATAACTTATGCTAAGCACCTTGGCTTCATATCTTGAAAAAGATGGATATCGTTAATTTTATTAAAAATTAAAGGGGAAAAAAGCACAAAAAACTAATAAAATAATGTGATAATAGGTAAACCCATTCTTGCCTTAATAATTATCCATTGTCTTAAAATGCATGGCTTAGAAGTAATAAAAAATTATGGTATTCTAAAGTTTATTACTTACAATTTTTTTTTTTTTTGAGTATGTGTATAAATTTTAAAGCATTTGATTCTTTCGAAGAATGAAAAATTTTCATGCATCCATCATTTTATTATCCAACTTAATGTATTGAAATAATAAATCTGAGTCAAACTGAAATACCTCATACTATCTATGTAAATCAATAGAATTTTGCTCAATAGATGATGCTCGAGTACACACAAAATAGATACACTTTCAATAAACTATTTTATAATATTAATAGAGACATTAATGAATTGAATTATAAAGGAACATCAAACCAGGGTGTGGATTATGAGTTCTCAATTGGTTTTGCACTAAGACCCAAATTTCCTCTATGGTAATTTTATTAATTGGTCTTCAAGTATAACTAAATTAAAGGATTTCATTTTGAGATCGACTGACTTTGGAGTCATCCTGACATAGATAATTTTAAGGTTTCTATCGGCTTCACCCAATAAAAAAAATGTATTTAGTGTGGTTTTGAATAGCCAAAATCTTCATTTTTCTATATTTTTATAAATCAAGATTGATTTAAGGATTTAAAAAAAGTATTTTTGTCATTGTTTTCTATTGAATTACACCCTATGACATGTGATAAATATCAATATAGTTATGAATGAATTTTAAACAAGCAGCTCAGAAACTGAATTTACAAGTTCTATGTAATGTACTTTGAAACAAAAAATTAATTAACTGTGCTAAAGCTTATTCGATACCAATATGAAATCATCAACATGTCCAATAAAGATTTTTTAACCATAGAAGTTACATATTAATATATATATATATATATACATATATTCCATTCATAATTCTTATGAAAGGTCCATGTTTTCATGTAGGTAATAACTCCTTGAATATTACACATTTTGGATGGACGAGTTATTTAAGTACATACAATCTGGCCGACTTTTGAGCCTACTCCCGTCTTCTACGCCCCCAGGAGTCCCTTTAGGTCAAAACAAAGACTGGAAATGGTATTTACATTAAATACACTAGTGGATCATTATTTTTTAATGCCCAAAATGTGTATCCTTCTAGGCTTAAATTGAAGTTGAAGTTGGAAAATGGGCCAAATTAGCTCAAAAATTCGGGTTCGATTTCTCGAAAAATAATAATTACAGATTTGAAATCAACGTGCAATGCTGAATAACTTTTATTATACTTATACCCCTTAGGACTTTTGACATTTCAAATTTGTTGACCTGTGTTATCAGTTATTTATATGTGCAGTTTAGCAAAATCTAATTCGAATCCAATTGATGAACAATCAAGAAAATAAAAAAATAAAACATCAGCTAACAAAAAGTACCTGGGGATTGCTGTAATGGGGGTATCATAGTGCCTAACTTTATGCCTAACCATGTTGATACCTTAACGTATAATTATTGTCAAATTTGATATCGCAAAATTTTGTAATAATCCTTGGAATTACCCATAGCAAAGAAAGGGGTGGGAGTAAACAATCAAACTGATTATCAAAACAGTATCTCGTACCCCCAACGACTCTTTAAGTATCAATTGCAAATAATAATAACAATAATTCATTCTCCAATTTCTTACAACAGAAAATTAATGAAAAAAATATGTATATCATGATTACTTCTGGAAGAGTTCCAATCTTGAAATATTTTTAATTTTATATGTTCCAAAATTGATGTAGTCTTAGAAAGGAAAAGGAAAAAAAAACAAAAAAACAAAAAAAAAACAGCGGTGAATAGAATATAATTTTTAAGAAAAGGTCAGTTACCTTGTCCATTTTCTTTTGATTACTGCATATCAAGTACATAAATCATAAAACAATATTATTTCATATATTAACTATTCGCATTATAACTTGATTAGTAGCTACGAAGTTCATTTGCTCATATTCAAAGTGGCATTTACCCCTTTATAAAAATCTTAGCATGCATATCTTATAACATCAGTCTGTCTTTACACATTGAATGAGTTTTTAAAGTGTAACCTTGAATATCTATGTAGTTTTTATTTACCAAGGAGCAGTTACATGGAAAAAGAAATAAAGTACTCGTTTCTAGTTACTCAACCAAAAAAAGTAAAGCCATTGCTCAAGAGCAAAACTAATTAGTAACTCGTAAAAGTAAGAGGTCATTTTACTTTGATAAATGCCATTTTACTCTATACTCAATAATAAACAAAGTGAAACAGAAAAATAAATTTGAGTCAGTACTTTAGTAATTTAAGATATGCTAAATTAAAAGTTGTATTATTGAACGAGCAAAACTTGGTATTGAATTTATGTCATACGAGACAATCCGAGATGCGTCTGATGGGATTATTAATTTAATTTTACTTTTTAGTAACTGTCATTTTTTTAAAACTTCAAAACGTTATAACAGAAGGGAAAATAATGAAATAAGTAACCCCGTTATTGAAAAAAGTAACAAAGTTACTAACACCGTCATTTCCATCTCTGATTATAACCCCTGGAAGGATCACATTTTACATTTAGAGGATCAATGATTGAAATATCTCTCAATTTGAAATTGATGCAATGCACCACGTTTTTTAAATAGCATCTGATTTCCGATATATGCTAAGGATACCTTCGCACAAATCGTAGTATTGTGCTGAAGGAACTTAAAAGTCGCAGAACCTTGGGGAAGTTTTACCACATACACCAACAAATGGCACAAATGTATAAAAATGCAAATACACATAGCCTGAAGTCGCATTTATCCCAAAACTAGGTGTATTCGACTTCATACTATATATTACAGTTAACACTTCTATTTCCTTTATATCAAAGCCACCTTTTAGATGCAAATGAATGCAATGTTAATTTTCAGCATTTACAGTATCGAATGACCCTCATTTTTGTAAGGATAGCATGGCTAAAAGCCATGAGGACAGAGTGGACTTCTTCAAAAAGAAAGAGAGCAAATTTTACTTAATTGCGATAATGATTCTCTTAGTTGTTGTTTTTTTGCTTTGTACTCTAAGGAGTATAACATTGATAGACTATGACACAATACTCAAATTGTAACTAGGCAATAGATTAAATAATTATGAATAATGAGAGTGAATATAATTGCAAATACGAATAGAGTATACACCTTGCTACATTTTGAATATGAATCCAATGACAGAAGGATATGACTTAAATATTCATTCAATACATGTGATGATGTATCGATATGATTATGTTTCGTGCATTAAATGAACATGACTATCATCTATTTTTATATGATGAAAGTCAAATTGTCAAATAGTTTATATTACCATGAATAAAATTAAAGAATACAAATTAATTAATGTATTAAAATAAAAGGATCAACGGATCCGTGGACTCAAAATTAAAAAGTGCAGCTTTTTACAAATCCTTGGATCCTCAAACCGTATATTGAGAATGGAATAAAGTATTTGACACAGCACGACAGATAATACGAATCAAAAGATACTTATTTTCATTAGGATCGATGGTACAAAATGGAAAGTTCTCGGCGGCCGCAATTTGAGTCTTCGTGAGAACGTTGAAAAAAGTGGACTTTCCTACATTAGGCAAACCCACAATCCCACACTTCAAATTCGTCCCCATACGCCCGAGTAGGATAGGCTTCTCATCCTCTACTTCCTTCTTTTTTGGTGGCATAATTAACTAATTACTACGGCACAAAAGTATAATAACAAGACACCTTTTCCACATGGAACGTTGCACAAAGAGAAGGAATGATCACACACGCTCTATTTTCTTCTCTTCTTCTTCCTTATTCCTTCATGAGCCTCTTGTTGGGTCTAGGTACTCTCTTTCTTTTGCAACGTCATACTAGCTGTTATTATTTTTTCTGTTTCTACACCGGAGGAGTAATATTTTAGAGAGTAGCGTCATCTAGCGGAATAAATTAAACTAAATTGCATGATGGTAAAATATACATACATTGCTTCAATAATAATAATGGATTATTAATATTTATATGCATATATTTATGTATAATGGAGTTAAAATTTATTTTCTAAAAAAGTATACATAATTATTAGTTTCAAAGATTCCAAACAGTCTAAATATAGGTTTATGTCTATTATTGCATGTTTATTATTTATTGACTAAATGATAGAAGAGGGCGGTTTAATTTAATAAATAAAACAATTAAATATATATACATACATATATTTATAATAATAAAATATGTCGTGTTGTATTGCATTTATGAATGTCATTTGACATTGTGATATACTTGAAATAACGTTACTTAACAAGAATAAATTATTTTATTATTCAGACAGTATTTATTATAAGACGATCAAGTAAAATATATTACTATTTCTATTCATTATTATTAGTAGTAAAACTGATAATTATTTACGTACTTTATCGAGGTGAATTGTATTTGTGGTATTATATTACTTTTACTCATCCTCAAAATGCTGCCTTCGTTAAGTACACCACATAATTTCAGACTTCAGACGTACCTACAGAATTTATCTTTTTGAATGTCTTTCAAGCTCCTAATTAGAAGCAGGACGTGTTGTTTTTATTTTATTACATTTATGTATGTACTACTAGCTCGTACAATAAATGTAGGAAAGAAAATTGAAAGCTTGTTGTTAAAAAAAGAAACAAAACATTTCACACGGTTAATTTATGTTTATAGCAGCATTTTCGAGACCTAAATGTATAAAGTGGGAACCCTCTAATTGTCTCATAATGTGTAACTTGGTCAATCTTTTGTAAATTTTTTTAGATTATAATTAAAGATGAGCTGTTTAATATTGTGTGGTGTGTTACTTCCAAGTTACAGAATTATATGTACGTATTGTTTTTCGTGTCACGTCCATTATCTTCTTTATATTCTTAAGTCATCAATTTTTCTTTTAAATAGTGATGACTGAGCACAATTAGAGCAGTTGATAAGGAATTTGTTTAGTATGGATACATATTATTATTATTATTATTATTATTATGGTGTTCAAGAAAAAATAAGAAGTCATAACATTACGTCTTATAAAAAAAAAGTAGCGACTCAAACGCCTACTGATCCTTCATCAACATCTACACACATCAAAAACAGAGTTGTCATTCCCTAAGCATATTTTCAGAGTTTTCTTAAAATAATAAAATATGTATTATATAGCTATAATACAAAAGTAAATAAGAATATATATATATATATATATATATATATTCCAATATAATTAATTAGGGACAAGTTTTAGTTAATATTTCTTTTCGACGATTTTTGAACGTTTCGTCATCGTAATGGAAGTCTATAAGTAGGAATGTAAATAATATGCAAATCGAGCTTGTAAGAATCAAAGAAAGAGAAAATCAACCTGGCAACCCTGACAATTTAATGAATGCTGAGGAGGGAAGCAGCTTGAGCTGTCATGACGTTTTACTGAGCTACAAGCTGCTATTCTCCATTATATACATATACAAATGAAGACATCAATAATAAATAATAACATGTATGTATACCATAGATGAGAGGCAGAAAATTAACTGAAATTAATGTCAGGGAATTATATATTTTTAACTAATAATAATTATACGAGGAGTTGAGCCCTTTTTGTTTACATTTTATTTGCTTTATTAACTTTAATGCACCATGTATTCCTTCATGCGAGATCTTTATTATCAAGTAGATGTTCTCTCCTCAGTAATGAAGGAAAAATGATAACAGCTTTGGAAAACAAAAAGATCTGTTCGAAGAGCCAACTCCACAAAGTCTTGCACTCGGCATTTTGCATATTATTTACATTCCTATCTATAAGAATAAATACCCTTGTATTTTTAAGATGAAGGGAAAGTATAAAGTATAATTAGCCTATAAATTATTAATTACTTTTGCAAGAATCATAATTTTTTTATTTAATTATTCTACTTTGATGTTCATATCCAATCCAGAACAAAATAAATAGTAAAAATATATTCATTTCATTGTCATTTTTAACATCTATATATTATTAACCACTGTTTCTCTTTGTCATCAAGTTGTATTCAGTCTTTTTTCATTTTGACAGCTATTAAAAATTGGAAATTTTGTTCATTTTATTTTAAAAATATGCCTCCAACATGGATCATATATATTTTATCCATGCCTTTTATGCCGTGAGTATGTCTCTTCAAACATATTTGATACTCTTTCTTGTATCATAGGATAAGATTCTGGTTTTTAGTTACCTTTTCTTTGAGTCAATTTATGTTATGTGTGCGTAAATGAATGACATGCACAATCCTCTTTGCTTTTGTCAATCAAACGTCAACTTTTTAAAATATTCTTTTTTAAATAAACCCTAAATTTTTATACATTAATAAATAATAAGATTTTTTTGTTCTCCATTTTATGGTAATATCTTTTTCAACTCTCATAATGACACTTGTAACTATCTACAAATATATGAATATAAAAAACACACAATTTATCGCAATCAATGTCGTGTGTTTAAATGACATTTATCTGACATTGGCAATATGTAATTAAGGCTCCCGAGTAATAACAATGAAACTGATTTGTTTTATGTTACGTGCATGTTTTACAATAAATCAATCTGATAGGACTTTTATGTAGATCTGCGTGTTTGATTCCTATGTGTGTTGAAAACAACAAAAGTATTTTCAAAATATGCATATATTATTATATATTTTGTATGTATGTAGACTGTAACTTGTAAACAGAGTTCTAAATAATGTTGTCAGTGACTACACTCTTCAATGGTTCAATATTTTGTTCCTCTCTTTAATTTCCCGGTGGTAGCGTAGCTCTTCACTTAATATTGAAAGCCTGGGTGCATACAAATAATAATATATTGTTTTGATCTGCTTTGTAAAGAGTTATTTGCAATGAAATATGCAATTAATATGCTACATATACTTGTGTAGATGTACAAAGAACAATAAAGAAATTGGTTCCTATCTTCGAATCGTGTGATATTATATTGATTGCTAAAAAAGAGGTCACTTTGTCTCAATTAGTGTCCTTTTTTTAATGGTTTGCTCTCCTAAAAAACACGACACTATTACATTGAATATAATATATAAATATATATTCTTTGAATGGATAATTTTGATCTTATTTTTTTGAAAATATATTGTGGATTTAAAAGAATTTCATTTCTTCTTTTCTTAAATAATAACAAATAAAATTATTAAATATTTGATGCTACATTTCCTTCTTTGTTTAGGAGTCTCATATTGTATCCCTTACTGACGCATTCTAATGGCCACTGGCTACTCTTATCACACAGTATGTCAAAATACTGACGTTATTTCCACACAAAGTGTTATTTCAAATTCATTTCTATTGACTTTTGTATCGTCTCTCCTGGCTCTCATTAACGTTTCTTGACACGTTCTAATTTGCTTAAATAATTAGTTTGTGATTATTTACTGTTCTATATTGATACATTCAGCTCCGAATTAATAGTTTAGAAAGAAACATTTTCGCATCATAACATATATTTATGTATGATGATTTCATGAACTTTCTTGTACGATCATATAAGAAGTAATACTTTATGAAGTGATTCCATGCATTGCATGAATTTATTCAAAGCTGGATGATCTTGGGGTTTTGAATATAATGTAACAAGTATTTTACTTTGGACCATGGATGGGCAAGCTTTGTTCACTTGTGGGCCAAATTATGTTTTCATTGACTGACTGCGGGTCAAGAGCCCTAATTATATATTTGCAATATATGTATGCATACATAATTATACTTATTTTATAATGACTTTTTAAAAAAATTATATGATAATTATAGATTTTAAAGGTCTCTGCGGGCCAGATTTGGCCCGCAGACCGCAGGTTGCCCAGGCATGCTTTAAACATTTCTCAAGAGTAAGTATCTTTATACCTTTAATACATGGGAAACCTGTACAAGTTTCTGTCTTTTATTAATACTAACAAGATAGTCCTGAAATAGTAAAATATTCGTTCAAAACTTAATCTGTGAATGCTTAGAATATAATTTACATAAAATACTCATTTAACGTATTATTTCTATACTTAAAAAATATATCTAATTTTCGTAAATCTTATAGAGACATACAAAGGTAATGTCTATAGGAAATCCAAGTCCTTCATTACTTATTCAAGCCAAAAATGTTAAAAACAATTAGGCAAAAACCTCACTTTTAAAATATTATTTTCAATATTTTTATATAATTGTACGGAATGATCGAACCTTCATCGCAAACAAATTGCAGATTCTTGCATTAAAAATACACTTCCTTCCATATTGTTTAGAAGGAATTGAATAGTGGATGTTCCCTTAACATTTAACTAAGGATTTCCCACTAGAAATCCAAGTATCAAATGCTCGTGTGGGAAATATCCTTACTTAAATTATTTTTTTTTACTCCAGGCATAAATAGCTTTATATAAGAGTAACATTAATATAAATTATCTGCATAAGATTGGTAACATGTTCCTACAATTTTCCTACTGATTTTTTAGACTAAATCTTCCTAAAATTAAATTATGAACTTAGTGTTAAATTCATCTAATAATTATCCATATACCTATTTTTTGTACCAAAAGATAGATGCGCTTCCAATAAGGACTTTATATTTTTGTTAAAACCAAAGGTTGTTGCTCTTATCCGAATTTGATTGCCTGTAATTTGTATGTATATAAAGAACTCGTAGATAATCAAATATAATTCAAGGCTTGTTTTTTTTTTCAAGAGTCATTTATAATCTATTACTATAATAAGCAGTTTCTTTAATGAAATACAATATTTACGACATAACATTATTTTGTTCACACCAATCAAAATCAATATCATTATATATAAAGTATAAATACATACACCTTTGACTAACAAGTCATCTGGTAACTCAATTTCGTTTGACTCCAGGATAACAATTATAGTAAAGAAATTAATATAAGTTATAATTTATAACTTTAAGTAGGTATAATTTTGAATTATTTAAGGAGATGAGAGGATGCAGAGAAGGAAGACAGAGCTCCATTTCTTGCCAAGAAAACATTTCATGCAACTTTTACCACGACTCCAATAATAAAAATAAATAAAATTCTTTAAGATGTTGATGTGCGTGTACCAGAGGTTGTTGAAGACGATAGAAAATAGTTCATCTCCTCCTGTGTCTGTTCCTAATGATGATTACACTCCTGATGATGAGGGAAAAATATAAAGAATTTATATGTATATGAGTATGTATACGTAGGTATATATGTGAAGTTATATGTAAGTAATAATTATATAAATGTATTATGATGATGGTAGTAGTTCAATAAACTGTTATTTTTCTTGATTCCTCCTCCTCAAGAGTCCGGTCAAAAAAACCAGGAATCCTTATCATCACAGATAATAATCTTCAATGTATATTCTCTCAACCTTTCTACCAAAAAGAGAAAGAAAAAAAGAACCGAAATCAGTTGAAAGTACTATACATAATATCCAATATACACGTCGAGCTTTTTTGGCCACTCGCAACCTCGACTCACAAAAGGGAAAGGAAAAATTTGGAAAAACAACTGGTAGCTACTCTTCTGTATTTTCCATGTTACCAACTTGTTAATATTTGGCAGAATTTATTATTTAGATATACCATATATTTATAAATTTTACCAATCATAAACCAATCGTTACTACTCCTAATATATTCAAAATTTAAAAAAAGGGCGCGCAATTCTAGATTTAATATATTTTGTATGCATCAATATCAGAAATAATAATAATACCCTTTTAGAGTTCATAATACGTAGTATCACGACGAGCTTTTTGGGATAAACAAAAACACACTGTATTCTCCCTTCAGCTGATTTTCATCAGTTGACTCTTTTGATTTAAAGCAGCTGATCCTACGTATTATAAGCTCAAAAAGGGTATTCTTATTATTTATGATTTTGATGCATAAAAAATATATTAAATCAAGGATTGCGTGCCCTATTTTTAAATTTTGAATATATTACAAGAAGTAACGATTGGTTTGTGATTAGTAGAATTTATAAATGTATAGTATGTCTAAATAATAAATTCTTTATAATATTAAAAAGTTGGCAACAAGGAAAATACAGAAGGGGAGCTACCAGTTGTTTTTCCAAATTTTTCCTTTCCCTTGCAAGTGGATAAAAAAGCTCGACGTGTACAGAAAACTACAGCTTGAATGACTTTCAAGTTGCTAATTTAAAAAAATAAATAAATTCTAGCTTAAAATATTCATTTTATTCTATGTGTTTGCGACTTTTACCGTGACAAAATAAATAAAATATCATTTAAACTTGTAACCAAATAAAAAGTTCGAATTTTTTTTTGCAGTATGCGATCGTTAACCAATGTCATCATTTGCTCCCTTCCACCAACTATTCCCCATTTTGTGCTAAGTAGAACAAGAGTTAATTCAAGTTCGTTAGATCAAGGATCAGAGCACTAATTAGAGGAGCCAAAAGCAGAGAGATCAACAGCTGACAAAAGAATATAGTGTGGTTTTGAAGTACTCTTCTAATTTATCTACAAATTGAGATTACTAGATAAATTTATTATCTAAAAATTCATTCATTAATATGTTGAACCACTCATTTGTACCTATATATATATATGTATATGTAGTATGATTGACCTCACGAACATATTATTCATTTTTTGTACAAAAAAAAAAATGCCTAGGAAGATCCCTTGCTCTACCTCTCTTTGACCTTTTTAACCTTGAAATCCGTAATATAGAAAAAAAAACCAACTATTCAGGAATGTAATCTCTTGTATCGTTATAGGGCGGTACATACATATCTTTATTTTTTTTTATGGGCTCCATGAAAACACTGTTCATATCCATATTTAGATGCACTTATGAATACTGCTGTATAAATGTTTTGCTCAATATATTGGATGGGGGGAAATTAAGGTTTGAAAAAAAAAAAAAAATTTCAAATACTGTTTCAAATAGAACATTTTTTTTTGTATCTTTGATGAGGCAATTTAAACGTGTTTTGTTGATATAATATTGAGCAATAATGAGTTTCGTATGCAATGTCTGATTTATTTACATTTCTTAATCTAATCTTTGAATTCAATTCAATAGTTGATCGATTTCCCCGTCTTAATAAACAAGGTACACACGAAACCTTTTCTATTTCTTTGCTTTTTAATTATAATATTAAAAAAAAAACCTACATTCAATTTATAGTATCATACATTTGTGCAATGAATATATTAATGTGATCTGTGTATATGTATACAACGACTTTTGGTTTTGTTAAAGCTATATTGTAACAGAGTAACGAAACGCGTTTCGTAGCTTGGAGAGATTCTCTTGTCTATGAGCTTTATGTTTTTTCCAAAAGAGGTCACTTTTAAAGTGTATATTTATATTTATCTTTAGTTAGTTATAGGTTAATTCAGAGTCCCAGCGAACAAAAAGTTCAACTCATGGACAATTAGTCTTCGTTTCATCACTTGGTTCCACATAGCTTTTGGTCAAGCTAATATGAATGAATAGGTTGTGTGATTTATTTTTACATATAACAGTATTCAGTAACAGTAAACACAAACTTGATATACTTTATAGTTACTAGAATCGGACTTAGGAACCTATATTTTGAGATGTGATTTCGAGGGGAATGTTTTGAGTAAGGAAGTTTTTTTCTTTTTCTAATTATTATGATTGTGTAACTCCGGAGGCAATACTTGTTAAATTTGTCTACACACTTTTTGACGTGAAAATTGAGGGCAAAACTTGTGACCTACTACCAAAAAACTGCCTTCCTGACATATATATAGTCTGGATATGGTTAAAGAAGTGCTCTAAGTGGCTGAAAAGGATGTGTATCATCTAGAAAAAAGGAAATACTTTTAAAGAAATAAAATGAAGTAAAGCGTAGACAATATGATATATGATGTTTCACTACAGGGATACGCACCCTAAATATACACTTACCTAGCAGAGAGATGATAAAGTCTAAAGCATTAAAGATCTCGAATCCTTTGCCAAGAAATAATAATAACTTTTTATTGGTTATTTTTTTACCCTCTTGCTCGCAAGAGAGTAAAACTTTGAGAAGCGATTAATCAATGCCATCAATATGCACTCACAACAAGGTGAAGCCACATCTCAAACCTTCCTTAATCCTACAAATAACTATAAACAAACTTAATGTTGTGTTTTTTTTTTTTGAAGAGATCCAAACCCCAGACAAAGACTTTTGATACTCGCCTCGAAACCAAGACCAACTTTAGGAACTATGTACTTTACAACATAGTTAAATTGTTTTTGTTTTATTATCAAAGTCTGGATCAAGGAGGAGGATTTATCCATCATCATAAGAGGAATGAATAGTGTTTATTTGCATAAAATGGCTTTTTAAAAAAACATAGTCTTTGGTAGAAGACTTTTATTCTCATTCACAACTATCTAATTAAAATTTAGAAGGAGAAGTAAAGTCTGGTGGACTTTACAAAGTGTATCATGTCACTTTTAACTTAATTTCCATTATGAATCAAAACCACTCAAGTGCTTTTATCCATTATATAATGTATAAAAAAGCGTATTCCTCATAAAGGACCTACCTAATGGGAGAAAGTCATTGATACAAAATAAGTACAAAGCATTAAATAAGTTTTCTTTTACCATTTTAAAAGACTGGCTCAATGAAAGTTGATTATTAGTGTTTATATATATATATATACTGTTTATTTCTTCTACTTCATTTTTAAGAAAGCAGTGAGAAATGAGGGAGAGAAGGGAGATAAAGAAAATATATATAAAAACAACAATATAGGGTCTTTCTTCTTCATCCACGCCCCAAATATATACAACATGTATATTTATAAGAAATTCGTTCCCGCCCTTAAATGGATCTCTATTTATAAATATATATGTATGTATATGTTTTTTTTTTCAAAACGTGTACACATATTACTCTGAAGGTTATTTTGTAACTTTCTTTGTGCTTTTTTTTTTTTTATTTTTTTCGCTTGACTCTCAATCACTTGCTCCCTTCCTTGCTTTCTAATTTTTACTTTCACGTAGGGTAGACTAGAGTAGATTGACTCATTTGACGTATTAGGGGCTCTACGAAATTAAATTAACTTTTGTTCCTTGTCAGGATATGCATTGAAGGTGGGGGCTCTAAGGGGCTTTAGCCCTCTCCCCCCCCCCCCCAAAAAAAAAAAAAAAAAAAAAAAAACTGAGCTAGCCTTGCTTTCAGATACAGAGATTGCACAAGTCAACAAAAAAAAATATTGTAAATACTTTTTTCTAGCAGTATTTAGTTTTTTTGTATCAAATCACTTTTTTGATTATTTTTCACCAATGTTTGCACACTTTATATATGTTAGAAAAGTCAACTTTAAAATCATACAAAAATCAGAAATGTGTTTAATTTTCATATAAGACCCAGATTCAATCCAGAGAAAATGCCATGTAAAGGTAAAAAAAAAATAATATTTTTTCTGGTATTTATTTGCAAAAATGTCCATGCCTCAGGTTCTCATTTGTTTATAAACAAATTAAGCTTTAATTCAGTTGAAAACTTTTTGAAGGAGTAGAAAATAAGAGTTTATACGGGGGAAAGAAAGCCCTAAAAATATTGATGAACTTAAGAAAATGCTGCATGAGACAGCACTTCACATATTGATAATTATATATAGAGAACGATTAAGGGTTTGAATTCAGAGCAAAGGCTTCGTAGTATATAACTAATGAAATAGTTTTGAACATTCACAAAAAAAAAAAAAACTATTGAAGTGAAAAAATATATTTTATATTCACCTATCATAATCTTGGGAAGACAACAGATTATTTTTCCTTGTCTCTTCTCTTTAAGGCAAAAGACATCACTCTTAAAAAATCAGTCATCAATGAGCATAACTTACCATAATCTTTCAAAAACCCTTAAATATTTGATATGTTTGCATAAATAACTGTTTCAGATATAAAAAGACACTCCAATACCGTTCAAAATATCCACATATTATTTGATATCAATAATTCTTGGATTTGTCACGAAACCTTTTATTTGATGTTCTTTGTTAGTACGTAAAGAAAATACAAAATAAATAAAGATCCTGTATTTTTTTTTTGAAATATTAAATAATAGGACCATATAACATTCTAACTGAATATCAAAAGTATGTAGGTTACTCCATATCCATTAGAGGAAAAGCTACAATTACTCAAATCAAATATCAATTCGTTCCATACACTCTTAATAGCCCAGATTCTAGGTTATTTAAAGGATATGACTTATGAGGTATCTATGTGAGTCCATGGATGTTATATTTATATACATACATACAAACATACCTCTATGTATATATAATTGGTGTCTTCAATTTTCCCAAGCCGAGTATACCCATGTCGACACATTCCTTACTGACAATAAAGTCATTCGCGATTCCTCCTCTGGAATGTAATTTGAGTGAGAAAAAAAAAAAAAAAGAAGAAAACATTTGTCAAAGTGGATCTGCAAATTTACGAGGAAGTTTCCTTCTTTCGAATGATGATATGTAAAATGAGAAAATGTAATTTGATCATAGGTAGATTTCTTTCTTTCTTTTGTTTTTGTTTTGAGAAAGAGAAAGCAAAACATACTTAAAATTTTTCGTTTGTCTTTGTAAGAATGTACACCAACCCATAATTCTAATTGAAACTTTTCCTCAATTAAAAATGATAAATCACATAGGAGCATTGCATGTAGGTATGTCAGTACTTTAACAACAAAGAGGCGGAGTGAATATCATGAGTGTCTGAGATTACTCCCAAAAGTAAGGGAAAATAAGTTGATAATATCGTCTAATGACACCTTTTGGTGAGCAAGAAGAAATTAATTAGATCCCAAATCACTTTAATGAGTTATTATTAACCAAAGTTTTTAACCAAATCATAATTTCCTTAATGACATTTAAAAAAAAAAAAAGTCTTATCTCTTATGACTCCCTGGACTATGCTCACAAAAAAAAAAAACGACTGAGTAATTAACAATGCCTTCAAGGAACAAGAAGGTACATAACTAAGTGAAAATGATTGACAGACTAAATCACTTCTCTGAAGGTTCTTTTAAAGTAGGTAGCTCATGTCAAAATACACGTATTTTTGAGTCCCTCCCTTTAGAGTTTGATGGACACTCTAATTGTTTCTGTACTTTAAGGGATGAGTTGACTTAGGGGAGCCAAAAAGGAGTAATCCTCACAAATATAAATGTTTTTGGTCTCTTTTTCTTTTTGGGTCAAAACAAAAAATATAAAAAAGAAATAACAACAAGATGAAAACACACACACACACAAGTATTAGTGATGTGCTTATAATTTTTTAACAATTAGTCCTTTATTATTATTATTTAACTTTTTAGCGTGTAGTCTCATTGATATATGTAGGTTTAGATAGATACAAGCTGTCCAAGACACTGTTGACCTCTTGAGTACGATCGTAGAAAATTAAGTCAGGTGATTAAGTATAATTATAACAAAAGTTGAATTTTAGTGAGCTTTGATAATATCTTATTCCTAAAGAGAGGGTTCAATTAGGTAAATGTTATAATAACCAGATAATGTTATCCTGATATGCATTAGACATAAAAAGATGTATGAAGTTGCAAATAATTACAAACATCATCTAAAAGGATGGGACGTGTTTAAAACGTCTGGAAAAATAGGGTGTATTTAATTGATAGTCTTTAAAATTAAATACATATTATGTTTGTATCTCTGAATACTACTAGTTGTAGCCTGCTTTTGTATGTTATAGGCTATTATGCAAATGCAATCGAGAGTACATAAATGCTCTAATGTATGAAGAAAACAAGATCCATGTTAACCATTATCACTGGAGCTGGAATAGTAAACAGTAGCAGTAAAAAGTTGCATAACATTGGTGCTTGATCAATATGGAACGTCAATTTTATAAAACCTTTTCCTTCCACTGATAAATTGGCTGTCTGTTCATGTCTCATTGTTTTCATAGATCCACTGATATAAGAGCATAATTTGTTTGATCCAGGGGTTTTTACATAAGGACTTTTATATGTATATTTTGAAATGAAAATACGCACTAGTCTCAAGGAGGGCCGGTTTTATGTAATAGAAAAAGAAAACAAGTGTTCCAGGCTCTGTACTGAAATACAAAAATCATGAGCCTTTTACGACCGATGTATGGGACCCAAAAATGGAACATTTCAAAATTAATTTATAAAGAAACTTCAAGGCTCACAAATATATGGTAAAATCGCCACTTAGTTTCAGTCCCAACATGGTTTGATAGCAGTGTTTGAAGTAATTTCCTTAAGTATATTGAACAAAAAGATTACAATCCCATCATTTTTTCTCATTGTTTTCCAATATTATCTATCAATACATAGTCACCATAATACAATTATACGAATACGAAATTAATTTTACTGAGTAACTCATCTGCCAAAAACAATTTACCCCCACATGCAGTTCTATGTATACGAGCATGTAAAATAAACAATCATAGAATTTATCTACATAGATACATAGTAACTAAGTAAATCCCTTCCATTTGAGCATCCCTCAATACTTATTACACCTTTCCTTTCCAAATCATGTACTCAACTCGCACTTCAATTATGTAACATTTTTGTGTATAGGTCCAAGTATAAAGACTGTTATTAAGAGTCGTAAGAAATATTTCAAGAAGAGTAAGGAATGAGAATTGTAATCTTTTCTTGAATAGATATATGTATATATGCTCATACACACTCAGTACTCATATGTATATGTACAGTATGTATATATCACAATTAGTAACGGCTCTCAAAAATGGATGTAACCTAATTACAGACTTTAAGACTCAGAAAGAAAACATAACTTGATAACAACTTCATCCTTTGAAGGCAATCGATCAATTTCATTTGGAACGAATGCTCTATATGCTCTACGCATGGCGTGGAGCATAAAAGTAAGGACAACGTACAATTACATGGTTTCGTTGAACATACATGGTGTGTATTTAGGTAATCTAATTAATCCTGTTATTCTCTTTTTGTGGGATCGAATTGAGGGACTGAAAGCAATAAATACTATTCTTTACCTACATGTGCTTATTAGGTGGATTTTTCAATATGTATGTATGTAGTTACATGGATTATTTTTCGGACAAGGGTTGAAACACGGAATATACATACATACAATGATGACCTACAGAGATGTCCAAAATGCCTCTAGTGTTCATTTCTCAAACTGACACTAGGTGAATGATATTCACGTCGAGCTTTTTTGGCCACTCGCAACCTCGACTCACAAAAGGGAAAGGAAAAATTTGGAAAAACAACTGGTAGCTACTCTTCTGTATTTTCCTTGTTGCCAACTTGTTAATATTTAGCAGAATTTATTATTTAGATATACTATATATTTATAAATTTTACCAATCATAAACCAATCGTTACTACTTCTCATATATTCAAAATTTAAAAAAAGGGCGCGCAATTCCTGATTTAATATATTTTTTATGCATCAAAATCATAAATAATAATAATACCCTTTTAGAGTTCATAATACGTAGGGTCAGCTGCTTTAAATCAAAGGAGTCAAATGATGAAAATCAGCTGAAGGGAGAATACATAGTGTTTTTGTTTATCCCAAAAAGCTCGTCGTGATTATCTAAGGAGTCATCCTAATAATTATTATTGGTTCACTAGGGCCATTAAATTAGTAATGAATCAACTTGGATCCAAAAAGTAGTGATCAAATTCCTAATGCGACTCATATCATGACAAATTGATAAACTGTTTGTAATTTATTATTAATTGTGTTTCTACTTGCTTTGTTTTAAAGGAAAACATTTATAAAATTGATTTGATATGGAAGGATCCCTTCCAGGGGTGGCAGAATCTATTCTAGCGCCCATGAGATGTCTTACCCTCCAAAATTTGTTTTCCACATTCTGTACACGTAAGATAATTAAGTAAAAACATTCCCGAGAAGCTTGTAAAAGACGCTATCTCAAATTTGTATCAAGGTTACGAGTCAAGAGTGTTGAATTGTATGTATTCCTTTTAGATGTTTGAGCTTATTCCCCGTATGTATGTATGTATGTACTTAGAAAAAAAAAAAAAAATAGAATAATTTGGATTTACACTCCTTGTATGTTCCTAGTGTAATGACAACGATGACTCTAATAATATATTAGAGGTTAACATTCCTTGCCGGAGTTGTCGTTGTTAAGTACTATGATCATTCTACCCTCGTAAAGAAGAAGTAAAAAGGAATGAAAAATAGCTTTAAAAATTTGTTACAATTTGAAAATTGATGGGTAGTGTTTTATCTACAAAGTAATATCTTTAATTCGTTTTTGAAATATATCGTTCCTAGGTTATTTTTATTGCTCCTCTTGGGCACTTTGTTCAAGAAATACAAATTGAGATCTGTAAAAAGATTTATATATATATATATAACATATACATATATTGTCAATACCATTGATGTATCAAATACTTGTATCCACAAATTATCCGCATTTAAAAAAAAATTTGTATTCACATCTGCAAATTTCGAATGTAAATATTCGCATCCATGTACATACATTTTTAAATTTTCATTTATTCATCACTAATACAGTTTATATGTTCGTACATACATAAATCCATCCATTAAAATCTTCTTTAGTATGATGACTAAAGTTATTTTGTTATTTTTTGAATAATTAATTATTATTTGATGGAAAGTATACGCGCTGAACTATTAACATATATTTTATATAATAAAATTACTTAAATATCTAATTAAAACACATAAAAAAACTACATTAAGTATTTAGATGAATTCAATTGAAAAAAAATATTAATATTTTATAAACATATTATTTAGCTAATGAAGAAAATCGTCCAACGAGTTTTATTATCATTGAAAAATTATCTGCATATCCTTTGATGACAATTGGTCATCAATGATTAACTACTTTTTCCCTTCTTGGTCCTTCCTCAATCCTTTATTAATTTTAAAAGAGACAAAAGTTTGTGTAAGATTTCTAAATATTGTAAGTTATAAAGTTAAAAGCTAGAAATTATAAATACTCAAACTAGGATATATTCTTTTCATTTCGTCTGTCAGAAGACTTGTTATTATTATTCCACAGTTGGGTCTTTTTAGTTTCTGACCAACTTTCCATACATTAGTTGGTGTAACTATAATATCAACTGACAAGTCATGCTCATCTCGAACCCAGGTAGGTAATAAGTTATCGTCAACAACTTGGTCATCAACCACCAATGTCACGATTATGGTTTTTTTTATCTACGGCTCCAATATCATATAATATGCCCCACTCGATATCTGAAAGGCCATTTCCAGTTCCTAAACGAACACCATTTCTACAAACGGCAACAGACCCAACAACAAGCATATCAATTTTTTGAATTGGATTCTTAAAACCGATTCTCAAAGGTTTTCCATATCTGAGCAAGCCTTTTTTTGTGGAAGCAATCCCAAAAGCACCACTATTCTTCATGTCTTTTGACTTAACACAGTATAGAAAATCCTTGTAATACCTTCTTCTGCCGTAGGACTAATTCTCTCAGGGGCATAAGGCACATGGTAGAATCAACTTTAATGATCTTAGCATTTTCGAACTCCTTTGTAAAAGGCACAAATATTAGCATGCAAATAAAGTCTAACCCTGTCCATAATTACCCTTAGACCCGCCAACAATCTCACTGCACCCTTTGTATTTAAAAAGTGAGGCACTTTCCCAAAGATGGGACGGGGAAACTTGGACAAGGAGGAATCCTCACTTTCTAAGAAATGCCAAATCCACTCTCGTGTCCAGTTTTTGATGGATTTTTTATAATCGTACGTAATAGGGTTCTTGCTATATCCTGAGGAAAAGGCGGTCCTATGATATTTTTCCTTAGGGGATCCCCTGAATCTACTTCCACTTCTCTAGCGTGACTTTGACCGAGACGAAGGAGAAGCAAGTTTCTTCAAATTGTCATCACCTTTAACAGCTCCAAGGACATTAAGAAGGTCATCAAAAGTTGAATCGATTTGTTGGAGTTTATTGGAAAGTATGTCACCATTTGTATTTGTTCTACTTTGTGACATGATCCAGAGATATTCGTGATGTACCTGATATTAAGAAGTAATAAGAACTCCACGGGTTGGTTTTGATGGATGGACAATCAAATAACCAAGTAGAATAACTACAAAAAACAAAAGACAATTGGTGTTAACAATTATGCCATCATAGCCATATATATGAAACGCGCAATGTAAGAGGAGAAACGATGACCACGAGATCAATTTTTGTACAAATTCTCATTTCAGGGAGTTGACGACTTTATTTCGCTGAGGGTGCCATGAATTATTATAATTATAGGTAACAACGTAACCATCATTAATTTACCTTCTTACTTCAATTAAAACGAGGTGAATTCTGTAAATGGAAGACAAATATATATACACAGCTTCTTCCCATAGCACTATAAAGTTGGGGTGCCCGACCACAAAAGTCGATTTACGATGCTCGATGACTGACGAAATCTATGGATTTTGATTTTTTATCAACTGATAATATTCGTAATGTCATACGCAAATAGGTACATTCGTAAAATAAAAAAGTTTGTACATGTAAGGACATGCGGTTCGACAAGAAAATAACATCTACATAAAAAAGTTCAGCGCATTTTAAAATAAACGTAGGTTTAAATGCAAAAACAAAATATTATGTTGGATATATCTTATGAGGTGAGATGGCAAATGTACATGTTATGAAATAAATACAAATAAAAGACAACACTATTTTCAAATTCCAGGTTAATTGTGAATAAAATGATGTATCCATAAGCATGACAAATATATCTTAAGATTTAAGAAACGAAGACAAAATAGAACGGACGGATTTTGTATCCTCCAATAGACCAAATTGAAGAGAGAAGAGAAGAATTACCATTGCATTTTTTCTTCAGAAGATATTCAAGGCAGAATCATATTTTATTCCATACTAGGATATTCCTTCCAAATTCCAAGGAATCAAGTTGAAAGTTTCATACAGACCATAAGGGGTCCATCCATTCTCCATCATCAAATTTATTTCCTTCACAAAATCATGTCAATGACAGAATCAAGAGGGGTTCTGAAAAAGCCAATTGATTGCAACATGAAGATGCTTAAAAGAAACGATGCCATTGATTAATAATAATTATTATTAAAGTAGAAAACGATCCAGTCCAATTTAAGAGTGTGAATAAGATTGATTATAAAGTAAATAAATACCACCAGTATATAACGATATATATGTATGGACAAGAAAATCCCTTCCAAGCAAACAAATTCGTTTCGCCATTTTTTTAATATATAACTTATATAAAGCATTATATTTATATTATTTTTTATGGGAGATACCGGATGGGACTTTTGTTGAGATATAAAATATTTTTATGATTACAAGAGGAAAAATACTGAGAACACATATTCTTTTTTGAAAATATGTTCATCCTTTGTTAGATCGTTGAGCCCCCCCCCCCCCCTCCCAATAGAATAATTGAATAATAAAGGAAATACATTTTGTAGTTGATTTTGTTAAAAATCCATAATAACTTTGTACAATAATTATGATTATAATTTATATTATTCCCCTTGCACTGATGCTATTTTTAAGAATAGCTTCCTTGGGGCAGTAATACTTTTAAATATAGTACGTTTTCTCCCTCAAAAATCATATTACGAGCAGTTAATGTTAATAAATCATATTAATTCAATTTTACCATAAATCTCGCACTCTACAAAAGTTACTTTAAACTCAAGATGCTCTGGTATTTATCATAATGCCATAAATACAAGAGCTACCTAAGTTTAAAGACAAAGCCATTTGTTTTCCAACATAATTTGAGCATTCTAATAAAGTTTATACCACGCGTATGTAATATTCAAGTAAATCCCAGAAGAGGATTGTTCAATTAATTAATTATTGTATGGAATTGACAATCAATGTGTAACTAAGGATTTATGATTTGATATGTACCTAGTATGATTTGAGACCTATAAAATACGAAAAAAACCAAAAAAAAAAAAAAAAAACGAAACTGTTGTTTATAAATAAAAAATAAGAATGATTTAAATAAGTCCAAATTCTCAATTTTAAAAAAACGACCTGGAACTGTTCTCTTAAATTTTTACATTTGTAGAAATTTACATATGCCTGATTGCATATGTAAACAGTAATTATTAATTAATAATAATCGGAGTATGATCTAATTAATAAGCATGAACACTATCGCTCAACAACGAGACTCCAATGACCAATTTTATGAATAATAATAGGCTTATTCAGTTATATTTTTAAGAGGGACTAATCCTCCCGTTTCTTATTTTCTTGTTAAGACTCCCGCCAACATTTCATTTATAACTTATCAGCCATCAGCATCTTCTTCATCGCCATCCTATCCTAGATCATCTAAATAATTGCTATTTAATTATAACTACTGCTACTACTACTACAACATTAACCAACTCCAGACATCCTTTGACAATGAACACTTGTGTTTCGCAAGACGGATCTGCCCTTAAACTCCATTCCTGTCATAATTTCACGAGATGTGAATCCCCTAATCCCCTCATTGATGAGAACAACAACGACATTCGATCCCAGTACTCGACGGAAGAGGACGAAAGTGAGACCTCTCGGTCCACTGAATTGACTAACGTAAATAATTCTACTCTGAGTGATGGTGAGGAGGGTGACGATGAATTCAGCTCGGATGAGGAGTTGCTTTCTGACGACTTTAATAATGACAATGTTGACTATCTCAAAGAATTTCAATGGTGGTTCGATCTGCCAGCGCCGAACAATCCTGATGGATCCACGCGTTTTTGGTTAGAGTATGAGGAACTATTACCACAACAAGAAGAAGAAGAAGAGGTTTTAGGTAGTCACAAGAAGGATTAACGTTAATGTTTAAAAGGAAGCAAAAAAAAAGTTTCATCATCATCTATAATTAAACTATGGAAATAATATGCTAGTTGTTTTATTATTAATTAATTATTATTATTATATTATAAAAGTCGTTGTCTTATTTTTATTTATTTATATATATATATATAGATTATTATTTGATTATAATTATTATGACTACACATTACTCTGTTAAATATGGGAATAAATAAATAATAATTATTAATTATATTGTTATATTTTGTGTTGTTGACTTTTCATTGGGCATGACTAATCATTTTTTGGTTATATTTCTATATCCGAGGGTATTGGAATATTTACTTACAGTATATATATTTGTCAAATATGAATAGTTTTTCAAGTAAACTTTGTAATCCAGCATCAGAAAAGCATGCAGGGATAATTTTTGTCATTTTTAATCATTAAAACATCTGTATTACATCCGTACTCTCATAATAATGATGCATTAGTGTGATTATTTCTATTAATAAATTATTCTGGCTAATTCAAATTGTAGAGACAAATTAAATATCAAACTAAATGTACAAACACTTGACTATGTCTAACATGACAAATCATCCCAGAAATTTGTATATAAATCTTATAGTTAGTAATCGAAATATTATTTCTTCAATGAATACAATATTATAACAGGGGCATTAAATTAAATAATACATTTTTCATATTCTAGATTTTTGATCAGGATTGCTTTTCCTATATGTGTTGATTCTCACTTTTTGACGAAAGAATAACTTGTTAGAATTTTGTTCAGAGCCCACAATACTAGAGTATGACACTACATATATGATTAATTCTGTTTCGTAGCCAGAACTATATGCAAAGTGGGTCATTCCAAATTCTAAGAGGGAGACCAGTTAAAAAATAAAGGATTGCTATGAACAATAATCTAGAATTTGGTCAGAATTATAAGAATAACATAAAGCAATTGTGTTTTAATTCAATTAACCGTCAATATATATATATATATATATATATATCCTGGATCACAAGCATCATTGTTGGGGCATTGGATAAAGTAACGACATTGCACACATTTTATCATCATATAACTTTTGAATTACAAAGTATGGAACCTCGCGTTTTTAAAAGAATGGCGAAAATATAAAGGATTTTAAGTGGAGGAGAATGGAGAGGAACATATAGTGCGTTCGAAGGTGTTTTGTGTCATCCTTTACCATCAAAGTAAAAGAGAGAGGAGAGAGAGAGAACAATAGGAGAAAAGAAGTTAGGAATCAATCTGTCTCCTTAAAATGATGGATCTCTCTTTCTTTCTACATAATATATTTATATGTGTTTGTTCTTTGACGAAATGCTGTTGTTTGTCTCATTGAGCTCTTTCTGGCTGATTCCTGCTCCTCCATTGTACATATACCCATGTGTTTTTTTCACATAAACATTTTTCGCTATTCATCATCATACTCTCATCTGATTTTAACAACCAATATAATAATAATAATAATAATAATAATAACGATAGGAAATAATAAGTGAAACGAATGGGTATTTTTAAACAAACGCATTTTCCGCTCCTACATACATATGATGTACACCCATAGATGATGATGCTTCTCCACAATGACTGCCGTAAATTTTAGTAGGAAGGTGTCGTTTTTCTGTGGTTCCTTTATTATTATTATTATTAATAATAATAATATATTTGCAGCTGCTCATGTTGTACCCCTCTCTTAGGAGCAGCTCATGGGTAAGTAAATGTCACCCTATTTAAAAAAATATATTATTGATGAGATTCATTTTCTTTTAAAAGGATGATTATTACTTTTTTTTTTTTTTTTTTTTTTTGATGTTCTTGTTGAAAACGTTGTTGTTGTTAAGGCAGTTGAGCCTTCTAATTGTCGTTGTTGCAGGAACCATTTTTTTTTTTTTTTCATTATATTTACACCCTTGCTTGCTCATATTATTATGTATTTTAGATGACATATTAGTTGTACGTAGGGTTATACATATTATAATGGATCAGCAGGTGAAGGTAGCAAACATTTTCATCATGTAATGAGGAGCCATCCAGGGTCAGAGTTGTTATTTTTTGAATGTATTTGAGGTTGGGTTTTTTTTTTTTGGACTTTCCTTTACTTTTCTTTTTTCTTATTTGTCTTTTTTTTTTGGCAAAGACTCCCTTTCATAATTTGATTTCCTTTCACCCCTCCATTTTTCCATATATTATTTATATTTTTTCCCCTGGGAAGATGAGTAAAGAGTGGAACTAAATGTTATCGAGTTCAGAAGAGCAGAAATAATCCTTTCTTCATTACTCAGCCACGTACATGCTACACAGAATAAATCTTTCTTCTTCCTCTTTCTCTTCTTCTTCTTCTTCTTCTTATCGTTGATTTTACCATCAAACGAGTTTTTGGAGGGTTCATATAATTAATAGAGCATAAAAGTGAGTTCTCCGATCACAGTTCATTTCCTTTTAAAAAGGCTATTATTTATTGTAGTGACCTTCATTTTCATAGAAACACACATGTGTTTAGATGGACACGAGCCGGCTCACTAAAAAAAAAAAATATATATTAATTTTTAAATTGCCCAATTCTAGCGGAAATAGATGAAAATGATGTGTGGAAAAAAAAAGAAGCTTTTGGAGTGAGGCGAACATTTGTTTCTTTTATGCTTGTAGATAAATTGATTCTCTTGAAAAAAAAACCCAAAAATCTTTATGGCATGTTAGAAGACAAATTTTAAACGTAAAATATACATAATTGACTTATAAGTATCATTGTGCTCATTGTTTGTATTCGTCATCAGTATCCCACAGGATCCTCAGAGTCTCCCGTTAAGAGTTTATTTTGGTCAAATGATATAACTAATTGTTCGATTAACTTAAAACTTAATGCATAAAAAGACATGAATTTATACGAAATTTCATTTATAAATGGGCAGATTTTGCTTTCAGTACACACCAGCGTTTAGTCTGGATGGCAATGACTTGTATTAGCATTGATCCTTCACCATTACTATTGAGACACTAACTTGACCTTAACGTTTGTTCCTCCTTTGAGTTGCAAAAGCCCTTGCATTTAAGAATATGTATGTAAACCACATTAAAGTTGCACATAAATTCGAATTATGAGCTTGATGGATGCCTTGTTGTTCAAATAAACTTTTTCTTGGCGTTCATTGGACATGGGATTTTTTTTTGTTTTAACTAAATATTTTATTTCATTTATCTTAAAAAAGTTGATCCAATTTTGTATAAAACGATTATCTAACTTTAGCCTATTTATTTTACGGATTAATTTAAGATAACTTTCTACGGATCATGTATAAGCGTTTTAAAACAATCATGTAAGGTGTGTTTTTTTTTCACTTTGAACTAAATTAATGTTTTGGGTCTCATATGACAACGTCATTTAATGTCAGGGATCAAAAAAACTTTTTGTCACTAGTTATTAAAAATAATAACTAATAATTTGTTATAACTAACCTATACAAGGTCCTTGCATATAAATAGGTTCTGAATTTAATTAAAATTTAATTTTAGTGATAAGATAAATAGATAATGTTTATTATAATTGTATGATAATTTGTTACATAATAGACAAAGGTGTTGTTTTATCTTTATTTTTGATCATGAGTTATTATTCCTAGTCAATAAAACATAAATCAATTTGAGGTTATGTAAAGACTTTTTATTTAGGATTTCCAATTTTTTTTTTCTTCTTCTTCTTTGAATTCAATGCTGGAGGAGATACTTCAGATTTTGAGAGAAAATGGGTATTGCTGTCTGTATTTATTCTGGCCAAATAGTTCGGCAAACCAGATTCCCTTAGAAGTGTATTTTAATTATATCTAACACGTTAAAACAAGTTGCCAATTGCTTTTCCTCGAATATTTTTGTGAGTAACGGAATCATTTTAAACATTAATATAGCAATTCCCAACCTTTTGGCACTCACAAGCCCTTTCTTTAAAGTTTGTAACCCAAGGGACCCTCCCCAATCTAATAGCCTATTACTTACAATCAGCTTCATTTTCCATTTATTTTCCATGTTAAGGAACAGAAAGTAATTATTAAAGAAATCAAATCAACGCGAAAACCAAATGCTCACAGCTCACCGGTTGCTAAAGCCTGCACTTTATAGAGAGCCGTGTTCAAGACCACCTCATTCAAGATAAAGACAAGACCCTGGGTTTGAGGGATCGAGAACATGGCATAAATAGATATTTGATATCTTTTTGTAGTGGAAATTTGTAATGTATGTAGTTGCTTTAAGGGGCCCAGAATAAGATCTGTAAATATTTCTTCCATTTCATTAAACATTGGACCATTGATCAAGGTACATAAATCCACTTGAAGTTGAAAAGAAATCGGTTAAAATATTTTGTATTATAGTAAATACATAAAAGTAGTGTATTAAATAAGTTACATATGTTATAGGATGTATGTACAATGTACATACATAATATAGTCTGTTATAGACATTCCTTCAAGACAAAATATCCATTCGCTTTTATCAATTTTACACAATCATATCTATAAAATATATATTTGAAAAAGACTACAAAGTTAGTTTTTTTTTTGTGGTTAAAAAATTCTTTTTGAGAAATAAAAAAAATATAGGGTACAATTGCTTTATATGTAGGCTATAAAACGTAAAGGACAACAAGAGAATAACAGTCAATTCAAACCATGAATCGGTGTAGTTGTCGTCATGTGCTACCCATGTTTCGATAATAAAATAGTGACTTTAAACATAATAATAATAATAATAAATGACAGCAACAAAGAAGCTTTTTATAGAAAACTACGGTCGTTGTGTGTTTCCACACACACTCATGAAACGACAACGATGAAAGAATGGAGTAGAGAAACAAGGCATGACACACACACACACACAGACAAGCGTTCATATTTTGCGTCTCATTGACCTTATTCTCATAATATATGGATCACTCATAAATATGTACACAACGCTTGTATGATGTGGAAAGAGAGAGAGAGAGAGAGAGATAACTAAGGAGTGAACGATAGTTTGCTAAATAGAGATAATGAAAAATTAGAGTTTATACTTAGCTATAAAACACTGAATAATAGTACTTTGTTCTTAATTTTCAAACTTTACACACGTCCAGCTTTTTTGTCCACTCGCAACCTCGACCCTCAAAAGGGTAAGGAAAAATTTGGAAAAATAACTGGTAGCTTCTACCCTTCTGTATTTTTCTTTTTGCCAACTTTTTAATATTTTAAAGAATTTATTATTTATATATAATATACATTGATAAAATCTACGAATCACAAACCAATCGTTACTACTAGTAATATATTCGAAAATTCAAAAAAAAGGGCGCGCAATCCTTGATTAAATATATTTAATATAATATATCAAAATCATAAATAATAATAATAATACCCTTTTTGAGCTACTAACACGTAGAGAAGCAATTCATCAAAGGGGAGAAAAGTCAATCTCTTTCTCTCTAATCTAAATATTAAATTGTGATATAAATCAAACAATGGATCCAAATGGAGGCTCAATTGGGCTTATAATATCATCATTAGTAACAGCAATGTATTAGTATGCATACTTAAAAAGAAAACCCCAATATATCTCAAAATTTAATAGATTTATGTAGCCAAGCCCTTGAATATCTCCCTCATGCTAATTTAAAAATCATATTTACACCCCTTGTGAGTATTTCCTAACAACACTTGACTTTTTTTTTTTTTCAATATACATTTTCTTTGAATGAAGCGTGTCTTTATCAGAGAATAAAGAAGGGAAATAGACAGCTCATGTGTGTTTAGGGTCCTTGTAAAACAGGGTATATAAGCTCTTGGCTAAAGGATAAGATGTACATTCATACATACATATAAAAACACTGACCATCTGGTCAAATATTATGTATGTATAATACACGTAGATTCATTTATACCCACTCTATAAAGGAGCAATTTATTTTCATTAGCCTTTTGTGTATTTGAAAATAAAAGACCAAAAAATGTCAACTCTATCCTTATTGATATAAATCTTCATGGACAAACATTGATTATAATTAATTTTGACTCCCAGTAAATGAGATACTTTTTCCCTTGGTGACTTAATTCACAATTATCGTCCAAATCATAATATGATTAAATTGTTTTTCTTTCTTTGTTCGTCCTTTTTTGATGTGTTTTTTTTTTTTTTTCAAAACATAACATCAAAGCAGGAAAAAAACAACAACTTTATTGAACTTTTTTTTTTGTCCACCTGATAACAAGTGAGTTTTTATTAATTATAGCTTTGTCAATGTAACATAACAGATATAAAAATATTACAAATTCAGATTACATCATTTATCAATGATTTTCTAAATGCTCAAAAGAAAAACCCAATCCTTATAATTTATTCTAATTGCAGCAATATTTTAAATTGATTCCTTGATTTCAGTTTAAGAATAATGAAACATTTTTATGTATCAAAATAACATGCCAATAACAACGACGTTTTTATATAATAAATTCAAATATCTATTTCATAATATAATATAATTTGATAAACAATTGATAAATACATCAAAACTGAATACATTATTTTTGGTAGACGGGAAATGAGGAAAATAGCCGTAAGGATACGAGTCCATATGATTAAATGATTTGACCCTTCAATGTATAATTTCCCACTAGATTTTAACAGGCAAATATTTATAAGAAGAACACTCAACATTTGTAAGCAGGTATTTTCATCATAGTCAGACAATAGAAGAATATATCATTTATTCTATGACAATCATTCAAACGATTGTTCCTTATCTCTAAACAATAAAAGTTTTATCATCTGTGATAAATATAGTCTGTGAATAAACTAATAAATAAAACACGTTTTCAAATACTTTATAGAGTCAACTTGTAACGTTTTAGAGAAGGAACCAATCAAAGGATACTTAGTGCTAAAAGACTTGGGGAATAACGAAGTATATTTTACATTCGATATGCAAATTATTATAAAGGACACGAGGGTCAATTATTCTAAGCAATATTAAATAATTGCTTATTTCATAAATTTTTCGTTGGGCTAGCTATTAACAAGGTACTTTCAATACTCCTAGTTGACAATAAATGTTCTTATGGACAATTATTATTATTATTGAAGTCAATTTAGCTTTCATATGTTTTAGCTAAAAAAACACACTTAACTTCCATTAAATGTAAATCAAATGATTGACAAAGTAGTATTTACAACATTTATCATTACTTAATGTAGTTGTATTTGAGGGCCCCTTCAAAATCTTCATATTAACATTATTCATCACTCAAAGAAAATTGCAATTTTTGAGCACTGTTAGCCTGTGCTATTGCAAATAAATGTCATTATCTGTATATATGTATTAGTATTTTGAGGATGCATGGATGAGGGCTTCAAAATATGCAGTTGCATGAAATGCAAATACTAATAAGTATATGTACAGTAGAGAGTCAAAGACTCAGTCTCGAGTCAGGCCAAATACACAGCCATATAACTACGACTTCAAACTTGAACTCTGTCTAGAAATAAAAGAACTCACGAGTCCAGTGACTTGCAATTCGACTCCAGCCTCTCAAGACCTTATTAAAACTCGTAGACAATGAATTTATTACCACATCTGAAGCCTCAAGAGCCAATATATTTAGGCACAAAGTATATGTATATGTATGTACATAACTATAGTCTGAATCTAATTGTAGGTTATACTGGCATGCATGCATAGCTATGATTACAATATAATTCATACTACAGTGTATGTGTTTCAGATGAGGGCTACACTTTGTTTAGTGGCTAACTTGGGTAAAAGGATTTTAATTTACAATTTATTTTGAACACATGACTTCAAAATTGATTTTTTCCCCGTATTTATCTACCAATAAAGTAGTAAAATATAACAACACCCGATTCAATTGTACTGCAAACGTGACCCAATTCTTTGTTGTTGTTCGAAATTAAATATACTCTTTAAATGTTGTTCAAAATCTAATCTTATCGACAATTTTGCAATGAGGAGTTTCATTTAGTTTTAACGTAATTCATCAACCCGTGTTATAATCAATTATATCAAATGGCCTCTATTTTCTACTGATTTATATATGTAGTTTTGGTTATATAATAATCCTCAACAAAATATCAACTATCTATCTACATATATATATATATATACATACAGACATACTAGCTTCATGTGATGATCAAAACACTTGTACATTTTTGTAGAGTCCCAAGTGGTCATAATACATTGATATGAAGCTATGTGGAACAAAACATGAGAGAGACAACAAAATAAATGAATAAATCTGTTAATAGTAACATCAAGATTGCGTGCCATAAATTAATTATTTCTTTTGTCACCTATAGTTTGTTTAGGTCATAAAGGCAAATTTAAATATTTATCCCAATCCAAGCATTCAAATCAGTCTTGCCACAGCGTATTTTGTTGTCAAATCTATGTTTCTCTCCTTTTGAGCATGGATCATTTTAAACTTAAATTAGCTTTTGCTAAGCTCTGAACAGTTATCTATTATTGTATTCTGAAGTATAATTCCAGAGTTAGGGGGTCTAATTGTCTTACTAGAACCAACTAATTTTACGCTTTTTTCCCTTTCCTTTCGCAGAAGGAAAGGTTGTGAGATACAATAAAGATAACGTTGTGACATACTATGTCATGATAATATCTTTGTTTTCATCTCTCAACCTGTACTCCCACACAAAATCAATTGGTTGTTATCCGTTTTTTCCTTACAGCAAAGAGATTGCACATCAGGGGAGACCAGGATTTACAAGAAATTATCACGAAAAAATGTGAGTTTTTTTTTTACTTCCATGGCATCCCAATAAGTTATTTTTTTTTAGTTACTGATCCCTTCATTTATAAAACTACTTAATTCTACATACATTTAATATTAGAGATATGTTGTTAACAGCTTAGCAATAGCTGATTCGGTTTGAATCCATCAAAGTTAAAAATAGTAAAAAGGGGAACAACGAGCTTTTTGGGATAAACAAAAATACACTGTATTTTTCTCCCTTCAGCTGCTTTTCATCAGTTAACTCTTCTTATTTAAAGAAGCTGACTCTACGTGCTACGAACTTCTAAAGGTATTATTATGATTTGTGATTTTGATATATAAAAGAAATATTAAATTGCGCGCTCTTTTTTTGAATTTTGAACATATTACAAGTATTAACGATTGATTTGTATATTGATTGAATTTATAAATATTTAGTATATCTAAATAATAAATTCTGCATAATATTAAAAAGTTGGCAACAAGGAAAATACAGAAGGGTAGCAGCTACCAGTTGTTTTTCCAAATTTTCCCTTTCCCTTTTGTGTATCGAGAATGCGAGTGAACAAAAAAGCTAGTCGTGAGCATAGGCAGTACAAAGATTGATAGTTGACAAAAGAATACAAAATATGTACATATGTATGTCATTGAAATAACGCTATGACGTCACAGGAAAATGGAAATGAAGATTTAATTTAAATAAATTATAATTGACCAATATTATCCTTAGCAACAAACAATTGTGACTCATTATTGCCATTGAATTTGAGAGTAAGGATGATAGAATATTGTTATATATATAACAATAGTAAATTAACCTTATTTAAAAAAAAAAAATTACTTGCTTTTTTTTTCCTGAAGCAAATTACAATTTATTCTTAAATAGTTTTTATTTTATTTTATTCTTTTTATTCAACATGAATGATTTTAAATTGTCGTTCGAATTGCTACTTTCGAAAGGATTGGGTAGAGTCAGCTCTTTGTTCCTCTCCTTTCCCTGCTTTCCTACAAGAAGAAAAAGAAGAAGAAGAAGAAGAGAAAAAAAGTAAACATCATTTTTAATTTCACTTTAAAGACTACACATCATACCTAATGCAGCCTCGATCCATGCAATGAAAACACCCTGAGCCACGTCCCCCCACTCCGACATTAATGACTCTAAGTGAAAAATGATATATGTAATGTTAGTTGTTTCATTGTGTTCCTCCTGAGTCACTCAGTATGTACGTACACACTTGATTTACCAAGGATATAAAAAGTCGTTTAACTCCTTGTACATACATACATACATATAGTAGGTCTCAGGATTTTTCCTTCTTTTTCACATCATTGAATCCTTTGAGGAATTCTTTCTCTCCTTGCAACAACAACAACAACACAAATCAACTCCATGATCATTTATCATTTCTGTTAGTTATTTATGTGTGTGTATGTGTCTGTCTATGGATTTTTTTTTATCACGCATAACTGAATGATTCATCCCTTTTTATTCACCTAACCACCCAACAAAAGGTACATAGGTATCATATATGTTTATATACACTCAGAGTCTTTTTCTTCTTAGAACGACGTACAATATCCTAAATGTACAACACTAGACCTGCTAGTCCTTACATATGTATGTATGTATGTATGTTTCTTAGAAAATCGTTGAACAAAAAATAAAATATAATAAAATAAACCCTAATTGAATACAAAGTGAGTCAAAAGCTGACACAATATTGATGGCAAAACTTTGAGACTCTTTGGAACATTTGATGAATGACTCTGATGTAATCATGAACATTTTCATTTCATTTCAAAATAATCCTCGTGACAATGAATTTATGTATGTACAGTGTATGTATACATATATCTAAGGTTGTATTGAATAGATTTTTATAGGTGATAACAGAATATGTATGTATGTATACATATTTATCTTTTCATTGACAGGTCTCTCTTTCTCAATAACTGATGACTATCATTCCATTGATTCAATGAGTATGTAATTCGTCATTAAAGTGGAATTGAGGGACTCTCTGTACCCCTAAATGAACAGAGAGAGAGAACACAAAATATCTACTGAGTTTAATTGGTCATAAAGTTAAACGATGTGTTGTTGACGAAATATTTTATGACATTCGTTCATTTATAATGATGATTTTACTTTGTTAATGTTTTACCTATGTATTTGTACATTGTTATATGTTGACTTATTCGATCAAGCACCATAGACGAAAAAAAAGAAAAGAAAAAAGAATCTTAAAAGAACGTTTTTCTATATATGTATATACATATATTGTACATATTATCGTGTTATTATTCCAGGATTTAAAGACTCTTGAGTAGATATACATATAAGTATATATAAGTTTTGCAAAATATACTTGTAGAGATTTATTTAGTCATTATTATCCAATATTTCTTTTGTTTGATTGAAACCTTTTGACAATGAGGACTAATCCCTATTCTTAATGGACGAAGATGGAAGCAGGAGGAGGAGGAGGAGTAGAAATAGGGCTCAAAGGAAGGGAATCTGTATGATCCTACCATCAGGGATTATCTAGAGACATAATATAATAACTACTCTCCTTAAGCATGATCATAATTCTCGTAACATTACATGGATATACTATGTAGTTTTTTAAATTGTAAAGTCGAGTGTTGTAACCCGGTCAAATAACTATTCATTGCTCCTTTGATAAAATGGGATATTCACTCCCTATGTAACAGTCTAACCACTTGAAAGGACCCATTGTGCTGAATGAAAATATGTATTACATACGTATATATATATATATATATTATGCAATAAAGTGTTCACCTCAGTAATTGAGTACCAACATTTATATATGCATGGATATATATTTAAAAAATCTACTTACATGCGTTGATCATTATTTGTCATTCAAAAATACTTAGGCTCTACATATAACAAGTGTTTTTTTAATTGATGTATGTATATGTTTAGATGTAGTGTAGGTTGTTCAAAATTGTGCTCTAGGAGTAGAAAAAGGAATCAAAATGTGCCTTTTGATTTACTTAAATTATAACTTGTAGCCTATTTATTATAATTATACATCTATCCATTGTGTTTGTAAATGCTAATTGTTTTCTAAATAAATAATGCATACTTAGCTACCTAGAAATTGTCTATCCACGGCTTTATTATGACAGGACTTTACATGTTTCTCTCTGTATGAAGTACATTTTACAATTTTATATTATATACATAAATTATTATTATCTATGGATTTAAACCTTTCGTTAGAATAAAAATCAATGTGGATCTATTCGACCATATGTTTACTAGAACAGAAATCTCTAATCAAATACATATATACATACATAGATTAAAAAAAATCAAAAATGAAAGAGAGACAAAGTGGATCCTACTGTGATGAGAGTCATAATACTCGCTGCTGGAGTGGTTAAAGAGCGAGGACCCCTGTAGTAGTAATGAATTGTCTTTACATGCTGCTGTCTGGAGGTTAAAAAGATCAAGTGTATAATGTATATATTTATGAAGGAATTTGTCAAAAACTGGATCTAGATCATTGGTCAATATATTTAATCGTTTTAGGCATGATTTGAGAGTTGTTAGAGAACTTGAAATGTCTACATATGAGTAGTAAGGCTTTCATTCAATCAGCTTTTCAATTGTCAGTTTTTAAGTGACGTGGGATTTTACACTTTGATTTCAGTATGACTATAGCCATAGTCTCCAGCTCTGACTCCATCAACTTCATGCTCAAGAATATGTGTCAAAATTCAACCATAGAAAAAGATAAATGGGAACTTGAATAGTAATTTGAAAGTAAGGAGTTTTAAATGGGAGTATCTTCGAGTCAAAGTCGAGCTACAAATCTGTACACTTCATATGTTGGAAAGTGCAGTTTAATGAGGTGCAACTCGAGTACAAATCCACAGCTCTGGTTTGTAATGAGAATTTCTAAGTAAGAATACTTTGATACTTTGTCTTTTGAGGCACAAAGTGGGTGCATTTGATATATACCTCTCTACATTTGAGTCTACCGTTTTGTATTGTCCAATGATCTTTTCTACTAAAATGCATTGAAAAAAAAATGATATCTATAAATTTTTAGGCATCTCATACTATTTTCGCCTTGGTAATGGGTCTTTATGGGCAAAAAAGAGACATTTTTATAAGTAAAAACAAACAAACAGAGTATACCATATTCTTTAATTATTATTGCAAATTAAACCCTAAGCAACAATAAGGTAAAAGTCTCCCTGCCTTTAAAACTGAAGCGATACAAAACTTCTAAAAATTAGCCAATTTTGACAGAAGAGTGTTCATATTTTTTCATCTTTAAATTGTCATAACCATGCTGAAAAAGGTATTCATAAGCTGTAAATGAATTACTTTCTTGAGGAGAGGATTTGGTTCAATTGCACAACAGAGCTGCACAACAGAAAATGACAGGGGGCCACTTTTTTAGAATTTATTAGAAATTTGAAAGAGTCAATATTATTTCATCACTAAGAATATGTTTCTGCATCTACATGGGCCACCCTAGAAGCTTCTTTCCCTGTAGTTATTGGTCCCCCTTTACTTGACGTGCACGGAACCCTATTTTACCATATGTATCTAGGTGGGTAAATATCTAATTCTCCTACCAATTCCTTTGTCAAAGCAAAGAGAATTATTGTGCATTCCATTACCTTTTTTTTTTTTTTTTTTTGTCTTTTTATGATGATGATGATTTAGAAGAAAGCAACTGTGTAAATCTTCCTTCCCCTTCAAAAAAGATGTTGTTAAGAAAATTGAATGACAAATTATCCGTACTAATTTTATATTATTATTATTATTACTACAAAGATGCATCAGCTATACATCCAACGAGAACAATCAGTAGACATTGTGTCTTGAATTCAATATGAGGTTGAAAAAAAAAGAACTAAAAGACATCTTATTGTTCCCTTATAAATCTCTGTTTGTCTCTCTTCAACCAGAAAGTAAAATCTTTTTGAATAGCACTAACATATGCATAGCTAACATACGTACATACGTACATATAGCACCATTTGTCAACAGTTTCTTTCTTTCAACCCAAAAAAGAAGGAGAAGATTAATTACGAACATATAGAGGATTTGGCACTCATATGATGCGGTTTGTTTGTGGAAAATGCATTCATGTATAAATAATATGCAAAACTTGATTATATTTACATATATACGTACATACATACATATGTAGAATAATATCCACTTCTACGAAACTATCATTATTCAAAATGTTTCCATTATATTATGAAGTTTATCGGTGTTGAGACTCGGCTCAAAATCGATAATTTCCTCGTATGGGTCGTCCTGTGGGATTTATTGTGAAGGGGAGATGTGAGAAAAACAATATATGTAATACTATGGACCAAAAAATATTGAGAATCAATGCATATGTGCCAATGTTTTTTTTTTCAATTTTCAAAACAGCTACAAAATTTGTATTAAGTCAATAATTACAGAACAATAACTGCTGAATTTAGATAATATGCTATTAAATTTCAAATCGAATGGTCGGTTTTCTTGAGGTATAGGTTATGTTATGTATCTCAAGAAATAAGCATCGTATATTCAAAATTTCTAAAGAATATTCATTTAAACTTTTTTGGTTGCAAGAACATTTCTCCAAATTACATTGTAGTCATCATCTTTGAGATATTTTAAAAAACAAGAAATTCGATTTTTATCTGTACACAAAACGACACGTATCTTAAACACAAGCGAATATTTTGATGTTTTGACGTTTATTGACGGAACCCCCAAAAAATTAAATTCAAATTTCCCTGTATTTTTTACTCGTAAAAAAAATTAATTCATACGGGTTTTAGTAGTAGACTTGTTGTCGAAAATTTCGTTACATACACTTTAAAAGGGGGCTCTGAAAAGATTATCATTTGATAACCTTTTTTTATGTAATTGCTGGTATTTTATAGTACGTCATCGGTGGGTCAGATATTTTCATGTCATAATGGGTCAGCAAGAACCAGTTTTAATTGCAATTTAGTAGAATAAGGTTTTAAATGTGCAAATACACTGGTATCACTATAAAGCCAGTGTACAGAACAATATTAGTCCCTAGACATAATCATTAGAATCAATTAAGAGGAAATACAAAATTTGACCCGCTGCAATTCATAAATTATGATTAATGATACAAACGATATTTTGTATAAGTGAGTAAAAAAATGACACATTTCAATGAGTCTCTCCCAAATTGAAATGAGTCACTGTAAAACTTCGTGTGACGTCATCGAAGTGACGTTTGGTCAGTCAAAATCACATAATCAAGGATTCATTAAAATATTAATGTGCCCAAACCGAAGTTTCACCTAGATGAGAATGATTCAAAGTGATTTTGTACAGTACAGAACTCTTAAATACAAATATGAATGTGGGGTGAATCATACTTTTCAAACAATTTTAACAATAACAGCTGTTTTTCAATTTGATCATATTATTATTATTATTATCATGGCTCTACTAATCTAATATATAAAATAAATTTATGTTTAATAGTTCATATCAATATGTTTCATTCTGCGATTGAATCAAATCTTAATCTACAAACAACATGAATAATAAAAAAAAAACAATTTTATGGGGCTTTTTGTCTGTCACTCCCTACATCACTTGACCCATCTGATATTAATTAATACTTTTTTAGAATCATCTGTAGTACATAGAACATTGATGCAAATGAAGGAGTTTAATACTCTTGTTTAATCAACCAAAAAGGCAAAAGAGAAAGAAACAAGTATTTGAAAGGGGGAAAATAAAAAATCTTTTCTTGACAATTTAATTATTTAATTTTCATAAATCAATAGAATATGTATATGACTCTGCTCATAGTCGATTCCGTCATTCCTTCACGCCAAATATCTATTGTCAAACGCGTGTTCGATACCCCCCCCCCCCGTAACTCTGAAAAAAAGGGTTAAAAGATCAGTTATTATTATTATTATTATTATTACTATTATTGCTGCTCATCCTTTAACAATGTTTCTCAACTTTTTTCTCACTTACTTGAATATAATGATGATGAAATGACATTCCCTGCTGTTACCCCTTATGGAGATGACACAAAAAGTTGTTTTTTCTTTCTCTTTTCATTTCCCCTTCTCTCTCTCTCTCTCTATATATATATATATACACCATATACATAGACAGTGATACCTCTTACTACGAATCCATTTGAATCATTTGTTAATGACCTACAAACTTGCTCCAAATAAACGACCCCTTGTAGGCACCACTTATATTTGGGACAGTTCAACAAATGACACACAGACCTGGAATTCAGTCATCGCGGGAATAAATCTTGATTATTATTAAAAAAGGTACATATTCTATGTAAATCAAAATTTGTTTAGAATGACTACGTCTTTATAATTAATCAATAAAAATTTACACAAGTCTTAATTTCTGCACTGATTTGTGCCCATTGAGATCAGACAAATCAAAATGAACATTTACAATGACAAAACACTTCCCGACTCTTTTTTTTAGCATTAGTTTTTCAAAAAAAAATTTTTTTTTTTTTTGATATTTGATATAGAGTATCCTAGTTACACAATGGTCAATTTTTTTTTTTGAGCAAGTCAAGTATAAATCAGTCTCAGAGAGGAGTAAATTAAAACTCTATACCTTAAATCTACATAAAATACTATATAGATTTGAATACACATTTGTCTTTTGTCTAGTGAGAGTCTATTTAGATATTCCTTCCCTTTGACATATTCACATGGTTTTCAAACCATAACCAAATATATATCATTTGAATATTTAGATATTCCAATGTTGTTAGAGCCATTCTCCATTAGCTTCCAACTCTTATTCGCTCTAAAAATCCTTTAAAAAACTTCATATGACTAGATAACTACAGATATATTGGACAGAAGGGATTTCAACCTATTTTTATATGGACCAGTGGCTCTTAACCTTGTTGGAGGTACTGAATTTCACAAGTTACATAATTGCATTCATCGAATACATAGTTGGAAAAATAAAATGGGATTTTCTTTCTCTGCAAAGCAGAGAATGATGTCAGGAATCATACGAGTCCCAAACCACGGAACACAGGTTAAGAACTACTGATATAGACTCTTCGTTGAATGATCCTTATAGCTCCACAATGGCCCTATCTTTTGAGTAAAATATCATGTTAACGGCTCGACAGGAAAGAAATTAGAGCAATGAGTTGCTTCTTTGTACCTTGAATCTGCATGAAATACCTTAAGGATTTTAATACAGATTTGCTTCTCCTTAAATGAGAGAACCCTGGTGAAGGTGGGAAAACCTCTTCTTCCCCCCCCCCCCCCAGATAGTTACTAATTTTTTTTTAAAGATCATATTTTGATATATCTTATTTGAGCAAGTAAAAGTAACATAACAGAGCAACTCAGTGATTCACATCACACCGGTGCTGTAGTTTATAAGATCAGTCTCTTAACCCATTTTTTTCTTAACCCCTCAATGTCTAGGTCTCCCTTCAATCTAATGGTCTTTGTAGAAAGACTATGTAGACCAATGAAACAAGTTTACAAATTTCCTTTTTAAAAAATAACATTTTTTTTTTCTCTTGATCTCAATCCCTCAAAGTCTTGATCTTAGTCTTTGTGGCCTTGATCAAAACACTAACAATATTCGCTATTCCCCAATGAGTATACTACTCTACGTATAGTTGCGTTACAAATACTTTCTTGCCAGTCAATACTCGTATTGATATTTCAATATTTTTGCAAAAAAAAAAAAATGAAAATGTTGTTAAAAACAATTCAAATGCACTTACAAAGCTCAGAAATGTGATGATTTAAAAAAAATTTATTAAAGACAATTTTCATTCTTCAATAATATTGATTCATTGGTAGACTAAATAATATGTTATGACAAAACAATTATCGATTATAATAACCAATTTGATATGGTACTATTTTAAACGGAGGGTCAGTGTACCACTCTGAGACTGGTATACTCAAAAAGTAGAATGCTCGTAATACGAAGTACTCCTGTATTAGTAGAACGAAGAAAAAAACCTACGTTTTTTTTTTCCGTCTCTCTCACTTCTTTTTTTTCCATTAGTAAAATACTGTATTGTGTCAAAATTGAATTTATGATGATAATCTGTCTAAAATACTTTTTATAAATGAAGAAAAAAAAAAGAAGAAGTTTAATTAGATACGTAATACAATGAATATACATACATTGTTTAATTAATAATACCTTTTTTTTAACAAAAAAAAAAAAAAGAAAGAATCTTATAAGATCCTAATTTTTCATTTCTTGATGAAGACAATGTTTTAATACACCTATACATAGATATTATATTTTACACTAGTCAATGTTTGTACATGTGTGTTATCCTCAACAAACTATACATTTTTTATCTATGTTCGATCTCATTAATTGATTATAGGTTGTACAAAATCTCAAACAAGTAGAAAACATATGTATCTATGTGTGTGTAACATAGATAATTATTCATTCAAATGTTAGATCATAAACAAAGTATACTACGGGTCAAAAAGAGGCTACAAAGATAATTGAAGAACAAACAATTAAAAATTTCACCAAAGTTGCTTTTTTCTTTATTTTTAAATTTTAACTTCAATAATAATAATAATAATAATAACTTGGTTAATTATGTTTAACTCACTCTTGAGGCATAATAATAATTAAGTCCGTTTTAACTCTCTCTCTCTCTCTCTAATTCTTTACTTACTTACCTAAAATAGGAGATGAGGGTACGAGGGGGGGGGTACAAAGATAAACAAAGCAATTGCTTAAAAAATGGTTTACAGAGCAATTAGTTAGTGACTTACTGAGTTACTTAGCATTTTTTTTCTCCATCTCCGAAGGATTACTTACATATATACATATGTGCTTCTGTTTTGCATGCCGAGATGCAATTAGTATATAGTAGATAAGAATATACTAATCGTGGAGAGGATTTAGTCCTAGTCCTTTTGTATAAATAGGTGTGTAAATATGATAAATCTAGTTGACTTCAAATCGAGACCCTTATTCGGTGCTCTAATTACACTTCACATGTGTAAATACCTCATTACCCCTATAAAGAATTTGTAGCAATTATGCATAGACTCATAATTATTATTAAAGCATAATTAAAGGCGAAGGTCGGATTAAGTCATCAAAAACATCAGTTGGAATAAAGGGGTCAAAGTATTTAGAGGAAGGCAGGATTCGGGTCATGATTTACTTTTGATCGTTGATCGAGTTACATATTGAATATAACTTTGTAGATTTCATAGTTGGTTATTTTTATGTACATATATATATATACATACATATATAGGTATATCTAAGGAACATGCTTAAAGCCCCCTTGGCTAAGTCACACGCATCTCTTTTTCCCCATTTTTAATTATACTTTCACAAAAAAAACAAAAAAAAAACGAGGTCCACTACTTATTGTTCTATATATATATTTGAGTATAAAGAAAATTAGATTTTTTTTTTGTTAAACGGTTTAAATATATATATACCTATATATATATATATATATATATATATATATATATATATATATATATATATATAAATTCTCTTGAACAAGCTCAGAAGTTAACAAAAAAATATATACATACTTAAATATTCCTCGTCTTTTTCTTAAAAAGGTAAAAAAAAAAGAAAAGAAAAAAAGTGTTGAAATAGCCATCAGACAACAACAAAGTTATTAGACTTGCTAAAAAGGTTTGTTAGTTGTGTGATTTTCATTTTCTGATTACTATATATATGTATATAGATATACTTAGGTACATACATATGTGCATGACTTCAAGAAGACAGGCTCCTTTCGTAAGCCTAATGCTCTGCAAACGGATGTGCAGTGTGTTCAGATACGTTATCAGATACTAGATCATTTTCTATAAATATATATATATATACTACTTCAATTCTACATGCTAATCGATTAATTAACTTGACATAATGGCTTTAATCACCACAATCTGTGTCAAGGATGTTTTAATAATAATTAATTATTATTTATAATCCCCGTATACAAACGGATTTTGTACCTAGAAAATGGTATGAAGCATTTTATATGAAACATTTAAGGAACTTTAAGGACCAAGATTGGAATTCCATTTGATCTTTGTCTCTACTATAGAAAGTGACTCATTAACAAGGGCTCTGTGGCACTTTTACATTACAAAAGGCCCACGGTTACATTGTTCATAGTTCATACGTGATAAATAAGTATTATTTATAGATTAAAGGCTGTAAGGTTGGTACTGCCTATAATTAATTAAATAGAGCAACATATTAGTTTCAGTTGATATAATTTTGCTATGGTAATAGCTAACTATGTGGCTCTCTATATGAGCCTTTGGCTCGGTTTCTGCCTCAATTATTCCTCAAATTTTTGACTATGTTTGTTTCCCTCTCGTTCCTCTCAAGATCAAAGCATTTAAATTAAAAAATAATTCTTTTCTAAAATAAACACGATACATTTTTTTTTGTGTGCTCTGTGTCTGGATTCCTCAACGTCTGGGCTATCATCTTAGTCTAGTACTGATTTTGGGGTAAAGTGAGTACAAGTTACAATTTGTACAAGATCCCTCATTGTTTGCCAACGACAAGTATTTGTACAGATTTATAATAATAATAATATTAATAATAATAATTTTTGTGAGTCCTGCAATAATAGCCTGCCTATGACTCATTACTAGGATTGCAACTGAATTTAGGTAGGAGCAATGGAACGTCATATTTTGCTTCTATTTTGATTTGACTGACATACAATGCTTAAATATTAGAAAAGACTTTACAGATGTCATGACATTTACCTATGTAGTACATAAATTTGCAAATTGTCTATGAAAAGAATAACAATAAAAAAAAAAAAAATAATACTATCCTCAAGGGAGAAGAACAATATGCATGGATAATAAGTAGCCATTAACCTTAAAACAAATGACCCTGACTTCCCTAAGGCACCAATATTCTATGTAGAATTTGTATTATTACTTATGCGTTCAATTTGAAAGAAAAAAGAGGTAATTAAAAAATTTCAAATATTGAGAGGCTTTTTTTTTTTTTTTTTTTTGAATTTACATGGTTCAAATATAGTACTCGGATCCTCATGATGCTCCTGCCTTTTTGCCCGGCTCAAAAATAGATCAGGGAAATAAGAGGAGGAGAAGATGTGGAAAAGAAGAAGAAAATAGAAGCAATTTGAGGTTAGGAGAGGGGGGGGGAAGGGTTGAAGGAGAGACTTAGCTACTCCGCCTCAGTTCTTCATAAAGATTTATTTACCTACCGTTTTTACGAGGTTGATGCCACATTAGAAGGTACTTTAAATTTAAGAACAAAAAAGAAAAGAAAAAGAAAAGAAAACTGAAAGAAATTGTGAGGCACTAAAAAGAAAAATAATAATTATTTATAAATTCTGGAAAATACTTTTGAGTGTAAAAGAATAATTTTATGTAATAGAATGTATCACGAATTTCTTTTTTTTTGTATACCTATGTACACCTACAATGCAGAGACGTCGCATACAAAGAAGCCAAAATAGCAAGGCCTTGCATTTTCAAACAATAATCCTGTCTCCTGTATCATAATTAATTTTATCAAATGACATCTTTAGCAGATATAGGAAAAACATACAATTTATTGATTGCCTCAATATACCTAATTATGAACATACGTACAACAAAACAAATTGATTCTCAAGTTACATTCAACGAATAATAAATATTTTACACGCCTTCAGCTCTAAATTGATTTTTTTTTTATTTAAAAAAAAAAACCATTTTCCTCTTCAACATTAATGAAAAACCAACCTCATTAAAGCAGAGGTAGCCAACACTTATAGTACTCAAACTGCCTAAATATATATTTGAGTATTACTCCACCAACAGTAACGACAACAACAACCAAACAATCACTGTATTCAGCTGTTGATTTCTAAACTTCTTTTTCCGTGTTAAATGTTTTAAATGAGGATTCTTCTTCAGCTGTAAATCATTTTCTGCTATTATTAACATAAATAAAGAATAATTCCATAGTTGGAAAAAAGAATTGGCTAACAATAAACCATTGAGTGTAGGCCTTTTTCTAGAGGAGAAAAGGTTAGAAGATCCAATAAATAAAACGATGTGATATATATGTTATATAGAATAAGAACAAAAAGTCTCTTTATTGTTAATATATAGGAAATACAAATTAGTTTGGTTCGTTTTCAAATGATGGATCTTGCCTCCTATGAGTGTTTCATTATGAGAGCCAGTTTCGATGGTTTCAGAGAGATTAGACATTTGCTAATAATATTCAATTTATATTTTTTTGAAGTTTATTTTGTTAAATATGTCAAATTTCATGGTAGCGTTGCAACATTTGCAGGAGGTTAAATGTTTCTGCTTTAACTTCGAAGGAAAGGTCAGCTGAAGCGCATTCAAACCTTGTAAAAGTCTATGGTCACAATTTTACAAATAATAAATAAATAATTTGTGTAAAAAATGGTTTTAACGTTTCAAAAATGGTGATTTTAGTTGCGTCGAAGACAAGGGGCTCACTTTGAAGAGTCAATAAAGTTTTAAGTGGAAGATATGGAAACATTACTACTCAATCCGATTCAAACACAAGAAGAAATATATGCACAATAATTGCAAATTACACAACAACTCGTTTTTCGTACGATTGAAATTCATGGGTATTATTAAAAAAAACCACTAAAAACGAACCAGACTACTTTGTACACTCAAAATAATAAATAAACGTTCTTCAAACTCCCGATTTTTATTTATTAATGTATTTTTTTTTTCATTTCATAAATAAAATTAGATTGTGTTTATTGGGGAGGTTGATTGCTCTCTCTCTCTCTCTCTGTACATATTCCAAATGTCACTTTTGTGTGTGTGTTTTTTTCATTTTTTTTTTTTTCATTTTCTACTCCCAAAAAACAATTATAATTAATTTGACACACCAATTTATGTATGTTTTTTCCCCCCATAGAACATATCAGTCTGTCTTTTATATGTATATTTGTATGTACATATATATTTTAAAGAATATTCATATAGAAAAAAAATAAGAAAAAAAAACAGTTGATTTACCTTTAGGGTAAGAAATTATTGTTTTTTTTAGGTTGAGGACTATGTCTGTTTATAAACACAGATGGAATTATATGAAGGGCATTGTGCCAATGGTTCAAATCTACAAATGTCAATGTACTTCATATTCCAAGTACTTTCTAATAGCAAAAAAAAAGCCTTCCTTTTAAGATACATATTTGATGATATGTCCTCAGTATGGCACACGTGATTGCCTCAAGCCACTTTCTGTTGTTGATTGTTGTTGTTGTTGTTATTGTTGTTGTAAAGCCGTGATTTGGCATCTTGAAGAGTTGTTATTCAAAGATATATAGTTTCACATCAAAAAGGATTTTCACACTTTTTTTTTTTTTGTTTTTGGATTGTTTTGTAGTCATTTGTTGTTTTTTGGTTGTTGTTGTTGTTGGTACTTCTTTTATTTTCTTTCCGTAGGATGATTTTTTTTAGGGTCTCTCTAAATCAGTTCAAAACACATGGTATGAACAAGCAAAAAAAAAAAAATACATTATAAATGTTTTCACACCAATTTTGTTCGTTTGTCTGTCTGTCTGTCTCATCATCACGAAAGGATTCCTCTCTTTAAATATATAAATATATATATATATACAATATTTGCTTTAAGAACATTAAAGCATCCAAGACAATTATTTTTATATAAGTTCTTTTTTTTTTTAGGTATGCCTGTCATATTTTTTTTTTATTTTTTGACCATACTAAAGTAGTGAAACAGCTTTGTATTATTAGGTATTTGATATGCTTGGACCAGGGATGTATTTAACTGTTTTATCTGTTGGGAATTACTCCTTTAATTTTAATGAGTTTGGTAAGTGCCTGTTAAATATGCAGCCACTTCTGATCCTTATCATTGCCCTTTGCATTGAAGAGGCATTATTCTACTGACCCTAAGCAAATATTTCAAATTGGAGAATATTCGATTCCTATAAATATTCATTTATGCTAATGACTCACGTGCGTGAACTGGCTTTGATCTTTTTTCTTCTTCTTTTTATATGCATACATATATATATATATATATATATATATATATATGTATACCTAAAAAGAGTAGCCAAAAGGTACTTGCTTCATAGTCAATCCATTAATAGCCTTGAAAAAAAAAAAGGAAAAGAAGAAGAAGAAGTAATGGAAATAGTCAGGGAACGGGAGTTAATTAAAAGTTAAATAATAATATAATCATTGTTTTCTAAGAGGAAAAAACAATGAAAAAGCCCCCAGATTTTATTTTATTTTATTTTTTCATTAAAAGCGTGCCATTTGCTTCTTTCAAAGATAATCCTACGAGTCAATATTTGTTTTACTTTAGTAGTATTTGAGATACGTATTCAATTCTTTCTTCTTATTGCTGCTCTTCTATACAATATTGACTCACTTCTCAACTGATTCCCCCCCCCCTCCCTCTCCTCGTGGCCACTTTTGATTATACTAGATTGGATTTTTTTTGTCTTCTCCCATTATTTAAACATAATTGCAATTTGGTAGTACAAACAAACATCGCCAAAAAAGATTAAAAAAAAAAAAAAAAATTAAAATTATCTCATTTTGTCTTCATAGAAAATGCATCAATATATGTACATATTTTATAATTGCCTTATAGGTATATAATGTGCAATTATATGTATGTATGTACACAAAGATATTAAGTCAAACAGTCAAACCTCAAATTTCAAAGCAATTGCGATTCTTTATATCAAGGGTTTGTGCATTTAAGAGCACGAGACAATTCTCACAACGGCTCATTCTGATCAAATAGACTAAATTCCAATTCGTCTAGGATTGTTCAATCGGATTTTTGAAGCCTTATGCTTGGTGATGCACATCGTTCAAGGGATAAATGTTTGAAGGTCCCTCAGAATGTGTCCCTAGTGGTCTTAAACTTCCCTGAATTTGCTCCGAGTCTCACTCCCATGAAGTGTTCTTCGAGTCTTCAACACACACTCTGTAGGCCCCTTTAGAGGTATAAGTCCCATCCATTAGTGAAAAATGTGGAATTAACTCTAATTGATGTTTTGTCAGAGTCAAAGTTGCATAAAACCCACTCTCTGACACTATAGTCTACGATTTGATCCATTCAAGATTGTATCATTTAAATACCTTTTTAATAATGGACTCCATTCTATATCAGCGTCAGGAATACAAAGATATTTTCTATTAAGTATTGAGAGTTTCAACAAAGAGCCAGGACATCAAAAAGTAATTGACTATTCGGTGTATCTATGTTTTTCATGGATCTAATGGAAGACAAGTGAACTACAGAGATGTTTATCAGCATATGTAATACCTATTTTTAGACAAAGTTGTGTGTATTTACTCTAAATACGTACAAAATATACAGTAAGTAAGTGCAAAAACAACTTTTTTGTTCTTTATCTGTAATTTAGAACTTGATCAGTACTAGATGGATAATTGAATAATAATAATTAATCGTTTGATTACAAAAATAGCCAAATATGTACAACTCTTCCTAGTATATCCTTATTCCTGCATATATTTTTTTTTCCTTCTACATACATGGAAAAAAGAGAGATTTAGTTCAATACTAATAAAAATACTAATAATAATAGTCAAATACTGCGTATAATTGAACAATAGCACACCAATTTATAAAGCAAGTAATTACCATTTATGTGTATGTCATTTTGCACCAAGGTTTTTATTTATACTATTCCTACCTACTCTGTCCTAGTAGAGCTTACTCCTTTTGATTCATAATAAAATGACAATCAATGTTGTTGTTGTTCTTCTAAATAAATAAAGAAAGAACGAACGAACGAACAAAAGGGGAGAAAAGAAGAACTAAAGAGAAAGCCAAGGAAACAAAGACATGTTAATTCAATAATAAAGTTGTTAAATAAATTTGTATATAATTTATGTAGGTTTATACGAACAAATATATTATATATATATATATTTTTATATATAATAAATGATAGTTATAATAAATTTGCGTGTTTCTCCCCCCCCCCCCCCCACCTCTCCTTTGGAGTAATACATTGATTGCTTCAAGCAATTCAATTCATGCACATGGACTCACCCACTCTACTTTGTTATATATACATATATATATATATATAGATATACCTACATATTATATGTAGCGAATGACAAGAATTGGGCGTTAGCTAAATTGAATTAACTTTTTAAGAGGAATATTTATATATATATATATATATATATGTTTATATATAAAGAGACCGACACTGTCAAAGGAAACAATGAATAAAATAAACAAGAAATAAAAGAAACAGGCTTCCCACCACCCCTACCCCCACCAACAACCCTCCAACTAACCTCATTGACTCGACCATCATCGCTCAAAATCATTTTCAAAATTTATAAATAAACTGTGACAAAAAATATATATATATACTATATACATAGGGATTTACAAGTTGTTTAACACACAACAGAGACTTCTTTAAAACAATACCGCGCTCAAAGTTCCGCGCCACCTTGAGCGCGAAAAATATATAATTTAACAAGAAATAATAATAATAATAAACATAATGATGATGGTAAAAAAGGTTTGGCCGCTACTAAAATAACAATATTCGTTCAAATGAAGACGCGGGCTCTTACTCTTTCTCTCTTCTTTTCTTCCTTCTACGATGTACACACATACATACATACATACATAGTAGGCAGATGAGGTACAGGGTTGTAAGTATGTTTGTATCTTTGCAATGAAGAAGAGAGAGATAGAAAGAAAAGATGGCGAAGGAAAATACTATATGACTATCATATTCTGCATGGTATGCAGAATATGAAGAGAAAAATGAATTTAATTCTATTTATTTTTTGTTAAAAAAATGCTAGTAAATTGACGTCATATGGAATAAAATTTATATGTATATGCATTCAAAAATATCTAATTTAAAATTTTGTCAAATATTTTTTGTATATTTAGTAAACATTTAATGTTGACGTTTAAGGTTGCATTAAAAAAATATATCAAATTGAATTTTGTTAATTCAAAATGCTATTAAAATGACGTCACACTATGAAGAACAAATATATATATATTTAAATATTGTCAAATCCTTTTTTCTTTTAAAAAATTATGTATTGTATTAAAAAACCCTATTACAATGACGTCATATAAAGTCGTAGAGTGATGGTTCTAGTACATATTTTTTTCCTGCTCAAAAAGCATGGCTCAACATATTATTATTATTATTATTATGTAGGTATATCAAAATGTAATTTGGTAAAGGTATACGTCACATATCAATCATGTTCTTTTTTTATTCTTTTTTTTTCATAAAAAAAGATGGATAAATCATTTTCCCTAGTTTTTCAACGGAATAACTCATTAGAATCCTCCTTCAAGGCTTGTCATCAAAAAAATAGAACAAAACAAACTTGAATATTATTTTATATATAAATGAATAAAGAATAATAAAATATATATGTATACTGATTAAAACGATTTCTACTTTATTATCATTCAATTTATTAGAATTAATATTAATTATATGTATGTATGTATTTATGTATGTATGTTATGAATGAATGTATAATATATATATTAGCAACAATCAAAACGAGAAAAAAAAAAAAAAGAGTTCCGTTTTACTTTATTATTTTATGTATTTAATTTTAATTATAACATCACAGCAACACAAAAATAAAAAATAATAATGGATAATAATAATAATAATCAAATTACAAATTTTGGCATCAAAAAAATAATGATAATAATAATAATAATATTTATTATTAATAGAGTGATAAGAATGGATAATTTTTTTACATTTTTCAAAAATTGGAAATGGCAAAAAAAAAGTTAAAAAAAATTAAAAAAAATTGATGGAAAATAAAATTGGGGTAAGAGAGAGAAAGAGAGAAATGATAGATAATAATAATAATAATAATAATAAAAAGTTTAATAATAATAATAATAATAAGAAAGGGTTGGATTGGATTTTGTGCTGGCCTTATCTTGCTTGCTTTAATGAGGATCGTGGCCTCTTTTAATGCAGAATGGGTTTCATGTCAATGATTTGATGAGGATCTGGGAGCCCATGAAGTCCACTCAGATGGGGTGGTGCTCCAGAATGGGAGAGGAGAGGAGGTGTGTGTACTCCTCCAGATCCTGGACTTGAGGCTGGATGTCCACCATGATGACTATTCTCTGAATCTGAATCACAATCGCTTTTCTTGCTTCCTCCTTCGGAAGGAAGAGAGGATCCGGTCCCGTTATGAGTTTTGACGTGCTTGGATAAGTGATCGGATCTCATGAAGCGTTTATTGCAAATGGGACAAGCGAATCGCTTTTCTCCAGTGTGCGTACGGAGATGTCTCTGGAGCTCGTCCGAGCGAGTGAAGCGTTTCCCACAAAAGAGCCAGTTGCACACAAAGGGTCGCTCCCCAGTGTGCCAACGGAGATGGGCCTTGAGATGGGACGTCTTTCCATAGACCTTTCCGCATCCAGGGATATGACAGCTATGAATATTTCTCTTGCGGAGATGCTGACCCGCGGGTCCAAGTCTCTCTGCTTCTTGACAATTGGGACAATCGCAGGTGGCACGTCCCGTGTATCGTCTTTGGGATCGTGTGCTATTGGATGAAGATGATGATGGAGACGAACCAGAGTTGTTATTACCGCCGCCGCTGCTGCCATTGTTCATTGGACCAGTGCTGGAGCAGTTTGGAGCATTGTTGTTGTTACTATTACTATTATTGTTACCGCTACTGTTGTTGTTGTTGTTTCCTCCAGGAGAAGAGGATGGAGCTGCGATAGAACTTGCTCCAGGGGACGGGGAGGCTGAAGAAATACTAGATTGACCACCAGAGAGAGCTGCAGCAAAGCCACTCTGACTTGGGAGCATGGACTTGTATGTATCTTGAAGGAGATGCTGGCTCCCTGGAGGAGCACCAGCTGCACCCAAAAGATGATTGGATAGACCCAAGGTAGTTGAATAGTCTGTGTAATTCGCCATGGTTTGTGCAGCATGCATGCTTTGAAGTCCTCCATCAAGCCAACTTCCAGGGGTAGCTCCTGTGTGCATATCCCACCAAGATGCTCCACCCTGAGGCATCTCAGGTTTGATGGTGGGAGGCCCATGCCCAGTTGAAGCTCCGGGTACATTGAAAGGCCATGAATCATATGGATTCATGCCTGGGACTCGTGAATACATTTGCATGTTGGATAGATGATGGTGATGGGGTGTGGGTGCAGGGGTGTGAGAGGAGGGGGCCTCTACTTTGGGTGTCTGTGTGTCCTGAGGGGATATCTGATTGGAGGGTGAGGGTGGAGTGGAGGCTGGGTAATAATTGTTGTAGTTAGAGTGTGGGGTTGGCGGGGATGTATGAACTGAGGTGTGAGAGCCCGGGGAGAGGGTTGGAGAGGCTCTACAGGACGCTGATTGTCGTTCGTTACTCTGTTGGTTGTTATTGTTGGACGAATTACTGCTGCTGCTATTGTTGTTGTTGTTGTTGGATGATGAAGAAGTGTTGGATGCTGATGAAGCTGGAGGTTGACAATGGCTATTGTTGCTGGATGATGTTGATGATGGTGCACCTCCTGGACTGGATGAAGACTGAGGTGATTTTTTCCAAGGGTGAAATCCTTTTCCAACTGCCGCGTCCGCGAGTGGGGGTGGAGATTTAGTGGTCAGTTTGTTACATTGAGCGGCTAACATTGCTAAAGGTGTTCCACGCAAGCCGGGATGATCCTGAAAAAAAAAAAAAAAAAAAAAAACTCATTACTAACTATCCTTAAAGAGGTCCTCTTACGCTAATTACTTTGCGTTTTTTTGGGGGGTTATTATTCTAACAAATTTTACAGGCGAGCTCTCAAAGAGACACAAATGAAGGGGATAGATAATATAACATAATATATGTATGTATCTTTGATTTCTCCGCTAGTCTCTTGACACAATGTTTGAAATTTTGTCAAACAAAACAAATCTAAATTGAATATAAAAGCTAATTTTGAGACTTGTACATATTATATGTATACATAGTTTGAGTTAAACAAGTTGTGACTTGTGGGTTTTTTTATTATATATATTTTTTAAATATTATATTTTTTTTCAGGGAAATAATTTTTTCCTTCTTATTCCTCAAATTGGTCTTTCCCCTAAGGTGAAATTATTATTATTATTAAAAAAATCATGACGATAAAAAACATATAAAAAAATCTTTTTTTTTTCCTCTTCTTTTTCTTACAGAGTGTTTCAAGGAGAGAAACGACAGAGGGTTGATGCATTAAGTTGATGCTTGAGGCATTAATAAGCCAATGGGTATAACGTAAAGAAAAAAAGAAAGAAAGAGAGAGAGAGAGAATAAAAAAGAGGCAAATATATAAATGGATAAAGAAGCATTCCTTATAGATTTTGAGAATATAAATGTTTTTTTAATCGTTCTTACCCACGCGACTACCCGGAATTTGCATTGAAAAAATAATTGTTTTTTATTGATATTTAATAACTTTGCATTACTATTATTGTTATACGATGTGTTATTGTTAGGGGATAAATTCTTTGAATTTTATAACAAAAAAAAAGAGATTTGTCGACTCTTTCCCAATTTAATTTAACACTTTTTTTTTTTGGGGAAGGGGCAATTGCTTTTATTTTAATACATGCCATATACGAAATAGACATTGCAAAAGTGTATTTTTCCCTTATCATTTATTTTCATTCTCTTTCTCACAAAGCAAAAATAATAATAATAATAATAATCATAAAAATCCCTCTCTTTAAAAATATATACAATTGACAATAGAAAATTAGAATTTCAGTTGTAACCATATATATGTATATTCGTTTTTCTTTAATTCAGTGAAGAATCTCATTAAGTGGAATGAGATCGAGAAAAGTTTTTTTTTTTCTTTTTTTTTAAAAGAAATAACATCTTTACTATGAGTGAGAGAGAGAGAGAACCCTAAGAAAACCCCTTTTTTTTGTTGAAGCCCCTCAGGGTTGGGACGAATTATTATTAGTATTCATCTTCTGGCCATTTTCTTTACGTGAATAACTTGAAGAAAAAGAAAGAAGGTAACATATATATATATATATATATATATATAAAGAAACAAAAAAGTTAAAACGAGCCAGAAGTGAAATAAATAAATAAATAACTAAATAAAATAATGTGACCAGTAGTAGCCTCATTTAAAAGTCACAAAGTCTCAAAAAACAAAACAAAACAGAGGGAGACATCAGTGCCATTGTAAGCAAAATAATGATACACGCATGAATTGGTTGAGTTAGATAGACCACACAGGAATAAGAAAAAACAATTCTTGACTCAGCAAAAAAAGAGACTAATTTTCTAGGGTTTTTCAATAAAATAATAATAATATTAATAGTACAGGATTCGGTTCTCGAGTGATCCCTGTTTTAAAACCCAATGGACAGTGGAAGAACAATACTTTAAATAGTCTATTAAATAGCTATTGGTATATGACAATTGACATTTTGTGATGAGAAAAACCTTTCAACTAATAGCTAAGTATTTGAACTAAATTCAAGTAAGGTGTTATGAGCAAAAGAAAGGAAGAAAGAAAGAATCAAAGCAGGCAGACAGGCAAGCAAGCAAGCAAACAAAAAACAAATCAATTTAAGAATGTGTTTTCCATGCATTTGAACAACAACTCCTTACCAAAAGCTCTTTCTCAGAAGGCCAAAAACGAGCCTTTGACTCTGTCATCAACATCATCTCTGAATTGGATCCTTCCATAGGGGAGGAGGAGGATGTTGTAGAAGGTACCTTGAGGGGATTGGGAGGAAGGGGAACAAATAATAATAATAATAGTAATAATAATAATTTAGCATTATTTTAGCAAAATTAGATTTAGAAAGCAAACAATAGCTCATAGTTCACAACATTTAATTGTTAGCAAACACATTTTAACAACTTTTTGAGGTGTTTTATTCCTTATTCTTTAATAATAATTATTATCGCCACATCAAAACATGAGATCTACGAATCTGGTCTGAACTCTGGTTTATTACACATTATGTATGTATGTACATAGAGAGAGAAAAAAAAAAGATGAGAGGCAGACGAAGAACTTGGAGAGAGATTAAATTTTTTGAAGGGGGGAACGCAAAAAAACAAAAAAAAAAGTAAAAAAAATTCTGACAACCTATAATTATGAAAAAATCAAAATAATAATGAGAATACAAAACTGGCCAAGAATTACTTTTTTATCTACATATCTATGTATGTAAGTATGTATATGTCTTATATCATCATCATCAACAACAACAAAGCTGTTTTAAAGTACAAGTATTTACTGTTGAATATTTGTGTACTGCCTTTTGAATGGTTTTAGTTACACCTTAGCATCACTTTGTCTTACGAGTCAAAAGGTTCCTTATACATATTTCATATAAAATATATACAAAATAAGTATCAAAATCTGGCAAAAGTACGTTTGACTTAAAAACAGTTTAATTCATTATTTGGGAAAAGAGTTTGTTTAAGAAGAATTTCTATGGGTTAAATCTTTTAACAAATTATAATAACTATTAGGTATTTATCTGAAGTAAAATGTCTCTTAAAAGAGAGTTTGACAGAAGTAACTTTTTATTTATATAATTAAATTGATATTTCGCGAGTTTGGCTATTATTTATAATAATAATATATTTTACTGCTCTTTCCCGTAAAATAAATTTAAATATATGTAGTTAATAAAATTACTTACAATTCCAGTCATTGCCATACTAGAGAAAAGCTGTGTTTGTACTTCTGCTACTACTGACTTCTCTTTAATTCCTCTTTGTAAAGTCCTTACTTGTATATAAATAAATATATATATATATATATATACTAAGTAGTGTTTTGAGTTGTTGTTGTTTTCAAATTTATATTTTTTCTTGGGAGAAGATTATTTCTTATTTATTCACTGTTCATGATTTTCTAGTTATTAACAATGATGTTATTTCACTCATAAGTGCCTTTTGTGATTTGCTCAGCACGACCTACAGAATTCAACTACCTTCCTTCCTACTACTTTGTGCCTTATACAGGTGTGTATATAACTTTGTATGTATGTATGTATGTAACTCAAGAGAAGTTCTTCATTCTCTCTCTCTCTCTCTCTTCTTCTCTCTCCAAAAGGAGCAGGAGCAGCACAGCCTTACTTTGTGCGTATACGGGTTATCATCATCTACGCCGACGATTCCGCCGTTTCTTTTTTATAAAACCTACTGTCGGCGTATTTTTAATGAAACGAGCGCCGAATTAAAAAAAAATATCGCCGACTCTTACGCTTCTACAACACCAGATGTCGCTGATTCAAGCGAAAAAAGAAAAAAGTCTAAGAAAAAACCCTCTTCGTCCTAACCTCAAAAACCAAAATTGCTAACCTTAATTAATAATCATATTATTAATTATAATGATTTAATAAATATTAATAAATATATTAAGTGCTCTTAACAAGGGGGGCCTTTATTTATTTTCTGGCTTTTGAGGAGTTCTCCCCCCCCCCCTTAACCCTTTTTAGTGCCACATTTATTATTATTATTATTTTTTTTTTGGCCCTAAGGCAATCTCATCATTCATTAACAAAATGATTCACGTTTTTTTTTTGTTTTTTTTATATATACTTATTCAAGGGTTACAATTCAAAGTGACAATTCAAAGTCTTGCATTTAAAGACTTAAAAAGAATTAACAAAAGTCGGGAAGTGATGTATGTATGTAAAAAAAAGTATTTTAAATCTTACATTTTTAGAATCCAGGGACGACGCGAAATACTCTCCTCCAGCAGATGAGCCCTCAGAAGATGAGGACGAAGAGGATACAGCCTGAGGTCCAGGACCTGATTGGGGTTGTTGTTGCTGTTGCTGTTGTTGACTAAGGGGTGATGGGATTTGACTATTTGGTGGTTCCTGAAGCACTCCGCTTCCTCCTGGAGGTGATGACTGATTTTGTTGATGTTGATTTTGGAGGTGAGGGGTGTGAGTAGGGAACAAATGTCCAGGATGAGAGCCACTGCTGCTGCTGCTCCCACTAAACTCGGATCCAAACATCATGTTTCCTCCTGGGACTGAGTAGTAGGGGTGAGGGACAACTCCACCAGGACTGGGAGCATAGTGCATATGATGATGATAATTGTGGTGAGGGTGAGTATTGGATGAAGGTGGGCCCATGGGGTCAGCCATGGGGTGATGAGCTGATCCTTGGAATATCATAACAACACTTATTTTTATTATTATTGTTATTATTTGTTCTGTTTCTTGCTGCTGCTGTTGTTGATTCGAAGGGAATTATTTCGTGTTAGTTCATGTGTAGGTAGAGGTATAGGTATAATTTAAAAAAAAAAGAAAAAGAAAATCTTCGTAACCATCAATTAAGGAGGGGGGCTGCTTTTTTTTTTTTTTTTTTTTTTTACTCCATGTCTTGCAACATCAATTATTAGTACTGTTATTATTATTATTTTTATTATTATTCTGTTCCATGTTAGAGTGAGTTGAGTTCTCGTCCAGTATCTCAAAACAGAAACTCTTTTTTGAAAGCCTTCAAGCCTGCTTTCACTTCCCCGTTTCACTAAACAAATAATACAATTATTATTCAATTAATAATTTGTTAAAACGCACACTTCTTCGAGAGAAAAGCAAAGTTAGACTGACTGATTTTTTTTTCCTTTTTTTCTTTCAAAATTGTATGTAGTATTTCTTTTCCCTTCTACCCTCCGTGTTGTTGTTATATATGTATATGTAGACAACTTTTTAGTTGGGAAAGACGAAATAGGCGGAGAGCGAAAGAGAGAGAGAGAGAGAGAAAAGAAGAATAAAGTACATACATACAAGAGAGAGGAAAAATAAAAAATCTTTTTCCCTAAATTTTTATATATATTTTTATTATTATATTATATACTTTATATATATATATATATATATATACATATGTATTCTATAAAAGTTTCGTTTATAAGTAAGCTTCTCAAAGTGAGGTGAGTGCGCTCGGGCGCGTTCTTTTCCCTTCTTCTTATTTTTTTTTAATTTCCATGCAGTCGGAGAAACTCACTCAAATTCCCCCCCCCCCTTTCAAATGCGCTTCTCCTTTTTTTAAAAAGGGCGGATCCAATCACCATCATCAAATACATACAATAACAAAAACAACTGCTACTACTCGTTTCTTGTTGTTGTTGTTGTTGTTTTTAGAAAGGGGGGAGAAAGCGACATCTAACGACTCTCGTCTACTCTATAATTAAGCTCCGTAATGATGATTCAATGTTAAAAATGTGTTGTTCTTTCTGTTGATACAAATAAACAAAAAATTACATTTATCTGAATTGTGACCTTATTTGCAACCTTTTATATAGGGAATATGAATAGTTTTAGTTTTTCTGATGAGGAAAATTCATCAACATTCATTTCGTCAACATTTTATGGATTTTGGTTTTCTTTCTGGCCATGATGAGGAAAATAGATGAAAACTTGATTAGGGGTGGAAGAAATTCAGAAAAACACTCATTTGTACTCAAGGACTTGTAAACATTGTGTATACTTATAGTTTCATAAACAGAGAGTAAATCCCCTGGATTTAACAATGAGCTTTTGTTAAGTACACAACTAATGAAATTTCAATTTATGTGATGACATCAGAATCAATACTACAGAAAGGGATGCATAATGTCCTACCACCAGGCATTCAGGCAGCTACATAGTACAGAGAAACAAAGTTTCTTTATATTATAATAGGGAATTCGAGAGTTTAAATCCGCACTCTCAGGATTTATTTAATTTGTTTGTAACTTTATGAGTCTCATTTTACATTTAAATCAGTGGTACCAATGGGATTCCCACTTTTTTTGGGGGAAAATGAAGAGGTTTAATGGTCTAGTTTTACTTACAAATCCATTCTGTATATATATATATACAAAAAAGGGTTGTGGATTTCGCAGTGCCACCGGATATGCAGGTGAGCCTTGCAATTCCTTTGAACATGTGTTTATATATATATATATATATATATATATATATATATATATATATATATGTAGACTCTATCTGTCTATTTCCTTTTCAGGAGGAAAAATTATCAATATATTTATATAACTACATACATACATACATACAGACATCCAATGACTGACTCTAATGACCCCCTATATCCCCCCCTTCTCCTTCATTCTCCCCACCATCATCATAAATCTTCTTCCTCCTCCTTCTTCTCCTCTTCATGATTCGACTCCATATACCCCCCCCCCCCCCAGCCCCCTTTTTCTTCAAATGTTCATTCAATTGAGAATTTATTAGTCAGTTAAAAACCATGAAGAAAAAAACAAAAACAAGACTCTTCTTCTTCTTCTTCTTTTTCAAGTATTTATAAGGGAAGAAAGAAGAAAAAAAAAAATTCCAAGTACATTCCGCCTTCAACTCACGAGGAAGAAAAAAAGCATCATACTTCTAATAACAATAATAATAAATTAATATTAAAAAGTTGTTAAATAATTTTCATATTAATAACAATACAAATATGTTTATGTATAAAAATTCAACTTCATGTATCTTTTGGTGATGTTTTCTACTCGGTCCGATATGACAAAGCTACTAATAGTAACTTAAAAGACCCATAATTAGAAGGAAATTTGTTTAACAAATTCATAATGACTTTGTTATAAGCTACTTTGTACATACAGTACGTACAGGCTCAAATTCAACTATTATGACAATAGCGTTTTGTAGATAGTTATGTATATCTCTGTAGAGTAACGGTTTGGGTGGTCCTTCCTTACACCCATCTCACTGGTTGCATTTCTTGCTCTTACATATTTGTCTTATTATTACATACTTTTTTGCTAAGTACATATTATTGATCCAAAAATTAATCCAATAGACCTCTAATCCAATGCATTTTATTTTCTGGGTTTCAAGAAACTTTCATATGTACATAGTATATTTAACGTAAATTCTTTTATCTTTCCTTAAACAATTGCTCACTTAACCAAAAGGTCGTTACACCAAATTCCTATTTTATTTGTTTATTTATTAGCTTACACACATTTCATGGATAATGAAATTCATTTGGTAGGAGGGAAATCGTTTTCAAATAACAGTGAACAAATTGTTTAAATAACTAAATTTGTCACATCATCTCTTCCCCATTCCTCCTTCTTATATAAAGCATAATCAAGCATGCTTCAACAAACAAACACAGTCCCTGATTACTCCACGTTTCTCCCTCTCTCTCTCTCTCTCTCTCTCCTTCTAGATCAACCCCAAATGGCCCTTGTCAGCAAATAACTCAGAATAATGAATAAAAAGATCAATAGAAAGGAAGGGAAAAAAAAGAGTTCAAATCGCAATTGTCTATGTATGTATGTATATATATAATTTTATACACAATTTCCCCTCACGAAAGGACAAAAAAACTGACCGGAAGATGAAAATGATTTCATTTCCGCAAAGAAACAAATGAGGGATTTAAACAATGACGTCAGTGAGTGTCCAATGATGCTTTAGGGTCATTTAATGTCCACTTTTTCTCTAAGAGGGAAATCAATCAATACTATTAGTACAAAGAGTTCGGAGAAAAAAATAATAATAGCATTATAGATATATGCTGTGTACAAGTTGTAACTTGTACTACTATAAACAGATTGTACAAGTTGGAAAAAAAAGAATTTGTAAAAATTTATGTCAAACTTATTTTATTTACATATAATTTATTTTTTAACAGAAATTATTTATAATAAATTTATTTTTAACAGAAGTTATATATAATAAACTTATTTTTAACAGAAGTTATATATAATAAACTTATTTTTAACAGAAGTTATATATATTAAACTTATTTTTAACAGAAATTATATTTTATTAGTAAGTAATTTCATTAGCAAATTTTTGCAGATTCATGAGCTTTAATTAAACAAGATATTTACATACTTTTGTATGTAAATAAATACATAAAAATAATAACAAATACCTTTGTGTCTACATACAAAAATAGATAAAGGAACTGTAATTATTTCTCTTTTTTTTTAATGCCTCATCATGAATTATGTAATAACAGTAATAATAATAATAATAATAATAATAACTAGGAAAAATTAATTATCAAAAGAACAAAAGCAAACACTTTAGTCGTCTTTAAGTATCTAACAACAACAAGGCTGCATATTTAGATCGTAAACCGTGTATACATACATATATATATATATATGTACATGGGTATAACAAAGTTCGTTTGTAGTAAGTCAATTAGAACTAATGGCTAGAAGCAAGTTGGATTTTTTTTTTGTTTTTTGAATAATTATATATGATTGCCATTAGGAGGAGGAAGGCATGATCTCATCATGAAAAAACAAAAACAAAAACAGAAAAAAAATTACAATTACAATTAACACACAAATAAAAAAATTACTAAATAAATTTGTTAATGTTTATTTAAATGACTTATTATGTATGTATGTACATACATATATGCTTATGTTTCATTTGCAAAAGAGCATAAATACCCTTGTACTTTGACTCTACCCACAGAGTATCTGTAGCTATCTGAGTGCAACCTCACAAAAAGAGGCGTTTGGTCTATACATAAATATTAAGAAATGAGTGATGATGTTTTTTTGTCTTTTTTTTTTGTAAAGCTCATTAAAGACAAACAAACAGATATCTGTGTGTGTGTTTGGTAATTAACTTTAGTTAAGTATCTACATTTATAGATACACGCTCAGATATTGTACAACTTTGTAAGTTGTACAATAATAAATACAATGGGTCAAGTCAGCATTTGTGTTATACACAATGTGTAAAAACGATTCAACTTTGAGAGCTCATGGAATATAAAATATGGGCATCTATCAGAACTAATTAGTAGGTTGGAAACCCATGAATATAGAATTGGCAGTTGGGCATGAGTAGATTTAGAATTATCCATGTTTGTGCCATACAATTGAAAGGAACAGTTGATGTAATTGTCATAGTCTGGTTAGTCTGGAAATTAGAAAGGTAAGTAGTTTTTTTTTCTTTCCAATTGACATATTTGTTCACAGCTCCGATGCTCTTCAATATCTCCATGGAAGAAACCAATTTTCCATTGGTGTACTTTTTAATTTTAATTTTTTTTTTTGACGAAATTATTTAACAGATTTTTAACACAGAATAAAATTCAATTTGCCCATAAATTCATTATAAATTATTTATTAATAAATCAAAATGACATTAACATTACTATATATTTAGTATGTATATCTCATTGATAATTAATTAATTAATTAAAATGACCTGTCTCCCTAATAGTACTCAATAAAACGTTAGTAAAGGATCAACCCTCCCCCCCCCCTCTCTCAAATCTTTACCACGCGATGAAATAACATTTACTTGAATAATTCTAAAGAACATCTCTCACTCAGATTCACATCATTATCAACAACATTGTGACTTATCTTTTTATGACCATCTCCGACTTTTTTTCCTTCTCTTTTTGTATTTAGTGAAGAACCATTGACAAGATAAGAAGGGAAAGAAAAAAGAAAAACACAATTAGCCATCTTATGTCTGATGAACATATGTATGTATGTACATATAGATATGTCTTCCTCCTTCATATATTGATTATCACTTAAACTTAAAGAATAGAAAGATTAAAATCAGATTTTTTTATTTTATTTTTCTTCTTTCCTTTTTTTTTTGTATTATTTTGTAGGGAAACAAAAAAAAAAAAAGATTTTTTTTATTTTTTCATTCTTCTATTCTCTTAATGGATTTTGAGTTAGTTCTTCAAATCTTCATCTTTAGGATGTAGTGGATATTAATTCATCATAAGTCTCTCTCTTTCTCTCTCTCTTATTCTGTTGTTGTGACTTATTCCTTGACTCAATGACATAATATATATTATTAGATAAAACGTTAAAAATTGAAACCCTCAAAAAGTGTCAGAACGTATTATTTAACGCTAGAACTATGGCGATGATTTTTTACTCTCTTCCAGCTACGGTGGTTATCAGTTCTAATATTCGTTATATTCCTTTAGAGGCAAAGTCATAATATAATATTTTTTGTTGCAATAAATATACTTTTTTATCACCTGATCTATGTAAAACAATATTTAAATACCAGTATATGATCATATTGAATACTTTTAATAACATAGCTAACCAAACTTTGTATGGTTCTTAGAAGCAAAACTGGTTTGAGTTATTATTATTATTCAAATTTTACCGCAAGCTAGCACAATCTTCCATTTTATTGAGCTTTCAACTTGCTGGGAATCATTGGTGATGTCAGAGATTCAATTACAAAGTAAGCTACTCATTGAAATCGAAATGTACTTTTGCTCGTTGATTACATACTCCAATGTGACAAAATAAAAGTCACAAAATTTTAGTATAGTAAATTTGAAAACCCTTTATTTAACATCACATACAAGAGCTGACCAGTTAGGCCAGTTAGGTTACTATCTATTAAATTGTATTTTACTTTTCAACCCTGCTTACACAGAGGACAAAGCCTTTTTTTTATCATATAGCATTTTTCAATGTAGTAGGCAAATTGCGTGTTCTGTAGTATAGATCGAATTAGCATCTTCATTCTGTTTACTATATAATATTATTTTTTGATATCAAATGACTTTTTTGTGTGTTTTTTTTGTTTAAATTTTTTTATTCCACTCTACGTACGGCTACAATAAGATACAGTTCGAAAGCTTAGATATTAATAGACTCATTCGTTTTTATACTATTAAAGTACACTTACAAACATATAAAACGCGGCTACAACGCACTTTTCAATAGAAATTCTATAAAAAACCTTTAAAAAAATATCTCCACAAATATTTAATGAACACTTTTAAAGAACCATACGGATAATTTCTCTTTAGAGTATCAGCAGAAACCTCTAAAAAACAACCCCTTTTATAAGAACTTCTACATCATGTTATTTACTTATTTATTTTATTTTTTATTCAGTAGTGATACTTCAATGAGGCCCACAATTCATATATATATATACCTATATTTATAAGTATCATCTGCTCCATGTCAAGAAGTCACAAAGTAATTGACATTTATTTTTTGACATCCATAACTTTGTCTCTCTCTCTCTCTCTATAAATATATATTGTTGCAAGAGTCTTTCATGCTTTTGATTTTATACTTTGTAATAATAATACAATACGTACCTTAAATAGGATTAAAAAGCACCCTAAAGTTTTAGCGGAAAAAACCCTCAATATAAAACAAAAAAAAAAAAAAGAAATACAAATCTCTTTTTATGGGCAGCTGTGTTGTTGATTATCAAAGCAGAACTAATGCAATAATCGACCTTATAAATAATGAAATACCGAGTAAACCCATGGGTCTGCAATATTTTCTTAGAGCAGTGGGTCTAAAGCTTTTTTTTCTTGTGTCATTTATATTTATGATATTATATTTCATAATAATTAATTAACACGAAAAGTTAAATAAATAAAAATTAATTCACCAATACATATTCTAATTAATAAAAGTTATATTTATTTACTGATGACTTTAAATAGTAACTTATAGTTATCTTTAGGATTGAGCACTCCTGTCTGTGGCTATATATTATATATATATATATATATATATATATATAGTTCAGTGGGAAGAGGGAAATTTTGTATTTTAATATTATATTAAAATTTGTCAAAAGCTTTTGAAAATAACAATTGTATTCTGAGAGGGATATCGTCTCAAGGCACAAGGGATTTTTACATAATACTACATATAAATATATAAAACCATGCAGTCATTGTATGTGCATCAAAATTTGTCATGTATTGACTTGATAAATGCATGACGAATGCTGGATCCAACATATATTATGTACAATGTACATATATATATATAGCCGTAGACATGGTGAAAAATGTCGTTATATCATTTTTTTATATATGTTGGTAGGTAAATAAATACCCTAAAAATATATATATATATAAAGGTATTTATAAATTTGACTACATTATGTAGATCTTGAAATATTATAATTTTCTCAAACATAAATTGCATGCGTTCAAAGCAAAGTAATTAAAATTACAAGCATAGTATGTATGTACGGAGCAGCATACATAAATGAGTATAATAATAATACATAATAATAATATGCAAATGAACCCCCCCTCCCCCCCCTGCTAGCTACCTCATACATACATACATACATAGATTGAATTTTTAATGAATTTTATTTAGAGCGAACAACGAAAATACAAACATATGTATGTATAAGTTTGAATGAATAAAATGGATATGTACGTTTCTCTCTTTATGGTAAATAAGAATGGACAATGTCTTATATATATATATATACATACATACATATATAGGCTTGAATTCACAATGGGCCTATATATATATATATATACCCACATACATAAATATAAAGTAATTATCAAGGAATGTTTACATAGCTATTTTCCTGGGCAGTTGGTGGTGGTGGTGGTGGAAGAGAAATTAACAAAGCATTTTAATTGGTGAATATTTAATGAATTAACAACGATAACGATAACAAAACAACAAGGCAATCAAGCGCTCTACCTATTTCAACAGCCTTTTTCACTATAGAGTGTAGTAGTAAGTAAAATAAAGAACAAAACTATAATTCAAAGCATTTCAATTAATAACTATAACAATCGCAACTAAATACACACATAGTGTGTATACAAAACAAGGCGTGGAGCTCCACGCCCAGCCGACCCTTTTTGGTTACACACACACAATATATATATATATATATATATATATATATACATACCTAGATATGCTAAAAACCCTAATCTAATTGACTGTATCATTTGCTAAGTAATTAATTACTACGTTCCCTTCTCTGGATAATGAGACTCACAAATATATATATATATATATATATATATATATAAAGAAACATGGATACAACTACCTACCAACTATTACAGCTCAAAAGCAGTAATTATATCTTCAAAAAAAAAAAAAAATCCTAATGGACTGTCACTTGATTCTTCATCTTTTTTTTTTTTTTTTTTTTTTTTGTTAAATCTTAACTCTCATCTCTCTTTAGACACTAATTAACTCATTACGTCAAAAGAAAATATTACGTTTTCATATATACTATATATATATATATATATATGCATGAATAAGTAAGTGCTTCTTAAGCATATGGAAAGGCAAGGATAGTATTTTTATATGTAGAGGGGTTTTAAATTTATTTCGACAGTCCAGGATACATCCAACCATAATTAAGGCCTAAGTCTGTGCCATACATTCAGCCGGGAAAAGGGATATATGTAAGCGTAGTATCCTAGTTTGTTTGTAAGTAATCAAATCAATCATATACATACATGCAAAAATAATAATTAATTGGCCAATTCGTAGAACTGATAGTCGACGCCACTCCAGATTCTGATACATTCATGGAATCAACTATCCAGAGTGTGTATTGCTTTAACTTTATGATAACTCCATGCATGGGTCATTCCTTGTCAACTCATGTGATGAAAAACTCAATCTATCACCTTTTTTTCGCATCATGGATTTAAACTTATAAATCTAGACTCTATTTATAATTGAAAGTCAATATCCTCATTAATAACAAAGATTATCTGAGTGTTTAAAGATCTAAAAATTCCTGTGCCAATTCAAACATACATATTAAACGTAATTGAAAACAAAAACAAAAAGTAAAACATTAGGCTGTCAGAAAATGAATTTTTATTTCTGCGAATGTATCGCAGAATAACTTTTTTGTTATTGTGATGATAACACCGAATTCTTTAACAATCAAGTCAAATGAAGCTCAAAAGTTCAAAGGAATCTAATTTCCTATTTATTTAGATCCAATATGCGTGAGTAAAAAAAAAATATCATACAAGACGGATAGAATAACCATAAAGAATAAATACACTGCTTCAACATCTGACTGAATTGTTATTATCGGTACACTATTTGTCTCCTCTACTCAGCGACTACAAATTAGTGATATATTATTTTGATGGCAACAAACTTACATAAATGTAACAATTCGTTTTTCGAGATTGTGTCTTTTTTTTTCTAACTCTTGTGTCAATTTATTTCAAGCAACTTTTATTTTATAAGCAATTTTATATATATTTGTTATAGTTTGATCACAAGTGAGGCGGAAAGGAAGAAAATCAAGACCATCATAGAGTTCCTCCAGGCTATCAAGAGGATCCTATAAACAGTTAATGAAGAATATTACTTTTACGAGGAAGGCAGGCCAGGGAATCAAAAAAAAGTCTTAGGGCCAGGTCCCTCATAAAAGTTGTCTCTAACAAGATGAAGAAGAAACCTTGCGGCTCCATAAGGAAGATAACTAAGGAGAACAATGTTGGAAGGGAGACACTCAGGAAGATTGTTAGAGAGATCCCTAAAACTCAAACTTTTATTAAAAGAGTCTAACTCTAGTTTTCAAGGCCAATTCTCAATTGATAGATAAATTTATTTATATTTGTTTATTAGAAAAAAAGAAAGAAAAGATAATATTTTTGTTAATAAACTTTTTTTTTTTAATTAAGTTGACTTTTAATATTGATAGCAAAATATCTACATGTACCTATAGAGGTATGTAGGCCTAATTTGAATAATAGATGTATCATAATTTTATTTGCCTATATTTTCTATTTGTTTTTATTTCATTTTTTATTAATCCCATTGTCAGAGGTGTATGTATCAATAATAGATCAAGATTCATACTAAATAAAAACGTATGTGACTGACTGAAAGATGAGAGAGAGAGAGAGAGAGAGATTTATGAGTCATAATTAGGGGATTGACATGATGATGATGTACAACGATTAGTAGTCCATAATTAAGTTTAACAAATAGAGATCAGATTAAAATAAATAGGAAAATAATAAATAACGGATTAGATTTTGATGTCTTTTGTTGAGTATCAGGTCATGTATGTACATAATTTACAATATTCAACTTCACCATAATTACATATTTAGGAGTTTACATACATACATACATAAGTTTATGATTACATACATATAAGACCAAAAGGAAGTGCAGCACTTGTGCTAAATACAAAAAATACATATCTCCAAATTCTGCCTCTCAAATCTATGTATGAACATACATACATTTGCAATGAATATACTTTAAGTAAAATCAAAAAAAAAAAACATATTTTTTTTTCCCAATGCAATGATGAATAATTCTTTTTTTTTTTTTTTTTTTTTTAATCGACATTTCCTCTTAGCTTCTCAAGTTACCAACGGAAGTGCTATTCTTCTTCATCACGTGGACAATAATGCGTCTCTCTATTATCTGTTCAAAAACAACGTCTTTTGTCCATGCATGGATGTATATAATAATATAAGTAGAGAGAGGGGGGGAAATTATTATTAAAGAGGTACTATGCGGTCAAAAAAATGGTCAGTTAAAAGGTCATGATAAGGATTTATTTAATTTATGGTTTTATAAATAACAAATTTTAATTTCTTGTAGTATATTTTTGTATAAAAGACAGTTCCTTCTAATTTTTTATTAACAAAGGAGAATAAGAAATCATACATTTTGACAAGGATGAACCAACCATAATTATTATTATCCGTTTTATTAGTTATAAACCAAATAACATATCATCAATATAAATTATATTGTTTATTTATGATGTGAATTTGATTTGATGAACGTGATTGGTTTCATTATTGTTTAGTAAACGAACGCAAAAGATCGAAAATATTTCCATCATACTTTATTTCAAGTATTTGACAAACATAGTTTCCCCAGTTGTTGGAAAGCCCTATATGAATATCATTTTCCCCTACAAATATGTAAACACAACAAGGACATGATTTATCATCAGAGTTGTTAATGATATTTTCTTATTTTTTTTATAAAAAGAATTCATTGAGTGAGGCCCAATGCTATTTGAATATACGAAACATCTTTAATTGATTGAACAATGTTTGAGATGTCAGTCAAAATAACAAGTAGGTGGACATAAATCTATGGACCTATTTGTTAAACGGGATGATTGGGTTATTTTTACACAATGGGCATTAACGAGCCATAAATACTTCACAGATATATCGGATCAACTATTTATTGAGAAAATAAGTTTAACTTTACCGATTTCTAATAATAATTAATTAATCATTATTTCACATTTTATTGACCCTAACTACGTGGGGGTCAGCGTCGAGCATTGATGCAACTTGAACTTAAGGGATAGTTGAATAAGGTCTGATATATGGTCCAGATAAAAATTTTACTGGATGAATATGAATGTGCCATACAACTATTGCCGGATTGCAAAACTGGGATCCGAATGGACATTCAAGGTGCACTTCTAAGCAATAAATAAACACATTAAAGAATAAGAAATCAAATATGTGAGCATCTGATAATGGATAATGAATGAGGCTGAATCCCACAATGTCAGCGATTCACATAGGAAAATGATGAATTTCCCCCACTTCATGGGAGATTGCTCAGGAATAGAGGGATGAAGTGAGAGGACTAATTGATAATGATAATAATAATAATGAGGGCATCTAATCAAATCATAATGGTTGGACCCACTGAGTATGTTCGTATGCACAACTTCCTTTTAAAAAAAAAGAAGAAGCAACTCATAAAATAATAACAATACAGCAGTAGTATTTAGTACTTCTCCACACTATGAATTCAACGTTGTAGCAGCAGGGGGTCACAAAAAGGCTGTATGTATGTATGTACGTACGTATGGTGAAAGAGCGCGTGGTACATTCAACCATTCAGTTTCTCTCTCTCTCTCTCTCTTTCCACCCCTGGTTTTACAAACCATTATATTATTATTATTTATCATCAGTTTTTATTATTATGCAAAAAAAAAAAAAAAAAAAAAAAAAAAAGACGATATAATACGACCATACATACACATAGAATACATAGAATAGAATGAAAAACCAGATGGAAACTAATTTTATACATATTTTATCATTCAATAGTTTTCAATGCGTCGACTCATTCTTACAAATGGGTTTTATTATACATAATATATATATATATATACATAAATATAAAAATGGGGAGGTTTAAACAAAAGGATAGTGAATTAGTTTTTCATTTCATTATGAGCTCTTAAATTCCTCATGTAATATATGTTAATAAATAAACAGAGAGTTAGTTCTCAGTTCCCTTTGCTAGTAGGAAGTTTACTAACAATTTCTGAATAAATAATGTTTATAAAGTATTATCAAATACCTGATAGGAAGTTGCATATATTATGTAACATGCACGAAAATATGCTTTGATTTAATGTGAATCTATTGTCCGACTAAATAATGATAATGCCGGAATCATTCATGTTCCTTATAATCAAAAAACTAAACAAATTCATTTGTAAATCATGGATCAGTTATGGATACATATCTAGAATTGGTAATATATGTAATTATACCTATTAATGCTTTTACTTATGTTAATAATTATGAAATGAAAGGGAAATAACAATCCTTCAATGACCCTAAATCCACTCTGAAAAATAAAAACAATAAATATCATCATTAATAATAATTTTTAGATGGTTTCTAAACAGATCATATTTGTTAAGTGACCATATGTAATACATTCAAAATTCCGGTAATATTCCTCCATATTACCTAATGAGTAGAACGTTAACTCATAAATGAGCAGACCTTTTGACCTTCAAAAATAAATGTCATTGCTTCAATAATACTTTTTACATGTAAATTGGTGTTTACTTAATATCGTTCCATGTACTAATGTGGACCCGGTTACATTTGAACATATTTTCTTTTTATTCTAAATCATAATGGTCTTTTATGAGGCGTGCAGTTTGAATTAGGCTATCTAAGGACCCTTGACTAATAATCCCTCTTGACTCTTATGTTATATGGATGTTTAAATGACACATTCAAACAATGCTTAATATATGTAGTATGCCCCGTAGTATAAAATGTTTTCTGTTAAAAACAATTCAGATATTAATTTGTTAACATATTATTCAAAATAAATATTTTTTGGTTGAATAGAATAATTTATGGACGTACATATATGTATATAATAAAAATGGACATTGATCTGAGGGATCCATATATCTCTATAAATCTAAATGTACCAGTCCATTTGGATCATAATGGCAGTTAGCTCAACAATGACGATACACATGTACTATGTTGTATATTCTATGTACATATATTGTATGTTACAATAAAAAAAAGCTGAATTTTGTAGAGAAACGTTCTCTTCAAATGTAGAAATGCCACGCCCCCTTTTCTATGGATGATGATGATGATGAAAGATTACCCCAGATACATACATATGTATATATATATATATATATATATATTGTCAGAATGGTGAAAGGGGGGGGGGGACTTTCCCCAATTCATTCATGATGAAGATCCCTCTTACAACGGTTCCTTTGCCGGCTTTTTATGTTGTGTGGAGGTTTAAAGGCATATGGCGGATCAAGTCCCTAGACCCTTCTTCTTCTTCATTTATAGGGAGTTATATAATTTTTTTTTTTTAGAAAAAAAAACCTTCTTCTGCGAATTAGATATGAGAACATTAGACTCTAAAAATGAAGAAAAAAAAAAAAAAGATTTATTTTATTTTAACAAAAAATTATTATTTTTTATGTTATCAAAACACATTAAGTATAATAAAAAAAAATATACCCAATTTTTTTTGTGAGCACTGCAGACAGGGCTTTATGACTCTACGCCCCTTTTTATGGGCATGAAAGTCATGAAATATGAAAAAACAAATGGAAGGCATTCATATTTAAAAAATAAAAATAAATAGTTTTTAAAAACTCGGAGATGCCCGTTCATTATTATGGTTATTATGGTTATGGTAATAAAAAGAATAAAATATTGGCTTAATCTGTTAATTAATTATGTTTGGAGTCATTAAAAAGGAGAAGGAAAAAAAACAACCAAAAACAAAAAGACTTGGTCATGACTTGATACATTGAGAATTTATTCATTTGAACAACCTTTCTCAATGTCAAGGTCATTGTAGATAAAACAGACACAAAAAAAAACTGTACAACCCTCCTGGTATACATAGTATTGTCCATGTAAGTCTCTTTTCATGTAACAAAAAAAAAAAACAAGTAACAAGAACTGACATTTTTTCCTATTTTTTTTTTTTTTTGTTCTTTCAAGAAAAGAAAGATAAAAAAATTATGTTTTTTGAGTTTATTTTTTGTTGCAACCGTGGGATTTCGACCGAAGCAGTTAAGTGTCTTTTGTCTTGCTTAACTTATAAAAACATTGTACACCATAAATTTTGTTTTTTTGTTTTTATTTCTAAAAAACTCCACATAAAGGAACGTTTCATCTTAAAAAAAATACTCTTTGTTTCATCTTTACATACTCAAAAAAAAAAAAAAAATTATTTGTATCAGTTAGAATCGATTTTATGACAGGGGTCCTTGTTAAAGGATTTGTGAACCTCATTAGGTACAAGGAAACTACAATTATATAATATATATATATATATCTATGTATTTCTAATGTTTTGAAATGTATAAAACTTAATGCAAACAGCTGCTTTTGAAATATATGTATGTATATATTATATATATTTTTGTATCATCTGACAATGAATTTTAAAAAGTATCTAAATATAAACGGTTTTCTTATTATACATATATGTTATTTATAAAATATTTTATTTATTTTGTCAATGACACACTCCAACCAAAAAAAAAATCATCTATACAAAGACATTTTACTTCCTTAAAAAGTCTTTTCGAACATGAGTCTACTTAATAAATTGGTTGAAATATTTTCCGTCCAAAATATTTACAGTGTGTTCCAATAGCTATATGTAAATAGGTATATAAAATATTTTTAACCATGAAGATTATTTTGAAATAGATTTCAATCCCTTCTGTTCGAGAACCATGACTTTCTAATTGCCCATTGCAAGTATTCAAATGATTTCTAATCATACAAATGGTTATATATATAACGCTTTTCAATTTATCTTCAGCATGTACTTTTCAAAAACCATCTAAATATTTGTACAAGCATATTTTTATAAAACTATAAATATATCAAACTATTTCACTACCAGGCGGAAATAGGGGACACAAAACAAAATATATAAGGTTTTTAAATGAAAAATAATTCCATTCGTTAATAAAGTATAAAGAGTGATTTATTATAATTTTATTTTTAATTAGTTAATTGACTATTTATGCTACCATCAAGAGTCTGGTACATTCTGTGGTTTGACAAACAAATAAGCTTTTTTGTTCTTAGCCACCATTTCTTACGTTACCACTAGAAATAGATATAGAAGTATATATTTGCTAAATATAATTACTGTTGGCTGGAGGTGACGTAAGAGACATGGATAAGGAATTAAAACTTTAGTTTCTTTGTGAAATAATAAAGTACTTCAATATAGATTTAATAGATATTTAATTAGACTTTATTTAAAACTATGCTTTTTCGAAAAGAGAATCAATCATGAAGTTGGTACAAAAGTAAGAAAAGAAATTCAAAATGAAATTTGTGATCACATTTGTAGGAAGAAATTGTTAAGGGATATGGTTCAAAAAAGGGAGATTTTGTGCATGAAAGAAGTTGTTTTTGTATCTTTTCATGTACAGTAATTATTCCTAGCCAATTAAGGAGTAAAAAAAAAAAAAAAGGTAACAGAAAGTATTTCACAGCTTGAGTTAAATGTATGAAGACATTTTTCCTTTAAGAAAAAAAAAATGAAAAAAAAAGAGAAATAAAGTTCAACTCGGAGGTCCAAAATTTATTTAACTTTCCTTTCCACCAATAAGGTCATTTGAGCCCTTTGACCCAGAAAATTGTTCAATAATTACATATGTAGAGTCCATGCTTGACTCGAATACTGACTTGATAATGCTTTAAGAATGGAACTTTGTGCTATATGAAACAAACAAACGGAAATATATTTGTACCTACATATGTACATAGGTTCAAATAATAATAATAACAACAATTGTTGTTGTCCTATTTGAAGAAATATTTGATAAATCAGTGAAAGAAAAAATTTCGGTAGTCCTTTGAACAAACTCTACCCAAAAAAAAAAAAAAATATCTTTTTGATATTTCATTTCCTTGCTGCGACAAATGATTTGATAATAGACAACCGTGTGGATTGCTTGATCTAACAGATGTTTGCTGCTTCATTTCTTGTGTCTTGTGATTTGCTTTGTTCTCGCCTTTCAAAAAGAAAAAAAATATGAAGGAACGATTTGTATTAAAAAGGAACTACCGTTTTAGTTATATACATACATATATTTTGTTTGAATGTCCCTCAGGACATATTTTAGTCCTAGGAGTTTCATATGTAGTATGAAGTAATCTTGAAGGTGTAGTAAATAAAAGCAAGTCTTATCGTCTTAAGAGAACCGAAATTCATTTAATAATTTGGAAAATATTATTATATAATAAAATTGATACAAAATTGATTATTTAAATATATTCTTAGAAATTTAGGTTTTTTAACTTCATGAAAAATAATTGCATTATATACATAGTAAAAGTTTTTTTGTAATACTGCGAATTTCACCAATTGATTTTCATAGTTAAAACAAATATCATACACCATCAAGTGAGGAAAATTTGTACTAATTTATTAAAATATATTTTAAGAATCTTATCTATTGAGTATTTCTACATCTTAATCTTCCTTGTTTTGAATTTATATTATTATTCCCATATTTGGGGATTGAAGGAATTATTTCTTATTAGATATTAAGGGTGTCATTAGTAACAACTTTTTGTCCAAGAATATAAATGATTCCATCATACTGTCATCAAACTTCTAATCCAGAAATTAAAAACCCATATAGTCTATTGGACCACTACTTTTCGATGTGGCTTATATTTTTTTTTTCAAAAATATTATCCAACAGCTGCCCCGGTGTAAAAATTTGAAAATTGGTTATATTTAAATAAAAAATCATTCCCTCAGATTCCGAATATTAGTATGTCAAGCTATTAACATCAAAAAATAGTATTCTGAGGGTGAATTGCTGAATAGTATACTTCTATAAATTGTATATGGTATATTTATTTTAAAATCCTTGGAGTGATTTGATATCTAAATAAACAACTGAGTTATTTCTTTAGGAAGAAATAAATTTGCAAAAATAAATGGCAGTAATTGATGAATGCAATTGGAAAAAACAAAATTCTCACACATAATGAAATTGTTTAAATCATTTTTTTTCTTCAATATTTTATATCAAAAGTTCTGTAAAAACTATTTCATACATTGAGGAAAAATATAAATCAATTTTTTTTTCCATTTTGTAGATTACTTTTATGTTTTAATTTCATTTATATAAATTTTAGAATAACTTTGTGCAAAATAATACATTGTTTAGAACTAATACAAAATGCATTATAAACATTTAAAAACTGAAATAAAAATCGCCAATTCAACTTGTTTTTCTAAATTTCAGAGCGATATTCTTCGTACTTGAGAGTCCTTACATTGTTCATAAGGACCCATTGTTAGGGACATGGATAGGGCATTATTGTATGGTTGTATGTATGTATAGTCAAGGGCCCTCCCACAGAGAGAGAGAGAGAGCTCCTTCGGCACACTTAGAATACTAACAGACATTGTAATAGTAATAACAATAACAAAAAACCAACATTAGATATGTAGTTTTTTTTTAGATGTTCTCACGTTTTTTTTTTTTTTTTACTTTTTTAAATACATTATTCGTGTTGGTTGTATACAACCAACCATGTCTATATAAATAAGCATTCATGAGAGAATGGTTTTTCTTCTTCTTCTTTCTATCTTCTTCCTTTCTTTAATATCAAGTTTCGGGAAATCTTATTGTGAGACAAATTTCTCAAAGGAAGGTTTGAAGGAAACGCACATATGTACATAGATATCAAATCCGGGAACTTTTTTTTTAATATATTTTATTTATATTACACAAAAGTCTTTTGCTAAAGAATAATAAAATATTCTTTTTAAGAGAGTAATAATTGATTTGAACACAAAGTAGATAATATTTATTCCCATAAAGGAAACATATATATATATATATATATATATATATTATGTTAACAGAAAAGTTATCTCTAACTAAAAGTAATTGATTGTATTTCTCAAAGGACACTGAAGGTGTATAGTTTTAGCAGAGAGTTCGTTTATTACGTATTTTTCTTTTTGTTACTAAGGCTTACAAAGAACTAACTCAAATCAAAGGATGAATGTTTATTATTTTATGATGACGTGACCAAGTGTGTGTTTTTAATTTTTTTTGTGTGTGTTGTATTTTTTTGTATAAGATAATAGAATGATGTATTGAGTTTGATTTATGGTCTACTCATTATTATTACTATATAAATAATAAAAGATATTTTTTAAAAGGAAGAAAGACACGCGGGAGAGGAAATGAGAGCTTTTTTTTGTCGTTGTTTGTTTTAGTTTTTTAGTACCTATTGAGGATTCTCTCAAAAATCTTATTTTTATTTTTGTACACTGCAATTCCGTTCAGTGTAGTTTAATAATAATGAATAAGTGACTACATATACTAAGCAATTTATTCGACATCTGTGTAGTGAACTTTTTATTTTTATTCATCAGATATTGTTTGTAGATATATATATAAATTGTATTGGTAAAACGAGGACCGAATGACTGATGTGGCTCAAAAAAACAATTTATGAAAATTGTTTTTTTTTCGTTTTCATAAGAGATAACAATCATATAGCAAATATTCCAAGAATGTTGCTCTTCTCACTCACACAACCCCACACAACTTCCCTCCTACATGAAAAAAAAAAGTATTTTCTTTATCTTCCCCCCATCTCTTTAAGTTCTAACTCACAAGCAAAGAAGATTTTTCCCATATTTTAACTCTAAAATTTCTTAAAGAGGATTTCTTATAATTCCAAGTTCTTTATTATTCAACAACTATTAAAAAAATATTACAAATAATACTTTTTATTTTTTGTTAAACAGAAAAAAAACTCCCTGAAAATAAAAGAATATATGTATATATATACAATACATACATAGATACAAAAAAGATGTTATAAATACAATATAAAAAAAATATTTTTTTTTATTCACAAAAAATTATTTTATTTATTTATTTTTTCAAAGTCATGACACTTTTTTTATTTTATTATTATATACATAGTTTTCCCCCTTTTTTTCTTTCTTGATAGAGCATTAATTATAGGCTTAGTTAGAGATACAATTCCTAAGAGATTCTTCTTCTTTCTCCTCAGCGGAAACACAACTATTAATAGAATATATATATATATATATATATATATATATATATGATGATAAGGATGATATGTACATTGTAGTACATGCATGGATATGTATGTACAGAAGTTTGTTCAGAGCCTAAGCAGTCAGTAGTACTACATACAGAGACTATCATCTACTCCTCCCATTTTTATTTTTAAATTTTGAACCATTGTGTATCGTTCTATACATAGTTGATTTCTATTATGTATGTATGTAAATATGTACAAACGATCCTACGTACATCTTTTGAATACTTGCTTATTTTATACCTAAGTTAGTTCGTTTTTATATTCCACATGGTTTATGGCCATAAAGTTATGCAAATGTATGTATGTACATTCTACATATATACATAACATGTGACCGGAATGATAAATTAGAAAGCATTTGATTGGCATCTCTCCAGTTGATCATCTCTCTCTCTCTGCGTCTCCTGGCAATTTGCCAGCATCTCAAAACCCATTGAGACAATGAATCATCATTTACAAAGTATGTACATTGTGGAAGTACCAAAAATTATTATCACTCTCAAAAAAAAAAAAAAACAATTCTTAAAAGTCTGTGCTAAACAAGAGGAAGAAGAGGAAGGAAAAACAAAAAAGAAAGTCATTAAAAAGGTCTCAAATAAAAAAAAAAACCGAGGGCTGCAATATATATACAGCCCCAAACTCAAGACCAGTGTCAAAGGGGCGTCTATCTAGAAAGAAAAAATGTTAAATGATCTTCTTATGATACTTCTTATTCGCCCCCTCCCGGTCTTGCTCATGGTATGTTGCCCATGTACATATATGTAGAGGCTTCAACTTACGAAAGGGCATGTTCAAGGGCTGCCCTATTGATGATGCTACAATTGTTTTAGTAGAATATTATTTAGTTATTTCAATTTAAGTAGGCAGTGAGGGTCTGTACGTTCAGGATTTTTATCCATTCGGGCTTTACCATTGCCTTTTTAGTAATAAAATCAGCTGTTTATTCGCAAACAAATAAAATTTGTAATGTATGTACAACTGTGCAAAACTGCCAAATGCAACCCCTGTGACTAATGAACTAACTCAGTTTGCTTATCTTTTTCACGCAGTCTCAACAGCTACTTACAAAAAAATTAAAAGAAAAAAAAAAAGAAAGAAGATAAATTAGTGATAGATCATCATGAGCATTCTCAAAGAGTTCATACCTCAAATCTCCCGTCTCTTCACACTCCATGTGTTTTTCCTCTGTATCTATTTATTATTTATTTATGATGAATTCAAATAAATATTATTATTATTATTATTATTTAAATGGGCGTTCCTTCTTCTCTCCCAGGGACCCTTAGACACGCCTCCATCTGACCAGTGAGATCTATATATAGAAAGACAAAAATACACATAATAATATCCATGTATGTAGGTACATAGATATATTACACAGTCAAGAAGATTTATTCGTTCTCGAACAAAATAATAATAATAACATACAAAAAAAAAAAAAATAATACAAACTTGAACACATAAATAAAAAATTTCCAATCGGAATGCATTTAATTTATGTATGTACATTTTCTATATTATGTAGGCTTAGGTAGTATGACGTCATTTTCTGTGCACAAGGTGTATGATATACATAGTTGTGGCTTTGTACATTGTCTATGTGCATAAGCATCTAGGCATGTAATGATTATGTGGGCACGTTATTCATTTGTTGACCCTTTTATTCAAAGGGACGTAATTTAATTACATCATTAAATATGTAATCAATTAGGAGGAGAGGCCCTGCTCTGGAATTCAATTCATTATGTTGTGTTTTTGTGTGTGTGTTTTTGACATAATTTATGAATAATTATTAATTGAATATCGGCAGAATATATACCCTTCTATGGGCAAAAATATCCGGAATCAAAAAATCTTTATTTAATCATCAAAATTCTTCTCATTCCCCGTCAAAAATAAATAACTCAGTGCAATGCAAATGTGCCAACATTTTTAACCAATTTTAAAACAGTATCAAAATTTGTATTAAGTCAATATATTATAAAACAATAACTTATAATTTTTTTTACATATGCGCTTAAAAATAAAAACCAATTGTCCGTTTTTCTTGAGTAGTGCTTTATATCTTGATATATAAGCCATTCGGATTCTCAAAGTTCAAAAAAATACAGTCAGGAGTATTCATTTAAATTTTTTCTCTCTAAGTTCCATTTTAGTCATCATCTTTAAGACATTTTTGGTAAATTTGATTTTAGCTGTTCACTGTTTGAACTCGTATCTCAAAGAGTAATGAATTTATTGACTTGTAATTTGGACAAATTGTCAGTGAGAGGTGTACCATCTTAAAAACAAGATTAGTTTTTTCCTCCCTATTAGAATCTCCAAAAAAATACATTCAAATTTCCCGGTATTTTTTGGTAAGTATGTAATCGTATGTAATGGTTATATCAGACATGAGCAAACTAAGGCTGTGGGTCTTATACGGCCCGTTAGACAATTTAATCCGGCCCGCCGAGCTTGCACACTACAAGCAACGCTTTATTATATTTAGCCCACAGCTCAATGTACTGCTGTGGCCCCTTTTTCAAATTTTATAACCCATAGTGGCCCGCAAGTCAAAAAGTTTGCCCATCCCTGGGTTATATAAAACTTTGGCGACACATCTGTTATAAAAGAAATAGAACTATGTATGTCCAGCTTTAGTATTATAAACTATGTGTTTTATAAGTTCTAGATTTGAACCCCCCCCCCCCTCCCCCCAATAAAAATAATAAATTACTTCCTACTTTGAATTTTGAATTTATTCCGATATAGATATCCAATATGTAAAGAAACTACAATTAACCATACTCTAAGATGACTGATTGCATATTCTTCAAAGTTGTTTGCTATAAAAAATAAATATCAAAACAGATTTAAATCGGCCAGATATTTAAAACTCCCAACAATGTTTGTATTTTTGTATATACTAAAAGTCAATATATATATATAAAATGAATTATTCAGAAAGGAAGTACATTAAAGTAATGTAAAGGTTAGGATGACTTACCACAACTAGGGACGGCCTGGTAGTGCTTAGAACCCCTGTTCTACAAATAATAATAATATTTATGGAAGTGGCAAATTGACTGCGTTCAAAAAGTTAATTTAAAAATAAAATAAAAAATCAGAGAACACGAACAAATTTCATATTTTATTTATATATATACATATATAAAAAAGACATTAAAATTCATCTTTTATTATTATAAAACAAAAAATAAAAGAGTGAGGGGCAGCTATTTTGTAAATCGGCTGGTGTCTAGGGGCGGAAATGTTGGACCCTCATTGAAAGTTTAGGCAGTCTCCAATAATTAGTCATAAGAATTTAAATAGAATTCATTTAGCCAAAATAGCAATATTTTAAAAATAGAACATGCTATAAATATTATACAATTTGTTGACAAAATTTCCTTTTGGCAATTTTTCCAAGAATCTTATGTAAGCAATAATTCCCCCCCCCCCTAAAAAAACAACAACAACAACAAAAAACAAAAAAACAATTACCCAATATTTTTTTTTTCTTCAAAATACTAATTTAGAATATTGAATACTTGTATTTATGAGGAATGTAGTTAATTAATTTGAGGTCAAAATGGTTTCAACAACTTGGGTGCTATTTATATATATACTTTATTATTTGTTTTATTAAAACATGGGAGAGTTATTAGACGGGGTTTTTTTCTTTTCTGTGAAGAAACTTTGTATATATATATATATATATGTATAAGACATTAAATGTGCGCTTCTTTCAAGTTCTTACCAAGGCATTTCAACATTGCGTGCAAAAGGCTCTAGCCAATGTAGTTTGTTTATACCAACATATCTACATATGAACAATAAACATCTAGAGAAATTATATTTGTTTGCCAATTTTCATAATGATTAAACAAGATTTATGAGCTTTGCTCTTTTTATATATTATAGTATGCCTATACTTAGAGCCCTGGCTGTGTACAATTGGAAAGTGCTTAAATATATCATGTTTGAACATATATAAATATATACATATATACATTCTTACCAACTGTTGTTTTCCCACCAAACTTTTATTTGTTAGCCCTTTGTTTGGAGAGGAACTCACTTCAAAACCCCTCGTTCTGTCTACGTACTTGAGGATTCTCCTCTATAGAATATATATATATATATCTGTACATTATTGTATGGGCACTGAGAGTGTCTTGTTGACACACACACCTCTTACTACAAGACATTAGAAACAGATATCCTAATGACTCTGTCTGTGGTTATAACCTCTGGTTATTCAAACAGAAATAATATTTTCCCAATAACGTTAAATGTGGCTGTAACTATGTGTTTTTTTTTCCGTACATAAATATATCTGCACCCTATATTTAACATATTTTCATGTTTGATTCAAATGACTTTAAAAAGAGACATATTTCAGGTAGGTCCTCATACATACGTGTGTACCTCCTACATTCTACTACAACCTTGTCATCATTCCATTTTAAATACTTATTTATTCAATTAAATATGTATTATATATATATATATATATATATATATATATATATATATATTCACAATTGCATTCAATACACAGTCAATAGAGCGGACTTTAAATTGTCCGTAAACATACTTTGAATTATTGTTGAATGTTGTTTTGTACGTTGTTTAAAAAAAATACATTCAAATAAACAAATAAACGAAACCAACGCCATGAAATTCCTTTTCCTTCTCTCTCTCTCTCCCTCTCTCTCCCTCTCTCCCCACACACACACAGACATCCAATGTTTCGAACCGAATATCTCCTCCAATTTATTATTATAAATTAAAGCGAAGTATATCCAGGCACTCTTCATTATATAATTTGTCATGGACAGACATAATGATAGACTAAAGGAACGGTTCTAGGCAGGGTTAAATAATAATAATAATAAAAAAAATAAATAGCTACAAATAACAGCATCTAACAATATCGTAACCATTTTTTATTTTGTGTTTTATGATGATGACGCTCTAATGTAATTAAAGAACCCTTTTTTTGTGTATTTGTTTTGGTGCAAAAAAAAAAAAAATTTTTTTTTTTTTGACATGTTGTATATGGTTTTTTGTATATATATATATATATATTTGTAGGTATGGTTAGACGAACCACTTGTCAAGGAATATGTATTTATACATATACTTGGATAGCGCGGGTTTTGTATTTTATATTTTAAAGAGGAGCACTCAAAAACAAACGTTTATTTATTGTACCTCGTTTTAATTGCTCAGAATATGTATGTATGTATGGTGTATAGGTAATGAAATGGAGTTCAATGCAGTTTGTAGCTTATAAAAAAAAATTAATGACTTTTTTTTTTATTTTTCATAATAGTAATAATAATAAAAATAAAGAAAATAAACACTTACGGTTACTCTAAAAAAACAAACAAAAACCCCACCAAAAAAAAAAAAAAATATATTAATCTATATTTTACGAGCTCCTAAAACATGCAAAATGCGGAACTTATATTTCTTTTCTTGCACCAAAGTAATTGCAAATATTATTTTAAAATTCCCTATATTTTGTGTCAGATTTGATTATAATTTATATTATTTTACTTTCTTTTGAATATGTGCATATAAAGGTAAAATGCCTCTATAGATAGTCCTTTTCCATACACCTCAAAATGTATAGAATCTCAAAGGAGAGAACAAAGATTGTTGAATCATCTTTATGCAATGAAATGGTAGTTTGATCTCAGAAAGGCAATTTGATAAAGAGCATAAAAAGATGTTGAATATTTCAATGCACAGATTTTTTCAACCTTTCTCTGTCTCCGTGTCTCCTCCCTTTCACTATTTGTCCCAAGGGTCCATCACTTGTAAATATATGGATAATAAATGAATAATTTATAACAATGAATAGTCTCTATATAATCTGTAATTGTGACATTACATTGAATTGAAATGTTCTGAGTTGGGGCTCAATTGTAACCACGACAGAAGGCAGGTCTTTGACCAGCAGTTCGTAGATTATAGTGGACATTATACTTTTAAAAAGTCCCACAATGTAAAGTTCCTCTCTTATGAATGCAATATTATTTGTTCAAAAACGTGCTGATGTATTTCATTGATTTTGGCGGCCTTGTTTCGAAGACAATCGAATCATAGATATTTATATAATCCATATAACTCTCTATGACTAAAATAACTTTGAAGCCTGAGAGGGAAAGCTTGTTGGCTCTCATTTAGTAGATCCGGTATGCACAAGGTACAAACAAAATAGAACCATTAATTCTATTGAACCATTAAAAACCCATGTATTCCTACCAGCAAATGTATACGTACATATCCACTGTCGGACATGGTAAAGAATATTTTAAAAAAAGTATGGTTCAATTAATCTTTTTTTTTTTTTTTTCCAAATTCAAGGAGTGCTTTGATAAATGAACGTATAAAGGCTTTATTACTGCCTTAATAATTATGGTTTCTCATAAAGGAATATATATATTTATATATATATATATGCATGGTATATATACATATACATATGTTGTTGTCGTTATTTGAGGGGGGGGGGTAGAAAGAGGAAAAACCAATTTGACAGAGAGACAAACAACTCGAACAGATGTAAAATAAACAAAACGAAACAGAAAGCTCTTAAACAATACACACAATTAATTTAGCTAAAAAAAATAAAGGAAAAAAAAAAGTAGGCGGATTGCATTGGAACATATGCTAATTCACATCATCCATACAGAACGGACTCGTAATCCACCTCGAAGTGAATGGACAATAGAAAAATACACACACAAATAATAATAACTACATACATACACTCGTATATAAGGAAAATTGTTTTTATTATTTGAGAAAAAGTTTTTTTTTTTTTTTTTTTTTTTTTACTATTTGTTGTTATTATTGAATCTTAATTCTATGTACATCTCTATGATTATATGTTCAAAAAAAAAAAAAAAATCAAATCATCATGATTATTAAAGAGTGGACCAGGACCAAAGGGTATTCTTCTTCACAATAATGATTGAATAGATTTATTATTATTATTCTTATTATTATTATATTTCTCCAATTGTAGGTATAACCAATGGTTTAGTTGATGTTTAGAACATCAAAACAATAATTTATTAATGATTTTTAAGTATAGGGATAACACATAATATTTAGATACATACATGATTCTATCATGATGTTATTGTTATTTTATCCTCTACCTATGAAGTGGAGGGTCCTTTGGGTAAAAATATTTGCTAAGACAACAGAGCAATAATCTTTGAGAAAAGAAAAAGTTTCTAATATATATATATATATATATATATACATATAAAGACTCTCCAAAGAGTTTATCCATGTGCAAAGGTCAAAAAAGTCGTTTATATCTGGTTTCAATGTCCATCGTGTTTAGAATGTTTTTGACAGACAAAAATTGATGCCTTTTGATCAATGTATTCAATAAAATACAATATTTAATACTGTATTGGGTTGCGGCGGAGATTCATGGTAGCTACTCGAATTATTACGTCTTTTACATTGTAACATTTGTTTATATGAAGAACAAAAAATAAATTAGTTAAATATTCAGCCAAATAAGTTACACTGTTGCAGAGAACGAAAAGTAATGGTTACTCTAATACATATTATAAGTTAAGTACCAAAATAAATTTGAATATTGGGTATAGTAGAGTTATGAAATTGTAACATAATGGACAAGAGTAAGGTAATTATTGAATTAAAATACTAAATAAAAATGAATTATGATAATAATTACTAGGAATAATTAAATTTTTCATTTATTCATTGATCCAGAATTTGAAATTATGAATACAGCGTCAAAGGGTTTTTTCCACTATTCTTTATTAACTAGATTCTATTCATGGTATCACTATTTTTCTTTGGCATCAAGTTCTTGATTTTGTTGCTCAGTTTTTAAACGTATTAAATTTTTTTCTTATAAAAATTTGTCTATTTTATTTTTAAAAAAATATTAACTCTACCTGTCCCCAACATGATGTCACTCTCACAATGAATTGTGCAATCTGTGACGTCAGTGAAAACGGACTATATGTTGTACACTTTTTAAAGGTAGTACTGGGATAACGGTCATTTTTTTTTTTTTTTGCATAACGACGTTATAACGGAATAAATAAGCAAACCCCATTATTAAAAAAAGCAACGCTGTTATTCACATCTATTATTGTAAGGTTCCCGATCAATCTGTCTCTTTCAACGAGTCCGTACAGACTTTATACTGTAGGTATTGAAATCCAATGAATTAAATGAGAGTGTATCGGGGAAATCAAAATGAAGGAATTGCAAAGGCAACAGAAGAATCTAAGAAAAGCCTTATTTTCGTATACCATGGATGGATATTGAGCAAACTACAGCTCAGTAAATAAAAAAAAACTTCTTTGAAGTAAAGTTTAAAATCCATTTACATAAATATAAGTAAATTAATAAAAGTTAATTTGTTTTTTTTCTTTCTTTCTTTTAATATATATTTTATTTTGACTATTTTTTTAATATAAATTATGAGATATTTATATTAACAAAACTTTAAAAAATATATTTTGTCTGAATGTGATCCTCGGCTTCTGGCTTGTCAAAGTACGTACATGAGTGAATCATCAAAAAAGGTTTTTAAACAAAATGCTTTAGAATTGTAATGGGTTCTTTTTGCAATAACTTTTGGCTATTTAGAATTATATATAGTACATATATACTTATGCAAAGGAATGAGAGAGGCCTATAATACATAGGTAAGCCATTGAAAGTCAATTGCCAATAAATTTATATGATTTTTTCAGTTTTTGAACCATGGAAATTAGCATTGGAAAAAACCATCTAAGCCCATTTAAATCACCTTTTGGACCGACTCTTAATTAAAGTCACTCTTCTAGGAGTTAATGATCTTCATTTTTTTTTTTGAGTGCGTGTCTTTGTTTTCCATTTATTGATGGAAATAATCTCTGGCTCTAGAATCTACCCAAGGCTCAAAAGACAAACCAGGAGTCTTAAAAAAGAATAAATCTGTTCCTAAGAACCATTATTCATTACGTTCCATCTGCAGTCATTTAATCAATCAATATGTTATTCAACGTATGTATATATCTATCAAATACTCATCCAATAATTGGTTTATTTATCTTAAAATAAGAATGGTAAAGCTACTAACACACAAGGAACAACAGACTCCAAGACTCAAATCATTATTGAGGAGTTTCTGAGCCGAAAATTAACCCTTTGTACAAACTTTGTTGTAAAAACATTAATGTAACGTAAAAGAAACAAAAAAAAAACAAAAAAAAAAGGAAGAGATCTGATTACATGAGGAATGATTAGAAAATATGCTACTTAGTGCGTATATTATATATATATAAACAAAGGAGGGAATCTATTCTATCAAAATCCAATGTATTCTCATCATCAACTAATATTTAAATTTATTCAGTTTTTTTCCTTCTAATACACGTCATATATATATATATATATATATATATATATATATATATATATATATATATATATATATATATATATATATATATATATACATACATCAAAGATACAAAAGTAATGTCCCATATGTCACTGATGGTCCTTGATAATAAAGAAAAGAACATCTTTTTATCTCTAATAAACGCTATGTATATATATATATATATATAAATACAATACATAACGTTCACAAATAACATATAAAAAACGCTTCATCTTTAGTTATTTTATTAAATATTTTATTCTGTCAAAAGGCTTTTCATTATTTTTTTTATATAAATATAAAACATAAATAATAATTCGTTATTTTTTTTTTCTTCTTTATATATAAATATTGCGTGACGCTTTTGCCTTCCTCCAAGATGCTCCTTCTTCTTCTTCTTCCATTTAAATAAATAAAATAAAAAATTGTAAAATAAGTATGTACTCCATAGAAGATGAAAGATAAAAAATGTTAATCAACTTTTGTATAAATTAAAATGTAGAACAGAAAACCGTCAAAATATATATATATATATATATATGCTAAAGATATCATCTCTTTTCTGCTATTCTATGCGTATATATATGTATATATTTTTGATTTATGCACTATGCCTTATTATTGCAAGGCACCTGGTAATGGCATAAATTATGTATGTATTAGGTATACATACATACATACATACATAGAATAAATATATATTACACATATCTTCAAAAACAAAAACAAAAAAAAAAAAACTCGATTCCTTTGTCTTTTTTCAACTTCTATTAGTTAGCAAGAAGTACATATGTACATATATAAGTATGTACATGTGTCTGTTATTATTAAAGACTGGGTCTCAAACACCTGTGGCAAAGGAAACCTCAACTCCTCTCTCTCTCTAGATATCTTAATTTATGAGCCTTACTTACAAAAAAAAAAAAAAATACATACTATAATGCATTTTAGATGTCATGTATCAAAAAAAAAAATCCACAATTTATAACTCCCTTTTCGCAAATAAAGGCTTTCCCCTATGCCTAGCGAGTAAGCAACCCAGTGTTTCAATTGATATAACTTTTGAAACTCATTGTATTATATACAATAAAGAAGAAGAAAAATAGATCTCATTTGGCGATAAACAAAGAACAACTTATTTTATAAGTGACGTCATTGACAAATAAATAAGGACTTTCTTCAATTGTAGTGAGCAAACTTATTACTATAAGGTTCGATGATAGTTTATCTTATATGTATGTACATTATGCAAGTTTAATTTTAATCAGGGATAGAAAAATCCTTATAAATACATATAAATTATTTTCCATTAATTTCTTCTATTGATTTCTCATTTCATTGACAGAAAAGTTATTGATTAAACAATTTTTTTTTACGTAGAAAAACATGTATATAACGCAAAAAGCTGAAAAATGGTGTAAAAAAACAAAACCAACAACAACAAAGAAATCCCTCAGAAAAGCCAGCGTATCAAAAACAGTTTATATATATATATATATTTTATTAAAGCATAACCAAAGACTCTCTAAACTATGAGTCATTCACTCCATATTACACCTCTTTATTTTCCCTTATATATATATATATATATATGTTAGTATACAATATCTTTTTTGTTTTCTTTCCAAAATAAATAAATAAATAATACGTGTTATTATATTAGTGTATATATATATATATCTTTCTTTTGGCAAAAATGACACTCAGGTGAAGGTTTTGTAACTATGTAACTTTATTTATTGCTATTATAAATAATATATAATAATGTTATTATATTATTTGATCGGTTGACGTGTGTTTGTGGAAGGGGGTCTAAATATGGATTGTGAATTAAGTAAGTAACTCTAAACTCCATTGATCTTTGGTAGGGTTCTATGATATATATATATATATATTTATTTATAGTTATAAGAACTGCTTTATAAAGAATAATTATATACATTTAGGGTTTGAAAGACAACCAAATAATAATAATAATAATATCCATTCCCTCTAAATAAAGGCCTTTCAAATCTATCCAAAAAAGAGAGGCAAAACAAAACAAAAGAGAGGGAATCATTTGAAAAACAAAAAATATGAAATAAAACATTTGAAAAGATGTCAAGTCACAAATATATATATATATTTATATATTTATACATGTGATTTGAGGCTCTCTGTATATAACTAACCAACTAACTAACTATCCTTTATTTTTATTTTTTTTTGTAGGTTAATAGTTTTTGTCATGAGATATCAAAATATATTTGACGAGCCAGAGAGAGAGAGAAAGAACGAAGAATTTTGGTTGTCATTTTTTTTTTTTTTTTTTTACTTGGTCGTTCCTACTTCATGTAATAATAATGGTATTTTAAGTTACACATATAATAGAAAATGTCTGGAATGTTTTCATGTTTAAAATAATTATTATGTTACGTACGTACTTTGGTAGGTAGGTTTAATATAATAATAATAATTTAAAGAAACTCTTCAAATAATAATAAAGTACGCTCTCATGGACTTGGTTCCTTTTAACGTCATTGTCAATTATCCCCTATTTGATAATGGTTTCTAATTCACTTCTTTTTGAGTCATGAGAAGTGTGCAACAAGAGTAAGAAAATTAAATGTCTAATTTACTTGAAAGGAATTTTTGGCCAATTTAAATGAAGGTATTTTATTAGGAATGAAGTAATACAGATTGGACAAGGAGTATTTTGGACTACGAGGGAGTCCACTTTACATGTGAATAATGGTACTTGATAACTCTTTAGAAAAGGCCAAGAGGCTATTCCAACTTTCTTCTTAGATTACATGATCTAAGGTAACTTAGATTATTGATTCTTGAAGTATCAACTCATAGGTCAGTTTTGGATGAGTATAATTTTTTTGTCACTGAATAAGCTTTTTGATACAAACTTTTATACAAACAAAATTTTAGAATTAGATGTCTCAAGCATAGAAACCAAAGTACTTAGCTACTTTGTACATATATGTCAAGTTAACATGAAACTTTTGATATGTTTCAAAAATGAGTTAGAACTTTTATCATATTCTTGAAGCAATTCACTTCTTTCGTTTGTGTTAATAGTTTATTTCGATTAATTAAATAATGACTCCAATAATTGCAACTTAATTATAGGAAAAAAAACCCGGCCACAATCAGTAATAAAAAACATCTGGTGTTTCTGACTATGTAGTTACTATTACTATGATTCACGGTGAGCATGATAGCGGATGTAGTTGATTCTTAATAGTTCTTAGACAGAGGAACTTGTTTTAGCCAACCGCTACTAAATAAATTATGGGGCTATGATAAAGATGAACGTTCTTTCAGGGACCAACTCGGCTCCATATACAGTCGTAACATTTATCCGATTGCTCCCTTGGATAGACAACGATCCTTGGCTTCTCGATTAAAAGTGTCATTTTAGCAAAAACTGAGTGGTATAGGTCTTAAAATGACTCCGAAATATTTGGCCGATATATTTATGAAGTAAAAAAACTGTAAAATGGATTTTCTCCTTCTCAATAGTTGAAAACAAACTTGTTTTCTTGTTGACTTGACACATATGTAAATCAAGAAAGTCTTTAGATCATTCAACCAGATACCTCTAAATCTCCCTTTTGCTTGACAAAAGTCAAGCGTCTTCAAACGCATTTAGAGGTTTTTACATGAGTCAAAACTTATAAAGACGCACTCAAGGCCTCCTATTACCTTTATTAATTTTCACAAGGACGTACTTATTCATCCCCCAATCAATGAGCAAAGTCTTCACTCATTTGTTTTTGTATAGCTATAGAAATTTAGAAAATATGTAAACTCCTTAAATAGTCCAAGATTTGTCTTTTGTACTAGACGTATTCAATCCGTTAACTTCACTCAGAAGTTGAAAAAAGGAAAACAAAACTATTTAAGAGTTAAATTATAAAAGTCACAAATCCATTCAACTTTAAATTTTTTAAAATGGCTTTCGAGAGAGATCGCCTCTTACTCTAACAATTTGTAGATTGACATATCTATACCTACATACATACATATTACACTAACAAAGTCCATTGAGTATCAAACACTGTTTTACCATAGTGATTATATTTTGTGTACATTCAATGATTATTTACTTTGTCAAGACACCAGGCAAGGCTAACGATATCATTATTAACCATTTTGACAGGGAAATGAATGAACGTAATAGTAAATTGTATGTTGTAATTGATATCCTTTCGAAACATACATATAAAAAATCATTTTGTAGCATAAGTACATAGACACATTAATATATATATAAATATATTTTGACAGAAAGCACTTAGAGTCCAATGGGAATTGTTATTCAACGTTGTTCAACGACCATTGGGAGGGGTTGTTATGAACACGAGTACACACATATATATATATATATATATATACATACATATGTACATATATGCATTTTAAATAATAAAGAACCATTTAGGCCATTTAGATCATGTTTGTAGATGTCAAGTCTTTACAAAAACTACTATGAAGTATGTTAACCAAGGTACTCGTATTAATACTGTAAGTACTACATGGCTAATGGGCTTAAATTCTCCCCCCCCCCTCCTGCACTCCCCTGTTAGATGGCATTAAGATTAAAATAATAGCCTTGCTCTTTTTTTTTTATTTTTTTTTACCTTTGCGAACCTAATTGCACTATTTATTATTATTAATTATATGTATGGTTGTAATAGAAAGAAAAAAAAAAGTGTTATTTTCTTTTTTTTGGGGTTTTTTTTTCGCTAATAACCACTAATGGGCGAATATTTGCCATTAGGAACCATTTTTTTAAAAAAACAGTCGAACGTAGTTGACTTTTAATAGGTGGAGCTTGTCCACATTGAGTCACACACACACACACATGGGTATAGAGCATTAATATAAACCTAAATAATATGAATAAAGTTTTGACTCTCCACTTATGTACATAGATCAGGAGTTTGCAATTAAAAACGTGTGTAGGGTAGAGAAAATATGGTTGTTTTTTCCGTCAAATGTCCATGTAGTCGGTTTCAGAATAAACATACGTGCCTCAGTCAAAGACAGGCGTGTTTTTATTCGTATCGGGAGTTAAACTTACCCACATAGTACATATATTGGCGTAATTTATTGATAATTAATTTTTCAATCTTCTAAATCTTAAAATCCCAAGTCTCTTCTTTTCTTTTATTTACGGTTAAGTAAGGGGCTTGCCAAGAGTGTCTTCTAACTAAAACCATGCACTTTCCAAAGTGCACTGTGTTCCTAGGTGATTTTATAAAATATTCCGCTTTGGTTTTTTTTTGTCCAGTGCCCATAAAGAGAGATTTTGTGTTCCAAAAGTTCAGACAAATTGGCAGATGTACATACGCACATATTGCCTAGGCCAGTTTATATGGTTTTTTTTCTTCTTCTAATGACTACATTGCTACCCTGTGGTGTCAAACATACAACTCGCTAGCTGAATATTAAAAAATAAACATAAAAAATACTTTATTTTAATTAACATTTGTGAATAAGAGCAGTTTAAAAGAAATAAAAATACGCACTTAATTTTTTGTATCTCAATTGAGATAAGGCTGACCAATATGACAATTATGAATATGGTATCCATGAATTGATACTTATCTTTTTGATTCTACTCGAATGAAAGTGTAAACTTTACTTACATTTAAGTAGAATTAAGAATAATTAGGAAAGGGATTGGTGAAGGTAGATCTTTGACTAAATCCTTAGCAAATATTTTTTTTTTTGATCGCTTAAAAATGTATTTAAAGTTCCTAAAAAGGCTTTATTTAACAACCCGCTATTTATTAATACAATCAGAAATTTTTTTTGTAAAAAAAGTGATATTTAAGATAATTGTATTCCTTAAAAGAAAGACTAATTGTTTATTTATAAACGCAAAGCATTTGATCGGCATATGAAAATGGGTTTTGATATTCTCTGTTGGCGTTTTCCTTCATTTGTTGAAGTCCTTGTTAGTCATTGTGATTAGGAGAGTCTATGATTATACTTTTTTTATAGACATTCAATGCTTCATGACATGAAAAAAAGGATTAGACCGATATTTTTTCTTATTTATTTTTCTTATTATTTTACCCTACTACTCTAGTAAAAAAGTTGATGGATTGGTTCTTGGAAGTATACATACATATAACTTGCGTGAGGACCTACATACACTGCAGAACAAGAAAGAGAAAAATTACTTAAGAGTGAATTATGATGTAAAAGTTTACTTACAGTAAACAAATGTATGTATGCAGACTTAGGGAACAGAGGGGACTTAAGATTGAGCAAAGGATTGACAATCCTTTTTTAGAGAGATAATGATGTCCAATTAATGTACATATAAAAATAAAAATAAAAAATGCGGAAGAAACGGCAAAAATGAAAATAAAACCAAAAAAATAAGGTGTACTTTGGTTAAAACAAAGTTGTTTTTCTATTCAAGCAAGACCTTGTTCAACTAAAAAATAATCTGGTACATTAGGTGATACTCCGTTTCCCTCTTTCTCTGGTTGGTTGGTAAGGAGGTCCTAGAAGATGCTGACAATGTATGGGAGCGCAGCTGTTGGTCTGCTGGCTCAAGCCCATCATACTCACCCTCTCCTAGGCTGGGCTTCTCTTGATGATCTCTTTTAGCTTGTTGGTAAACTTGGGAATGGCAAGACTACCACGGACCTTCTGAATGATGGACACGAGACAAGTCTTTTTTCGAGCTGAGCGATGCTCTACTTCAGAATCTTGAAGGTGATCGTGATCTAGGTGATGTTTTGGGCAAGAGAGGTATCGTTAAAATGTGTCATAGTCTCAGAATCCCAAAGAAATAAAAAAAAAAAAAAATGCAATTAATGCAATTAAGGCCTCAAAATACAAATAAAGATAAAAACTGCAAATAAATCTTATTTACATAATTTGATAAAATTGTAGAAGTATTCCTACAATTAGAATGGTAATTACTTCCCCCAAAAAATTCCAAATTGTGTTTCCCTCAAATATTAGTTGTTATTTTCTATATACTACAACTCTGATATTTGCACTAATTAATTATATTATCAATAACAGCAAAACCCCGAACGATCCGGGAAGTTAACGCATGTAGAATCACACAGATTGTTCGAAGAACAAGGCGTCTGCCATGGCAGTGAACTAGGGACTCGTGTGTGTGCTATGATCCAAAGTTCTGAATTTTTTTACCATGGTACGTACTATGTGTTTCAAAATCTGTTTGAAGGTCCATTACAAAGCCTTAGGAAGAGGGCAACAACCATAAATTGTAAGAACAACTACTAAGGACTCGTGACGAACCGTTTTTGTTCGTAAATGGGGTAATCTGAGGCCCTCCCAAAAAATAATTAATTGATGTTATCAAATCTTTACACGCTGATGACGTCAAATCCGTGAACAATTTTGTACTGTGAATTCTGCCCATTCCTAATAAGAACTAACATTTTATTCCTTTTTTCCACATGCATTCAAATGAAGGATTTTGTTACGAAAAGGGAGAATTTTTCACAAGTCAATTCTTACAAGTTTAGGAAAATTATCGAGTTGAGTCTTGAATCAAGGCTTATACCTTAATTATAGTAAAATTATCGACGATACCATATCATATCTGATGGTTTTTTTTTTAAAAAAAGAGGATTAATCTTTATTAATACCAACTGAAATTATTTCACTATAACTTTTGTTTATTAAAATAAATAGTTTATGATTTTATTTAAAATCGTTAATCCAATGATTGATTCTGAAGAATTATTAACTGTTGTTTGAAATTTTTTTTTTTTGTTAACCAAGAGTTCTAGCCAAGTCTGAAGTCTTTAATCTGCAAGGCAGAAATAAAGAAAATAAATTATACTAATATTTTTAAAAAAAAAGGTACAAACGTAAGTCTTAAAAGAGCTTTGAGATCCAATCCTTACTTAATAAAGTATTATCATTCTATATATTAGATTTAAAAAAATCATTTATGTAATGAAAAATTTGTTCATTTCAAATCTTTTGAATGATTTTAAAATCCCTGTCATTTCATAGTGTACATACATAGTGTGTGCATGTTGAATCAAATACTAATAAAAAAATATATATATTCCTGGAATTGTTCTATCTACGATTGCAATTTCTATGAACTCAAAATCTCTCCCAAGAGTCAATATTTGCACCCAATGTAAACACAAATCTCACGAGAGGTATTTCATGGGAAATTTACAGCATTAGGGTTTAATTAATTAATAATTATCGAAAGCTTTTTGCAATTAGTAAAGTACATAACCTCTCATAGAGTCCCCCAATATCATTTTAGACTCTCCTGTGTGTGTGTCTATGTATAAATGTACATATTTTGGCTCAAAAACAAATAATGAAACGCAATTTATTATTAATTACTTTACAAGGAAGGTACGTCTACGTACCTACATATATATGTACATGAGTACTGACAATTTAATTATGACGTTGGGAGCAGCGTTTTAACATATACATGTATAATGGTTTTGTAATTTATTCAAATTTTGGTTCTCACAGATTACTAATAAAAGAGAGTTTACTGAGGGTTATTTATTTTTGGGGAAGTTTGGATCTAATGTACCTAGGTAAGAAGTAGTATGTAGGAACATATTTATTCGAGACGCACGATTAATGCATATGTATGTATGTATGTATGTACATTTTTCCAATTTGACCTTCGTTGTTTTTTTTTCGTATTTTTTATCAGATGTTTTATTTCTTCTTTTTTTCTATCTAACCCTACTATTAAATAATAAAGAACTGTCAAAGAATGATGTCAATGGCAAATTACCAAACAACTGGATAAATGTATCTTCCTACGTCTTTATTTTAAATGGAAAGGTTGCGAGATACAATGATGATGGTTACATGTGGTAACATTGAGTCAAATTCAAATAAAAGCAACTCCTGACTTCAAACCAAAAAAGAAAGTAAAAAAATTGCTCTCGTCCAAAGTGCAAATAACAAAATCCTATTTTAAAAAAAAAATAATAAAATGTATTAATTGACAATGAAGACAATTTGCCATTCATTTTTAAAGCATATTTATTTGAAGTATGTAGTCTAAACACTTAAATTTCAAACACTTTCCAATCAATTGTTCGAAGAAATTATTTATTTGAAAATCACTTATGTATTAGGCCTACCCAAATTGAACTCATGTAAATTAGACATGATTATTTGGAAATATATATTTTGAATAAATCACTGGAAAGAAAAGTGTTTGATATCAAAATGCTTTTAGAAAATTCAAGTATTTATCGTAGTTTTTTTTTAGGAATTCTTTTTTTTTTTTTTTTTTTTTTTTAAATTTCATCAAAATTTTCTTACAGATTACAATGGTAATTCAAATATTTTTATTTTTCTCTCTCTAAATTTTCAAGAAGCTTCTTCATGAAAAAAACGTTTTAAAACTACACTGACCCAGATTTTTTTAGCACAATTTTTTCTTTGAGTAAATAATTTGAGACTAAAAAAAGAGGTTGTTTGTATCAATTGTATGTATATTATAAATGTTTATAAGAAGTTAATAATTTGACTTTTGTTTATTTACATACATTCATACATACATACAATTCAAGGGTCCATAAGGGATACATACATAAGCCCCTTCACACACACACACAGAGTTTTATGTCATCGGTTATGTATGGTGTCTCATATTTCAATTCCATGAACAGAAGGAAGAAGAAACAAATCAAGAAACAAAATGTATACATGTACAAAAGCTTTTTTCACATCCGATTGAGGGTTACAAATAGAATCAAAAAAAAAAAAAAAAAAAGAAAAAAAAAGAACATTATTCTTTTTATCCCTAACCCCCCTCTTCTCTCCTCTACTCCTTCTTCTTCTCTCTTTCCATGGTTTTCATCTGTCAAAACCATTTAATAATAATAATAAAAACAAGAATAAAAATAAAAATAGAGGAACGGTGGCTGTGGTGGTTATGGAATTAATATTAATGTGTCACAGGGTTTGAGAGTGGAAGAGCCATGTTGTTGTTGTTGTTGTTGACTTTTTATTTATGTATTTATCTACCAAAGATTCATTGACTCTTATGTCATACAAATATACAAATAGTCTGAGTGTGAGTCAAATGGAGGAAAGGTTGAGTGAGTTTAATTTAATAAATCCTTCATAATTATTAATAAAATGTGTCACCATTTTATTTAAATATTTACCATTCGATAGATAGAAAGGGAAAAATATGATTCTTAATTGTTTGAAATTCTTTTATCAATGCTTTTAAATTCATATACAAATATCTATAGGACAAATTATCTAAGAGCAATCACTTTCCAATGTGTGAATGTGTCGGACTCCGGAAGAATAATTGCAACCTATTCTCAAAAAAATAAAAAAAAAAATACTTTCTTATATATAATATATTCTATACTAAACCACTATCATAATCATTTTGAAACCTTTTACATCAGGGGTATGCAACTCATTTAGGATCTGTCTGATCTGACGTGAAACAAACTACTAAAAGAAATATTTTGAAATAATGGAAATTGATACCCAACTGAATCATAGATCCGACCCAGGGATCTATTCTTTTAATACCAGTACATTTGTAGAATATACTCAGATGTTATTTTATGTTTTTGACAAATATTCTTATGCATTAATTATGACTAATGCTTTTATAAGTTTATAGAATAAAATTACAATTTTATTTTGTAAAAAAACCAATTTTTTTTTCTCTCTCTATAACATAATTATTTATGTACATATATAGACTATATAGTGTAGTTAAAAGAGGAAAGAGAGAGAGAGAGAAAGAGGGGGGGGGGGGAGAGAATAGAACCACCAAAAAGGAATGGTTTTCTTCCACGCCCACTTTTTATGTATGTTTTTATACAACAGCTGAAGGTAGAGAGTCTATATATATATATATATTTTTCTTTTTTTTTAAAAGACCAGTGTTGTAACTAATAAATAATCAATTTCTTTGTACGCTCCTATTAATTATAAACGTGTTCATACCTGCCTTTAATTTTATTATTATTCTTCGTGGCTTGCCTTTTTTATTTTACTTTTTGTCTTCGTCTACTTGTTTCTCTCTCTCTCTCTTTTTCTTCTTCCTCTTGTTCTTTGACTTGTAATACCTGGAAGAAGAAGAAAAACAACTAATATATATATATATATATATATATATATATATATATATATATATATATATATATATATAATTCTACTGATGATCTAAGGTGATAAGAAAAAGAAGATCTGAATAAGAAGAAAATTAATTGGAGTTTAAATTAAGGATCTTTTTTTTTTTTCTTAAAACCAAATTAAAATTATTTTAATTTAAAATTTGAAAAAAGTTAGTTTTTTTTTCGTGAAGAAAAGTCATGATTTTTACAAAAAATAAATATATCTCTTTAAGAACAACATATATGTACCTACATGTGTAACACACATATTTGTGTCCATATATTTGCTGAATTCAAAAGTTATAAATCCTACAAGCACATATTCAATTCATGCTGTTAATAAAAAAAAACACACACACACACAAAAACACGACACTTGTTCGGTATCTTTTTTTTTTTATTTTATTTTTTATTATGTATATTCAACTCACTCCTGAGATAAGAACAATCAATATTTATATCGATTTACGTGATATTCTGAATCTAAAACAAAAATCCTCAATGATATAATTTATTATTCGTCAAATCCAACACAAGGGGTTTATCAAACATTTTTAAACACACTCTTCATGACGTGTTTATTATGACAAAAATATCTTTAGAACATAACCTATTATTATATTACTATTATCAAAAATATTTGTCTAGGACATGTATGAATATGTATCTATTATGCATATGTAAGAGAATACATTATTATCTATGTACAGTGTGAAGGAAAGAAACGGAGAGAAAACATTTAGCAATTGAGCACCATATTAAAGATGAAAATTTAAAAAAAATCTATAAAAAACCTTTGGTAAAGAAATGTAAAAAGAATGAAGAAACATTATATATCAGAAAAAAATACTATAAAATATGTTAGAGATGACGTAATTAACTAAAAGTGAGGCCATGTTGGAGAATTTTGTTGTCGATACATACTAAACAAATTGAACAAATCCCTTTGTTTGTTCGTTCGTTCGTTTCAAAGTGCATCATGGTCAGCCATGAGGGGGTTGAGTGGGCTAAAAGTAACATAACCAGAATCAAACATAATTATGTCTCAATTTGCTAGAGGTATTTGAAGGCTGATTTTGAGGCCAAAGTAGGATTTGAAGACAAGGGAGGCCCCGAATTCGAAGTCAAAAGTTTGAGGAAATGGTCGATTTAACTGATATGAGTGTGATCAGATCATAACTTCTGCAAAATCATTCGATTGGGGGGTTGTTTTGATGTTCCATTCTTTAATCATTGCTCGATTCATGTCAAATCGATTGATTAAAAGGACAGACTCCAGGAAGCTATTTTAAGGCTAGAGTCCAAATAAAACATTGAAGAAACTTTATTTAATAGCTGCCAAATAATTAAAAAACCAAACAAAACAGAAAGTGATTTATAGAGGCAAGGATTGCATAGAAATATAAAATTTGGTTTTTCATAAATTGTTAAAGTTGCAATTACTAACTGTATGTGCTTACATATAAGTACATGCAATGTAGCCTTGAAATTCTATTGAATATACATATTTTATCATAGAATAATAAACTTATTACTTAGATATCAATCTTCCTTAATTTACACCAGAGAAGACAACATAAATCACACCGTTAATGTCATCTCATACATATGTATATATATATATATATATATATATTGATTGTAACTTTATAGTTACTTGTATGTACAGTACATATATGTATATATCACTGAACCTCACTTTCTTCTTCTTCTTCTTCTTTCTTTTTTTGCAATGGCTATTCCTTATTATATGTTTAATATTATAATTAAAACCTTTTTTTTTCTTTCTGTAGATAATAAGAGAGGGCGGTTTCTGGCCAAATTCCCTTTCTTTCTTTCTTTCTGTCTTTTTCTCTCTCTATTAATACAATTACCCCTTATATGTAGCTACGTTTGTAGTATGTATCTACAAGGTAACAAAACAACAGCAATTGAAATAACAGAAGAAAATAAAACATGTCTTCCAGACAGGACATATCCCCTCATTAGACCTTTAGAGACCCAGAAGTAATTTCTTTCTCTCCATGATAGATAATCATATGTACAAGTATCCACTGCTACGGTATTATAATTATTATTATTATTATTACTATGTACTAGTTAACGATTTGCCAGTTATTTAGAGGGAGAGGGGGAAAGTTGACCCTAACATTATGGTAAATGTAGATAGCCTGGGTCAGTTGAAAAAAAAAAAAACCCCAAAAACACCCAAAAACCAAATATTTGTTCCCTTGCAAGAGCAAAAAAAAAAAAAGAGAAGAAAAAAAGTTGCACTTTCATTACAAAGATAATAGGCAAGTCACGTGATTTCACATATTTATGGTATGTACAAAAAAAAAAAAGGTCAAATAAATACTATAAAATTCATTTTACCCCATAAAATTTGTATTTATTTTATTTATTTTTATACCTAGAAAAAAAAAGGGCTTCGTGTTGAGAACATTATGTTATTTGTCTAAATACTTGCCAAATAAAGTCATGTTTATTGTGTTTTGTTTTGTGCAATGAATGCCCTTCCCTTTTTCTGACCGACATCATTTGAGACTCCTCCAGGATTTCATTTGAATGGGATCATCTATACTCTCTTTTTCTCATATTATTATATAAAGGAAATGGAAATTAAATTATTATTGAAGCTCTCTTTCTCTCTGTCCAATCCTATGTATCTAGATACTCTAATTTAGTTCTCTTTAATTAGCTGTCGGCTCTTTTGTTTATCATGTTAAGAATAGAGTCAAACACACACACACACTTACCCTGTTTATTTATTTATTTTTTCAGTATAGAAATCGGAGAAAAACCTTTGTGCTCTTAAAATACCTACATAGTAATATCAAAGGAGTCGAGTGTGTGAAACTTTTATTTGTGATTGGAATTGAATAATTAAATTACGTATCTGAGATCCAACTCATACGAGTTTTTTTTTTTTTTTTTTTTTTGTGGTTGGTAATTTGGAGAGTAAAGAACTAGGAATTCAAACTTGGTCCATGTATTTTTTTTTTCATCACTAAAGCTAAGCCCTTGAAAACTCGGATGAAATAATCAGAGAAAAGCAGGGCCACTCCTCCTGCTGTAAACATTTTCTGGTCACCGTTGCAAAGCAGCTGATATTCGATATATTTCTTTTTCCCCGAGTGTTTTTAAACAGTAGATTCAATGTTGTATTAAATATAAAGTGTGGCCATGTGTGGGATTTATTGCAAATTATAATTATTTTTGACAGTCAATGATCAAATTCTTTTAAATTAATGTTATTACAATAGGTTTTTGGATCAAAAAATATTAATCATTAGTGATAGAGGAAAGACAGCATTCAAAAATGGCAACTCCGGCCACGTCTATGTTTTCTACATAGTGTAAAGTATTTTAAAAACTTTTCATTTCATTTCTTATAGTAAAAAAAGTATGGATTTACATACTAAATCGACTCGTTCATATATCCGTCAAATTTCAATGGAAACTATCTTAAACTAACAAAAAGGAAGGTTGCGTTGATCTAGGGATATATGTATGATATATTTATATACATACACATTACGTATATTTGTATTTACTTAGAAAAATTGTCAAATGCAGGAGTTTTTCCGAATGTTCACATTGTTGTTGTTGTTGTTGTTCTAAAGGAGTTAATTACTATTAAATTCGGCAAATTGTAATTAAAAGTCCCTCTCAGTTTTGACAGCCCTTTTGTCGGTTTTTTTTTTTTGAGCCTCAGAAGAATGAGAAATTCAACAAGAATGATCAAATCTCTTGGGAGAGAATCTATCGTTATAGATATTTAAAAGATTCATTGATTTTATTAGAGAAAACAAAAAAACGAAAAAATCTATTCCTTCCGCATTTTTTCTAAAATTAAATTCTTTAAATTTTTTTCTTCACCGAGTCATCAGTCAAAGAAGCCATCACCTGGTGAAGATTATTTAATAACGAATACCGCCTGACCTAGTGATATTGAGTAATTAAACGCAATTCAATGAACATTAAGTAATAAAACGTCTATGATAATGTGTATTGATATGCGGCAGTGTCTGTTAAAAAAAAAAAAAAGATTCGGCTGAGAAAATGAATTGAAATGTTAATTAACTTTTAAAAAAAAATCTCTTTTCGATTAAGATCAAATATCATCATCCCCCCAAAGGAATTCTATTTCAAGTTGACTTTGTAACTAAAAAAAATAAAGCTCCTTCAAAACTTATAATTTGACTGTTTTTTTTTTTGTTTGTAGAAAAAATAAATACACAATTATGACATTATTTAGAGGAGTTCTCAAAAAAAACAAAAAAAACATGAAAGGTCCATGAATCGATCATTGATTTATACGACCAAAACATTACATTAAAATACAATCATTATGTGGAATTAACGGCGTTTGTATTTTATTTATGAAGATAAATAAAATATAAAATCATTAATAATTTTAAAATTATACCTTTTGAGAGAAAGTTTATAAAGTAATGCGTATAGGTTTTTAATGGTTATTTATCTGAGAGAGGTTGAAATGATGTGAGTACTTTGAGTGTGGGCATCCACAACTTTTTCTCATGACATTTTATATGCAAGATCATGGAGTTTTTGGTTTGTTGAAGGATCTCTATTTATTTATCATTAATGGAGCAGGAAGAGTCAAGGATGACAGTGCAACGAATTTTTAAAAATGAATTATTACCCATAATAGGTTTTATTTCATATATAGAAAATAATTTTATTTTGATACATTTGAACAAGGATACATCCTTGTTTTTAAGAGATATTAAATTATAGGATTCTTCCAATCTCTAGCAAAAAAAAATATCAACTTCAAAATACATAATTTCCAGGATTTATCTTCTATGTACATTAGCAAATAATAATAAGCTTGTCTCGATTTGCTAGAATACAATCTAACGTGGTATTTGAGACTCATTACTGACCGGGCATATTTTATTTTATGGACTACTTATATCATACATATATATATATATATATATATATATATTGGCAAACCTTGTTTTTGGTCACCAATTTCCCTTCTCTAATATTGTATTTGATAATTTGAATGACTTTGGCAGACAATTCTCAATTTTTGATTCAAATTTAACTAACTAACTGTTCTTATGAGGAGTTGAATATTAATATTATGAATATACATAGTGGTCATCTAAGAAGCTGTCAAAGTTGCTGATCCTTTAATTTAAACCATCTTATGGATTTTTTGTAATATATGTAAAGAGTATTTACTCCTGGAGGATCTGGCTCAGCAGTTGGGTTCATTTGATTTCAATTATCAAGAAACAATGCCTACCTTACTGCTATGTTGAGCTTTAGAGATAAACATTCCTCATTCACTCACCTTGATTTGAATGGAAAAGTTGTAAATTTAAGACTTTACCCTTTTATAATTTATGGGCACGACTCAATCGCTCTGTACTTTAACCATTATTGATGACATATTATGTATTTGAAAGGTTTTATACATAGGGCTCTGCTAGAGATCGCTAGATGTATCTACTCATTCCTGTCTCATGAAAAATACCCTATATTACAACTGTTGATATTCCCCCCCCCTCCCTAAAATTGTACCTTTGTATTTTGACAAAAATTCCTATGATATTTCCTGTATATATATATGTATGTACATAAAATTTTCATACCTATAGCTACATAGTAAAATGTGCCAATGGATATGATTGTGACTCAATATCTAATGACTGTGAGTTGTAAATCTATTTGCAACATGCAATCCCCCTCCTGGCTTTTGTTTGCTTTTATTGTGCACAAACATACACAAATTAAGAATCTAACGTACGTACATAAAATATACAAACACTCAAAATTACAGCATCAATTCTTTCAATTATTTAAAGTATGCATTTTTGATTTTGTTTTTTTATTCTTCTTCGTGAAAACAACGTTTAAATGTTATTAGAGACATAGCATACCTATATATATATATATATATATATATATATATATATATATATATATATATGTATGTGTTTATACGAAATGATGAATGAGAAGAATCTTCCCTCATTTTTGTGTTCCTCCACCTTTAACTGCACAAAGAAGAGGCTGCAGGATGAGGTATCTAACTGAAGAGAAGAGACTTTACCATGTAACATGTAATTTGGACTTAATTCCATCAAAGCCTCAAGGAAATGTTTATATGTGTACATATGTGCATTTGTGTGTGTGCTAACCGACAAGAAGGACTTTTAATTCCAAAAAGGAAATCATCTATGAGAAAAAAAATTATTGAACTTATTTTCAGTTTCTTTTAAACTATGTATATAAATGATATATGAATGGTCGAAAATTAAATAAATAAAAACTCTATTTGTATATATATCAATATAAAAAAAAATAAAACTCATGAAATGAATACTTCTCAGTAGTAAAAGCCATATAAAGGAGTTAGGTGTTTTTACATAAATATCATTACATATATATATATATATATATATATATATATATATATATATATATATATATATATATATATATCTATAAAAGTTACTATTTGTTTCAAAAAAGTTTTTTCCCATAAAAAGTAATAGAATAAAAAATTGTATTTCTTTAATTTCATTTCCTATGTTGTTGCCGTATTTTTCCTTCTCCCTGTGTTTTTTTTAATGTCATATATATATATATATATATATAAATAGAAATAGGTGCCAATTACGTAGGTACATACATACATATATGTATGTTGGTTGTTAGACTACCATACATCAATTTATTATTTATGTCCTTCAATTCATATATTTTTCGTTTGTTGGTATACATATTATCGCATGCATGTTATTGAACGGAAAGGAAAAACAACGCATATATATATATATATATATATATATATATATATATATATATATATATATATATATACAATATTCGTTGGTTCATACATAAACCATACAAAAAATAGGTTTAAAAAACCCCTATTTGTATTGACTCCTTTCTACACCTATTTACCTACTTTAAAAGCCTTGAGAAACAACCATTGTAATCATGAGTAGTTTTTTTTGGCACTCTAATAAAATATTTATTATGTACGGATGTAAGAATTTATAGTTGTATGTAGATTGTTATTGTATAATGTATGTATCTTTCAACCTTTACTTCTATAAAAAGAGAGGGAAACAAAAGGTCCAAAATCAGTTGGTTGTAGTCAGTCTTTTCATTGATTATTGGATTATTCCTCATTAAATTATTTTTATAGTTACATATCAAGAGACAAAAAATACTGTAGACGAGTAAAGAGTTGTCAAAAAATACATATTACAATTTATTATTCGTCAAATAACGCCGATATGAGGAGTCAAAAAATTTATGTATGTACATACAAAAAAGACTGAATAAAATAAAATTTCTGTTTCGTTTTAAAATCATATTATTCTTGACTTCTTTTTTTTTGGACATTCGTCACCTAACATATTTACTCCATGATGGAAATTGGAGCATTAATTCATCAATAATGTCTAAGTAACCCACCACCCCCAGCTGCTCTTTTCTCTCTCTCCCACACACACACAAACACCTCTGTGGCGCATTTAAGAAATGATAAATGTAAGGTATATGTATACGCGTCGTATAATTAGATCAGGAAGTTGATAATCATTACAAACAATTATAACTCTAACTAACCCTTTCGTTCCTTTGGATACGTTCATATATATATATATATATATATGCGTATGGCCGTTTGAAAGATTGGTTAATTAGGTAGCATGATATTCAGACAAATCAAATTATTTTTCATTAATCCATATGTCACCTCTCTCTTTTTTTTTTTCTTTTTGACCAGAGTGAGGGTATAACGAACGTATATGACAATTAAATTGTTAGTTCCTTCCTCTGAGACAAGACACCAAAAAATAATTATATAAAACGTTTTTATGCATGAGTTCATGTTGTGTTATAGTGTTGTAGAGTCTAGAACCTTCTCATGGACCTCATTAGTCCCTTTTTAATTAAAAACCCAGCCATATTTAACCAACTATTAATTAATAAACCCATTCTTTGGAATTATTATTACTATTATTAAATAATAGTTTCTTTTGAGAGTATGTGATCGACCCCTAAGTATCATTAATCCTTTATAGACTCCAATCAAAATTGTAACTCATTAATTACCAGAAAAAAAAAAAAAAAAAAAAAACTAGAGGTTAAAACTACGTCCGCTCAATATATTCACATAGCTTGTATGAGTCAAATATCTAAAGGACTCGTATAAACACAAATTGTCTTGAACCAGATCTTAATCCCAGGATGCGATAATAAGATATCCAAACCCCTTGAGACGTGCTATTGAACGAAAGGGTATGCTATATGGTAACTTAGTAGGTTAGTTATTTACATTTTTCTCTCTATTTTTTTTTTTGAGGAATGCTACGAAGAGCACTGTTTGAGAACCACTGACTTGGATCAAATTCCTAAAGTTCCCAACATTTATCATCAAATAATAATATAGTTTATACAAAAATCATTTAAAGATGATTATGCCTTGAAAACTACGATGTGAATATATATAGGATATAGTTTCAACCTTTTTTTTTTCAGAAATTGGAGGAGAGAAAAAATTTGATTTTCTCTAAATCGATTACACAACTCAACCATAATAAATAAATAATCCTAAATCTTTTAGCTTCCATATTTATATCCAGTCGTACTTGACACTCGTGTCAAGTGTCTTTTTTTGTGTCAAATCTGATTTTCGGTGATTTGAATTTCTTGGGTATTTTTACACTTTTAAAAAGTTTGAGCAAAATCAAAGTTTGAGAGAAAATTCATTCCTTTCAAAATTTAATATTAATTTCAACTTTGGGCTTTTTTCGAATCATTCAATAATGTAAAAGTCAAATAATCTTATTTTTTTAATAGTTTTGTTTGCTCTTGAATAACTCTTGGATTTTTTTTTATTTTTAAAGCAAAGGGAATTCATTCAATTCATGTTTAATTAGCTGGTCCATAATTTACAAACGAGTATTTGTTTTCTAGATAGTATATTTAATTAGTTTTTTTATTTAGTCAAAAAATTTATACAAATACCTACCAATAAATTTTCCAAATAATATTCTCATTGTTTTTTAATCCATAAAAAAAATTGCAATCATAGATTTAACAAATTTATATGTGAACAATGAATATAAACATGTAAATTTGTAAGCTTGAAATTAGATTATAAGTATAAGCTCTCAAAATTATTGATCAAATTATATTTAAAAAAAATACAATCTTTGAAGTTTTAAATATAGATATTTCACTTACTACAATGCTTTTGAATATTAATTAAAACCAGACATATCCATGGCTTGCTCTTATAGTAAATTGCAAAGTTAAGGCCCGATAAATCATGCGTGAGTATGATCTACTCTGTATTTCCATAAGGTCTGTATGCCCATAGAACTCCAACCTCCCCTAATAATACATATATAGATATATATATATTTATATTTTATGAAAATGGTTTTGGGCTTAATTTTACGATCTTTTCTTCAAATAATGAAAAAACTTTTAAAAACTCACTTATTACAGCCTCAGAACACACACACAAAAAAAAGCTACTTGTATTTCCACAACAACCCATATCCATTTAAAAATAAAACCCTTAAAGGCCTAACTACTTGGCCCAAGTACTAATTATTGCATGCAAATGAGGTATTTTGACTTTTGTGTCTACATATGTATGTATGTTTGTATGTAATATTTACAAAATACCCTTTAAAAAACCATAATTATAAATATGAAAAGTAGGTTTGATTTATCTCTTTCCTTCTCTAATGACACTCATTTAAAGCATAATTAATCAACTTAAATGGTTTTTGCTTCTACTATTACTACAGCTACTACTAGCAGTTGTTCTACAACAACGTTCTAGGACTACTTAGTTACTGCTTAGTTGCAATTTCTCTCTTTCTCTCGTGTTACCCCCCTAAAAAAAAATATCCATGTTAAAAAACAATTGTTTTCTCAACCTCTTTCATAATAATAATAATAATAAAAAAAATGGCTGTAAGCAGTCATTATAAAAACATAAAGATAATTAGTTTAGAAGAACAAGAAAAATAAGGGTAATTAAATGAGGAAAATTACACATCTATTTAACGGCATTTTCATACTATTTAGCTCTATTTTTAGCATGGATAGATAAACTAATAAATATAAAATTTATAGATATTTGTACATAAACAGCTATATGCAAAGAGCAAAAAACATGCCTATGATCTAAGCAGCCCACTCATGAATAATACCCATTATTATAAACTTAGAAAGCCCTTTTTGTCCTCACCTTTTTTCTTCTCTCTTATCCATGTACATAATAAATACATAAATACAATTGTTGAATGTCATGATTGAATTTGTTGCAAGGAATCGACACAAAGGCCTTTAATGATAATGAATACCTTGTTTAAAGGCACACATAATATGTATGTATATATATATATATTTTAGTCTTAACAAATGTTTGTCTAACTATTGAATATAAAGGTATTTTATTAAACATCTTTTATTTTCTCTCTGAGTATGATTGTTCTCATACAATGTGAAACATGCAAAAATGTATATATACATATATGTATGTATGTATGTATGTAAATTTCAAACCCTTGTAAGACACGACTTTTTTTAAAGCAATTAAATATTTTTTTTTTTTTTTGAGCAATTATGTTATGTGCATGATGAAGTAAAAAGAGTTGTTTGTTAATCACATTTTGTTTCGTAAAGAACAACAATAACAAAAAAACAAAAAATAATTTAATTAGTCTTTGCACTAATTTTATTAAGGCAAGTACATATGTACCGTGTTTAAGTTAGTTAATATATAAGCAGTTACTTATGAGTACATGGATATCACAAAACCAAAACTTCTTTGGTTTGAAGGGTGGAGTACATTTGTATGTTTAAAATATGGAGAACTTTCAGTCATATAAGCGTGTAAATTATACATTTAGTGATGCTTGAGTGCTCAAAAGAGCTCATGGATCTCTTGACCCTATCTGGGACTAATTTATACACGTCTATACATATATACATACATACATATATAAGTAGATGTGGGTTCATCCATGACGTGTTCCCTGAGTAGAACCTCATTCGTCAGCCATATTTTTTTTACGCTCTCTCTTTCTTTCTTTCTTTTCATGATCATATCCGTTTCAGTTTTGTCGTAGTCGAAACAAACAAAATAATTAAAAGACAATTAAATAACACTTTATAATTTATAATTGATCATTACACCTACCTACATATGGACTCTTCGGACAGAATATCCATAGGTCCAAAACACCTCTGCCAATACATACATGATTGTGGTATATTTACAGATTAACAAAACATAATATCTACATATAAACACATTTCCCCTCCTTCAAAACAGGGTAACTGCTTCATTATCTTAATTACATTCAAATTCTCCTCCTCGTCCATTAAAGAAATAAATGTGCAAAAAGATTTGCAGGAGACCATATGTTCTGAGTAAAAAGTAAAATTTTAAAAAAAAAAACCCTAATTATGTTCTCATATTTCACTCTTCATTTATTTGAGGAAGGTGAAGAAGTCATTTTGGGCAGGTGAGAGATCAAAGGTTTTTTTTCTTCTTTCGTAGTGTCACTCTCTTTTATTCAGTTTAAGTCATAACAATGACTGATTGTAAGCCAAAAATACGTCGATCAGTAATGTAGCTCCATGTTCATTTATGCCCTGTCCTTATTTCCTTGGTCTAACAAGGACCAGAGATACAACTATGAAAAAAAAAATCCTTTGATCTCGATCTCTCAAAGTCTTAACACCATTGTAGACACATGGAAACATCTGGATCAGGAGTCAATAATTCAAAATGTTAACAGATCCTAGAGATTTGTTCAAAGTACAGACAAACTTCTCGGACATATTTTTAAGTTGTTTTTTTAGCGTCAAAGCTTCCCTGACCTATGTATGTAGATTTTTGAAGTACAAATTATAGATTTCTTTTTTTGTTTTTTGTTTTTTTTGACACCATTCTTTTTTAAAAATGATTTAATATTTAGTCTAGCTCCATGATATATGTACAAATGTAGAGTATATCATTAATTTGAAGTAATTTAATGGAAGAACCAAATTTGCATTTGCACCTCAGTCTACATACTTTTGATACCTACATATCAAGTCTGGATTTTCTCAATTGATTTATTTCTACAAAAGGTAAAAAAAAAAAAATATACCCCCTAATTATTTAGTGTATATATAGTGTGTTGTCACTGTTTTGACTGATAACTTGGTACGTGACATCTTGTAAAACATCTGTAGATATTTTTTTGTTTAGTTTTTTTTTTTTGACTGCTTCTCTAGTTGAGTAAAATATCCTCAATTTGAAGTAGATACAATTTGTACATTTATATTTTAGAGGACTAAGTAATACCAGATGTGTTGTAGAGTTAAATATCTCCAAAAAGGCCTAGGCAATAACCTAAAAGATAACATCTATGATAATATATTAAAATTCAACATACAATATTCAAATATAATATATACAAAAGGGTATAGAATTGAATGGACATTCATTCAACTCTGAGAATATGTAACTCTGTTTAAATATGTATGTAAATATTTATTGAATTTTGAATCCCTTCTCCGTTTGATTCCTTTCTCTCGATTGATGATGATACCTTTAAAATAAAATAAAATAAAATAAAATAAAAAATCATTCACGCTCTTTGATCAAAAACACTTCAAAAAAGATGTGAGGAATAAATTTAAATAAGTTGTGAAAGAAGAAGAAGAGAGATTTAATCTATTATTAGATATAAATTTATCACGAATATTTTTTAATATATAAAAATATGTATTTTCGTACTTGTGATGGATTAATTTATATATGTTACATTTGTATAGACTTTATAAGAGACTGGATTATAAAGTAATACATTCTACATATGTATGTATTTAGGCCACCTTTATCAAATATGTATATCCATTATTTATGGATCTATATATGTTATTGTAATGAGATGATTAAATTCAATTAAAAAACAAAAAAAAAACAAAAAAAACAAACAGAGTAGTAGTAACATGAAATATCAATTTAAAAATAATTAAACTTTAATCACACAATGTCATAGTAAAAATGCCACACAGAAATTACATATTATTATCATCAATTACATTGAAAACTCTCTTTAAATACAAATGGTCCATTATATTAAATTTTTAATGAGTCTAAACAATGCAAGGCATTTGTATGGATGTACATAATTAAAGTATAAATATTTATAAAATTTGTATGTATATCTACTGATCTATTCAAATATTTGAGAGCTCTTATCGATGCATACATTTTTAAATTTTTCATCAATCAACATTTTGTTAGTCATTGATTGATATTCCTTGTTATCATCCTCCTCTTGGATTTGAATACTTTTAGAATATTATACATATATATATATTTTAAATATTCAGATAAAAATATACAATTTATGTATGGTAATAATAAATTATTATTTGTAATCAGAGTCCAACTAAATAAAATAAATTACATTTCCTTAAAAAATGGAGCCAATGTGTTGTATACCAGTGTTGTGGCCATGAATACTTCGGCCACGATCAAGACTACAGGGCTCGAGATCCCATGAAATAAAAATAAAATCATTATTTTTTTTTTTTAGAATATGAAATTGTCCCTGTTTTGATCTTGACAGTATCAAGATTTTAAGGGACTCATATCGAAACGTGACTTTAACCTTTAGGAATGGATATTTATGTAGATCCACATCACTAATTTTGTAATAGTTCATCACCAACAACATTCACAAATAATAATTATTAATATATACAACCTGTATCTGCTTCTGAATGTCTCCTGATGAGGATATAACATCAGGGGTGTCGGCATGACAGCTTAATTAGTCTAAAAACATATTATGACACGTACAAAGTGACATAATCAAAGTCCAATGAGAATAATGATTATCTTTGATATCTTTTGACAATTGATAATAATGAAAACAAAAACATTTTTACATATGTTCATATTTTTATAGTCATAATATAAAAGTAAAGGGTGATGATGGCCGAGGTAATTGGTATTATTGTAAATACCAGTCTCCTTCAAAAATTGAATTTAAAAAAACATTTACTTTGACAAATTTCTTTATAATTTAGATATTGAAATGAAAATCAGCAAATAAATAAATACTTGTCTTTTTGTAACGTTAAAAATGTGCTCCATATGATGAGTACTTATTATATTGCCACATACACTATTTACTCTTTGTATGGCCTATAATTACTCATCTATGTATGAAAAAGAAAAAAAAACTGACAACAATTATATAAACCCCTTTATGAAGATATATTTGAAAAATAATTTTTGAAATGCGAGCACATCTTCATTGATATAATTTAATCAATGTTTGAATATTTCTATTAAAGTATGACTTAGTGATCATTTGTACATATAATTTATTTATCAATGGGTCATCATTCATTTGAATCAATTGTTTGTGATGTACATCATAAATGATAATATTCCTACACTGGCTATTGACATTAATTCATGAGGATTCATTTCAAGGTTGCGTGGTATTAATGATTATATATATTCCGTAATTTTTAATTCTGTACCTCAAACGAATACGGCATAAATTTATAATCATTTACGTATTTATGTATTTTGTTTTTATTATTTTGTATGGATTACATATTTTTCTTATTGTGTATTAAATTTCAAGAAAAATAATTATTATTATCAAATGAGGATGCTCAAGTAACAAATAAATCTTCATATACGTATGTAAGGAGGTAGATACTTTCATACATGAATTCATGAATTTACATTGATGATAAAGCCCATTTAATTCTATATTAAGAGATCAAGCTCCTAGAAAATCATAATTCTTGTACTGCTAAGACTATTACACTTCTAGATAAATTTTTACATACAAATTCAAACTTCAATCCCTTGAAGTTTGCCATTTTCCTTCGTTATGAAATCTTTTTTTCAACAAACATGTCGTGGAGAGCTCAAAGCAGTTTGTTTAATTGCACTCTTTTCTAAGTTCAGATCCCACTATCTACTCCCCTGATTAAACGATATGATTTTGTCCTTTTTACTGTTTTATCAGTATCTCTAACTCTCTTATGACTTTGAAATATATTAAACCGTGATTAGTTTGTAAACTCATCAACATAATTTTGTTTTTATCTGCAAAAACAATGAGCCTTATCTTATCAGGAAGAACGTATAAAATCAAATTGTTCATATTTTTACTTACATCATGTTGAACACAATTGTTCGTATTTTAGTCACATATATTTGGATCAACCATAGTGTCTTGGCTGTCCCTTGTGATGAACATTTTTTGTGCACATCTGATGTTTGCAAGAGTACAAATCTAGGGGGATGTGGTCCTGTAAGTGTATTGCTTCATCAGCTCTATGATTAAGCAAATTAAATTAAATTAGAGGTGTTCTTTATTTTTAAAATCAGATAGAATGCCCAGAACTTGAGGATAAAAACTGTTCTGATGGAAGGATTCTCTCCCTCTACGAAGTGGAAGATGATTATTGTGACTGCTGTCCTCCAACATGTCTCACTTATTTGAAAGAAGGAGACTCCTGCTCAAATGTTGTACCTGAAAAGTTTCCAAAAGAAATGTGTGGACCTATGCTTGGTGAGTTTTTTTTTTTTTTTTTACTTTACTGTTAACGAGAACGTTAATAAATACTTTGGTTTGAATTTAGCATGTTCTTGTTTTATTTTAATGATGTAGAATGTCAACGAGGGCCTAATAACAATTTTGAATGCCTCAGAATGTCTCCGAAGGTATCCCATTGTCTTGAAAAATTAACTGAATATGAGGAAAAAGATACTAATGAAGAATTAGGACTATTTGAAACAGCTCCAGTTTGCACAGAGGACGGCGAGTATGCACCAGTACAATGCTATGGTACCGGACTTTGCCATTGCGTGGAAAAAAATAATGGTTTTCCCATTTTTGGATTGAGTGGAAGCAAAATCGAATCCATTGATACTAAAATGAACTGTCTTTGTGCTAGATACCACCAGGAACTTATTGAGATGGACTGTCGACTATCTATTGATTACATGGGGGGCTCTACAGAGAAATATGAACAGGATTATAATGATTGTGTGGAATTAGGAAAATATAACTTTTTTAAGTTTGGAGGGATTAAATGTAAGTCTAATGGAAATCCAGATGTACTTCAATGTATCCATTCAGAGGACATGAAGAGAGAAGATCTTTGTTTTTGTCTAGAAAATGATACTTTTAAATCTAAAGATGTTTTTCTACCAAGATCCAAGGTAGATCTTCTGCCATGCTACCGAGAAGACTATATGGGACCCTGCGGAAAAATAATTCAAAGTCTCAGAGAAGAAGAAAATGACACACAAAAGACTTGGTACGGAGGGGAGCACATGCCTAATTGCTCTCCGGATGGCTTTTTTGATCCTATTCAATTAAATGCATCAAATATAAATTTTAAATTTTGCTCTGATAGAGAAGGAAATAAAATTCAAGATTTTGAAGTTCCGTTAAATAAAGAAAACGAGTCAATGCATTGTCGTTGTGCAATGGCAACAAAGTATTTAGATCCAAAATTAGGAATTCCAAATTGTTGTAAAAATGGCAATTATGAATGCTATCAGTGTCAAAAAGGGTATTGCTATTGCGTGGATCAGTACGGAAAACAGACGGGAATTGAAGTAGAACAATCACATGTGTCTGAATTAGAATGTCAAAATTGTTGCTCAGAAATTTGAATCTTAAGCCTTGTATTACTATGATAAAAAAGTTGCTTATATTATATCTACAAAAAATAATAATAAAAAAAATAACAATATTAATGTGTCCTTCAATTTCGATATGAATTGAAATATGTGGGTAATGCAATTGGACGCACATCTGTTTCCATATAAATAGGCTCCAATCCTTGATCACGATTTCTTAAACCAAAACATCGATATGTTCCAGAGTCTTGTTCCATTTTGAAATTGCGAATTATTAATTTTGTACTTGATCTACCCAATCTCTTTACTCTCAGTCTTCCTCTCCCTGATCCATCGTTCGAGGATCTTCGATCATAGGACGGAACTTTACACCACACGATCCTTCTAACTTCCTTTTCCCTTGGAAAATCACAATTTATCTCAACATCTCTACCTCTCGCCTCATATATTCCTCTACCCACATTTACGTTGCCCCTTCCATCAAAACGACCGTAGTATGGCCTAGATCAAAATATTCAACAACAAAAATGTACATCTGGTAAATCTGTAGATACGAACCTATATCTTCTGGCCTCATTTGCAGATACTTCTACATAGTCAACATCGTTATCAAAGTTAGAATCAGTATCCTCATAACTGGGTTTATAAGTCCCAATGGAGGAGCTCTGTTGTTGAATCACTTGAGGACGATTCACTGGGAAATAAATGGGCTTTCCTTGGCAACCGTCGTTAGGGTAACGATACTTGTCAAAACATTGAAGATAAACCTGATTGCCATTTAAACCATAATAGAATTCTCCAAATGAGTCAGTAAAGGTACTTAATTGCTGTGAGCCTATAAAACCAGGGCCTGAGGGAGTATTTCTTCCATTCCAATTATTTCCTTTGGAGTCTGTAGAGTGGCTAAAAAAGAGATCAAGATCACCAAAGAAAAATCGTCCCTGTCTGATTGTTTCTTGCGTATCAGCAGATGACACTTTGAAAAACAACACAAATAGATTCACGAAACTTGTATACTTCATTATGGAATTCTACTCTCCTAGAAAATTAAAGCAATTTTAAATAGCATGGATCTGATCATCACAAATTAATAATTAATTATTATCAGTGTTGTATGGTAACGAGGTTACTTAGTAAGGTATTATTGCAATTTTCCTTGTATCGAGTAATGTAACGATACTAATTCATCAAAGGAATAATTAGTAATATGTATACTATTAATTACATTGGTTTTTCTCGTTTATAGCCTTATGAGTGAAGAATTGTCTTTATTTATATTCCATTACAAAAGATAAATATGTTTTTATATCTTTGGTGGCTAAAGTTAAAACAAATAATATACTGCCATAGTTCAAAAGTATTTAAATATTTGTTACAGCAGTTACCAACAAATATGTGACTCTGTTGAAAGAATAATGTTTCAAATGGAAAATAAGAATAATAAAAAAAAAACTATAAGATGGGACAGAATATTTTGTTCTTGCAATGTTTCATTTCAAGAAATTATGACTAATTAAAGAATATACAAATGAAGTAATTTAAAGTTAAGTAATATTATTGATACTTTTACTTGTAAGTAATTTGATTATATAACTAAATTACGTTTCAATGGAGTAATATGTAGCAAAACACCACATTATTAGTCTATTCACTAATATTTCCCAATACTGTATTTACTATTTAACTAACAAATAGGTTTAAATCAACTAATAAGTTTTTTCTAGGGTTTTTAACTATTAGAATACTCTTTAGGTGGTACAAGAAATGTCCCTTTGTATAATTTTACCAGGCTTGTGAGTTGGTTCATTTAGCTGTTCATTTTTGGCCCTTTTATTGTTTAGATTCACCCCTTTTTTATTGTTCTCAGCCTTGACCAGCTCCTATTGTTTACTTTTAGCTCTTGGGGCAGACATAAAAGTAGATTAGTTTTAGTACAATGCGCCAAGTGGGCATACAGTTAAAAATCAGCTCTATTCATGCAATAGTTTTGGAGCAAAAAAAAAAAAAATTGAACAAATGAGGATAAAGAATTAAGTGAATGAATGATTGCTTGAACATGGTTTTCTTAGAAAAAGTGTGAACGCGGAATTGAGCTTAGATTTTACAAAATATATTATTGGTATGAAAATATAAAAAGTTTGGAAGCCCAGTGCTATAAACATGGAGAACTCAACTAATGGAGGTACCAAAATGGTGTGCTTCATTAATCACTAATTAATTAGGAAAAAACTGTTTATAAAACGTTACTGAAGGTAAAAAATATTAAAAAACGTTACTTTTGAATATTAAATCCATTTTATATTTAAACTTTAAATACGTACAAAAAAAAGTCAAAGGATTGAAAATGGTTTTTAAAAAAAAATATTTGAAATTTTTATATTTAAAAAAAATGAATTAATGTATACATACATTTAAAAAAAAAAAACAACCCAACTTTTGAGTAAAGGAATAATTAAACAAGTGACTCACTCAATAATAATAATCCTTTAGAATTTATAAATTCCTCAGTTTCTAATGAAACTTTTAAGTCACATTAGGTCGTGATTGAAACCTTGAAGGAAATTTGTGTGGAGTTTGTCACAATAGGGGAAGTGTTTGACTGATATTATAAAAGAACTCACTGACAACAACGTCTAGGAAGGAAGGTTTGTACTCACTACATACAAGCCTTATCCTCGTTTGTAGTTTAGATCAAAATCTTTTGTTGTTCTTAGGGGAAACAAGTAAGTTTTTTTTTATTTTTTCTACTATGGTATTCAATTCCAAATATTTAAAAACACTTCAACGATATAATTAGTATTTTTCTCCTTAAAAATATATGTTCCTATGAATGTACACTATTAAAATACGAAGAGTTCCATAAAAATAATTATCCCCCCCCCCCTTGTCTTCAAAGACATTTAAAAAGAATAATATCTTCCAATTATATTTTTCATATACTATGAATAATGTTAAATATCCTGATTTATTGATCAAAATATCGACATACTATTTGAAATAATAGAATAATGGATGCTGATAAGTAATTACTAGTCTAACTTAGTTTAATACAAATAGTAAATAACACTGAACATTTGAACTTTCAAAAACCCTAAGGGGTATAAGTATCATAAAAGTTATTCAGTTTTGTACGTTGATTTCAAATCTGTAACTTTTTTTTCGAGAGTATGACAGTTTTTGAGAAATCGGACCCTACTTTTCTAGCTTTTTTGACCCATTATGAACTTCAATTTAAGCCTAGAAGGACACTCATTTCGTATATAAAATAATAATGATACACTAGTGTATTTAATGCAGATTTCAATTCCAGTCTTTGTTTTGACCTAAAGGGACTCCTGTGGGTGTAGGACGCGGGAGAAGGCCCAAAAGTCGGTCAAATCCTTTGTACTTAAATAGCTCCTTGAATATTACATGAAATGGATTAATAAGGAATGCATTAAAGAGCTGAGCCCCACAGCTTTCAAACAAGATGTCAAGCGCACGATAAGAATCCTTAATTTAGAAGAAATTGTGCATCTATATGTGTAAATTTTCATTCAATTTCGAGCAAAAATTCGCTAAAAATCACGGTAGAGATACTAAAGTTTAAAACGCAGAGGATTAAGAATCGATCTGAATTCCTTTTGCTCGTATGATACAAATAATTCTAGTAGACATTTGACATAATTCTGAATATAGTTAAAAAAAAATTTGGGCGCAAGCTGGCAAATGACATCTTCTTATAGTTTAGGGCCGACAAGTAGGCCTATGACGGGGAAAATTGGTATTTACAATTTTTCTTAAAAATACTAGCCTACAATTTTGATTACAATTTTTTAAATTTATAGTTACTTGTTTAAATAAGTTACATCTATACATTAGGTAAATTTGAATTGGTTACAACTTTATGGTACATTTTTCTGTTAATTTTATATATTTATTTGAAAAAATATTTTTTCATAACAGTACAGAACTTAGTACCGACTCTTGATCGAAATAAATATTTTAGTTTAGTAATGTATCTGTATAAAGTATTAGTAACAATTTCAGCTAAAATGATTCAATGTTGCCATACAAGGAGAATTACCAAATTTTCTTAGATTTTCTTGATGTACACGAGATATTTATTATAAATATTTTTTTGGAATGGAAGATGTAGTGAAGCCATATCTATATTAATACTTCTACATGTACATATATGCACAAATCATTGTTTTTTAGCCTCTTAGATATTAAATATGTTCTTGCTTGTATTATTAAATGAGATTATGTATTTATATGTAACAAATGAACAAATAACTTGGACAAACTTGATACGTTATGTTACATATTTGTTAATTTATCATTATTTAAATTAATATAAAAATATGCGGATTGTTTGTTAGAATTATGTAAATTAAATTGTATGTAAAAGGGTGGATATAAGGAGACATTTAGTTTTCTAAGACCCATACAAACAAGCCAAGATCAAAGCAACTAGATTAAAATTATCCATACATAAAAAACAAACATAAAAATAATTTTTTACCCTTAATGTCCTGATACCGTCTTAGCCTCAATCCCTTAAAGACTTGTTCTCGATTAAAATAATATTGAACAGAATACTAGTTTACTTTTTCTTTCATTCTTGGAAATAATTTTGCTAAAAATAGATAAAAGTTCAAAGTGAGTTAAAGCATAAAAATATAGTTTTGTAAATTAATATTTTTAAGAAAAAAAATCATACAAAATGTTTAAAAAATATGAACTTTAAATTAAAATTGATAGCTAATTGCTCAAAAATATGGTTTTTAAAAATAAGAAATTTGTTTTGTGATAGTTATTCAATAGCCGGAATTTTCACAATTCCTAAAAATAATGATTTGCTCGAGATTAAATGATATAAGACTTAGTTAACGATCACTTAAAATAAAAAATAAAAAACTTGATTCAAATTTTAAGGTTTACTGAACATAAGCAAAACAAAAAAAAAATCTTTGTGATTAGGGAACACAAAATTAAAATTAATTTAATGGCTGAATTAAAAATACAAGATTTTAATCTTGTTTTGGGCTATATTTATTTTTGCTATATTGCTATATTAGAAAAAGTATAAAAATACTTTGATCAACAATAAAGTATCCCAATAACAAGGTTAAACCTTTTTCCCTATAAATAAATACATAAATAATAAAACAAAACAAAAATAACAAAACTCAAACTTTATCTTAAAGTTAAATCTTCAACCTGAGCTCTTATAGTAAAGTAGTTTATTGATAGATAAATTGAATTACGAGTCAATTTATTCTATACATATGTACAATAGTTCATTTTCCCCCTCTGCCTTTATACAATTAACTATAATAATCATTATGTATTAGTAAACAACGTTTTATTAATCTCTCCTTAAAGGATTTGATTATTATTATTCAATGCTATTTTAATAGTATGTATTTACACTTAATGTTGTTTCCTTTATTGTCTTGAAGTGTTTCTCAATGTTCCAACTCTCTCAGATCCTTTCTTTTTTAAGCTTTCTAAAGATTCAAAACAAAAAGAAAGATGAGTTATTTATAAATAGAGAATCAATTGTGGTTGGGAAGACATATATGTAAACTTATATAGGGGTTGATTGAATCCTCCATTGCTTTCTCTCCATGCTCCTTTTAAATTAAAACTCTAACTAACAATTTTTTTATATATTTATATTTATCAATGTCTTTTTAAATCTACATAATATAAGGTTGAATGACCATTATATTTATCGATTTCCTTTAAATAAAATGAGACATTATTCAACAATCAAGTATATTGTATTTTGCTCAGAATCCATAATTAGGACAAGACTCTGTAGAGCCAAGACCAAGACTTTGAGAAGAGGGGAGAGGTTTTATATTAAAACAAGGCACACATTTTGAGGTATCGGTATTGCTGAGGAAGTTCAACACCTTAAATAATTAATAATAATTATTATTATTCATGTGAAATTTGTCGTTACCTCAAATTTTACTCGAGGATTGTCCGTGTGTATATTTGCTATTCATTCCTAGATCAATGCTTGAAACTATTCAAAAATATGAATTTTGAAAACCATTAACAGAAAAAGAATACAATTTTTAAAAAACTTCATAACTGTTCACCTCCTCGGATATCCCAGCTAATTTGATCTTGATATTTAAAACTTTAAAGTGTTGAGAAATAAAACCCAATTAAAAAAACTTCAAAATAGGCTACTAGATCAAAATTACTCTCAAGAACATGTATCACAAGATTGAACAACATTGCGAGATACAACATCCTCATATCTTGATCATAATCAACGAATTTAATTAATTAAAGAATAAATATTCAATGACTCTGTTAAATGATTATATTTAATTATTCATTTTCCCCCCAAATATATTGCTGATTGTTTTATTGCTTAGTCTTCATGAGTTGTTAGGCATAAATTGATTAATTAATTTATTTAAATATTATATTAGATACATATACGTCAAGGGATTTTGTGCATACAAAATATGACCGACTCAAGACCCAAGGGTATAGAAATCCAAGGTTCGTTCCTACATGCATTGAATAATTAGGAGAAAAAAAAATTAATGAGATAGTGGCTTTCTTTATCAAATGTTGCATTTTTAGCAAATTTACATATGTACATACCTGTATGTATGCAAATTTGTAACAAATGGTTACGTACGTACATATATATATATATATGTATATATACATATTAAAAAAGACTCTTTCCAATTATAAGCTTCTTATAATAGGACTTTATTTCTAAAATTTAGATACAAGTCTATTTAGTCTCAAATAAAAAAAATTGTGCCTTTAAGTAAATAGCTGCTCTCAAATCAATTGATACTAAATCACTGGGATATTGTACAGCTGAGCATAAAGTACATAATTTCCATGGGAGCAGAAAATTCAAAGTATTTAAGCGGGAAATTAGAAACAAAAAATGGATAGCAAGATTCTATGTATGATAATTTTTGAATTGATGCAGAATCTCTATTTGGAAATAGAACAGAATTCCCTAGGTTTGATTTCCATAGTTTTATAAAATTATAAAATATGCAAATATTTAAGTAATTTTCTATAAAAGTATAATCCTTGAGAAGAGTTTGAAGGAGATAAATCTGTCTTTTTGTAAGAAATTCTTTTGAGACTATCATAAAATGAAATGAATATGGCTTCTGAAAAACTAAAAATGTTAGACAAAAGGAATTTCAATCTATTTCTATGTAGACACTGCGACGTGCTAGACATTTAATTGTCTTATACAGTCGTTCACCTCTGCATGATTTAAAATTTTATAAATATTATAACACAAACAATAAGAAGCATTGGTAATTGAACTAATATCATTAAATATAAAGCTAAATTCTACAAGTTTTAAAGGCTTTTATGTTTATGAATATTCTATAGGGAAAATATATGAACTGAATTAAGGGAGTTTGACCAAGAATGCATGTAAATATAATAGTTAAATAATATATAGAAAGAGAAAATAAATATTTATAAAAATTAGATTTGGAGTTTGTAATAAAGAGTATTCATGTTTATACCGAACTATTTGTTGAGCTGAAAACCTTAGAGCAATTTTATCCATAGGGAAATTACTTGAACTCCAAAGAGTATTTAATTTCAAAACAATTTCACTTGTAAATTTTCTATTAAATTTGCAATCAAATTATTGGTTTCTGAGATTTTAGCAAAAACTGTGGATCACACTAAATTAAAAGAAATAGATGTCATTTCACATCTAACTCAAATCAATCCAGAACAACAACAAAATTACTCTCTCCGTATTTACATATCTTGTATGTAGATGACATTAAAAGCTAAAGAAATTAAATTCAATTTAGCCAAGATAAAAAACGATCAACGAAATCAAAGTTAAGGTCATAGGTCAAGGCCATAAAACAACTGAATTAAAGAAATTAAAAATAATTTTTTTCACATATTTCTACTTTTCTCAAATATTTTTTTTTTGGTTCAAATTGAGTCTGAGGTTCAAAGGATATCATATACAGGGTGCATGCGGTATTGTGCCGCGATCTTATATTTGTGGTAACCCTGTTTCTAGGCGTCGGATCGAGCAACAACTGACGCCATTTTTTCCGTTGAATCTTCCTCTACAACGTTTACTTAAGAAAGATTCTCCTCAAGATGAATGCCGAAGAGCAAGAATCAAAAAGAGGGGCCATTGTGTGCGGCATCCGCGCCGGCCGGACGAATCAAGACCAAAATCAGGACCAAAAGGTGAACAGAAAGAACAACAGGTGGATCTGCAATGACTCTCAGGATGTCTTTATTGTCATGAAGACAAATAAAATAAAATAAAGGACTCCACATCTTGGGAATCAACTATTTGATTGCAAAAAAAATAAAATTTAATGAAATTCCTTAAAGGTCTGCTGTAAAACTTCTTCGATATGATGCCCTGTGCTTTTACTATTTTAATATAGTTATATGCAATATTGTTTTTATTCTGTTTATTAAAACAACAAATTTTCATTACAATATGCATATCTGTATGTACATATATTTGTATTTGCTGCCGTAAAAAAAAAATAACGAAATATGCAATAAAAAATAATTGCTAAATACACCAAACGTTTGACAGAAAAGGACAGAGAGAATATTGAGACATTTTAAATAATAATTTACAAAAATCATATATATATATATATATATATATATATATATATATATATATATATGTATAGGTATAAAATGTCAAAATACCAAATGATCTAAGTAATTTAAGGAAGTTGATCCGAGGAAGATGTACATTAGAGTATGCTATGTTCTCCACGCTATATTTAATTCTAACAATAAAGTTCTATGGACTCAGGATGTCACGGGTATTTAACGATTTTATATGTACATCTTTTTGTCATATTATTATTATTATTAATAATAATAATAATGACTTAGGTAAATATATATTTTAACTTCATGGGATTTTGTGGGTATACATACATATATACGTTTACATAGACATGGTTGTAAATATCTATTATATATAGATAACAGACATATATACATATATTTACAGGAATGTGTATGTAGGTAGTAAGCCTAATTCAAGAATGCTCTTTGTTCCATATTTCCTTCATTTCAAATCTCCGAATCCGCTGAGATGCACTAGGTAAAGTAAATTTGAATCAATTCCTTAAGTACTGATTTATGTTCATTTTCTATAGCAATAATCTGTTTTTTAATTTTTATAGTTTTGTACGTCTCTCTCTCTCTCTGTTAGAACTTTCAGATTTAAACTTTATAAATTGAAAGATTTATTGCAAAGCTTACTTACTTTTGAAGAATTTACCATAGACGTTGATAGTAAAAGAATACACCATGGATTGTAATTGGCAGTTGACAATCTTTTTGAGGAATATGGAAATACATATTACGACTATTTGGGAAGACTGGACTCTAAGGTTCGGAATATCAGAATGAGTTCCATCTAACTTTTACTGAGTTCGTTTTTTCTATATACTATTATTATAGTGCATACAATAAATGAGTAATTAAGTACTTCAATTGGGAGAAGTAACGTAATAATTGACAAAAGTTATTTTATCATTGCGGGCCCTTTTTTTTTATCTTTTAGAATACAAGCTTACAGAAGCAATATGTATATGGTGGAGGTTTAGTATGATCAAATGTACAGAGCCAACAATAAATGTACTTAATATTGATGTATCCAATATATAAAAATGTGGATAGGCATATATCACTAAATAGTAGATAAGCATGATAAATGATAAATATTAGGTCTACGTATACCTATGATTTTCTGTTATCATTTGAAGAAAAACACTTCTGAAGCACATCAAATGCTTGTAGAAGCTACGGTGGACATGCTCTAAGCAGAGCAAGGTGTAGTCTGCCCTGCCACTGCCCAAAAACATCGGTCAAATCTTATTGCTAAAACCCTGTGAAATGCGTTTTACGCCAAAAGCACCCAGAATCTTCCGGTCGGTAGGTCACAAAGTAATTTTTCTTGATAAGAATGCACCACCACATCAAACAAGAGCGATCCAGGAATTGGTGGAGACATACGATTGGGAACTGTTGGCGTATGCGGCTATCTCACCAGATTTAGTGCTATCAGATTATCACCTTTACGCATCCAGGGGTTATGCATTAAAAGAGCAGTGCTTCAACGCTCACGCAGAAGTCAAAAAATGGCTCGATTATTGGTTTGCAGACAAAAACGGACAATTTTTTTTGGGTCAGCATCCACAAATTGCCTGAGAGATGAGAAAAATGTATCGCTAGCTTTTTTTTTATTATTTTGAAGATTAAATTTGACACCATTTTATGAATGATGTATTTAATAGGTTTATATGTAACAAATTCATGTTTCCCTTTAATGTGTTTCTCCCCATTAATTGACTTGAGTTTGCCTTTTTCCCAATATTGCTTTAAATTCCAGAGATTAATTTCTCTTTCAACACAACCAATAAAAGAATTTTATTTAATAGAAACGCAGTTAAAGGGAAAATATATATTTAATATCTGTGTAGAGGTATTATTTATTTTGCAACTCTGCAAAATAAATGGCATTATTTAATTTGAACATATGTACATAGTTTTCCATTTAGTAATGATTATAATAAAAGGTAAAAAACCTTTTATTATTAAGTCTTTTTTGTTTTTCTTCAGGAAATGGCTTGATAATTTACATAGATATTTATGATTCATACATTGTACACATATACATGTTTGAATAGAAGGCGTCTATTCGCATACAAAACGAAAGAAAATAAATTTTTGCTTGCATTTGCTCACACATATATATATATATATCCATATATTATATTGAATGACTATAGTCTATAAACCAGGGAGTACTGAACAGTGTTTGAAATTTGTACAAGGCTGCAATATATTACTATATTAAATATTGAGGTTCAGAGAAGGCCTCCCTACAAACTCTGCCAATGGATAGTTCACTCTAATCAAAGCTATAAAATAAAGTGGCGAAACGATGAGCATGTGATCAATTTTTGTCCTTATTTATTTGGTTAAAGGGCTACTTTTTTCCCACTAGAGGGTGCTGAGAGTCGCATGAATTACTTTATTCCTTACTACACAACCTCCATGAACGCAACTTGGTAATTCAATTTAAACAAAATGAATTCTGTGAAATAAATATAAATATAAATAATTAGGTGTACTTGAAAAGTGACATCTAGCGAGAGTTAATTATGTATTTCAACCTTTCCTTCAAAAAGTGAACGTAAAAAGGTCTAAAATTTATTGGTAGCTAGCCAATCACATCATTTTTCTCAAAATTGTTGGACTACATACATAATAATAGCCATGTAACTGTAGGGATGTTTATAATTTTTACGAGAATTACATGAGTTGAACAAATCAACATTCTTATAAGGGGGATGAGCTGACAAATCAATAGCTAATACATAGGATGTCATCTTCAATGTCTTTGGAAAATTATTATACCCGTATCCTCAATAATTTTATTTGAAGATATCCGGACTGGAAAAAGATGACATACGAAGATCATCGAGTCCCTCAAAACCAGGATTGAAATATAATTCATTACTTTTCCCAATAATTTATCATAATAAAGATACTATTTAGTGGAAACTAAAAATAGTCATATTTCCAACAGAATGATGCGATGTATCATAAAAGAACTTCGTATGTAGGAACTTGAATACTTATTCAATCTTAATGCAAATTTGAATATAATTAGAAGATAATTGCTGAACCATTGTTTGGGCTTGAAAACACATAGGCTTGTGCTTGGTAAACCTCGGTTTTTTTTTACATCACAAGTGGTCACGCTACTGTACATACATTGTGTCAAGTATTTCCCAAGAGACGTTCTACCATAATAACTTTTTGTATATAACATTATTGAAATGTTGATATAGTTGTAATTAAATTTAATATAGATATTGGCGAATAAACTTAATTGTTATAGTGTCATAAAATGTTAGTTTAGTTCACATATGTACACATAAGTGCTAGACTCTGTTTATACATCAGCATTGGATGAATAGCTTAGTGTTTTTACACTAAAAAGTATCTAGGTTAATTTATTTTCCTTTTAAAGAAAAATAATCCTACTTTTTCAAAAAAAAGTTTACGATATAAAACGAGATAAAAGTACATCTTACCAAAAATTAATGACTTCAGTAATGAAGTAGACTATAATAACACCCAAATATAGTGACAAAAAATATTGGTCCCAATGTTTTTTATAACACAATTTTCCCGGAATAATTTAATTTTCATTTTTCAAACAGCAGTTTCACCTTTGTTTATTGTTTTATAATGCGATCAGTGATCACACATCAGTTAACAAATGATGCATAGATTTTGTAGTACGACTAAAAAATTAAATTGTTGAACCTTTTTACTCTGTTCTAATCTTGTCACTGAGAGGATTACATATATTTACTGTATACCAAATTTCCATGTTTTGGACATCAAATTTCTGTGGTCTTTTGGATAACAAATGGTGATTGAAAGAATGTTTCCTTACTTGAACTCCTTTAAACCATTTAGCTTTCTTTAACTTGACACATTGATTATTATCGAATATATAGTATATTTATACTTACAAAGTAAGTCCTAAATCAATTTTGGTTACATAGTTCTTTTCTGACACAAATGTTGTTGCTTGTCAGTCAAGGTATAAGTATATCTACTATTATTTTTTAGTTCATTTGGAGATTTGACAAAGGATAAACAAACAATTTATTATCACCATCAAATACAACTTGTCTTAAATAATAATCCAAGTTTTTTGATTTATGGGATTTATGCAATTTGTACGGCTTTGATTTTTCATCCAAGAACAGGGATTAAAATTATAAAGTTGTGTGTATCATTGGAAATTTCTTTTATTAAAAACATAAACTTAATCCAACGTACGAGTTTATAAATTGATTGTCAGTGTCTAGACTACTTTTACCAGCTGCTATAATTACATTAGAGTGGAATATATGCTCTATTTTTTAATGTCTAAAACATACAAATAAAATATACGTATGTACTATGACATTTTAATAACGTTTTTGCTGTTTTCATTGTGCCACGTGGGTACATCTTCATTGTTAGAAAAATTACAATGTACATTATTATGATTTTAATTTATTTATTTCATTTCTAAGTCGCGAATCCGTTCGCACTTTTTCAATTCATTCGTTCTTTTTTGAAAAATTTCCAATCACGACTTCATTCGTTCATTTCTAACCTGAAAAAAATCATATTGGATATTTGTGGTCTTATTCTGTCTGTCTGATACATATATATAGACTCCAAAACATGGATTAATCTGATTCTTAGCAACTGATTCCTTCGAGACAATGGACTGAAAAAGAGCTACTTTTTTTTCATCCCCAAGAGAGTATTTGGGGTGTCTAGACATTTAGTTTTTCTTTCGAGTTATGCCATATTCTTGGGATTTTTGTAAAAAACAAACAAAAATCCAGGCCATATAGTATTAGCCTCCTTTTGCCTGAGTTTTAAATTGCTTTGCATACAAAAATGAGGTCTACAGACCTTGATGAGTAATAATTAAAAACATTAATACATCTCTCTGACTTTTAAACAGGGATTTAGATTCTCTGAACAAAATGTTTTCATTGATTTTTAACTGAATAAGAAATTGAAAAAATAAAACATATGTAAAACCATTTTAGCAAACAAGATTAAATGTTCAAAGGGACTTCTCTTTATTTTTTATTTTTTTTATATTCAAAAATTAGCACAAACCTTCAAAAAATGTAAAAATAGAGAAAAAATTGAAATACAAAACTATCAATAACTTGATTTGATACGAAAAAACTAATTACAGATTCGGAAAAAAAATTTCTAGTACTACTATATAGAACTAAAAATGGTACCTCAATGATTGTGTAGTTAATATATAATTTAGCTAATAATAATAATTAATTTATCATAAATAAACAAAACCATCCTGGGTCGACATTAATGAAACATTATAAGAAGAAACAAATAGTTAAATGAACACGATTTAAAGATTTTTTTTCTGTTAATCGTCCAATTTTTATTTTTTTTCGTTCATGCACTCAAAAATGAACGGAAAATATTAACATGGATCATTAACTTCTGCTCAATCTCCAACCCTTTTAATTCATAATTAGCACAGCTTTCATGTAAAATTCACGCATTGTTACTTTATCTTAAGCTCTCACTCCACACATTCTATTTTTCACATGCAGTAACTATTAAACACATTTGAACTGATGACTTCTTTTAGAAAAGTAACAACATTGAATTTGAATTATGCTTCAAAATATCTCACTGAACATACTTCAAACTGAATAGCTTCGTTTCTTTTACTACGATGATGTCTACTTGATCCATATGTCAGAGCTTATTTAAAATTTGGGAGTCCGTTTCAACAATGTCATACAACTGATAGGGTCCCGTGGTATACAAGATTAAAAATCTCACGTCGAAGTGATTTCAAAACTTGAGAGGTCTAATCATAAAAAATGAGGACGAATTGCTTGTCAGGTAAATGATTATATTATCTACTTTGATTCAAGTATAACTTTGCCTTGTAGACTATAAAAAAATAACAAATTAAATTTCAAATCTTTTGAAGATGACAAATTATATATGTATAAAAATAAATAAGGATCTTTACAGCAGCATCCCAATAATAAAAAAGATATTATACGTACTACTATGTGCAAAAAAATAATATTAGCAATAAATAAAGCATAAACAATTTAAATATACTCGGAACAATTTTGAAAATATCACAACCTCGTTTTCCCTGAAAAGTAAAATTGTAAAACATCACTCATTAGTATGAAATAAATTTGCCACTCAAAAACTTACTATTGAAAACATTGTTTCTCTGTAGACATTTTAGGCCCATGTCCTGTATATTGTAGATTGGTTTTAAAATAAGATTCATCATTGGATGAATGAAAAAATTCCTTTGTGTTTCATTTTTCAAAACGGAATTGGCTGTATCGTAGTAATAGTCGTTAAAGTTAATATCCGACTTAATGGCCACAACAGAGTATTCATATGAGTAATTTTGTGTTGGATAATGTATGTTTAATTTTCTAAGATGCAAATGAATTGGACCAAAGTCGTAGTGTTCCAAATTATCAACTTGTCCTTTCTCGATGAAAACATTAAAATAAGGAAAGGTTTGGTTGAAGACATTTCCATCGTAATCACTAATTTTAAATTTAAGGAGTCCATGAACCGACATCTAAATGGAGGGAAAAGTAGATACATAAATCATGACAAATTAGTTAATTTTTTGAAAGCTCAAAGAATATTTGTCAAAAAGGGTGCATGAAGTTTATTATTTATATATATCGAGGTTGTGAAAATATTACCCCCATTTTAATGCAGGTATATAAATTATAGAAATCTTATTTTTGTATCTTTTTAATTGTATGAAATCGTTTTATTACCTTCATCATGACATAAATGCTGCTTCTCAAAGGGCTTATTTTGATTAAACAATCAGCTGTGAAAATTTAACAAAAACACCGCATGTAGCTGAACAATTTTGACCCATTAAGTGTATACAAATGATTACTCTCCTTGATAATGCACAGACAGAGTCATATCTTAGGTGAGGGGGAGGAGGAGGTCCCAACTCAAATGGATACATATTATTGAAAATGTATTAAATTATAATATCCGAATTTGTAAAATCCTATTCTAATGATTCACATCACATCGACTATTTTTAATTATATCTCCCCTCCTCTAGAATTGAGAGGAGGTCCTCCTTGAATATAAGTCTGGCTACAGGACTTTGCATAAATATTTTCTAATCTTTGAAAAGACAAGACAATGAGTCAATCACAAAAGGGCCTTCTAAATAAATACCCTATTGGAAACATATGTTACAATTTTTTACTCTCATCATCCATGAATCATATATCATACTATAAGAATGCATTTTATGTAAAACACTAAAAAAAAAAAAAGAACAAACAGTGAAATAACAGCTTCTATCTCTCATGTCAATTAATACTTTTAAGTATTGTTAGCCATGTAATGTGTGTTCTCAAGTACTACGCCAGGATTTTGAGAATAATGATTTGATTTGATTTTCAATAGATGTATACTCGAGTCATTGATTTCAAGTTACACAACTTTGGTTGTTGGACTAGCCGACAAATGAATCGAGTCAAATGACTCTATTAAGATGACTCAATTCCTCTCAAGTCATGAGTCAACATGTGTAACTCGGGTTTTTATTTATTTGATTTTACTGTCATCTCTGGGATAGTTAGGTACGTAAACCTTGGAAGAAATCATCAAAAATACTTCAATTTTATTTTCTCACATAAAACTTTGTTAAATGAAATAAAAAGAAAAGTGAAAATGAAAGATAGGATTGTATTTAAATGGGATTTATTAATCTTGAGAAATCAGAATGTAGAAGAAGAAAAATTTGGATCTTCTGAGTTAACTAAAGACTACACACATTAAATGACACTATTGAATGAATGGAGAAAATATTTTTCCTTTATAAATATAATACAAAAGCTTTTTTTGATAATAATTATTATAAATCGATAGAAAAAGGAAGTAGTGAAATATATAAACACAATGTAATTTTTCGTGAAAATTCTATGTGTTATCCAAATAATATGAAAATTTACATTAAATTTACTGTCAGCTGTCAATCAAATTGTCTACTACTGCTACATCTAACTATATTATTAAAGTCCTGAACTAGAAATGTATTATATATTGCTAAGGAGTAAACATATTCCTACTGGTAAATGGAGAGAAGCCTCAGAGTGAGAAAGAAAAATGATGGTATTTGCTAACCAATTACCAACTGATCTCTCTTTTTGGAATTGACTCATTTTAAAATGGGAGTGGATTGTAAACAGTAAATGATTAATTACAACTCTAACCTTATCCATATAAGCAACATAGGGTTCATCCTCAGTTCCGAATGACACGTTTAAAAATCCGTATACAAGCATTCCAGGATCAATGCCTGAACTATTTTGTAAATATTTGGTAGTGATGTTGATAACGCTGTTTTCCAACTCATTCAAATCGTATGAAAACATTTTCTTTACACAAATCAATGATAGAAGTACAAGGGAAACTATGATTTTGAACATACTGGATTTACTCTGAGCTAACATCATAGGGGGCTCTTCATTTGAATTCATTTGCGGAATGAGACACAAGTGTGAGTAATTAAGACTCGACATACATATATCGGAGAGTAAAACGTTTATTGATGATAAAAAAATGTATTATGATATAATAATATAATTGTACTTATCACAGTGTGAAAAACAAAAATTAAAATGATAAATTCTGTTTCACAAGAAAATGAAATAATAATTCTATATATATAAATCTATATACAATCATAATTTTAAATTAAAAAGAAAAAAAAAACCATAAAAGAAAAAGTAAAGTTAATAAAGAACCACTAAAATTATTTTCGATCCATGAGTTTTTTTGTGTGTTTTTTTTTTTACTGTTTGTATAAGTTCGTTAAATGTGGTTTCTGAAGATTAGATAATTTCTGAATGTTATTATTTAATTATAGAAAAACAAAGAAACAAAAATAAAAAAAAAACGGTACTTGAGTTTGACTCAAACTCAAAATCTCGAATAAACAACTAACATATGTATGATAAGTCTCTATTTTCTTAAAGTTCCCTTTCTTTCTATGAGGAGGATTCTGAGGTTGAAGGATTTGGAGGGCACTCCTCCTCCTCTCCTTTGTTTTCATTGCTGTCTGAAGAGGATATCGTTGTTTGAGATGAAGGAAAGTTAGGATCAAACATAATGTTCCCCAAACCCTTACGCCGCTTTCTCCATCCTCCTAAACTTTGAGTGTAGAATTGGAGTGTTTGAAACCATAGGGATGTCTGATCTGGTTCCTCTCCCTGTTAAATAAACAAAAGAATGAATGATTATAGCTAATTAGGTATGAATATTGCTTCTGTGTTTACTTTAAATACGAAAGACTCTTTATTAACGAATTCTTGAATCTCAAAGCAGTCGTCCCAATCCGGATCACAACAAACAACGCAGCGATCAAGAGGAAGAGGATCCTAAAATTAACAAATAGAGAGTAATGAAAAAAAAAAAAAAGAAGTGGAACAAACATGTTTATGTAGAGATATGTGTATAATATAATGTACAAATAAGAAGTCATAAAAGTGTAAATTTTGTTGTGAGTCTTTCCTACGAGACTTTCTAGTTGGCAAACTGCCATAAAACTTTTTAAAGCAAATAGTATTATGGAAGAAGAAGCTAATAGATAGAAAAATGGAATTCTCTAAGATCCTATTCTTGTTATTTGGTACTGCAGTGATAATTGTCGTCGGACTCCTCAGTTACTTTAATGAGGATCTCATTCCACTCAATCCGAAAAAGGACATTCTTCTATCTCATCCAAGCCGGAGTATTCAAGAAGAGTTTGCTCGAAGGGATCCTGTTGTCAAAACTCTTCGATGTGACGCCTGTCTCAAGATTGCAACCATATTTGATACCGTCTTAGAGGCTGCGGATAGTCAGTACCCTGGGGATGAAGAACTTCAGGAAGAAGAAGTTCAAAATATTGTGGATCGGGTATGCTCAAGAAGAACATTTTCACGGATTGGAGTAGTGGAAGTAGATGGCCTTTCAAGATTAAAGTTCAAGTCTAAAGAATATGCAGTTGAGGAAGACGATGATAACATTAACTGGAGTCAAAGGATGAAAAATCACTGCTATTATTTTGCAACTGAAAAGCTCAATCCTTATGAGTTATATGATATGTGGCTACGCATTTCTTCAAGATCCCCAGAGGGTTTTGAACAATTCCTTTGCTATGGAGAAGGGCCCTTTTCAGACTGTACAGGAACTAGAGATGATAACGTATGGCCAGGAGGAGATGAAATGAAGGAAGGAGATATTGAGGAGCCCTTTGATGAGGATGACATCGATAATTTTGTATGGGAAGATTTCTATCTATCAAGCTCGGCCTCCAAAAAATCTAATTTCCTCTCATTTTTTTAAATTGGAAAAATGTTGCGTTAATAAAAAAAAAACACTTTTTTAAACAAAAGGTCATGACAAAAATATAATATATTTGAAAAAACTATTCTTACCCGAACGAGAGTGAATCTCGAATTCTTTTCTCTGACTAGAAGTAAGCTGGCATCTTTAATTGTGCCGGACTCTTGAGGGAATATTAAGGCTTTGCTAGGAGATATTTCGGGTAGTTCTTCAGAAGACCAAACTGCCAAAAGTGCAGACACTGGTGTTAGTTTTACAGTCCAAACTTTTTTCCAATTTGGCTCATTAGGTTGAGTATATAACATTTTTCCTTCTAACGGAAATCTAATTTCATCTCGATTCCAGCCCAAAAGATCCAATGCCATCTGCAATTAGTTTTAAATAGTTAAATAATATAGTAGGTAAAATTAATGCAAAATTAAAAAAAAGGTTGAGTGAGTAAATAGTTATTTAAGTTCCGTTTATAGTTATTTTATCTTTAATGAATCAATCCTTTATATCAGATCTAAGCAGGTATTTCTCCTGAAATGAATAAGAACTATATATATACATATTATCGATAAGATCATAAAAGAACTATGGTGGTGTCCTTGTATTTAATGACTATCAGAAATGAACTCAGAAGCTAAACTTTTTCTATACAAAGGCAATTAAAAAACAATAAGTTTGGCCATTATATACCTACTCCTTTTGCAATAGACTGCAGTAAAATCATGTAACATAAGATTATCTAACAAAAGGATTGCGAGTGCAAATAAGTTTAACAAATGAGATAATATAGAATGTACAATATATAAACTTTTGAATTCAAATCTTTTGTGTATACAAAGTTAAATACCAAAGAAAAGTTAAAATCTAAAATTATATTTCTATGTTTGAAATTTCTGGTTATAAAAAAAGTTATTTTAAAAATTGTTAAGTCTTACTAATTGAAAAATCAATACCATTTCAAATAATGAAGTAGATTCCAAGTAATCTACGTAGAACTTGAAACTATTTTACTTTGAAGTTTAAGGGACTAAAATTTAATAAATTAATCATTACACACCCGTGTAATTAAATCATAAGAAGATTATGCGACTAATATTTCATATATTCCTTCTTTTTGAGGAGTCACGACATTGTTTCTTACTATAAGTAGGTACATATGTATATAAGCATGCCCCGTTTGCAGAGATAAAAACTATTTTGACTCATTAAGAGCTAATCAAGAGCTAATTTCAAACTTATTTTGAAGGCGATTCAGTTGTAGAACATGGGCCATGGGCTCTCAAATCCTTCTTACCTTACGTATCCGTACGTTTCCCATTTCCGCTTGGATATCAACAGTTTTAGTAGGACTCGGAGTTGACATTTTAGGTAGTCTTTTCCAAATCTTGTTCGGGTTTACATCCTTGGCCTCCTAAATTAATACGTAACCGTTAGTCATATATTAATGTATGTAAAGTATGCTTATAAACAGTTATTTATGGTTAGGCTTTGTTTGTAAATATCCTCAAACATTAAAGTTTACGATGATGACTTTAAAAAAGGAAGAAAAAGAAAAGTAGCTTCTTCCAAAATCACTCTCAAGAGATTTCACAACAATATCCTCACTTTGTAGCACTGATTTTAATGAAAAACACAAAGTTACATGTAAAAAGAAATGAAACATTCCATTGCCTACACAATTATTAATATTATTTTTTTTTTATGCTATTTTAAGAAGAAATGACTTCATAAATCATAATGGAATCCTTATGATAGATTACAAAAGAGTAGAGATTTGAAGGAAGAAAGCAGCTCCCCTTTTTTCCCCTCTTGCACTAATAAAATGCAAAATCATCACTTATAAACTTTAATCATTTCACTCATTTAATTCTTTTTTGTGTTAAAAAAAAGTCCACCTTATTCATTTGCTCCAGAGACTCTTCAATTTTCTCTTGGGCAAGTTTGATTGAGCTCCTGTCTTCATGATTCACCAGCGTTACTTTATGCAGTCTCGAGAGTAAAAGAGGATACTTTGTTACGCGTTGAACTGGAACCTTTTTTTATAAATAAAAAAAGAATATAGATTATAAATTAATATTTCCACTCTGTAATAGTGTTGGAACGAAACTAAACAAAATAAAAAATTCTTAGGGGCGAAGATAGAAAGCCGGTATTGAGGAAATGATAGACGCAAAAGAGAGTAGGGGACACACATCGAGAAGGTCCCCTTTTTCTTCTCTCTCTCCCCCTCTTTCTCTCCCATAACGCACTTTCTCTCAATACATAATAGATATATGTAACTAATAGAGTAGTGAACATTTTGAAAAAAAAAAAAAAAAAAATTACAAAATAAGATTCTCAGAGGAGTCTTTAGAAAAGAAGGGAGAGGAAGAGTCTCGAATCAACTCCATATGTATGTATATAACTACTACTTACTGTGTACAGATGTACGTTACGCATATTATACCTACAGTCATGCTCGTACATCAAATGTGGGCCATAAAAAATAATACAAACAAAAGGCTTACCATTAAAAAGGAACTTAAATTCATTCTTCTCAACATGGAATTTTCCATTTGGGAGACTTTGAGAAAGATTCGGAGTAATTCCTTTTCTTTTTCTAAGGTCGTTAAAAGCATGGATGCAGATCCCTGTGGAACAAATTGTATTTAGGTATGTACTTGTCAAAGATTTGGTTATGAAATCAATTAAAGAAGTGCTTTGTTTTCTTCCTTGTTATACGTTCACATATGTATGTACATGATATTTAATATCTACTCGTATGTGCATTTATATATTTCTTGCTTCCTATAATAAATCATGGTTACCAACCACCTACATGTTTTTCCTTTTCCTATCCCCTCATCTTTTCTCTAAACTCTCTAATTTATTGCAAGGATAATAATAATTATTATTACTTCTTGGAAGCAAGATATTTATACAAATGAATAGACATAAGTACTCATATAATATATGTATAAGAATGGTAGAGATCAAGGCAAACCATCTCCTTTTACTTAAAATGTAATTTAAACAGAATCCTACTTGTCGTGTGCAGTAATGTTCAAACGCTTTAAGCATGGATAAGGACTCGAGGAAAAGCTTTCCAATATTAACAGTCGTGAGATCTTCATCGCCATGATCCAATGCTATTTCAATGGCATCCTTGAGCGTCTCAGTAAACCTTTCATTTACAGAGATGAGCTCCTCTGCATTGAGGAAAATGGAAGATAGTTGTTCCGAGTTGAGGAGACCAGCTACCAACATAGGGCGATAAAATTCTTCTACGATGATTCGAAGATCTCGTCCATATTTGATTTCTGTTTCTATAATCTCAGTTATTGTCTCTTTTCGTTCGGAACGACGTTTGGCGCATTTGGAACATACGATCATGGACAAACGGTCATTTCTGAAAAAGGAAATGGGCTCTCATAAGTGGTATTATAGATGTATGTACATTCTATGAATTGATATCAAATACATATACATATATATTTAAGAACAAAGAGGGTATACAATCAGTGGGTTGAATCTACAAATGTAGCAGAGCATATTGTATTACGAAGGATCGTAAAAGAAACATACAATGCCACATATTTCAATTTATGATCTAAGAGACGCAGTTCGCTTTCTTCTGAGTCATGCCTTCATATAAAACAATATACTCTCATTCTTAACCTATTCTATCTATATGTATATGTATGTACATACGCATTAAATTATTAGTATTTAAACACATAAGTGTATATATGTATGTACCTATATGTATATAATATATTGTTCGTATAACAACAAAATTCAATCCGATTAAAATTAATTATATGTATAACATAGGAGTATGTATTTACCCAAATATAAAGTCATTATTTGAGGGATACATATGTAGATAACATTTCACGTGGAATCAAAAATTTGTTGGAAGCTATTTAAAGTACATAATTGTACATAGGTACATACATATATGAGTGGAGATACGGATATTTCAAAGAGTTGCTTAAGGCGCATACATTTCACAGTATGCTATGCTATGTATCTTACCTTTAATAATCATAAATAAAGTTATCATTAAATGCATTACGGATAAAATTGCTGGGAAGGACCCAATAGATTGCAATAATGCCTTCATCCCTTTCCTTTGAAACTCATCTACCAAAGATAACAAAAACAGAAATCGTTTATGACTTACGTGGAGATGTCGTCCTCTGTGTGCAGCTTTTCGTTGCAATCCAAACAATAATGCGTTTCTTCCAGATCAGTTTCCTTTGAGAAGTCTTCCTCCTCTACCTCCAACTCTTCTTCTTCTTCTTCTTCTTCTTCCTCACCTTCCGAAGTGACACGAGTCCTAGAAGGTACAGATGCTGTTGCAGATATTCTTGATTTTGATGATTTACTCGTTTCACTCCCCACACCAGAGTCAGTTCTCTCAATATCTACTCCACTGTTGAGAGCAGTGGTACAGCCTCGAAGAATGAGTAACTCACTTCCAGATGAGGTGCTGTCACCTGAGGAGGAGTTACTTGAATCACTGACGTTACTAATAGCACTAACTCGATGATTTTGGTTTCGTTTCCCTATGAAGCCGCCTCCACTACTGTTACCACCACTACCACCAATCCCTGTGGTACTACTACTGCTACTACTCCCTGTCATGGTTGTAACTGTTGATACGGAACTTGATTCATATTCCAAATTAATTTCTGACAATTCAATTTCAAAGTCTGAATGTCCAATTCGGTCCTTTGCATTTTTCAAATACCTAAGAATTTCATACTTGGATGCACCCTCAAAAAATGATCCATCCCTTTTTTCGGGGATGGGAGGGAGAGGACGACTGGGATTGGATGTATCATCGGATATCTCTTCATAGATATGTTCACTCGGAGGATAGTCTTCCTGTTGAGATGAATCAAATGATTTTAGTCCAGAAGTAAATGAGGAAATGGATCGAGCAAACTTCTTGATGTCTTTGAAGGTAATTTTATCTGGAGATGAGGATGAAGAGGAAGATAAATTTCGTTGTAATGAGTCTCTGGGTGAGAGGGTTTTGTGATTTTCTGCGTCATTTGGATTAAATGTTGTTGCCACCAAAATAGGAGCAGATATTTGAGGTTTAGACTTTTTCGGTGAAGACCTTCGGAGCTCTGAGGTTTTATTCGCATACATTGCGCAATTGACATATTCATGCTCGGGAATGGAATAATGCCTCGAAGGACTTACACCTCCTTGTTTTTTCTGGCGTGCGATTTTCTTTAGTCGAGGGGGTTTGATGGGCTCTTCAGAAGAGAGAAGGAGAGCTTCGTCTTCCTCTTCCTTCTTCTCGCCTTCCACATTAATCCAAGATGAAGAGCTTATTAAAATTTTGCACTCACTTTCATCCTTTGATGGAACAAGAAGGCTTGGATGATGACTGGGAGGAGCCTCGGCTCTACTATTACTTCTATTTGCCTTTTTATCATTAGTACTCGAACTATAATGTCTTGCAACGTGGGGGCTTGTGTAGATAATTGTTTTATCCCCGTTATTCTCAATCAACGGAGACGATTTTTCCATCTTCCTTACTTTCTCTTCATGACTAGATAAGAGTATTCCATCCGCAGACATGGTTTCTGCTAAATCGTATAGGTGATTTTTATCAACTGATATTTGATCCGATTCTGCACCTTCTGGTGGCAATCGATCCTCTGAGAGATTTGCATACTTCCTCTCACCAAATTCCTCATCATCAAATGAGTCCTCACTAAACTCATCAGAAGAAAACTCGTCCCCCTCACTTGGATCATCAGGAGTTTTAGGAGGAGGGGGAGGAGGTGGATCCTTGGGCCGTGGAGGGAATTCTGGACTGAACAAACTCAAGGGTCTTCGTCTTTGCTTCTGTAAACGGATCCGAGTAGTATCATTAAATAATTGAGACATTGCGTTTTCTTTGGAATAATCTCCTCGACCGTTGATACTATTGGTTCTGGTTATTCCGTTTGGACTTGAGGCTCTACGACCTTTGATGGATGAACTGGCAGTGAATCGACGTGCAAACTCTGTAATAAAAAGTTAGAAATGTACTAATTATATGTGTGTCTGTGAAGTTAGTAGGAGTGTTAGAGACTAAGCAAAATACATGTATAAAAAGAATACTTGTCCTAGAGGGATCATTAAAAGAAATTCTATAACGTATGTCTTAGAATACGTATTTTTCCAATATGACGAGGTTTTTTTTTTCTTTAAGGAAACACATTTCATAATTTTTCGCGCGCTATATTTCTCCCATTCAACACACTCTTATACAAATAAGTTCGTGAACATATTATTTCTTAATGAATCCAAAATTTCAAAAAATAACTCTTTTTTTTTTGTATCCTTTAAGAAACCCAGAATAGATTTCATCAAGGATTTTGTAACTTACTGACTTTGATTGATCTTAAATAAAGCTCTACTCGACTGTTACTCTCATCAGTAGTTTTGAGAATAGGGTCCATTGAGGAGAAGGACGACAATGGAGGAGAAGGAGGAGATGAATGGGACTCCTCTTGTTCGCACATTCTTAAATGACACTCAAATTTGTAATGAAACAAGAAAGAACTTCCTTCCTTCACACTAAGTTGCCGTCCTTGTTGTAGTTGTCTCTTAACCCTCTTTAATCTCTCAGTTACTATATTTTCTTTTTCTTTCTTAGGCACTGACTTAAGTTGGAATTAAGTCATGTACTTATATTAAGAAGGATGAGATAAAGTACATACACCATGAAATACAGCATTTCCCTACATCAAACTATTTCAAACTTTGATTGGAAGAAAATTATTCAATTATTAAGTGTAGATGGCGCTATCTGTATTTGATACTAACCAGGCTCTTAAGGCAGGGGCAAACAGATTTAAATACAAATAAACATGATAAATTGGTCGGTGAGCTGAGAAGAATGAAACTAAATATTAATGGCTTAGGTAACATATTTTTCTAAATAAGGCGGAATATGATATTTTTCGCCGTAGTGACTTACTTCATGACATGACCAATTACAGCCTAGCTATGTACATAATAAGTATACCCCTCTATCGATTCCAAAACGAATCATCCGTAATATCCAGTAAGAATGAAATGATAAAAAAAGAAATAATGAAAAAGAGAACAAAATGCTTCTTCGTCTTCTATTTGACGAAACCATAAATGATTTATGATTATTTCTACATGGACATCATCTGGCCATTTGATTAAAATAAGTGTAATTTATGATTGCTTCCTTAATGAATATCTAATGAAAGCGTCAAGGTGTGAGACAATATACATACCTATATTATGATATTATGTTACACATAATTCATTCTCACCCAAAAATCCCTCCTCATAAAGTCTTTGATTACTCATAAATGTTCATAGCTCGACTATAAAGAAACATCATCAGCTGAAATAGCCAGAACTACCCACACTTTTGCAACTCTAAGTCAACCATCAATACCACATTATATTATGTTATATTCAATGTAAGCTCTTCAAAAATGAAGAAATTAAATGGGTAGTTGAATTTGAGGGAATCAAATTTTTGGATCTGACACTTTGTACGTACATGTGACTCATATTTATGCGTATTTTCACATTTTCCCTCCTTTTGTTTGAAATAATAATATATATATATAAAATGAAATAATGATTCAATATCAAAGATTTGTATCAGTCCTTATTACAAAATAAAAGATTTCTACATCCCTATGTCGTCTACATAGTATGTAGTATATGCCCCTTCTCAAGGACTAAAACAGTCTTAAATAATATAATATAATTAATTATTATTATTATTAATTGATAGTAAGCACTTAATTTATTCTACATTTTCTATAAACATAATGAACACGTGTCTTACCGATAATTTGGCCTGAAGCCTTGTCCATCAAAGGTAAAAAGAAAGATGGAAGTGGTGGTCGTGGTGATTGTTCTCTGTGGATTCAAATAACAATTTGTAGAAGATCTCACTACCACCGTCAAGTCCGTACTAATTAGTTCAAGAAGGGATTTCATAATTGCTATGAATAGCCATAATATTTTTGAAACTAAAATAGATTGCCGGCATAGAGTGATGATGTTTGGTGGACGTATGTAGGTATACCTATGTACATATGTAGTATGTAGTATCTACATTATCTAGGTATAAACATACACATAATATGTATTAATTATAAATTATATATCCGTATGGCATTCCTTTATCCCTTTCTCTCTGCCTCTGCCTGGTTTTCCACTACATATGTATGTATGTATGTATTTTAGCATACACTTTTCTACATACGTATATATGTATGCTGCTCAAGTAGAACGCTTGTCTATAAATAACAAATTAACTTGACTTTGTGTTGTTGTTCTTTGCAAACCAAACGTAATTTGTGTACCAATAGAAATGAAGAACTGAACTAAGGGATCCCTCTTATAGAAAATGACTTTTCTTCTTTTTGTATTTACCTACTACACATTCATAGAACGAAACGCTATTGTAGGCCCTTAGTATTACTATATTTCATGGGTAGAATGACCTTCTATAAAAGGATGAATTGACCTCAAGGTACTATAAGGTACTGCAACTCGACTCTCTTTAGAAGTTCAAGTTAGCATAATAATTATAATTAATAGGCCTCTATGGACATTATATATGTACCTATATATTGCATACATAAATACTATCATTTTCACTAATGAGATGATACCCTCTCGACTCTTGTTTCTACTCATTACGAAAAATGATGAAAAAATAGCACTTAGAACACTTGTAAAATAAGACTTGATATTGTTTTTCGTATAAGAACACAATGAAAAATGAGATGTTTGATCCGTTTTTCTTTATTTAAGTACATTTATTTTATATTATGTGCTATGTACTTGCATGTATGTACGTATGTAATACAAGCTCTCGTGCCATGATACTAAGGCCTATATCTCCCCTTGCCCCAAGCAACTCTTTCATTGCAGTAAAGAAATTTAAGAACCAATGATCCTTGATGTATGTACGTAAGTATCTTTCAGCCATTGGGATGGTCAAATGATTTTGGTTCAATTAGAGGTTTATCGTCATTGAAAGGGTGATTTAAAAATAGATTTATAGTTATTTATTAATTTACCAACGTTCCTTGAAACATAAAAAGGTAAAATGAGTCTCATATGAGAAAGTCTCTGGAGAAACTAAATCATTTTATATTAAGTTGTCAAACAATATAGTACGTATTTGTCAATAACCTCTTTTTACTCTCATTTAGCTTATTTATTTGTATTGGTTAAGAGGTAATCTTCACTTAATTAATTAATTTACTCATTAGTACATACTATTTCAATGAAAATGTATATTTTAACGTGTTTCAGCCTCCGTATGTGTGACGAGGTTTTGTAGACTTCCTTAAAACAAAAATCAAATTAAAAACTTCCGAATACTTTTTTCCCAATTAAAAAAAGAAACTAACAAGTTGCCTTCTGTTACAATTTAATAATGCATTCATTTTTCTAAAATAGAGAATTAGTGTGAGTACATTAAAAATTATCTTAATGTACTATATATGTATATTTATTTAGAAATCTCGAGTCACTGTCACAAGTGTCTCAAATATTCCGACATTTACGTTTGAATGCAAGGAAATCGTTTCTAATCCCTACTTATGAAATCCATACTCCTACAAATGAATTGCAGGTTTACTTTTGCCCCCATTCCTAAAAGAATATTTCAATTCTATTTATAATATATATTCGAAATAATATTTTCTTTTTTATGTCGATCAAATAACTATGTATATGTACATTTATATTTTTATAGAAATGTAGATAATCAGAGTCATACAATGTACTTTGTTTCTCCATCAAAACAATAGAACTTCATTATGAAATATGCTTATATCTTCAAAATATTTATATCATAACAGTCGTACTATATTCTTAGGACATTCTTCTCATTGCTCAAAATATTATTTTCAAAAAAGAGCCTGCGTATTTTTTCTTCAAAAAGCCCTGGTTTACGATCCCTAATCACTCTTTATGTATGTTTTTCCTAAAATTTAAATTACTTTTCCATCAAATGGCAGGAAAAGTAAGTCATTTGCACTCTAGCAACTATAATGTATGTAATTAAACTATGAGCACATATGGGTACCCCAAAATACACAAATATACGCGTGCATTGACTTACCTACTTGAAATTTTCAATAGATGGTGATAAAAAGAAGAAAAAAATTGTGGTATTTAGAACCTCACGATTTTTTTGACTTTTTCGTTGCACGTTGTTAGTTGGAAAATAATGCTTTCCATCTGGTTCACATACATAATGCATGGAGGTGGAGCCAAAGTGGTGTAACAAGTGTCTAAAATTACTATGATAAATCCACAAATAAAGTTTTCAAATTCAAGAAATATAGTACGTTGCTACATAGTAATATTTTGCAACGTAGATGTTACTAAGACTCTAACTTTTGCTCTAGGCCCACGATAGTTTAATGGTCACCATTAGGTCAAGTATTTATTCAGGTTTTATGCACATATCTATTTTAAGAAGCCTATTTGCACTTATGCCATTACGTAATTTTTGTTACAATATTTAAAAAACAACAAAAACACACACACACAGATCAAAGGGGGCACAAAATGGGTACATAATGTAAAAACAATGAAAAAGTTGCCTCATATTATAATTTGTAGATATATATATATATATATATACATATAAATATTTAAAGGGATCAAATTACTCCTTCTTTTCCATCATCACCTAATATTTTTAATTCCTAGATTAGAGAATTTAAATACAAAACGTCTTCATCAACGTTTGTATCTCTATAAAATGACTCTACATAGTCCTATAAAAATATTTATCATCAAAAAGCTCCTAAAAAAATGGTTTAACACAGCATTAACAACAAAATAAAAAGAGCAAAAAAAAAAAATCCTATTACATGACTCTGCCATCCATGGTTGATTGCTCAAAAAAGCACAAGCATAGAAATATGTAATTACATTTAAGTACTATAAGTATACAAAATACAAATATATAAAAGTCATAATAAATGAAAGATTTATTTTCATTTCTTAAAAGAAAAAGCTCTGGTAAGCAAATACATATATATCTTTAATTTACAGAGCAACCAACCCCTTACAAAAACCAACTATTTGCTCATATAATTATATAATATATAAATACAATATATGTGTATATCTTTTTACATCTATAATACCGTACTTTAAAGACTTATTCATTACTACACTTTTAAATGTTAGGGAAGTGGAATGTATATGGCTCTTTCTTTCCGAAGGATGTAAATATATTATGTAGATATACAAGGCCTTAATGAGGCTTGATGACGGTGTAAATGGGTAGGCATATAGTATGCAGGGTTCAACAAGCTGTAATTACATTGAGTGGTACAAAAAAGGAGGAGGTAACAGTAAATACAACCATGGCATTGGCTCGTGGTATAAATAATGTTTTAAAGTTTATATTCTATTACTAATAGAATGATACTACTATTATTATTTAAATGGATATTTTAAAGTACTACATAGGTAAGTAAGGGAGATATGGAACGATTGTTGCAATTTGCTCCTTGTCTTGAACATCAAAAAGTAGTTGGACACAAAATATGAGGTATAAGAATATAAGAGTTGTATAATATAATGAGAATTATTGACATAAAAGCCTGACATTTTTGTCAACCTTTCATTACGATAAAAACTACTTTTGAGGGATCATTTTTTAAATGTATTACTAAAAAAAAAAATATCTATATATATATATATATATATGACACCCAGGTCATTATAATAAGAGTGTAAATATTCTCTAAGTGATTCTCTCCGATCTAAAATAATGACGACTTGAGTGATTAAAAAAAATATAATACGGATTATATCCTAATTTGCAATAATACACTGAAAACCAATGGCTCAACTTCACCTTGTTGAAGCCGTTGTTCCCAAGGACTATTTAGTACTGACGAGTGGGTAGACTCTATAAATAGATTTAATCAATAGCCAACAGTTGTAAGGATTTTGTGTTCAATTTGAGGTGGTCTAAGTCAAATCAACTTCTAGTTATTGAGCCATAAGGAAAAAGTTCTGCAACTATTCCCAGTCTCCCCTACGTAAAAAAAAATATAGATACAAATAAATTTCGGCAATATCTACAACCAATCGTTTTATTGAAAAATTGATGAAAAAGAGTTAACTATGCAACTTTTGTGAATGATATTTTCTTCTTCTTCTACAAATGCTTGTTTTCTACATACCTAAGTACATACTTATATTTATATGCATGAAAGCCTTTCACTCCGAGGAGATTGCCTTTTTGTAATTTAATTGTGGAAGAAATATTGATAACATAATTACAATAATGATAATAATAATAATAATAATTTACCAATATTGTCTCCATTAAAAATTGTAACAATTATGTCAAATGTTTCTCCACACGCAATCTCATTGATTTGTGTTTCATCACATCATAACAAGTAAGGAAACGAGACGGATACGTATGTATGTATTATTTGTATAAGAACATGGATATATCAATGCCACTCCTATTGTATGTATATAAGAGGATATGGAATGATCTAACCTCAACACCACTATGATGATTCTACATAGTATATTGTACATGAATCATAAACTCTAACTTTTGACCCTCAACCAAAGATGAGATTTTAATTTATGCAGCGATTGTTTGAGAGATTCTGGTACGTATGTACATGGGTAGTTATCAACATGATCATTGAGCAGAGTAATTTATTTCTCATAAAGTCTACAAACGTAGTCAATTGACATGGGAATATACTCATGAAATAAAATAAAATAAAAACCAAAAACCCAATTAGTTCATAGTGAGATTTGAACCACATGCTATCAAATCGATGCATATCGATAACGGAAAAAAGTATCTTATTCTCTTTCTTCTTCTTTCTGTAAATTCATAGTTATTATGTACGTAGGTAAATATACATAGATGCCTAAGTAATAAATCATGCCTCAGCCTCTGACTTCTTCTACACATTCAATCATTGGGATCATCTCAATTTAATTAAAATACATACATAGATATAATGGCCCTTGTATGTATACGTATAATATAAACAAAGTACATTTGATTATATATATATACATGCATGATATTTCATCACTCTAATTCCAAGTGATTTATACAACCATAGCTATAACTATAAATATATATACATAAAAACCCCGACAACCTATTTTACGCATGAGGAGGAAGGCCTCATCTTAGATTGAGGGGTCACAGTGAATGATTACTTAATGTGACCTTTGCTAATGAAAAGCTATGCAAATCATACTCGAGCATACTAACTGTAAACGGGTTGATCAAAGTCATATTCGAAGGATCTTCATATAATTTACAATTTACATAATTATCTAGTAAAATGTAGCTCCATCCATCGGAGGAGCTGCTCATATTTTTTTAAAAATAAGTCAGTATTTTATTCATAAAACCGTTGTTATCACTATTTAAGGTATGAATACTATAATAGTGTGAAGATCGACCTTCTCGGAAGAAGAGACATAAACAAACAAATTTTATTATGATATAAGCTCTTATTTCTTTCTATCTAAGGGAATGGATAATAATTATTGAACACTTGGATTTGGATGTCACAATGGATTCGACAAAATGAAGGACCTGTCCCTTATATACTTAAAATAGGTATATCTATTTTAATAGTATTTCCGACCCTTATGTGTATTAAAAATATGTCATTACATCATTATTTGTTCAAATTTATAGTGTGTATCCAATAAATTATCTTTTGTAAGGATTACATATTTTTCTCTAATTATCCAATTTTTTTTGTTCCTTAATCCATTCGAGACAAAATTAATTAATAAAAATCAAACCATTTCATAGGGATTTTGACCATCTATTATCAATTTTACTTGATTCAAGTATCACTCCTTCTCTTTGGCATCATCAAATTATATTAATTAATTTAGTTGTTTTTTTGTTATTTGATAAAGTCATTTGATAAAGTTTTCTCACTATGCATATGATCCCAACAGAGCGTCACTTATATTTATGATAATTTCAATCTGTAACGTGAGTCAAAAGGCTCACTAAGTATGAAAAGATATCATAACGAATGTATAAAGATTCTGGTTATTATATATGTATAGGTACATGTCTGTGCATTCTAATTAAGGTAGAATAGAATACCTCTGAACCTATAAATATAAAATTTATTTGACGAATAAGTAAATTCATAAATGACCCCATGAGGAATTTTCATTTATTAAAATATTTACTCCTGTAAATTGTAAGTAAATAAAGCAGGCATCAAATGGACATACAGGTAGATGCTGTAAAAGTATTTACGTATACATATATGCATATATCTATGTAGGTATACATATAAGTAGTATATCATATACATACATAGGTACAACTAGCCCAGGTATAATATCATTCTAAAAATAGAATTTTGAGCATCTTTTTTTTTTTTTATAAGAGGGCTAAAACCTAACTCCATCTGCTTTCCTTCAAGGAAATAAAAGGTAGTGATCCCTAATAATAGCCGTAAATGTTCCCTGAAGAAAATAAAAAGGTTTCGTGAGTACAGGAGGAAATGAATGGAGTTTCAATTCCATGATTCCTCGAGCATCAAGTGACAAGGTACTTATAATACTAATATTAAGTAATATAACATGAAGTAGACACAAAGCAACATTTGAGAAGTTGCATAGTGCTCTTTTACAACTAAGTATTTGTGTGTATGTAGTACCTACAACATTCCTATGAAAAGTATCTATCTCCCTTTTGACGCACACTCAAGGTTAATGCATGTATGTAGGTATGTATGTAAATTTATTTGAAGCACATTCTATGAGGAACTATTTTCAATGCATGCTGCAGTTCTAATTATATTATCATTATTAGGTGTATGAGTGGGCTGAGTGTCTGTGGACGACGATATTTGTAGAGTAGTTATGCTCTCATTGTATATGTACGCTAATACGAGTAAGGTTGATCGTCATAGTTATCCATTCCTGCGTCGTTCGTTACCTAGGACTATATATTAATAAACTCTTCTCCAGTAGAGGGCCTTTTGTACGAACAAGGCTAGTTATTGAGCTATTCAATAAACTTAAAGAATTGAATCCTCGCCCCCAAAAAACAAAACAAATAGAATCACTTATAGACTAACGGCTCATGCCATCTAGTTATGAATGGATGTATTCTATTGTACCTTAAATAAATCAGACCATGACTGGGATGCCTTAGTGATTCTGCGACTTATAAACTGTTCTTTTCTTAAATAATTGCAATATATCTCCCACTTATTCAAGATCACTTAATATGGATGAGTTTACATTATTTGGAAATGGAAAGTTAAGGCCAGATCTTTGTTTATTATGTATCTAATAAGAAACTGTAATGATAATTAATTACTTTAAACTATCATGTCCCTTCAATTTTGGAAGCAAATAAAGGAAAAAAAAAACAAAGGCATTTATTTCGTTAGAGTATCTAATATTATCGATTGAAATTGAATTTATGAGAATGATATGTCTTAAGGAGGAGCCAAATTTATCAAAGGATGAGTGCGTTTATCTCTTTATATACGTATATCCTATTTTAAAGGTTTCAAGGTAAAATAAAAATGCATGGAGAATAGGATACAAATGATTAAATGCAATGAAGAAGTACTTCCTAAACTTTTTGGATTTGAGAAAATGATGAAATAACTGTGACGATTTCTCTGATTTAAAACAAAATGAAATAAGGTTCAAATTGAATGATTTGATGGATGACTCTGAGGCGTTAAACAAATGCATATAACACAAATAGAGTTAACTCTGGTTCATAATGTCTAAAAAAAAGAAAGAAGAAAGATAATTGCAACTAATTTAATTACTCCATTCTTTGTTAAAGGTCATGCAATAAAAAAAAGTCACATACAAACATAAAAAAAAAATAAAAATCGTACGACAAAGTAGAAATGTGAGAAAAATTGGATTCCTAACTCTATAAATAATTTACAAATACATTAAATATTTGTTAGACAATGATTATTATTAATAATAATGATGTGAATCCTTAGTTACCGTTTGTAAATGCTCTAATTTATCCCACGACAGCAACCACAATATAGGTAAATGCATTAATGTCTCCAGCTTTTCTTATGAGAAGGAAGATGATGGTAGATACAAGGATTTGTAAATACATAGATCTACCATGAAGATAACAAGTCCCTTGTTTTCTAAACGTGCTTCATTAGTAACGGTAATAATGCAACTAATGCATTCCTTACATGCTTACAAGCAATGAACATGCATTCAACAACATATGTAAATTAAAAAGAAACATTCACCCTACATGGACACAATTTAAAACCAATTTTTAAATACATAAAGCTTTCCAATTAATTGTTGAATTCGAATGAAATTTTGTTAAAATATGAAGAATTTCTAATTATTATTAATTGAGGAATGACTCAACAATAAAAGAGGATGGCATAATTGGCCATAAACTACAAGATGTTAACATCCAGCCCTTTATCATTCTTAATTTGGATAAAGGGTTGAGATATGCAGTCAAGAAATCATTTTGTAGAGTGAGGTTTTACACACCGAGAGTATAACTAAGGGATCCCATTCTATCAATAGTCTCTAATTATATTTGAATCCTAAAAGGAATGAAATATATAGAGCCAGACTTACATGGTTTTTAAAGCACAACAAGGCCGTGTGTAAATACTCTCCCGGTGCCTTTATTTTGAAGGGATTGGTGTATTATTGAATAACGATATGCAATTTGATTTCGAAATATGATCGGACTTTTTTCAAGAAAATAACTTCATTAATTAGTGACCTTTTGTGCTACAAAGACTCTTCTCCTTAACAATAATGACTATATTGATAGACATAAAGATGTTAAATATATTGATTATTATTATTATTATTATCATCGAAGGGATAGGATTTTGAGGTGTTTTCAAAGAGCTATTATTAGGATAGGATTTTATTGTTTGCCTGCCTATCTATCTACATAGATAAGAAACAAGAATGGGGCAAGGTTAAATGATGTCTACTACGTGTGTCCATTACAGCTAGGCGGAGAGAAGCCATTTAAATAAAAATAATAAGAGTGTCAAGGAGATGGATTTGAGTAAAAATTTGAAATCATTCATATGTACATATATACGTGAACGCTTGTTTATGAAAGACATAGAGGCTGTCATTGAATGTCATTGGCTCATCTATGGTCACGCTTTGCAAAGTAAACAATGTGTGTTCATGCTGGGATTTGTATGTTTATTATTTGTAACATTTTGTACGTATATATATATGGGGTATTAAAGAATTAATTTCAAATGATTCATTACCCTGATACGATACTAACTCTGAGAAACTTTTCTTATTTTTTCACGCAACACACACAGAGTATATATATATATATTAATACCTTAAACACTAATTGTTATGTCTGTTTTTTTTTTTATAATACCATGAAAATATGTATTTTATGGGTATGATGTGTTCGACCTTTGTTAATCCTTCCTCACGATTTTCCCATATGAGTGAGAGAGAGAGAGAGCCCTAAATATTTCCAAGAGCTAATTTCTATTTTATGTACATATATCTACCAACCAAGACTGCACTTATGTATATGTATTTTTAAGACTCTTGATCATGGCTCTAATTAAATTACTATTACAAAATTTCATTCCGGAGTAGTAAAAAATATTTCAACAGAGTTACTTCATCTAAAAAATGAAATAAAATAAAATAGAAAAGGTAAATCAATCAAAGTAATTGCAATTTAAATCACGTTCATTAGAGTTTTTCTTCCTACATAGCCAAAGAAGAATAATAATAATAATTATTATTATTATTATTAAAATCATTATCATCATCAAATATAAAGCAATTTATTAAATGTATTTATATATATATATATATATATATTTACTTACATATACCTATGAAGGTACATATATAACTCTATGTACATAAGCACTTGATTGTTTTGACATTGACGGTAATCGATGCACCAAAATAAAATCAACAAGTATATGTAGGTATGTGCATATTTACTTATTGTTGATTTAACTCTAAGGTTATTAATTTTTTTTTCTTCTTCTTGATTATCTACTTATCTTTATTGAGCTTTTTTATATGTATGTATTTATGCATATACATATATATATGTATTTTTGCTTAAATTCCTATTTAAATTTTGCAATCCTCAAATAAACTTTGAGAATGAGTAGGAATCATGGCTACGTCAATACTTTTAATTTTATAGTCCCATGGATTGAAGACATTTAGAGGGTTTGTGCTCTATATATCCCCTTACTCGAGGCCCAGATAAAAATACTGTGGGGAGGTAATCAAGAGTTTGAGGGGTAAGGGAACATAAATGGTCTTTAATCTGGTTGCATTATTCTTGGTCATGACTCGTGCTCAAACGAGTCGTAGTACCTTGATTTTGAAATTGTGATTCATAATTTCTGAATAATCTATTCTTTGTACTAAAAAATGTTCATGTAAATTAGTTTTATAGAACTTATTGTCAGCCAATACGTTATTCAAAATATATATGTACTCCCAAGGATTGTTTTAATCTACTGGGACGACCTCTCCAGTCCTACTGAAGTTGATTTGATTGATATCAATGACTTGACAAAGCCTCACACCATTGGAACATATTCACCCGTTGTACATATATTATAAATCTGATCCATTCTTTAAAATATGTATGCTTATAAAGTTAAAACATGACCTAGATACTTGAACAGTTGTAATGTTAGAGTTGTTCACACCTTGACTGATTTCATACTAAGAAATTAGGCAGTTGTGATCGATATTTTAATGGTTAAAGAACATTGATTTGAACTATTTTACTTATATAACGAAATATCGAAAAAAATTGACATTTCGTGATGTACGACATTAAAATCACGAATTAGTCAGGAATGAGGAGTCATAACAATGAGACCAAAATGTATATATAGAATGACATTCGTGGAACTAAAATTTGATTTTTATACAAGTGCAAGTCCATGCATCTTTACAATTATATGCCTACAAGTTAAGAAATCTCTTTTAATCCTCTGAGCCATCACTTATTTTTCAACCTTGAAGTAATAAAAAAAATCATACTTCTATCAAAAATAAAAGCATGGCTCAAAGGATAGATTCTTCAAAAATGAAACGGGAAAATAAATAAATGCATTATTGCATCACTTACCGACAATGGCAGGATTAATTGCATCACTTGGGATATCCAATGCTGATGATGATCTCTTTGAATCCTTGAGACTCTTCTTCATTTCTTCACCTCCTCCTCCTCCATCTTGCTCACTCTTATTCCCAAACAACTCATTTAAAATTTCGTCTGTTAATGACTTTGCTGACTCATTTGAGGAAAGGGAGGGAGCTTTAGACATAATTTCTTCACCCTTACTATGTTTTACCAACTCATCCTTTTCCTTCATTATGGGCAGTGGACTTGTTTTTCCATAGATTTCCGTTAGTATCTCATCAGCCAGGTTTTGAGAAGAGAGTATCACTTGAGGATCAAATCCAGATAATTCATCTGAGATCTGCTCTTCCCTTTCTTCTTCTTCTTCTTCTTCAATCTCTTCCTCCTCTTCACCATCAACGGGATCACTGAGATCAATAAATAAGGATTCCCTGTCTTCTATAAACCTGACTTTTCTACTCAAATCCATCTCAGTACAATCTGAATCATTTTGGTTCTCCCTCGTCCCTTCCTCCCCTTTTTCATTATCTCCTCCATCCTCTCCCGGGAGGAGATCTTGATTAGATGGTCTCTTCAATATGGACTTGACTTTGACAACTGGGGTAGAGCTAATGATCTCCAGATTCTCCATCTCAAGATCCTCCTCGTCTTCCTCTAAAATCACATCATCAATTTGTATTTTTCGGGAGAAACGAGAATTGTTTCCGTGACCTGAAGATGAGGGAGAGTATTTCTTTTGCAACTTTTTAAGGCGTTGCTCCGCTACAGCCTTTAATTTTTCAATGTCAGGACTTTTCATCAAGTCTTCTTCCTCTTCTGCTTCCTTCTTTCTTTCTTTTTCCTGGGGCTCAGAATTGAATTTCACTTCAGCAGCGTTGATATTATTATTGTTGTTGTTGTTGTTGCTACTGCTGCTGCTACTGAAAGTACTGTTTTCCTTGGAGGAGTTGGATTTGTCTTCAATGATCTGCACTCGAGAAATCTGAACAGTCTTATTATTATTACTGTTTTTAATTGTTACTAAATTATACATATTTTGATCTTCCCTTTTGACCTCTGGTACAGTGGGACTGACTACAGGGATACTCCCATTTACTGACTTTCCATTCACTACTCTTGATGTGTTAGCGTCGCTGCCATTCGTTGTGGGTTGCTGATTTGATGTAGAAGATGTAGTAGGTGAGGCAGGAGAGTCGGATCTTTTGAAGGTTGACCCATCTGAGGACTCCCAATAATTTTGCCATTCTTCAGAATAGTAATTATCATTTGGGCGAGAGGAGGAGGTACTCCTTCGAACGTAGTCATAGGGATCTCTATAAATCATCAAGTTCCTTGGAATAGGTGTGCGACTTGAGGACTGCCTTTGAATCCTTACACTCCCTGGAGGCACGTAGGGTTGTTGGGGCGTGGGTGTTGTTGTAGGAGGGCCATGCGAAGCGATTTCATCAAATGCAATTCTCTTACAATGACATCGCTTGCAGCGGCCAGTCTTTGAGCGACGACTACTTGTGCCGTAGATGTAATCAGGGCAAGAACAAAACTCTTGCCGCTCTTGCCAGCCAGAAGATGGGTGATGTGGATGCTGGTAGTAGTAGTAATAACCCGGAGACTTTTGAGATGGATGAGGAGGTATTCGATTATAGGCGGCAGGAGAGACACGAGGGACATGATAGTAGGGCTGGTAGACCCAGGAGGGATGATGAGCTTGTTGTGCATTTGAGGACTTATCAGAGTTTTTGCTACCAGGAGAGAGTTTGTCAAGAGTTTTACCCAATTTTTCAGCAAAGCTCTTTTTTACTTTCTCAGGCGGAGGGGATGTAATGAGTTGATACTGGGGATAAGCACTTGTCCTTGAATTTCCCTGTGACTGTGATCGAAGTACAAGTCCTGCACCATCCTGTCAAAAGAAGAAAAAAAGAAGGTTCAAATATAGGACAAAATTATGATTAGTAATAATTAATTAACTTTTATCAACATTATTTGCACTGATTAATAATGAAGTCAAAATGGGGATAAAATGTTTTGATAACGTATTTATTTTTTTGGCTTAATGTCTGAGAACCACTTTTATGTACAATCCATGTACATGAGCCAACAGGAACATAAAAGTCCTACTCAACGGTATTTTTTTAATAATAAAAAAAATAGACTTCCTTTCATTTATTATTACACAATAATGATAATTATTATACATTGGCAAAAAAGAAAATCCATTTCGACTAAGTTCATATTCTATGCGTGAGGGTTTTAAATACATATATCTTATGTAGTCAATAACCCATTTGAGAGCATCCTTTCCTAAAATTTATAAAGGAAATTTATTGCAGCTAACGATGAATCCTTCTTTTTTTTTGTTTTTTTTGTATATATGTACATTTGTAAATGATTCTGATTACAGAAATGTTCTTGAACTGATATTGAATTGAACTTTGATCCTCCCGCTCTCTCTCTCTCTCTCTCTCTATCCTTTTTTACACATAATTCATTCTCAAATATCAAGGACAATCCATTTTACTCATGGTCTTTTATATATATAGATAAATAGTTGTATGCACATATTATTAAAACTCTGCATTTAATTCCTTTTCCCAATTTTCTATTCTTCTTGTATTCCCTTTTATTTTTTCTAACTGTTTCAAAGACTGTCACATAATAACTGTGTGTTAGACCATCAACTCCTGATAACAACTAGAGAAAAAAGGAGGAGGGGTCCATACTATTTAAGGTGTATGTACCTACATACATACATACATACAAAGGTAATCCTTACAAGACGATCACCACGACCGTCTACTCAAAAATGAATCATCTATCAATAATTAATTATCGTTAATATACAATAAAAGCATTGATAATAAAACTTTTTTATCTATTTATCAGATAAATGAGACATTCAAAACTAGAGAAGATATATTCTCATAAGAGTATTCTATTTAAGTGTTGGTTGATTTGAGTCAGGGAAACTAAAAGAGCTTCTATTGAATTAAATTAGCAGCATTTGTACATATATTATTTAATTTGATATCTATAATAATAATCGAAGTAAACACACTCCAAGTGTTGGATCCTTTCCAAAAAAACATATTTTGATTTATCAAAAATAGAAAATAATATAAACATATAAAATATATATTTATATATTCAAATTAACATAATATGAAATTTTACTTCTATAAAAATAAAAAAATTATTCGGATATTTTTCAATAAATATTAATTAAAATCAAATATTTATTTATTATGTCCGCACACTTGTAGGCTTTTGTGCCAGGGATTTGTATAGATATTGAGTATGACCTTGTCAAGAAGATCCAGGGAGTACAAATAATATATGGTTTTATTTTCATGTTTCATAGATGAAGCCCAATTCTGAACTTTATTATTTGTTTGTTTTTAAATAAATAAATAAAAAAAAAACAGTAGTATGAAGAAGAAGAAAAAAAAACCTTTTTTATAAAATTTATTATTTCACTGAGTAATAAACATTAGACTAGGAATGGAGGATATTACACGTAGGTAATAATTTGTAAAAACTTAGGAAATGTGTTCCTTATACATGTGTTTGTACATATACAAACATTTAAAGCTCATTAACGCTATTATTATGTGTATTTATACTTAAGTAAACATTAAAAAAAATACACAAAAAAACAACAGATTTTGAGCGAGGTTAACAAATTTGCTTTAATTGCAAAAGGATATATGCATGTCTGTAAACGATTAGAGCCCATGGTCTCTTCTTCTTCTTCTATATGATGTACGAACAGAAATGCAGTAAATGTACAGTTACTTACTCTGAGTGACGTAAGACTATAATTCCAAAGAGGTTATGAACCTTTATAAAAATAATAGTACAAACATACATATTATATTGTAGAGACGGAATACCTTTTGCATTTCATTTCTTCATTTTATTAAATGATATTTTGTCAAAAAAAGAAAGAAAAAAAGAAAGAAAGAAAATTTAATGGAATGTATTAATCTGTAGCTGTTCATATCTGGATATGTAGAACGCTCATACATATCTATCTATCTACCTATCTATGCATGTACATATAACGGAGGTCTAGACCTGTCAACAGTAAAGAAGAAAAGAAAGAAAGAAAAACAGAAAAATAGGCCACCCAGTGCCTCTCATGGTTCCTCTCAAAACAACCCATGATAACAGAGGGTCTGACATTCATCATCACTAGATTTTGAAAGCTACATACACTATGTTGTATGCTGTATGTATAAACATTTTATAATAATGGATTCACATTGTTCTTGTTGATCTATGGCTGTCGTTTTGCATTCAAAAGATTAGTCAAAAATATAATCACTCTTATATATGTATGTATCTCAAGTGTATCTATTTAAAATAATAAAAGAAAAAGATGACAACGAAAAGAACCATCCCAAAATTTTTGTAAATCAAATTATTATTATTATAATTATTTATTTAGTATAGAGCTCAACGGTAAAGGCTTTAATACATCATCTATGCATATACATATAATTATAAATTCCAATCTAATTGATTGGCAAATACTATTTGTCTTAAGGATGGTGTTGGCTCTTAAAATACCACCTTCTAGATCTTTGGAGTGAAAAACAAAGAAATATATATACACATGACATTCTTTCACATTAATATATAATTACGTATATATATATATATATACTAAATTTGTTTGTCAGCTACTTTCTGAAGGTTGAGTAGCAATTAGCTAGATTACGCGGTAAACTAAATAAACAATACATGAAGAGTAGTAACAAAAAAACAACAGTTTTTTTGTTGTTTTTTTGTATCTTTTGTCCCTCTCTTTTTTTCCTCACCAATTTACAAAAGTAAATAATTTATTTAATATGCATTCTCATTGCAGTTTTGATTATAATAACACCAATCCCCCCCTCTCCCCACCACCAAAAGCAAATAAACCCAAAGGCCTTTTATATGTGTATTGTGACTGAATTGCAAGACAAATTAAAAATGAATAATTAATATATATTTTTTTTTCTTCTTTTTTTGCAAAATACGCTACCATTAATAGCCAAATTAATATTAATATATCCTTATAATATCTAAATCAGTAGTTTCATACATAAAAACAAAAACCATGCTTCATTTAATCAGATATGTATCTTTTCTTTTCTCCACTCAACTCATTATTACAAATATATATATATATATATATATATATGTATATGTATGTATTATGCATTTTGTAATTCTTAAAAACATATATTCAAATAATAATAATAAAAAAAGAAACTGGAACAAGGCCACAGAAGATATTGCCTAAGAGCTTCAAAAATACATATCTATGCATGTAAATAGTTGTTCTAACCAGTCGAAAGACCATACCGAAAAAAGAAAAAATAAAGAAAGAAGTACAGCTTTCAAATCCCTAATAAAAGACTCAATCATCCAAAAGAAAAAACATATTTTAAGATGCTCTGTGTTCAACCCACACAAAGGGAGCTAACCCCATGCAAAATGAATTTTGTTTTTAGACATTATATTTATGTAATTAAACATAAAAAAAAGTTATGATTTGATATGACTAACTATAAATTAATGATTTAATATTGGATATTACATCAAGGATTTATGTTTTATTTTCGTCTTAGCTGCCTACATATAAATATACATATATATGTAATATAATATTGATAGTTCTACATATGGAATAGCCTTCCTAATTACTTTTTTATGGGTTATTATTAAGTTTTTTATTCTGTTTTTTTTTTTTTTCTGATTCGAGGTACATTTATTTATTTATATATATATATTTGATTAAAGTTTTTCATTGATAGATACCTACAGACACAAATAACCATATAAATTTGAGTTCAAGGGCAGACATGGCTTTTATTGAGTTATTTATGTACATTCATGCTGAATGCTGGGAAGTATAACACCTCCATCATATCATTAATATTACCTAGATACATATGTAGGTATGTTGATACAATTATGATGAGTAATAAAAAAAACTTTCTTGTACCTTCTCAAATCTCTATTATTATTTTACATATGAAGTTTTTTTTATGGTTCTACAAGTAAACTAGAGGGTTGTTTGAAGCAAGATGGAAATGTATTTAATCATATTTGCTTTATTTATAAATCGATTATTATTATCAAAATTTAAAATTGAGTAAAAACTTATATTCAAACTAAATATTAGTAGAAAGAAATTTGTCAGACAAGTATTTCTACAAATAAAACCCCCATTAAAATTTGATTGTTCCTACAACATATGAATGCCTTTAACGTTAATAATAGTATGACAAAAGTTCAGAACTCCGTTTCCACTTTAACATTGATCATTTTTAAAATGAATGAAGGGGCTATACTGAAAATCAAATTTTAATAAGTATTTTAGCTATAGAAATACTTGTTCGACAAAGTTATTTTTATAAAATAATTTTTATTTAGTTTGAATCTAAGTTTTTTTCTCACAATTTTGAATTTTAATAATCACTCAAGAAATGAATGAAGGAAGTCTTTCTCATTTTTCTCAAGACCACCCTCGCATATATACAATAAAATTGAAGGAGCATTCTGTGGTAAGGTTCCAACTGGCATAGGAGCTGTCTTAAGTACCATGAAAATATAAATATTAATCTATTGGGCAGTGTTATAAGTGTTGTCATAAGGAATCAGGCTAATTTTTTTAGGGTTGAAGACCCATACATGACAATGAGGGATCTCAAGAATATGATCACTATACTATTGAGCCGACATAGCTGATCACCGAAAATCCAATCCAATTGGTTTTTGAATGCCATATATTACTTTTTCAAATTTTCTCCGTACAAGGTATTGATTTTTTGTTTTGTTTTCAAGAAGTAAACCATTCTTATTCGATCGAATATCGTTCTATTTTTTTTTAAGATTCATTCTTCTACTTTTTTTTTTTAAAAAAAAAGGTATTAAAATCTATTCTTGGAAAAAAATTATTTTTAATTAATTTTTTTTCCATGAAAGATTTACGTTGAACTTTTATAATTTGCTATTTATACCTATATATATATATTTCGTACAAAAATTAAGGGGGGTATATCTTTTATGAGTTCCTATGTACATACATGCATAAATTAGACCTCATTCAAGATTTCCTATTGCATACATATACTGGCCTACTTTGATTTGGCTTTAAAGATGATTTTATCTACATAGAAATATACATATCTACATAGGTATATCTATATGCACAAACATAGAAAGTTTCACATCATAAATAACCAAGATAATTAAGCAACATATAATTAAATTCACGATTATTAACATAAATCAAAATAAATTTTGCGAAAAAGTAATTTATTCATTATAAAACAAATATAACTCAAAAAAAGCAAAAAAAACACCAAGCCCCCCCCCCCCTAAAAAAAAAAATGAAAAAAAAAAAGTCGATCATTATTCATCTTCTTCCAAATTAAAAGAATTTAATATATCCCCTTTCCTTGTAATTGATTATTTCATAATTAAGTATATTCATGAATGAAAAAATAACTGGGAACAACATGTACAGATATATATATAGAACCTTACCAAGTTTTTTTCTTCCTAAAATAAAGGCTTAAAAATAAGCTCAGACATACTATATATATATCTATATGTATATAGAGTGTAATTGGACTTAAGGACCTCTTTAATGAATGTGACATTTTTAAAATATCCTATTCATTGCATGAATGCTAATAAGTAAGTTTGTTTGTTTGTATGTAAGCATATCGAAGATCTCATTTATAGTGAGTCACTTGCATTAATCATGAATTTTCAAAATAATAATAATTAAAGATTTGATAAGTACCTTGAGACCAGAAATTCTTAACTATACTAGAGGATAAATATTGACATATAATTATCTATAAATAAATATTACTTTTACTACTAGAGTAGCTAATTCATTGACTAAAATCCTATGTTAGGTTTTGAGAGGGTGATCAAACAATTAGGTAGGTCAATTACACACACAAAAAAAGTAGAAACCATGGGTATAGAGTGTTTTTTAGGGATTTTATGATATCGAAAGTCAGCCATCTTGGAGGATATATTAATAATATAAAGAATCAAATTTTATAATTGTACTCATGGAATCCTTGCTTCTATGTAAAAGTTTAGTTGCTGTTAATTTTTCCTTATCTAAGGCCATTACATAGACAAATTTTGTCTAACAGACTAATGGCATTATTGTATTACTGTTCTTTTAATAAAGCGTTGGTTATAGTTTATAGTTCAATCCCTGTCGTGAGTATAAACACTTTATGCTGTCAAAACGTATGTAAGTATATAATTATATAATGTATAATTTCGAATAAGTCTTACATGTTAAAAATGAGTTTGTGGAAAAAAAAATGTCAAATGTGGAAACGAATTTGCTATGAGTATTTTACATGAAGTGTACATTGATAATGTGTAAATAACGATGAGAATCTATTCATTTGGGTCTGTTACATTGCTATGCATGTACAATGCATATAGACTGCGTATTATGAGCAGAACGTTACCGTTAGAACGATTTCAGTCCATTTGGTTCACATATCTACAGTTTGTAAATACCCAAATATTCATATCTAAACAAGCAAGCAAGCAACATTCATAATATTGAGTAATAATAAAAAAATGATTATTTTCTTACTTTACATTAATGAATCTCTCATAAACAGACGATCCTCAATCTTACGTCTTATCACTTTTAGAACCATTTAAGGTATAAACAGTACTTTGTTTTGTTTGAATGATTAATTATAATTACTATCTCATCTGTGGGTTGAAGTGATGGAAATATGATGTAATGGTATACCAATGTACAACATAGTATGTACAACTATACCTACAATAACGTGAATAGTAGTAAAATACATACATTTGCTGTTTGACATTATTTAAATCTAATTATATATAATATCATTACCTATTAGTAGTACTGCATTTGAAGGAAACAGGGCATGGATACAAGAGAGTTGGAATGGCCCAACCTAAAAAGGGTGGGGTCAGGGGTAGCCTCCGTACATCCTTGGATCTTGTTAAATACAAAAATAAGGTCAAGAACAGAGGGAGGAGGAGGAGGAGGAGGAGGAGGGGAAGAAAGAAGTTATGCACTTGGTTGCCTTAAAAAAAGTTTTGTGTTCCTTTTTGATTTAGCTCCGATGAAGATGTGAATGCGGGAGAAGAGTGCTTTTAGAAGGTTGTAATTGAGTTTTTTTTTATTTTTATTCAACCAAACATTCGACTACATATAATCTATAATATTCATGGCAATTATTATAACTATTGAAAGACGTATCTCCCAGTATTTCATCATCCGCTTCTTCTTCTAAGGATACCTATATCGTATACCTATGCTCAACCTTGACTTTACTTCTCAACCCATGGCACAGGTGCTATATTCATTATAGAAAAATTAGACACAGTCTGCCCAGTTCCAATTAAGATTATGCATTTAATGAATGCACCGTTAGACTAGCTGCTATTCAAATATTATTTAAATGCATATTTTCTTTCTTTCTTTCTTCCTTTTGAGCTATTGAGTCATGTTTATGTACACCTCTAGCAAACGTGATACTTTCACACTGCAATTACCATTCAAAAATCGTCATTAAATTGTACGTAAAGATCCTTCAGTTATTTTATAGAAAAAAAAAAGTCAAAAAGTCAAAAATCATCGTGAATTATCTCTCATAAAATACATACATTTTAAAAAAAAGAAGAATTTAAAAAAGTAAAGAAATTCCACAAAAAGTGACAAATTTTTATTTTTATTTATAAATAAAGAAATATATTTATTGAATGATGTAACTGCAGAGAATATTATATATATATACTCGTTTCTTCATTCTCAATGAAAGGGAATATAGTCTTGGAGGTCATAAGGTACAGAGATATATATATATATATATCTATATCTATATATATATATATATATACATACATATTTTCGTTATCTCATAGGTAAGTACATATATTTACATGTTATGTAAGTACAATGGTTTTTGTTTGGAATAAATACCTAATCGTTAAGCATAGAGCTAATGACAGCTCTATATAAAAAAAAAACATTTATCATCTAGTAACATATGTATATACATAGATATCAATTAACAAACGTCATAAAATATTATATAAACATTGCATTGAACCATCTTTTCTTAAATACCTTGAGCAACAAACACTCATCAGACTCTTTAAAATCCCTCCCTTTGAAGAGCTGGGATTACATACATACATACATACATACATACAATATGACTTTCAAAATTAAATAAATGGAGATAAACCCGTGTGATATTTAAGTCGTGCTGATGAATATCAAGCATGTATGTATGTATGTATGTTTGTAGATAAATACATATACATATAGTGCCTCTTTAAAGCCATTAGTTATTCTGCATATTATACATAAGCATAATGGAAAATACAATCATAATAATAATAATAATAATTAGGATCCAAGGTTAAGGAGCTGTATTTAATTGCCTTTAAAGAAGGTAGATGGCTCTGTAACACTTCATATATGTATTAGTGGATAAATACCAAAATAAAAGTCTATATAATTTAAGGAGGAAAAAAAAAACACAACCCCAGACAATTTACAAGTTTGAACTGACGTTTGATTGACAGTAGACTTTTGTGTACACATGTGGGTATATAGATATATGCAAATATATATTCAAGCCAATGACACATTTGTAGGCACATACATAGATATATTGCTCCACCTATGTAGTGGTTACATACATATATATATATATATATATATATATATGGATGAAGGCTCTCTCCCTGACTCCCTCCAAGAGATGTGTCCGTCTGTCAAAACCACAAATGTACCTACAGACATAATGGAATTAGTAGAAATATTATCTGTATATATATGTATATATATATGTAAGTCCATTTCAAGGCCTTTCAAATGATTTATGTGGTGAATTTTTTTTTTTTGTTTTGTTTTTTTTGCAATTAATGCAATTCGATGATAATAAACAACATCATATCCCTAATTGCTATAGCTTTTTCCCCTTGTACATACATACAAATTAAATACATAATATACCATGCTAATTGTATGTACTTGCTCCCTAGGTATTTAAAGTAGTGCAAGAGTCACGTGTACTCAAGGATGATGATGAGAATGATGATGATGATGCAGGTAAGTTTGATGACAAAAAGGTATTTATATTTTGAATGTATATATATATATATTATATGGAAGTAAATTTACTTCCTTTTTGTTCGTTGGTCCTGCAATAAATTTAAAAAAAAAAACGGAAATTTTTTTTTTGTAATTTGATAGAAAATGTTTGTTTCCGTGGGTAAAATTAGGAGAATGCCTTGTTTATTATAACTTCCGTAGTTGATAATTTTGTGCAGATGTTCCCTCATTGACAAGTATCTCTATGATGTATGTAGGTACATATCTATCACCCACCAATCTAACAATCACTCTATTGCAAGTAAAACAAACAAAAAACCAGTCATACCTTCTTTGTACTTTGTAAAAAGCATTATTATTACATAGTCAGAAGTAAAGTAAAAAGTGGCCTTATTTTTAATTGGCTTTACATTTATCAAAATAATAATAATAATAATGATATATTATGAATGTATGTACTCTGGTCAAGTTGTCAAATTGTCAAAATTTCAATCGTACAATATAAGTCTCAAAACGTATATGATTTAATGAGTAGAACATGGGGCACTTTAATTACCAACTATACATACTTAACATAGATGTGACTATCATCTCATTTTAGTCTGTTAAATCTGTAAATAATAAATGTTCACTCCTCACACTGACTACTTTTATAGAGCTGAAATTGTTCACGAAGGACTATGAATGTATCAAGATTGATCATGGGCGTGCCTTCAATTATAGCAAAAAGGTTGAATTTTAATTCTCTTGTACTCTTGTATAAACGAGTCATATTGTACCATAGAATATACATAAATTAGTAATTTTCTTGAAAAAAGTACAAAATTAATATGTTGATGAAAGATCAAATGGAATTTTAATCAGTGCATTAAGCTCATGCGAAGTTATACTCTAAATTCTTCACATAAAATATCTCATTTAACTTTTGATGACAATAATCTGCTTGTATAGGTAAGAACTGGTGCAAAATCCCAACTTGGACGTACATATAAAGACATTATTTTTTTTAAAAAAAGAAGTTAACTCGTTCAAAAAAGAAGATCTCCTATATTTTTTTTTCTTTCATCACTTCCTTGTATTCATCCCTAACTTACATGATTAAAACACACACACACACACGCTAAATACCCTTTAAATCAATTATATTTTTACAACGACATTTTTGAAGATACAAGTAAAAAAAAAAATGCATTTTTGACTTCCTGATTTTAATATTATTATTTTTTAAATATGAAAATGATAAGGGGAACTCGTTTCTCCTACATATATTTAGGAATGAATCCTTTACTTGCATAGGTAGTTAGCTGCCTAGGCATACCTATGTAGGTAGTTACCTATACATGTACATATATGTATAGCAATGCCTCCTTTGTCTTTTTCCATCCTTCTCTTCTCTCTTCATGAAAGATGTAATCTTTAAAAAAGTGTATATTTTGAGCTATGCCAAAAGTAAGACTTGATTTACAAGCATCCTCACATCATCATATTTTTAAGTGAATGGATAGTAAAAAAACAAAAAAAACAGGAAGAATATATATACATAGATATATTTAACTAATGGCAAAGTCTTGCGCATTAAAACGTGTTCATCATTGCATTTTAATTCATCAAACATATGTCGACTCATCTCACCAAACCTATGTATGTATGCTATTAATTTTATTAGGGATGTTTCGGGTTCGTCAAAAGATACAGTTGAAATCATGTCTTATTTCCTATAACATGAAAAAAGACAACAACCCTGCGATTGGTACCCATGACGATCTTAGACTTCAAATCTATCTGCATAAAGAAAGTTGTATGAGACTCACTGAATTTTATAAAGTTGTTCATGTTTTTCTATTTGCTTGAATTATATTACATATAAAATGCAATAAATGTTATTATTCATTGCTAATATAATGGGTACTATCTAGGTATGTCCTTGGCATATTAAACCAAGTATGTTTTATAGACCATAGTTAGGGGATCTTATTTTCATTTGTAAGAAGAATATAAGGAAAGACTCTGCAGAAAGTAGTTCTGCAAAATTGAATTATTGATTCAAACCGAGTAACATTCCCCTTTGGAATCAAAGTACTCACTAAATATTTGCATATTATAGAGCTTACTAACTATTAAATCGGCAGTGGGCACTGGGCATATCCGCCTATATATATATTTTTTTATCGACATAATACTCCTCAAGACATTGTACCCTGCCAAAATTTGCAAACTCCAAAGTTAGAATCCATGGATTTTATGTACCTATAAACACATGGTACCCCTGCTTTATACATACATTGCAATTTATTTATATAATACCTACTACATACATAGGCACATAAATATTTATTTTCCCACATCCACCTTTTTCCAAAAATAAAAATTTTCTATGACCTTAAGATCATGATTTAAGTACTCACCAGGGGGTATCCATGTTGATAGTACATGGTTTCCCTAAAGGAAGGACTTAAATTTCTTTTTTTCATTCTTCTTCTTCTTCTTCGTCTTTTCTTTTGGACCGTCTGTTTTCATCATACATCTGTGGAAAAATATAAAATATACATTATTATTATTATTATTATTTTGTGAAAATCCATCATTTTAATTTCAAAGAAAATAAATATATATATATATATATATATATACGTATATTATATATAAATTCATAAAAAATATTTAAAAGTACATGCTGAGCTTCTTCCTCTCATCATAGGAATGAATCCTTAAAGACCGTTTATCCATCTATCTAGTATCTATTCATCCTTAGATATGTATATATATATATATATAAATATGTACACGGAAGAACATGTTTAAACGTGGATAGTTTATTATGCATGCATGTAGAACTGCTATAAGTAGGGCTACATATAGCCCTAATTATTACGTTTCATAAACGTGTTTTTGAATTATATTTTGGTTCATGCATGGGTATGAATTCCTCTCTCAGGAATTGTCATTTGAGACTCTTCAAAAAAAAAAAAAATGAATTTTCTTTTTCTGAGTGGACGGGCACATACAACTCAATATTTTCGTCCCTTTAATGCAGCGTTTCTCAACCGGGGTTCCGCGGAACCCTAGGGTTCTGCAGACGGTCTTTAAGGGTTCCGCGAGAAAAATGAGATTATATAATCTATTACACTTTTCAGTCTTTTTCTACAGTGTGGTAAAATTTTGTCACCAGAATTTTGACTTTTTGTATAGTGATCTATTGCTAAGCCAGGCTCTTAAGAGAACTCATTAATCGTTTACATTTGGGATATATAAGATGAGAAAGTATGGTATTAATCATTTTTTGCGCAAGGGTTCCGTGAGACATGGGATATATTTTGAGGGTCCCGAAAGGGAAGAAAGGTTGAGAAACGCTGCTTTAATGATTGCTGATATGTAAAAACAGCAGCTAACAGATGAGTATATGTATATATTTATGATGTAATCATACCTAACATATCTATCTACTTATGTATGTAAGCATGTATCTACGAAATAGATAGAGATACACCTGGTGTATCTATCCCCTCATGAAAAGGAGATAGAATAATAAACGTCATCATTGATCATGTTTCATTTTTCAGATCCGTTAAGTGATTTCCTCACTTACATACATAGGGGAAAAAAAAAAGTATAGGTTTGATGTACCTACATATGTACATACATACATATGGTTGGAGATTCTTTCTTCAATGCCTGATTAATTAACTTCCAAAAGGAAATGACTGGGAAAGGGGTGAGGGTAAAGAAGAAAAATAGAAGGAAAAAAAACAAAACCAAAAAAAAAAAAAAACACAACCTGAAGCAAGACTAATCAATTTTTTACTTACCTATTTATTTCTTGGCTTTAAAAAAAAAAAAAAAAAATATAAGTATGTATATCCTCAAAAGATGATAATAGATAATAATAATTATAATAAATGTTTTTTCTTTCTTTTTTTTTACTTGTTAACAAGAGGAAAAGTTTGGTGGGATTGGTGTGCTCTTAATTAGACTACTCCTACCTGATGGCTGTAAATAAGTTGTTAATGATAGATGATTTAATTCAATTATTAAAAAAGAAAAGAGCTCAAACAATCCTATTAAATGCCCATTTCTATCTGTGAGTAATCATCAATATATTTAAGTAGAGATAAGCAAAAAAAAAAAAAAATTCCCATCCTAATTCTAATGTTTTTTTATAATTGTTGATTTTTTCAATTACAATAAACATGGGATCTCAAACTTCTTCCTCCACTTTCTAATGATGAGACTCTTCTCCTACTCTCGTCATCATTGGAGTGGAGTAAACTACTCAACTCCTTTATTTCTTTTAACTCTCCTTCATACTAACTGTATGTAATTTTGCTTTACCACCCTAAGGACATGGATATTATTTATTCATCTCTGTTCTCAAATACTCTGTATTTTTTTTTGTGAGTTTGTGTGTGTGTGTTACTTCCTCTTACATATGCTATGAGTGTAGGTATATATATATATATTTTTTAGTTGAATAAATAAAAGTCGTAACAATAATAATAATAATAATGATACGGTCAGTTAATTGTTTTTTAAGTGGTGTCCATCATTTTTGATGATACATCATCAAATACTAAGGACAATTCCGTGTGGTTCCTTCCAAAATGATGGAAAGGGGAGGAAGATATATGCTACGTCATGTTATCTACCCATGTCATGTTGAAGGTGGTGATGTTGAAACTATATATCCTTTTATTGTCAGCTGTTGAACTATCTACTCTTATCTATGTACAAAAATGAACATAGTATATTTTTCTTTCAGCAGTCAATTTCGCCAAGATATTATTGGCGTTCTAAACACTCGATGGCTCAAATCAAATTCCCTCATAATAAACTGTGAACCATTCTTTACTATTAAAGGACTAATATAGTTATACAGTTAGAAATAAGAGTGGGCTAACTATAACCAACTGATTTTTGAGCATCCTTTTCTTTGTGTGGAGAATAGGTTGCGCGATATAATAAAATCACATAAGTGTTCTGAATATAGAACTCCTTAGCTCTAATTAAATCCATTCCAAAAACTTACTATTCTAATACATAGTTAGGTAAATAAATACATGTTCTACAATTGAGGAAAATGAGAGGTCAAGAAGCAATTAATTAAGTTAATTAAGTCTTTTTTTTTAAAGAAAAGGTTGAAAATGAAGATAGTAATGTGATGATACCTCTTAGGGGTACGTTAAAGCTCTTTTTGATATTAAAAAAGAAAGGAAGGGGAGATTTTTTCAATGAAAAAATCTATAAAAAGGTTTTTTTTGGCCCGATATAGACATTTTTTCAATCAGTTTAACAGGATTAAGATGTCTTCTGATTTCTTGAAAAGTAGCTAATAATAATAATATTAGTAATACATCCATACATACATCCATTCACTTCTTCTTCACATCATTCATAAATGAAGAATTAGTTCAAGAAATCCCTCCTTTAAGACTTATATAATTTATTATGATTACAAATTAAGTACATACATACATAACTCGAATCCTTTCTTTATCCGTAAAATCCGACTCGTGAAAGAATCCTTAAATAACGTACCTACTAATTCATAATATATATTATTTCATGAATGTATGTATATACATAAATACACACCCCTATAATATGTATGTATGTATATATGTTGTACATACATAGAAAACTTTTTTCAATGCGGTATGATTCCTACACGTGTTTGTAAACGGCATTCATAATAAATAAATAAATTACATACATATTTATGTATGTAGATGTAATTTGCAAACACACGTAGTAACAAGGTGGGGATTCATGTATCTATTTAAATATATGTGGGTATATATATATATATATATATATTAATATGACTGTTGACCTTGTTACGAAGGAACTTATTATTTATTATATCTAATTATAATTTTACAAAGAAATGAGAGAAATGATAACAGATCAAGAAATGAAATGAAAATGAAAAACAACATATAAATGCATTTGTTATTTGATCTTAAATATCGACCCAGTATTTAGATAGATGTAATAGACTTTATTTTTATTTTCAATAAAATAAGAAAGAAAGAAAAAAAAAACCATTTTATTTTTCCTATATTTAGCTGAAGGTATGTAATTAAAACGGTTCCTTCTCATTATTTTTGCCAATAACATTATTTTGTATGTATGTAGATCAAATTGGTGCACTAACACACACATTGTACAGGAATTTAAGTTTAAGTCGATCCAACCATACATATCTACATCGATATTTGCATAGGTAAATATATGTATATATGCAAAAAAAAAATATGTGCATTTTGCTCTATAAATGATGTTAATTAAAGGACTTGAAGAGCAAATGAGCTTTGATGTTTCTTTGACATCCGTACATATTTGTCAGAGAGATGATAATTTATGGACTTTTAAATAGGGATATGTAAAAATAATTAATTAAACGTACTTCAAACCTATTTGCAATATTTTACATATGTATTGTTTTATTTGTCTGTCAAGTGTTTTAATGAGACCTTAAAGATAAGTTCTATAGTAGCTACTCTACAATGGATCTATTTGCCTTTGAGGTAGAATAAAAAATATCCTTTTTCTGAAATTTCAAATAGAAAAAGAGTTAATTAACTGGGCAAAATTCGATAAGCAATTATATTTCGTCATATACTATCAATTGGTTCATTGAGTTTCACTGATATTAGAAAAGGACTGTGGGTTGATGCAATGAAATAAAAATAAAATAATAATGTAATGATGCTCCGTACATTCTTAGATGATACAAAATAATAATTATAACTATTATTATTATTATTATGGAAAGCCCTTAAATACATCGATTTTTCACTCTGCAAAACAAAATGACCATCTATATATTTATAAATTAAAAATCTGTCAATAAATTTCTACTCCAACAAGGGTTTTTACATTTTTAGCCAAATTCAAGGCAAAACTTTTGGTTTGATCTTCATCGTTCATTTTAGTGTAGAATACATACAGATGCATTAGAAACGTGTTGAATTATATATAATTATTATTTATCCTCCAGCACAAAGGGATCGATAATTATGTAAGCTCTGTGGTTTTATATTGACATTTCCCATAGTTTACCAATATTACGACACACATACATATATATATATATATGCCTAACTATATATTTTACATATAATACTACTCTGAGGGTAAATATATGCATAAATGAAAAGGGCATTGTTCTCTGCCATTTAAGTATATGTAGAGTAAGCCCTCTAAGCAATCAAATCAAACAGAAATTTGGTTATCATTGAAAAAGGTTCATAGACAATATATTCAAAAGGAGGGGAGATCCTTAGTTGTAAGTATTATTGCAGAATCATTTCTTTTAATTTAAATCCAATTAAATCTTATATCAAAATATCATCAAAGTACAAAAAGACTAGAGAGAGGAGAGTCTTGTCGTTTCATCTCATGAATGCAGCTTTCACATATCGAGGTACCTTTATTAATTCTTAAGGATTTGACCCATTTGTATGTAAATTAGTACATTTATTGATTACATACTTCTCAACAACGGCTTTATGTAAATTTGGTGCTAGGATTTTGATAATAAATTAATTATAATCTTATTAATTATAATTTCTAGATCTTGATAATGTTCCTTCATTTGGCTGTTTTGATATTACGCCAATGTTTGGAGAATCTGAGGGAATTATTTCCTATTGGAATATATCAAGTAAATACATTTTTACATTCTGGCTGTTGTTAGATAATATTACTTATTGAAAAATGAACAATTTCGCAAAAGAAACGTACCAATAAGTTGCACAGGAGATTGCATTATTTCAGTATTTGTGCAAAAATCTGTTGTTACTACTATTGGATTCTTAAGAAATAATTCCCTCAGATCCCAAATATGTATTACCAATTTCAGATAGTCCAATCAAGGAACATCCATACGTTATATTATATATCTGTATAGAAATGTTTAAGAATAAGGCCCTTAAAATCCTGCGGGGGAATTTTCCTATCACGCTCATCAACCATGTATAATGAATAATAAGTGACCCCTTAGAAAAATGGTACAATGACTCCATATTATGTAGAAGCTTTTAGCAATAAACCTACATACATACATATATACTAATTTTTCTTCTATTTATGACATATACATATTTACACACAAATGTTGGTTAGAGAGTTATATAATGGACGAACCTCATTTGCAGTAATTCATATTTTGACAAATGACTTACACATGTACCCTTATGTGGGTACGTAATTATCAGGCATGTCTAGCAAAAAAAAAAACAAGAAACGAATAGAATTTCAATCATATTAACATGTTATTTTGCCAAGTGAGAAACATAATGATCGAGAGGGTATTTGGTTTAGAAAAAAAGCAAAAAGAGCAAAAAAACTAATAATTAACAGTACAAATGACACTCCCTTTATAAACCCATGGACTACATGAACACATTTTGTATTTTGTATGAGGTGTACATATATTAATGAATTAAAAAAAAAAATCTTTTAAAATAAATAGAAAACTATCAAATTCATTTAGGAATTTTGCAATATATATATATATATATATATATATATATATATATATATATATATATATATATATATATATATATATATATAAATAACTTAATGATCCAATTTCTTGTGTATTATTTTTGTATTTTTGTAAAGAGTAATTCGGCAAAGGTTCCTTCCCACGAAGGTAAAATTTCTAGTCATCCATACATTATATATATAGGAACATATATATATATATATATGTATAAATGACAATGAGCCTTGTTATTTGAGATGATGTTGAAATATGGCACAAAAATGCATCAACATACTTTTCATTATTATGTACTTACATATATATATATATATATATATATATAGGTATATCCATATACCCCCACTTCCACAACGAAATGGATAATATCAAGTCAAGGATACGGTTCTTTACGTGGAATTTTGTTTATTTACATAGAAGGAAAAAATATCCTCAAAAAAAAAATGTACAAAATATTCTCAATGATTTATGTACAAATAAATTATGTATTGTACATCAAGGATGATGATGATGATGCTGGATCCATGAAACGGAATTATATGTACAAATGAATATCAATCATCTTTTAATTGAGCAATGAGATGAAATTCATCATCACACTTTTGACATTTCTTTATTTGAACTAATTATATGATCAATCAGTGAATTATTATTATTATTAATAATAATAATTTAAATTATAATTTGTGACCCACGTGATTTTTAACTTGTGAAAATCAGCTGTTGCAACAGCTGATTTTTTGATAGTTTTCCTTTACACAAAACTAAAAACACAAATTATCTCAACTCGCATGGAAATTTAGATCGTAGATGTGCATTTTAGAGTGTTGCAATTCGGTCCAGAAATTCTGAGCCATTGTATGATCTTCGTAGCTTTTGATTTTTAATCGATCTTACTTTATTCCTTGAGAATAAGATCTAGCTGGATCTGAATTTATAATTGAATGGATACTTATAAACTTTGCTTTCAAATCCCCGCTTCCAATACGTTATACTATTATGAGCAAAAAATACCAGGAACTTTGAATTTATTTCCTTTTGAAATTCCGAAAGGGATAAATGATTTTGTTTTTAAGTTGACACTACACTCACTGACATTTGTGCCAAATTACACGTCAAAACATTCATTACTCTCCTTTTATCAAGAGCTAAAATGTAATTTTTCCTTTTTTTTTTAAATGTTTAAAAAATAATGACTAAAATGCAATTATGAGAAATGTTGTTCAAATCCAAAAAAGTTACAATGAATATTCCAAACTGTGTATTCTTTTGAAATTTTGCGAATTTGTGGTTTATTTCTCAAGACACATATCTATTATCTTATGTTTAATAGCATATCTAAACTTAGCAGTTATTGCTCTATAATTAATAACTCAATAAAAACTTTGTAACTGTTTTCAAAATTATAATAACCTTGGCACATTGCATCAGGAGCCCTTTTTAGGGGAAAAGAAATGAATTTTGATGATTAAATAATGATTTTTTGATTCCCGGTATTTTTTGCCTATAGTAATATGAGTCCTTTAAAATGTGAAAAAGGTACAATTTTGGCTTCAAATTTGGAAGCCGATCCTCAACTATGAACTTTTCCCTTTTTATAAATGTTCTGAACAAATTTTTAATTGGTGAAACTCGAATTGCTTCTTGTTAATGTGTGAAAACATCCCTATATAGAGAATAAGTTTGTGAATAATTGACAAACTACAAACTGTCTTTGTACCTATTTTTTTTTTTTAAGAAGTAAAGGTTGTGAGACATCTACAATAAAGATCACATTTTGATATTGTTCATTAGGGTTCCATTCATTCATTCATTACATCAAAGAGGATGTACGCACCCTTAAAAATGAAATGTACAAATAATTTTTTTCCCTTCATTGAGAGTACAAAAGTACTTTGGCAAAGAAGAAGACACTTTCAATAATAATATATTTGAAAGGACATATAAATAAATACAATTTCCCATTATTATTCCGCACTTGTTTCCCCCCCCCCCCTCCTTTGAGTTGATGCAAAAGTTCAAGCTGTTAAAAGGTACGAAATTGTAAAATTATTTATTCTCCTCTAAAGTCGGCCTTGAACTTTATTTATTTTTAATTATTATTCTACATAAATAGAAAATGAGAAAAAAACAACAAGTGATTGGCAAATTTTGTAATTTAAAAAATAAATAAATAAGTTTACTCATTATTTTATTATTATTATTGCGAAAACATCATTATTTTTCACCTTCAAAATATTAAAAACATGTACTTCAATAGATAAAGGGTTGTTCTCCTATTTAATTAATGATTACAAGTCTCAGAGTGCCATACTTTTTTTTTTTTGATACGGAGTACATGTATTGTATGCACGTTCAAGGCCTTTTTGTTAAAGGTATCAATTAGCCCATTATTCATGGGAGAGAGAAAGAAAGGAAGATAAGTAGTAGTATTTGCAAATAACCGTACAAAACCCGTTAGTTTCTACTCCTTACCTACAGAGTAGGCCATACAAAGATGATGGCCTTCAGTACGCAAAAATGGTTCATTGGAGTAATAAAGATTTCAAAAAAAAAAAAAGAAAAAAGAAAAGAAAAGAAAAGGAAAAAGTTCAAATGAAAGTTGAATTCCCTAATTATATTTATTATTTAATTAAATCAAAGTATACTCAGTGTATGTTATTCCTATAATCAAAATTTAATTTCATTTTTTTTTCGGGGAAATTAAATATTATTACAATGAATAAAAATGATGAAATCATGGAACGTTTATATGACAGGAGAAATTTTACATGTACCTATTTACATATATATATATATATATACATATTAAATGCATGAAGTTACATAGCCACAAAGGGATTAAATGAGTTTTTTTTTTTTTAATTTTTCATGCAATGACTATTTGTTGTTGTTGTTGTAGTTGATTTGATTTTTTTTTTGCAAAGAAGGAATGAGCCTTTATAATATTATCATATATAGGTGCGTATATATTTAATTATTAGTAGTCTGTTTTAAATGTTAAGGATTATAAATATTGAATTGCTTTGAAAGACTTTTTTGAGTAATTAGTTTTAATAATAATAATAAGAATTATTATTAAAGTATTCAAAGTTCTTCCTTTTCATTGTTAAGGACAAACAATATAACTTATATGTAATATATTTTGAACAAGTTTTTAATGCATCAATGAATTGTTAAAAGTCACAGGAATTTTTCTTTTATTATCAAATATCATAAGTATGGAGGGTTTCATGTGACGTCATGAGAGGAAGTAGAATTTATCTCACTAGCACGCAAGAAAAAGCTATCCTTTTCGTAGAAATATCTAGACATTTCGAGAGCTCTATAATTATATACGTGAATCAAATCAGAACCTTGTGGATTTATATGATATAGGAAAATACTATTTTTAAATATTCATCCGTTTGGTTGCATTGAACAGGATTAGTATGTAAACACTTTATATTTGTACTCCTGTTGGCTTTTTCTTATTTAAGCACGGATATATGTTTGTCTGGTTGGGCTCTGACGTCCGTGAAAACAATCTATGCACACTTATTTACCCGCTTTTACACATATCAAACCCAGAGATATATCCTAGATGTTGAAACAACCTCGTATTATGTATATATATATATATATGTAATCTACATAGAAATCTCCTTTTCTTGAACCTTCTGTATAAATTTATACATCCTCTACTGCTCAGTGTTGTTGTCGTCCCATCAATTACTTGAGAAACAGTTAACCCATTCTCTTTGTTTGACTAACATTCTATTGCATGCATGCATGGTTGGGGGGAGGGGGGGGGGGAGTGAAATACAAATGGTTAACCTTGATAAGGAAGGATACTCTTATACACACACACACACACGCTGTGTGACATATGTACCCATTTAGTTAATTTAATGTATGCTTGTGCGTGTTGTCAACGCTTCCTGTTACAAAATGATGAACACAAAAAAGATGGGTTAAGTCACACAGAAATTAAGATAAATGAGTCCATGTTCATATGTATGTACATAGATAACTGTAAGGGATTGCAGAATTGATTTATAATGGAACTTATATAGATATTTATATATGTATGTATGTACATATTTGTAGCGTCTCAGAATCATGAACGTCATCCATCCTTTTCGTTAAAGTCCATTTATAGGTATACCAAGCACTTTTATTATTTATTTTTTGTTTATCAAAACTTGTAATCTAAAACTTCTTCACAAAGTAAAATAGTCACGAAGTATTATAAAGAGAGAGAGAGAGTACAAAAATAAAATAAAAATACACTTCCCTTTGGCTGGTTGCTTGGTTGCCTTACTTTTTAAAACCTTTATTTTCTCGTACTATTATTTATTTATTTATTTTTCTAAACGTGACAAAAGACTTTGGTGGAAACATGTTTTGGAAAATAAATAAATAAATAAATGATTACAGAACAAGTGAAAAAGAAAAGAAAAAAAGTTTATCCGGAAGAGAATCCAGATAAAGAAAGGCAAAGAGAAAATGAGTCCATTTTACCTCGAAAGGTATATACATATAATATATATGTATGTATATTATACATAACCATTATATCAAACAAGGAAGAAGGTACTCAAAAGGACCTCAAGGTGATTGATTTTACCCCCTCTGTTCAAATACAATGTCAATTTGTTGTGTTTTTTTTTTTTTTTTGGACTATAAAATTAATGACCCGAAAACCGTTAGAAGGAAAAACAAAGGATTCCTTTCAAAATACATGTACAAAATATGTATGTACTCCATTCTTGATGTTACCAAGTTTGGAGAATCATCCAAAGTTGAAGGTCACACACACATATATATTATTAAGTTTTGTATTTATGTATGTAGTCAATATATATACATATATATATATATCTAATGAGACGTATGTATGCCTTACAATTGAATATTTATTTATAAATAAAAAAATTTGTTAATAAATACATAAAAATCCATCTAGATTGTTTGTAAAAATATACTAGATATGTACATAAGTAAAATAAGAAGAAGAAGAAGAACTAAAAAAGACTTCCTCAATGTATGTACATTTGTATTTTCTTATTTATAGACATGTAGTATCTACATACATACATACATACATGGGGGGGGGGAGGAATCCAATTAAGAATGTAGAAGATTCATCAATGTCAATCTGATTATGACGCAATAGAACTGCTACTACGACTACTACTACTACTAACACATTTAAGGGAATGTGGGGGTTTGAATCTCTCCTATTTATATATATATATGTACATAATTTATTTTGTTTTTTTGAATATTATGTAGAAAGGCCTCTGAGTTTACGCATTTTGAAGAAATGAAGTATATGTTGAAAGAAAGAAAGAAAGAAAAAGGGAGTAGTCTTACCTCTTATATAAAAGGTGAAATTCTGGTTAGTAGAAAAAAAAAACAAAAACAAATGGACCCTGTAGAATGAGTAGACAGTTATGTACATATATATATATATATATTCTAACCTTGTAAAGGATAAAATACGCGGAGCATTGGTATACCTATGACTTTAAATAAGAACTTGATTCTACTATCTTTATGCAGGAGAAGATCCTACAGTAAATTGATACTTTGTTAGTAGTTGTGCCTATAATGTCATGCGCATTAAACATCATTAATGTATGTATTTAAATGCTCATAATTAATTAAAGAATGACTTTTTATATATATACATATGCAAATACAAAGAATATATATATATATATATATATATATATTAGGAAATTGACATTTTCAAATCTTTTTAAATGGTTTTAAAATGATATATCCAGCAAGTATGAGGAAATAGTTTATACGTATATATACATATATTTACCACCATTGATTCGTGGTTTTAGCAATCCATGATGTGAGACACCTACTTATATATTTACATATATACATATATATATATATAGGTATTTACATATTTTATGAGAGTGAAATGCATCAGTGACTTCAAAGATAGAAGTCCCATATCGTATAACTACCATGTAATTCCTTGGTATAGGAAATAAATAATTTAAAAACGTTCAAACCAAAATGTACATACATACATATATTGCCTAATTAAATTTGCAAATAAACTATTTTAACTTCCTTTCATAGTAGTTGGGAGTAGGAAATAAATATTGATTTTTTTTTTGTACATAATTAGTACGTAGATATGTCCTAATGAATTATTATTATGCAATCATTAGTACTAATCATATTATGTCAATGCATTTAGAGCATACATATATATAATCAGCTGAATAACCCAGGCAACAAAGTATGTGTAACAATTAAAACGTGTAGGATATTCATATCTACAAGTTGAATGCAATATTTACGCAGTCAAACATGGGTGTATCCCAAAGTATATACACCTCAACATCTTTTCTTCCATTTGTGTATAATGTTTTTTTTTGTTTTTTTTTTGGATGATTATTACTTTTATAATTATTATGCCATTGATTGGAAGGATAGCCATGAATCATGAATTGAAATCTAGCACAAACCTAGAAATGCAACCAAAGAAAATAAAATCAGGAATGAATGAATGAAGAAAAAAAAATGAATGGAATCAAATATACACAAAGATGTGTATATTTATAGACATGAGAAGTTTGAAGAAGTTTGATTTTGAAGAGATTATTTCTTCACTTAGTGTAATAATGGATCGTGACATTTTATTGAAGTTATATATATATATATATATATATAATATGTAGGAATATCAACTGCAAATCCAAGGAAGGAAAACTAAAAGAGAAAACTCATAGTTTTTTCAAAAACTTCTTTTGAAATTGAAGCCCTTTTTTTTCCTCCTAGAGGAAAAAAAAACCAAAACAACAACCAAGAAAAGAAACTCAAGCTCTTTAATAAAATTACAAATCAACGAGCAACAGCCCTACAACAACAATGAGTGAACAATATGACATGATTCATTGTTGTAAATGACTACTATATATATATGGGTAGGGAGAAAAAAAAAGATGTTTTCCATTCATGAGTGCCTCACAGGTATCTAACATACATACACACATGTTATCTCAAGAGCCTTGTTATTTCAATCATCATCTAGCTCCTTTAATAAATAAACCATGTAAATAATTTTTAAAAAAACAGAAAGTGAAAGTTAGTTTTGTATGGGCACAAAGGAAAGGATCATAGTAAACACAACGAAAAAAATCCTCATCACCCCTCATTCCAATATTTTTGCCTTTAGATTGGCTAATTTTTTTTTTTTTTGAGGGGTGAAAGGGGAACTTTGTATTCATTACATATATGTACTTTGCTCAATGCAGCTTACACTTAGTAAATGCAAGTGTATTGACGAATTATCCATTATAGTCTTTCATGCTGAGATCCTTATGATTTTATTTAGATTCGTGATTTTTTTTATTTATTTATTTAGCTACGAACAATAAAAGAACTTTCCATTCATTCAAAATGTCGTTTTTATATGTAGACTCATGACATAACAATACACATTATATATGTTATATATGTATATAGTGAAAGGTTGAGAGTCTAATCATTCCATGTCCTTAACATTAATATATGTATATATATAAATTTCTCTTAAATAAGTAAAAAAAAAAAAGGTTTGAAAACAATGGATGGAATTAAATTTTCAATGACATCCTATGTTATGTTTATATATATATATAATATATATAAAACAAATTCTTGTTCGTCTTCTATTCAGAATTCATATTTTGACAAAATTCAATTATGAATAATATTTATTAAACATGTTTTTTTTAAATATATATATAATCAAATTATTTTATCTTTTTCTTTCTTTGCATGAAATCTCAAAAATTAAAAAAATGTATGTATTGTTCCATTTTATAAACATATTTTAAATATTTTCTGTGAAAAAATATGCATTGTTTTAAAAATAATTCAAACCTAATTTGAATACAAATGAATATTTGTTCCGCATAAATCTTGTTATTGTATGTATGTATTTGAAAAGGATGTTATGTGAAGTCTCTTCAGCTGAGGACACCTACAGCCTCATATATTCTCCTTCTATTATTAAATTTTGAATTCAAAGGGTTTATTATATGTACAGTATAGACAAAGGGTAAAAGAAAAAGAGAGGGAAAATGATTATATATGATAATTTACCTGAGTATTCAAATACTCCCAGGTTTTTAATCATCATTAACCTATTTCCTACTGAGAGCCAAAGTCGTAACAGCACGTACCTACTACATACACATCCAAGAACAAATATTTAACTTAACTTATGTATATTTACATTAAAAAAAATATATACAATTCAGTGATTTTTTCAACTGAGTAAAGTTTTGTTAGAGCAAGGTTCCATAACGAAAAATATTTAAAGGTTCTTCCGCAAAGCAATTCGAATCACAAAGTTTCATAATTTATCTATAAAAATATGATTTTTTGGGGATAAAATCTCGAATAGTCATAATTGATTTATCAAAAAAAAATAACATATAAGACCCTCATAAACTCCAAATTACATATATGTATAATATTCAACTTTTAAATATATATTTTAAATCCATTTATAGGCATTATAAAGGCGTTTAAGGTATGTGTTTGATGTTGATTGCAGAGTAAGTAATTACAATGAAGGAACCGAAAATATCTATTTGCTCGAACTTCTAACTATAGCTGAGCTATAAAATATATTATAAAGTATTAACATCCATTAATTGATGTAGTTAAACATATTCATTAAATAAATCTTTAAAATATAAATGCTTGATCAAATTTAATCCAATTCTAAATCTTAAAATTTTCTTTCTGAAATTTGTTTTATAGTCATATTCTATCAAATAGTTGTCTAAACCAAACCAATATTCCTTTTTAATTTAAAAAAAAGTTAAAAATGCTCTCAAATGAGAGTCTCTAATGCTTATATTTGTCTTTTTAAAGTATCAAGGATTTGACAAATGTATCAAATCAACAAGAAACCAAGTTTATCTGAAATATTTCAAAAATGACTTAGAACTGTACTCATATTCTTCAAGACATTCTTTTTCGTTTGTATATTTAGTATATATTGATTCATTAAATAATGACTCCAATAATTGCAACTGTATTATAGGAAAAAACCAACTGCCACTAAATAAATCTCTAGGGGTATGAAAAAGATGAACGCTCTTTGATGGACCATATCGGTTCTATATGCAGCCGTAACATTTATGTGATTGCTCAATTAAATAGACAACAATCCGTGGTTTTTCGATTAAAAGTGACATTTTAGCAAAAACCGTACGCTATAGGTCTTAAAATGACTCCAAAATATTTGACCGTTATATTTATGAAGTAAAAAAACTGTAAAGTGGATTTTCTCCTTTTCAATATTTGAAAACAAACTTGCTTTTTTGTTGACTTGATACAAATGTGTAGAGTCATATATACTCAAAGTTATACGAGGAGCATTATTGACACCTTCAATGACCTTACCAATATTTGCTTTATACCTATGCATGTATACATAATAGCGTTTACAACACATGTATACCAAAAATTAACAACTATCAAAAGAGGTTCATAAATTATACCTATGTAACTATGTACAGACATACACTTTATTACTTTTAATTTTGAATAATAATAATAATAATAATGAACAATAATACAAAAAAATATTGGAATAGAAAAACACCTTTTCTTAATTTAAAAAAATAAATAAATTGGTTTGTTGGTTTTAGTGGTTCTATATTCTTATTATTTAACTATTATGTATTTATTTGTACATATGTATGTATGTTTGTTAGACCTTCCCACATGCCTTTACCCTTTCTTTCTTTACATTTACTTATATGTATTTAAAAGAAAGTTGGTTGTGTCAGATATCTACATATGTAACTACATAGATAGATAGGTACATATAACGAAGAAAAAAGAGTTATATGGAATTAACCGTATGTAAATATTGAATTACTCATCTTTGAGACACGATGTACTTTTTTTAACAAAAAAAAAAAAAAAAAAAAAAGGAAAAGTCGGAGGAAAAAAACAAAATAAAACAAAAAACTCTCGACTCATATTATGTTACACGTCCTATATAAATATGTACAAAGAGTCCCATGTACCTAGATATTTATCAATGTAAGTATAAATCAAAAGTGGAATCTATACTGCAACTAGATAGAGTCCACTGCACACAAGTCCAAGTCAAGAGTTCAATACATATTTGTATTCAGTTCATTTTTCAGAACTCTGTCGAGCACATTCCAAGTGTGTTCTTGTGAATAATTTAGTGGCATAAAAGTATATTTGAGTTGAGTTTAATTTGATTGTCTGATGTTAAGCATACCCATAGACAGGGATGGCCAATACATTGAATTCCTTTCTCTTTTCTCCATCAGCATATTTTGGGCATAAGGAAGGATTCCTAACTTTTATCTAAATAATACTTTGAAGAGTACTTTATGTACAGTTAGACAATTTATTTAAAATGACATACTAGCGTTATCAAGTCTTTAGTCTTTGATTTTGAGCTCAAGTCAAGTCTTCAAAATATAGAGGATAGTCCAAGTCTCCGCTTCACCCCTCGTAAATGCAAATTAGTTCCTATAAGAGATGAGGAAGTATTTCAAGGCATTTGCACACAGAACAAAGAAACCAAAAAACACATTATAATAATTTACCATCATGATTTTGTCTTCGTCACTACGTATATATTTTTTTAATCAGCTGTGGATTTACCTACGCATCCCCTCTTACTAGTGTTTTTTTTTTTAAATATTTGTACATATTTCATACATACCCCTAGTACTAAAAATAGAGAATGGTTCAAAAGTTATTTAGTGTGATGAGACCTAATTATTATTGGTTAACTATTAATAAATTTTGAACCGTTTTATTTTCTTAAATTTTTGTAAGGAATCTGTACAAAAGTGCTCTGTGTTTTACGTATCTTTTATTCCATTCATTTATATACCTATGTGCATAATATATAAGCTTATAATGGTACATTTGTAGACTCTCAACCATCAGTTAGGAGGTCATTAATTCATTAAATGTAACTCCTATAAAAAGATAACATGCTCCAGTACCTTCCTGAGAGCGTTCATTCCTATCAAGGCACTCACTTTTATACTAGTAAGTGCTCTATAGAAGAGATAACTCTTAATTAATAAATGCTATCAAATGATAAAGAACACATCAACGTCATTAGCTAACCACTGCATCATAAAGATTTCATCATGGAAGGGAGAGAAACAGAGAGAAAGACACACACACACACACACACACACAGAAGACACTGAACAAATTCATTCCTTATCTTTAATTAATACATACATAATATGAGAAAAGTTTCATTTTTATTATGCATGGGTTATGGAGGAACAATGAAGATATGTATGTATTATACTTATATCTATGTAATTTTAACCCTTAAGGCCTTTATAATATGTGTATGATAGACATACTTTTTTTTAGGCTTAATGGTAGTCAAAAAAAAAAAAAAAAAGTTAGAATTTCCTTCCTTTTATTTATATACATATTCCTTGATATTTGATATTTCGAAACATGAATTTCACTTTATTAACAATTCGAACAGCAATTTTTTTTTGATGGCTTTAATGTTATACAAAAATTATTTTCTCTAAAAAGAAACAAAAAAAAAAGGTTTCTGTAATAGAAATCAGTAGATCAATTTATATTACATATAATATAAAAGTAAAACCTTTTTTACCTTAAGTAAATATATATATATATATGTTCAAACCAATTCATCATTCATAAAAAAAACCATTTTGTCCTTATTTTTTCTCCTCTCAAACATTGAATGAATAATGAAGCAAAAAGAAAATTGATTTTTTTTTTTTTTGCTTCACTACAAGGTTCTTAGAAATAACTAAAAGCATACTATGTATTAATGTAATAAAAAAATGTGTCTACATCCTGAATAATTTAAAAAAATACTTTTTATTGTTACTCTTTGATGCTGTTGCTATCTGTTTGTTTGTTTCTTTGTTGCCGTTGGCAATCAAAGTTAGAAAGAGACAAATATTCAATGAACTCTTTTTTTACAAATGACAGCTAGAACAAATGCACACACTAATCCCCTTCAAATTCCCATAAAATTTATAATCATAATAAGGTTTTAACTAACTTGCTTGATTAAAAAGTGCATTTTAAAGTCAAGTGTTAGATTGTATGCATACAAGTGTGTGAATTACATAATGCAGTTAGTTACTAACTAACTAAAAAAACACACGGTTAGGTTTTATTATCTTTATGGCGAAAAATTATCTACATCCTACTATTAAATACGATTAATATATTAATCAGTATCTGTGTAATAAAAAATATATATTGCTAATTGAATTTTCAAACTTGTTAATTGAATGATCATTTAAAATCTTTTTTTTTTGTCAAAAAAAAAAATATTTATACAAATCTATTCAAGAAAAGCATATTTTTAATGCAATGTTAGACACCTATTACATACATGGTTAGGTACGAAAGAACAAGTTTTCTCAATCTTCAAAAAAAACTTGTTTAATTGTGAAAAAGAATTATATTATATATATATATAAATAAAATAATAAAGATAAACAAAGAAAACCATTAAATGAATAAGATTTTTATCAAACCGTCCTTTATCTTCAAATGGCTTTACTTTAGAAGGAGGAACAGGTCAATTGCAGGGCATTTTAATTATTATTATAAATAGTTTTTCTGCCCTTACTCTTTTTTCATTAAGAGTTATTATTCCATTCTTTTTTTGTTGTTTTTTTCCAAACAATTTATATCCTTGTCAAATACAGTCATAGAGCACAAAATGAAAACTAATTGACTTTATAGGGGATTAGAAAAATAAAAAGATTTTTCTTTAAAAAAAAAAAAAAAAAAAAAAAAAAAAAAAAAAAATTAACAATAACTGCAAAAGCCTTTGTTTTGAAACATTTCTCTTCATATAAAAAATAATAAATGGTCGAGAAATAGTTAAATACAATATTTCTGAGTATTATGGGTTTACTTTTGTGTCAAAGTTCTGGCAGAGCCAATTGACGACCAATGGATGCAGCCAAAGGATCTTCTACATCTGTATAGTTGAGTATGGGGGCTCTTACTAAAAATAACAGTACATGTACAAATACAATTCGTCATTCCTTTTTTTTTTAATAAAATATATAGTCATTTCTTCAAGCCTTAACAAGACTCATTCAATCCCCCCTAAAAAGTATATATATATATATATTTTTAAATCTGCCCAGTAACCCAATCAACTACTTCTCTTTGATTCTCTTACATCCCCCCCTATAAATGAGTGAAAGTTACTTATTGTAGGGATAACGCCCTTTGAGTTACAGACTCACACACACACATATACAGAATCAAAAGAAATATCATTTTTATTCTTTTCTTCTAAGGTACATATGAATGTAATTTTGGTCGTCCTTAGACCAAAAGTCCAGATATATCACGTCCTTCCTATCTTACCTTTAATTATAATGAGAGAGAAATAATGATGAGAAAGGGAGAAAAAGTGAAATTAATTATAGTCATTGTAATTAGAAAGAACAAAACAGAATAATAACAATAATAATAATAATTATCATTGTATGATTAGATGATACCAGGGTTGTTTTTGTACAATGTACATACAACCAGTTATAAACTATCATTCCTTTTTGAAAGGTGTTTTTTTTATATTATTATTTGCATCTAATTTGCAAGATTAAAAAAAAAATCAAAAAAAAAATCACTTAACATGACCCTTGACCACATTCTCTACAAATGTGGCAGCTTTAGGTACCCAACTGAATGAATTCCTACATACTCTCAGCATCATCACCTTCTTTGCAAATCATATTAATAAAAATAATAAGTAGGAATTTGAATGAGGATTTATCTGTGAGTCTACTCTAAGGAGCCCTGGCCCCATATATCATTCATTCCCTTCTATGATAAATGAAACCCACCGCTGACATCTTTAATTAAAAGTATTCTCAAGATATGTATGTACATCTATCCCCATTCTTTTGAGCAGTGAGGCATCAATTATCTAGTATGTATACTAATGAGATTATACATATATATATTTATTTATTTGAAATAAAAATAGTAATGGTAATGAAATGTTGTAATTGATTAAAAATATATACCTGGCGTTTGTTTGTTTTTGCTTACAGGACCAAAACGTTTTCTTAATTTCTATTTTTTTGTCTCTATGTAAGATCGTTCTTAAAGCCCATATCACGTATGAGCTTCTACACTCATCTTTTCTGACTCTAATATAATAAAAATTAAAATTTTGATCCATTCAAAAAGTAGGACATGAAAGGATGGAGCAACAGTGAATACTTTACTAATAACAGCATTTCTATGATGAAATGGGTTTTTTTTTTCAAACATAACAGCAAAAATACCGGGAAATATAAATTCAAATATATATATATATCCATATGTAACATCGTTCATTGAGTAATATTTAAGATTCAATATTTAATATCATTATCCACCCCCCCCCCCCTTATCAAAAAGTGAAAATCTTGAGAAATCAATAATTTGAAACATATGTGTACTCTTTTCCGATTCATAGAAAATGGTATTATACATACATACATACATGTTTATTCCATTCCTCCGCACATATATGTACACAGATGTATTTCAAAAAACTAGGAATACCATATATGGACCCTTGCTATGTGTCTCATATCCTGAATATATATATAAAGTTGTGTGGGTCTTACCATTAATGAAAAATAAATCAATTTTTGATTTTTATGAGTATCTTTCCATATTATGTATATAAGTCTCAAATAATATGAAAATTATTCCTTTTGATTTTTTTTTTTTTTTTACCGTAAGGAATGGAAAGTCAAGAAGCTCTTAAAAGTCATCTCAAGAGTTGTACATATGTTTTAAAAAAAAGTTTTTTAAGCGCATACAAAATTCGCCAAATGTCTTCTTCTACTTTTTAGACATTTAATATATATATATATAAATATGTATTTACAGGTTAAATAGAGGATATCAACCGCTGTATATATATAAAAAAAGCTGTATTTTGTGCACTTTTTCTCTTTTTTGACTTGAACATTTGTAATAAAAAATATAGTAAGAGCAATCAAAATAGTCATTAATATTTTGATTTTCATATTACAAATGTACCAAGAGATACTCATTAGAGGTTGTAATTTTGTACATATTTTGTGTATCTCATTCCTCACTTACTCTCTGTAGCACATGACTGCAAAAATAATAATGAATAGATACAAAACACATGCATTAACTGAACACAAAGCTTACCTACCCCAAATGTCACGCACAAAAAATCAACCGTTAGACTGCAAAGCCGTCAACGCGTATGTAAAATCAATAAATTACAATATATATATATATATATATATTCAATTTTATATTATTCTATATAAAAGTCTAAACAGTAAATGTACATAGAGAATATTCAAATGATGAAACATTGGCATGTAGAAAGCATCTATCCTCTATGTAGGTATAATCCCTGTACATATTATGTCAGGTACAGATTACTACTGCATATAACAGATAAATAAATTATAATTCGTGATGTGTTGTGAAAGTTTCTTAGTAATTATTCATATTTTCTATATGTATGTACATAGTATATGTACATTAAGTAGAATCTATTGAACGTATGTATTTTTAATATTTTTTCTTCCTTTTGAAAACCGTATTTGTATAATATTTTGTAATGTTTTTCCTTCTACCAAAATAATAAAATATAAAAAAAATAATAACAAACTCATCGTATGCATATATCTATTCTCATTTACCATGTCTCAGTGCCCAAATACATCCATACATACAATAATATGTATAAGTTTATGAAATGGTAATATAAATAATTTACTCTCTGAGTGCACATTACTTTCAGTCAATTAAAATAAATAAATAAATACACATGTGTGTCTATTTGTGAAGAATTAATCAAAGGTTTCTCTCTCTCTCTCTCTTTTTGTGTATTTATTTTTTCATATTTTTTTTCTCCAAGGAAATGATGAGGTAAAAATACAGAAAAAATTAAAAAAAGAAAATAACATAAATAAACACTTGTAAAGAGAAAGTCTAAACTTTGTATGTATGTCCTTATTTGTACAAAAAAAAAAAAAAAAAATGAAAATAACTACATATAATAATATATGTATTACCATAGACATATTGTAGTTGAATAAGTCAATATGACCTCAATACTTGAGTGGAGCATATTTGATGGCTCTCTTTTTTTTTTTTTTTTTGCAGTATGAACTCGACTTTTAATGATGGATGTAAAAAACTATCTAATGATACTTATAATATTAAAAAAATAAATATTATGCAAATTTATCTATCAAAAAATATCATCATCCAGAATAAAACAAAGAACAGCAAACAAAACAAGACTGTTTACAATCTTCGTCCATCGATTAAAAAGGGGGGGGGGAGGTATGAAAACATACAAATACAAATATGCGTAGACTACATACTAAGTATAGAGAGAGAAAGAAACAAACATGTTTACCCCCCCCCCCCCCCCCTCAAACTTTTCTTTTCTTGATGGTTCTTTCATTATATTATTACTATTATTATTATTATTTGCATTTTACCCAAAAAGATGATGGAAGAAAGAAAGAAGGAAGGAAGGAGAGAGAGAGACACCTAAATGGACACCTTTTATTTGTACAGATCAAAAATACACAAACTAGGTGGTGGATACAAGTCCCCTCGGTTATCAACCTTTGATTATTATACTATAAAACACATATATGTATGATTTATTGATTCAATTCAAGCTGCTCCTCCTCCTTCTGCTGCTGCATAAATCATGAAGCAACAACCATCTTTAGCATATAATAAATAAAAGTAACAACAAACGCAGAGCTTAGCCACAACTCTCATTATTATTATTGTTATTATTATTATTATCTAAATACGCTTGAAAGTTACTTATTAATAAATATCATAATCATAATTATTATTATTACATACTATTATATGTATAAGGCTTTATTTTTACCTGAGATAAACATTGTTTCCGCTAGAATTAGTATCTTTTTATACATCTACTATTGTTAGCGTTGTATTTCTTGTATATATATATATATATATATACATAGTTTTTTCCATATCCACTTGAACGTTTTATTAATATTTACATAAATAACAACCAATGTTTATTAGTTTTCGCTGCTACGTCATCAGTTTTGTAAACGACAGAGTATTACTTAGTCCCTACATTGAGGGTGGTCCTTCTTTCCCTAATATATATATATACATATATATACGTTTTAAATAATGAAATTTGATAAAATATTTGCAAAAAAATGTTGAATGAGTAAAAATGATTACTTTACTCTCTCTATTTCCACTGACAAACTCCCTCTTCAAATATTATATATTGCAACAATTAACAAGGCATTCATTCATTGATTCATGTGATTTAAAGAAGAAGAAAAAACAGCCTCATAAATAATATATATATTTATATTTACAAATATAATTTGTGTATTTGTTGAAATGGTTTTTAAAAAAAAATAAATAAATAAAGGAATATTGACCTCTTTGCACAAATCTTTCATGTTAGAACATCTATAAATTAATTGAAGGGCCTGCCTATACATATATATTATTATATATATAAATAAATGGTGCAGAAGGGAGTTGCTTTGAAGGGAAAGCCAATCATGCTGGGTTACATACAGATATGTAGAATCTATATATATACATATATTTGTACAATTTTCGTTTGAAAGTTGAAGGAAAATAAAAGATTTTAATCATAATAAAATATGGTCATATATATATGTAATTATTATGAATATTACCTGATCATAAATATGCCAATGGAACGATTCTAATTCAGCCTTTACCTCAATAAATGTATATGTATATATAATATATGTACATATAACCTATGTATAAAATCTACAAAGTTTTTTGCATAAATGCCTTGAGGGAAGTACTTGCCTTAGTTACTTAACGATATTATGTAAACGCCGTCTTGTACATGAAAATACAACCTTATTAGAATAATAATAATAATAAATAAAAGACTACCTTGGGATCATGGACTCTCTTTAACTATGAACGTATAAAGTTGAGTCTTGTTAAAAAGTGATCAAAGGCAGGCACATAACTATCTATTAAAAAATCCATTTATAAATGGATGCAAAATCTTCTTCTTTTTTTTTTTCTTTTTTTTTCAAACACTTGACACTAAGTAGTTTAATGTTACCTATCAATGATTTGACCTACAGCAGTTTGAATGTTATTTAAAAATAAATAAAAAGCTACTTACATACACACACACAGACTTGGATATTAATGCATTTCATAATTCCAGCAAATTTGGCAAGTATCATAATACTCCCTCTGTTCCGAAATAATGTTTACATATTATAATAACTTTTTGTTCCAAAATAATTACATTTCCAAACTTTTACATGTATATCATAATTGAAAAACAATAAATACTATTGAAACTAATTTTAATATTTATTAAACAAAACAACATTTTATTTAAGATAAGGAGTCTCCAATTTTACAGGGTATGCTCATCAATATTTTGCCGAGCCATAATCGGAAAGGTTTATCCCAAATGTAAACATTATTGACTTATGGAAGATTCAATAGGAGAATCCAGTAGTCATTTACTTTGTGTTTCATCACTAATTGAAAGAGTGCGTATTTTAATGATCTGAGCACTTTACAGGAAGCCACTATTGCTAACAAAAAAAGTTAGCAAACCATATGGTTAATGAATAATACCATTTACTAAAGACAAATAAAGTGTATTTTGAATGCATAACGTATAATCTTATAAATAAATTGTTTTACTGGGCTTGCAAACACATTTAAATTATATTTGCTCAGAGAAAGATAAAAAAAAAAAAAAATTCTGCACCGAGTGGGTACATATAAGTACATAAGCATATACATAACTTTACCTAAAATTGCCTGTATAACCACCAATTCAAGAAATGACAAAAGAAATAATAATATAATTAATACGTCTTTATCTTGATGACATCAAAGATATGCTAATTTTTTGCTCCTTCATTCTAATGTCACTAGACTCTCTGCCAAAAAAATTAAACCTATAACCATATGTATGTATATTAGACAAATAATCAATTCTAATTAGAGGTATTTTCAGAGAGAGAGAGAGAGAGAGTCAAACGTGGTTTGTTTGATTTATGGTCCTACAAAGACAAAAAAATGTCTTTGAAAATTTGTCAAAGGAGAAAATAAACTGTTAAGAAAAAAGATTTTGAAACTGATCAGGAACAACAGTGCAAAATTAAACCTCAAGAAGAAGAAGAAGAGAAAACATTCGCAAGTCATAACAAATAAATACATGTATAAGTTTGCAAATATATACACATACATATAAATATACTAAAGCGATATTGCATGCCATGTGAATATTTAATGCCAAAATTTATGACCCATATCTTTGTGCTGCTGCTGCTCTGGAATGGAATGGAAACGAAGTTAGCAATTGGATTCTTTGCAAAAATAAAAAAAAATAAAAAATACTTGGGGATCGTATTTCATTATTATTCATTATTCATTAAAGTAGTGTGTGTTGTGTTGTATCATCGTTGGAGTGAGTGAGTGAGGTGAGAGGGGTTCTTAGCCATTTTGTGGAAACTGAATTTATGACTCTTGCAAAGGAAAACGAGCAAAGTGAGTGAGACAGGTTGGTCGAATCTAATTGATGGTGCTCATAACTCTAAACAATAAATACTACAACGGAAATATTTTCCATGTTCTAGTATCCATGTAGTATATTCATTAGGGAAATAATTAATTACTAGATTCAATTAATGATTCCTTATTTACATATGATTAGCAATTAGTTCAATCTATATCTATCCGTCTATAAGTAATATCAATGATCAAGTGTTTTTATCCTTTTTCCAAGATGGTCACAATATGAGGGCAGCAAAAGTAATTTCCATTCTATATTTTAGCATTTTCAAGGGTCAAATGCAGCCCAAAGGCTGAAAGTTAAAGACCCCCTGTTATATAGTTGATAAACCTACTTAGTCAAACTAAGATCCCTTGAAACCATGGGAAAGAAACAACTTAGACAAGCTGAAGTGCACTAGACTTGACCAAGGACTTATCCTGAGTCAAAAGGGGTAGGATGATTAAGGGATGTTTCATACATGACGTCAAATTTGTTTTTAATTGCATAACATTTAGAGCTAAATGGACATTTAGCAAAATCTCATTTAATCCATGTAGCTGAATCCATATGAAACCTTCAGTGTTACAAACTGATGTGTACAAATGAAAAATTGTATCATCAAAAGCCCTCGAATGATCAAATCCAAACACAAAGGGCTATTAGAATTGTATTTATTGCCCCTAGTTCCAAAAAAGAAATTTGTGCAAGAGTGCATAATGGATCTTGATCCATTATGCACAAGCTAAACTGCCCATGGGACCCTATACATATAGCCTAAGATGCCTACCTAAATATTTTATTTTTTGACTTTTCATATCTCGAACCCAGTTGAGCACATGTTAGAACCCTAATGTTTGAGTTATCCTATTTTTTCTTAGTCTATTTAGGGTTTAATCTCCAATGATCCTGTTACCCCTGGTTTAAGGGATGCTATCCACTATCCATATAGTCTAAAATGTTATACATACTTACAAATATGGACATAATTATCTAAATGTAAATAGACTCAATGAAATAAGAGCTCAAATCATCTTGTTAACAAGTTTCAATTATTATTCCCTATAAAACCAGACATTCCATGTAGGTTTATGTTATATAAAATCCTCAAGGAAAAGTAGAGTCATGGTTCAGATATGTTTAATAATAAATATATTTTGGCTGTTGTTGTTGTTGTTGACGACAATAACAACACCTTTGAGTATGACCGCTAATGACTGACTCACTATTAATTTCCCTTCTATTCATAATTTTCGAAAGATATTTTATGCATAGATATAACTTATAGAGCTATCTCCTGTCTTCATCTAAAAAGTTATCCGACACCTTTAGCTACAAACATACATACATAGATATTATGTTTTTGTTAAAAAGGTAATGCTCGTAAAGAGACTTGCTAATTAGTTGCACTTTCTAATTGCTGTTATTTTTATGGGGAAGCTTGTTTTCAAAGAAGTCAAATTATAGATCTATCTATGTATGTTATGTTAGGTTTTGTACAATAGACGGTTTACAAAGGTTGATAAGTGAGGGATGTATAGGGAAAAGGTAGGGATATCACTTCACTTGATTACACACAAGGAAATGTATAATTCATAATAGGTAATCTTTATCAATACAGAAATGCCAATCAAACGTCCTTCATTCAATACATACCTATAAAAATGAATATAATAATAATTTGATGTAGGTTTCAGTATCAAGGTATCTGTGTGTGTGTGTCTAAGTATCTCATGAGGTCATGACCATTAATAAATCTATACATAGGTGGATATATTATGTAACAATTAAATTCATGCACATGAAAGGTAAAATTAGAATCTTGGGGTAAATGGGTAAATTAGTATAATGTATTGGTAATGAGGGAAGAACAGCAATGCTTCAAACATTCTGGCTGGTTAGTTTCACGGAGGAATTACGCAACTGCCAGTGCTAGGAACTAACATATAACCTTTTTGCATAGTAATGATGGATTTTATTTAACGGGTGATGAAATGAATAAGAAAGAAACCTAAGTATGTACAATATATCACAATTTGGACTAAATTTCTTTTTTTCTACTCTAATCATTTCCAAAAAGAAAAAGGTTTGCATTTTATTTGATGTGAGTTGCATTCATATTAAAATCATTTAAAAAATAGATAAAAAGGAACAAGAGTTTAGCTAAAAGCAAAAATATTTATAAGTAAAACGTTAAAATAAAGAACAACTATATATTTTGAACCCATATAAAAAGCCTCTTTTTGTCAATAAATAATACTCACATATCAAATTCAGCTACTATTTTACATATTAAACATTATTAATTTTTTGACAAATTTCGTAATGAATTATTATTATACACCTTTGTATACAAATCTATCTACATATTTTGCATATGTTATGTAACATTTTGCAGTCACTTTGAAGGGCTTAACAATCAATCGCTGAAAAACCAGAATATTGAACCTGCTAATCCCTACACATAGACAATGTAGGCATATCTATGTATGTAGACATTGTATCAACATAGTATTACACGTTGGGTATCTCATTTTGTTGTTGTGAATCAAATATCTGATGAGATACATTTTACACATATATGTATATGTACTTACATACTGTATTTGTCTACGCATACCTTTCCTCTTCATAACTTGTTATGCATTTAAGTAATGTTTTTGGTTCTTTTTATCTGGATAATATAGGTATGTATGTATGTATGTATATTGTTTGATGAGTGCAGTTGGATAACCAGTTTTTTACTTTAAATATCCATTAAGTATATGTTTACCTATGTAGGTATATCATCCAACTCTATGTATGTATGTAGAACTGATACTCTTTTCCACCGTTCTACATATGTACATATAAACAAGCCTTTGCTTTGCAATAGGAGTTAAAAAATCAATTAATAAGATATATGCATACATGTATGATTAATTTATCTTAACTGTCCAGTAAAAGAATATTATTCATACAACCATACAAACATACATTTGTACGTACTCAAGCCTTAATTTAAACGTGGGGCTTTTGTAATAAGCATATCTACATACAGATGTACATAGAGGTATGTAGATCCTTTTTGGAAGTTCCTTCATATTTGAAAGAAAAATTTGTTCCATATCATTAATCAAATAGAATTATTAATTAATCAATATATATATATATACATGCATATATCGAGACAAAAGCCTAGTGCTCTTACGTATAAGGGTAAAGAAAAAACATCTTTGTTTTCCCTCTATAAGAAAAAAAGAAGCGAAAACAAATCACTTCAGGCCAGTCGATCCAAACAATTTATATCTAATTATTATTATTATCATAATTATTATTTCTAATACCAGTGAGCAGACAAACCATTTTCACAAGTTGTCATAAAGATGAATAAAGATATGATCATGTATGTAAGTATCTACATACATAGGTAGTGAGGGTCCAAAACAAGGGCTCTCAATTGGTGCGCCAATTGGTTCATAACCGTGACTTATTAGCCATCATGCCAAGAGAAAGGTCATTTTATTGACCGACTTTCAGTTGATGACTCAGATTTGGAGCTTGTATCTTTATCAGGCCCACACGATAACAAAATTCATATTTTGTTAATTTATTCTATTCCTCTTTTGTTGAAATGAAAGAAAGTTCTTCATTAACTAATTATGTTATTATGATTTATTTTAAATCCCCCTCTCCACAGTCCATTACATGAATATTAAAGTCACCTGGACACATCTAGTTAAATCAATATTTGAATGTAGTTATGTAATGTGTTTCTTCTTCTTTTTCAGAGGAGTACCTATAAAATATGATGCCCTTAGAGAGTCAAACAAACTCTCAGGTAATCAATTTGATTCATTTATTCATATTTTGTTGTACTTGGATACCCTTATTATTCATTTCTTTGAATATATGTATATAACGATGCTTTGTAGTAGCCTTGACTACGTTTCGTCTTGAATAATCCATAATAATAATTGAATTCATAATTATAACAATAATAATAGCATACAGGTTTTTTTTAAAGAATCTCTTCATCAATTGACTATCAAATCAAATGACTTCAATAAGCACATTCAGTGTTTCATTGAACAAAAATCAACATGTCATTTTTTTTTTTTTTTGAAATATTAGAAAGAGCTGAACCTCTTTATATTAATTACATACATACCTTGTTAGGCATACATATTCTTCATGCCTCCCATATTGATGATATGACTTAAACAGTTATTGCTCACTTTGGTAGAGAGTTGATATATCTACATATACATATATTAATTATGGTTTCAGGCATGTCAAGAAATCAATACCTCATTCATTCATTCATGATGTCAATAACATAATTAATGAATTAATGAAATCATATCTGTATACTTATATTTATTTGAAATTCCGTTGTACTGTATGGAAATTTACATACTTACATATGTACTATTAAATGAGTGTCAAAAGTTGACCTTTAACAGTATGTACATACATATTAAAGCTATGAGTTAATTATTTGGCTGAGTCGATAAAAGGAAAATAAATGGAATATTCAAGGCTGAACAAGGGAACTTGTTTAAGATTTTTTTTCTTCTTTCTTTCTCTTCTAATTCTGATATTGTGAAATCAAATATATATATATAGGTACAAGAAAGACTTCAAGTTTGAAAAAAGAAGGAGGAAGGAAGAAAGGAATGAAAGAACTTTTTTCTGACTCCCGGACTAACATTACCAAAAGTATTTAATCTGCATATATGTAGATCTTCCTCTTTTTTTTTATCTGTTCATCCTATTTAAAAACCATAACAACATTTGTAACATACCTAATTGAAAAAATAAAGAAGAAATAAATAGAGAATGAGATGACATCATACATAACTGCATGTCAGCAGTCAATCTAATTAACTAAATTAACATCATAAATATGTACGTTTCCATATGAATGAAACGTTCGTATTATTCACAATCATAATATTTTAATGGTATTTGAAGGATACATATATGTATAACAATGCTAACTACATACATATCTATTACTAGATATATCTACGTTTATACAAGTAAAAGGGGTTTGAGGGAGTGAAAGTTTTTAAGGTCATGGAATAAGGTTAAATCAGCTTCTATTTTTTTTTATTTTTATATTTTTTCTTAACACCTAACAAATGGGTTATTATTATTATTATTATTATTATTTTTATGATAATCTTAGTGCTGTATCCTTTTTTCTCTTTCTTTTTAAAGACTGTTATTAATATCTAGCTTATATTATATTATATTATGTTATATAGTGCCTATAGTATACTTGAGTCTCTAATACATAAATATGAAACCATAGATTCCCCCTTCCCTCCCCTCCACACCACCCTTTGAAGTAGTTTGTACATACATACATACATGTGTTTATACAAATGTATTTATTCCAACCTCGTACGTATGACTATGGCTGTTATTTTTCCCTGATCAACATCACGAATCTTCCTTTATCAAACTTTGAGCATCTTTTTTTATTTTTTTTTTTTGTATAATATGTGTTTTCTATCATGATTGCTATCAAAACGAGAGAAAGAAATGACTTAACTTTCAAACGACTCAAAATGTACGTACATATATTATTATCCTACACATTCATTGGCTCAATTAAATGTGGTTTAAAAATATTTCACATATTATAAAATAAAAATAAAAAAAAAACCCATAGAGCCTCTTTCTCTCCCAAATCATCTATTAAAATATGAGACAAATTTATGTCATGGCATAATTTATCATACTTTTATTATTTGCAAAAAGAAATGAGATTGTATCTCTTACCCATGGTCAATAAATTAATATTTACAAATTGTGACTCTCCTCTTCAGACTTTCTATAAAAGATATGTATTTTTTATGGTTTTCCTTCAAGACAATTTAATATACATATTTAGGTATACGTACATAAATAATGGAAAAGAAAAAAAAAAGCACTTGTATATATATATATATGTATAATCAAACGATTTGAATACTGGTTATTAAAAACAAATGATGATATTAAATATAATTGTTTCGACGTAATTAGGTCTATTGTTTTTTAAATATTCATTTAGCTGTATATAAATAGATACGTGTTCGCAAGGAGGTACAAAAATACAGTTAATTGTTAAGTCAAAATTTTACATGTGGTCATATTTCCATGACCCAAAACATATATATATTTGCAAATAAATTTTCTCATCAGATTCTCTGATTTACATTGTGATCCTTTTCATATGAGAAAAGTTACTGAACGTTAAAATTATAAATAAATGAGTGTTGACCTCACACAAAAATATTTAAGAAATGTCAAATTGCATCAATTAAATTTTTTTTTAAATAATAAAAAAAAACCTGAACGTGTGAGGATAAATCATTTCCTTCACATAGATGTTTGTATTTAAATTGATGATGATAGAGCAAGCGTAAAAAAAAACCCAACATTTTTGAAATGGTTTTTCTTTTCTTTTTCATAGGGTAGAAAAGTTCTGTAATGACCACAAAGTAGTAAGGTAGATCATTAAGGTAGAACGACGACCAAAGAAGAAAACTAATAATAATAATAATATTCGTTATCAATATTTAGAAAGGAGTAAATGGAGGATAACCATAAAATTGTGCGTTTTGTTCAATTGGGTCGGTCAATGATATCTAATCAATAATATGCATTCTTGAAAAAATAGAAATTTTTTTTCATCAAATAACTATTAATAATAATAATAATAATATATACATATATAAGTGTACATCTCAATGGTCAAAAATCTTTTTATAGATTTTTACACACACTTAACAAAGTACAGTTTGAGCAATGATATGTTAATTATAATTATAATTCAAAATATCCCCAAGACTTTTAAGTGTCTCAGCTACAGTTTGTCCATTATTCATAACATAACATTTTGTAGGGATTTTTGTAGCAGTCATATCTATGAACAAATATCATTAGAGGAATACAGAGTTTAAATCAGATATATGATGTACATATATGTATGTCTTCAAAAACATGAGGATTTTATCAGATGTTGTTGCTTTTTGTTTACATACTAGAAAATAATTTGGTCTCCCTACTTTTCAATTTAAAAAGTGTGAAATCATGAACCTTTACAGTCAAATATGCTTATGCCATGTACTTAAAAAGACGCTACACACCTGTTTCCGATCCGGTTGTCTGAACAATGGACTGTTATTTTTAATTCGCAGTTTTTATTTGGATTTTTATTATAAATATATCTATATATTTCATGTTAACATTCTATGATTCTGATCAACTATGAATGACAATGCAAATAGAACACTCAGTCTTTGGAATAGAAACTATTTGTGTATGTTTAAAGAAATGCAAAATGTATACATGAGATTGTGAAATGAGTCAAAATAAATTGTTGCGTATAGAAAATGTAGCAAAAATGGCTTTTGAGAAACGTACATGGTGTTATGATGCTTAATTACCCAGATATGCTCTGCTGTACACACTCACACACTTGGCTCCAAATAGCACGCTACATTAACTCACTATGTAGCAGAAGGAATATATTGAAATAAATACACAAATATTATCCGGAAGAAATATAGAGCCAAAAATAAACAAGAACAAGAACAACAACAAATATAAAAATACACATTATCAATTTCCGCTTTTCAACCTCTCTTCACTCTTAATGTGTGTAATAATTACGTTCGGTAGGTAACCATATGTAAGATACATGTTATTTGCTATCTAACTAGAAAATCAATTACCATGAATGTACATACCAACGTACATATGTGCAACGTACATGGATTGTGAGTCAATATCAACCACAAAAACCAGGGCTTTTTGACTACATATAAACATCTTTTTATTCTCTTCTTCTTATTTCTTTTTTTTTTTTTTGCGATGTGTACTCTACTCTGTATGGACACACAGCTTACTACTATGAAGTCATGATCGAAAGACTTTCTCATTTGTGCTCGTCAATTTGTAATAAATGAAATATTCGTCTAAAGTATTTGCTGATTATTATATACATTTTAAAAATATTCACATTCAGAAATTTCTTCTAAAGGTTTCTATTCGATATAGCAATTAAAATTTGTCAAATAAACTGCAATTTAATTTTTTTTAAATGGAGTCAGTTGAAGGCATTTCTTGAATAAATGTCCTCAAAATCCCTGTCCATAAAACAAAAAATAAGAAACACTTGTTTTTTCATAACAAAGTGAAGATTTATTAGATTTAAAAAAAATGACATTCATTCTAAGCAAATGATTCAAATACTTGCTTGCGTCTGACAAAATGACTTAAATCACCTTTAATGAGAAGCTATCAAACGTTTTATAGCCATTTACACAATATCCATGAGCAATTAAGCTCACGTATATGTTACTACGGGAAGAAGAGTTTACAAAGGCTCCAAGATATGCATTTTTATTTTTTTTTCATAACTGTACTAGATATAAATATAAAAAAATCAATCCTGACTCCATCTGATTGATAAATGTAATGTCTCAAAAAAAAAAAAAAGCTATAAAAAGATTGTGCATCTCAAAATAATAATGATGGATATAAAAATCCTAAGAAATGTGTGTCATTCTTTTTTTACACATAATGATTTTGATGCAAGTAACTGATATGATGGAATGTAGTTTGTACAGGAATGACTTGAGAGAATAAATGAGAGATCAGAAATATGAGGAGAAGAAATACATAAACTGTCTTGTTTTACATGAAAAAAAATAAAAATAATACAATCAATTATAAAATTGGCATTTACTGACATCTACATATATATGTATATGTATAATGAATCTACTTCGTTGCAAAAAAAAAAAATAGAAAAAGAGTTCAAGGCAAATCAATAGACACATTCTGAACCTTCCTTCATTTCTTATGTCTTTTTTTTTTTTTTTTTTTTTTTTTTGGTATTAGGACATACGCACTAAAAAGATTATCTCAAGATCTTTTAAAATACATTCACGTCTTGATATTACATATATACATATGTATATAAGGTTGTCTAATATCTCCCTTCCACTTTTTTTTGCCGGTGAATCTTTCCAAACAGTGGCCAATCCGGGATTGACGGATTTTGGAAGGTTTTGCTGTGTGTTTGGTGGGATTGAAAGGGAATCATCCACTATGAGCTCCTCCCATATGGCCAGACACTTAATTCTACCATATACTGCAAACAACTGGACCGTTTGAAGCAGGCTATCGACCATAAGCGTCCAGAATTGGCCAACAGGAAGGGTGTAGTGTTCTACATGGACAACGCTGGACCACACACATCGTTGATGACTCGGCAGAAGCTACGGGAGCTCGAATGGGAGGTTTTAACGCATCCACCATATAGCCCAGACATAGCGCCAAGTGATTATCACTTATTCTTGTCCATGGCGAACGCCCTTGGTGGTGTAAAGTTGAACTAAAAAGAGGTTTGTGAAAAGTGGCTGTCCAATTTCTTCACAAATAAGGAGGGGGGCTTCTACGAGGGGGGGGGGGATTATGAAGTTGCTGTCTAGATGGAAACAGATTATCGAACAAAACGACGCATATTTGAAATAAATCCGATCCCTGCAACACTTTTTATAAAGCATTGAGCAAGGAGCAAAAAAGCGGAAGGGGGATATTTGACAACCATATATATATAGTATACAAATATTTATATTTCATGAGGCCAAGATCCTGTTTGATGAAGTACACAGACAGATTGAGTCTCAATATATGCTATATGTACATAATATATTCCTCCTATTTATTTATCCCAAAAATATTGATAAATTTATTCACAACCAAAATAAAGAAATCAAAGATTTTCACATATATATTTTTTGACAATTTTCCAATGTTATTTTTGTTATATGTATATATATATTATGCTACGTAGGTTATTCCCACACACACACTGCATTTATTGGTATCTTCCTACATATTATGAGCATTGAATACATTATTTTTATTATGTAGGTAGATAGATATATTATGCATATTTGCTTGAAGTATAAAGATAGAAATCCATCTGTGGAAACTTTTATTGGTATTATTATTACTCTCGTGCACTCTGATCACCATTTCACAGCACTCTGGTAAAATTAACACCCCATATATATGTAGTTGATTATTTTTCGTATTTTGTACTTTCACAGGTAATAATTGGCTATGAAAATCTAATAAATATTTAGTCAATTAAAATTAATGAATTTGAAGAGGGTTTTTTTCCCCTCTTTTTTTTTTTTTTGGTAGTAGCTGATTTTTTTATTCTTTTTTTTCACGGAGTTTATCAAGGAAAAAAGAGAATTTTTCTCCATAATGAATTTCTTGTAATTTTTAAAGGAATTCCATTTCATTTATGTGGAAATCACTAAATGGAATTTTTTATTTGTGAAATGCGGTTTGAAGTATTTATTAATTAATTTATTTTTAACTCTCGCTAGAGATATTCAGTTATATCTATAATTTATACCTATTATTACAAGGTCTTCTATTTTCAGGATAAGGGCCCGATCGATATATATGTTTTTTAAGAACTGATGCTTAGGGACACAGAAAAACAAATTTGGCATCTCTGATCATCTGAGAATTTAACTATTGTGGATTTACTTGATTGATATAACTTTATAGTTTTGTATAGATTTTAAAATGAAATTACGATGAAAAGATGAATTTTTCACCTTATACAAGACAAAAATCGTTGATTTCGTTTTTTTTTTTTTACAAAATTAGATTTTTTTGTCTTGAAGGGAAATAAAATAAAATTATTAAAAATGATTCGGCAACTTTGAATTATACCGTATTAATTTAAAGTTACCAATTATAATCTACTCATTGATATATATCTGTTGAGCCTAAGTCAAGATATATGTAACTAGATAACAAATATAAAATTTTTACTGTTTTTTGTAGACACAGATATTTTTGAACATATGTCATGTTATTTTTCAACGTCGATAAGTAAAACCTATTTTTAATAATAAAAAAAATGAATCTAATTTTTTCTTAGAATCATACCCATTGCATAAAAATTGATCAAGTACCTTTGCAAAGTCAAAACAAATCAATTGAACAAAAAAAATACATACATATGTTGTACAATATATATATATATGTATAAAACATTCAGGAATTTTAAATCAAATTAAGATCAATTATTTTTATATTATTTTAACGTAATATTCTTTATTATGTAATCATAGTAATGACTACAAACCCATAATAGGTACTTTGATTATGAAGATGACTTTTAAATTTGATTTCTTGGCTGGCTCTATATTTAATTAGTGATAATTAGTAACTACGTTATAAGCTTATGTAATTATGTACATAGATTCTTTTTTTTTATAAAGATCATTTATTTGAATTTATGTATGTTCATATATTTAACATTGAATATACATTTGTATATACTTAATATAATAGAAAAGAATATTGGAAATGAGATTCCTTGATTGGTAGTCTATGATTGCAAAGAATGAAATAAGATTTCCAATAAGCTCAATCAGTCAAATAAAAACGTGGGTTATTTAAAAGAAGTCTTTGTTGGTGTGATCCACAGTCAAAGGATTATACTCTTTCCTTTTTCTTTTTTTTTTCGATGATAATAATATAATCAAGGATTCCCCAAAAACGGATATTGGATATAAACTAACAAGATATATATATATACATCGGTATATAAATCTATATTTTTTGTATAAATACATCATTTCACGAATTTTAATATACCTTTAGAATTAATATTTGAGGTACAAACGTGCGTCATATACATATATGTATACTTTCATTAAGGTACAAATCACGTGTACACGGAAAAACGGGATGTTTATGATTTCGTGATGCTATTTTATGTATGTATGTAAACAATAGCAAACACAGTGCTATTGATAGGCTCAAATCACGCAAAGCAAATGTTGTTATTTACTTAACAACACAAGCTTAATCAACATATGCATACATGTAGAATTATACGGAAACTCTAATGAAATATATATATATATGTGTACGTAGGAATACGAAATTGTTTTGTCTTGCTTTAAAACGTAGTCAACTAAGTAACAAACGAAAGAGGCATGATATTAATACTAACTGTATTAAATAGGTAATTATAAAAAAACAACAAAAAAACAAAAAACGGTTTGAAGTCAAAATAATATAATTTTTTCTTTATATGTATTTCTGTACATACTAAACACATTCATGATTAAAAAACAAACAAACCATTTTTAATTATACCTAAGCACTATAAATTATTACTCATTCCCTCTAATTGGCCCCACCTATCTTTTGCTCAAATATCAACAGTTTATTGCAGAGGGGAAAGTTAAGAGTCTTATATATAAATATACTTCTAGGTATGTATGTACATTTGTACAAAGAATGAGAAGGAATTTATCTAAAAGGAAATAATGGGTTAAGTGCAGTCTATTTGTATGTTATATCTATATATATATATATGCTTGTTATTGGAGGGACGACCTCCAAGGATGATCCTAGCAAGTTATATTACATACATATGACTATAAAAAAAAATAAACAATACATTGACTTCCATCCCACAAATTAATGGTTAATTGATATTTTAAAAATCTGTGGAAAAGAGTTGATGTTTTTTGTTTGTTTGTTTTTCTTCTCCCTGAGTCATAAAAACAAAATGTAATTCAATTTACAATATGTGAATACTTTTCTTATGGTTGATAAAGAAAACGTCAACAGTTGTTGCTTTGTTAGTGAGTGTGAAGAGAAATTAAATGCTTCGTTGATTCCTCTCATTTTATAAAACAATGAAGACTGTTGGTTAAATACAATATGTAAAAGTGCCACCAAATACCCCGTTACATTCCATTTCACTTCCGTGTATATAGATATAATTCCTTTGTGGATCCCTTTTGGAATCATCATTACTCTGAGTGAATAATATTCCTTTTAATTAGAATGCAAAATAAAAAAAAAGTATTTTTTTAATGTATAATTTATAGTTTCTTTGTTAAAAAAAGGTCTATTGATTTATCAAAAGAATAGACACACAACCATTGTTGCCACGTATGGTTGTAATATATACCTTTTTGCTACTGTGTATATATACATACATACATGTATGAGAGGGGTGTGATTCCATCGTGTGTAAACTCTGCCCAAAGTTAGTAAATGCCATGCATGTTAAACCAATTAAGTTTTTTTTTTTTTTTAAAGGGATTGAATCACGTGTATTTTGACTCGATGCTTTACTTTAAATTTAACTAACTCATCATGTTTACCTTTAATTGAATAAAACCTGGCTTTGACTCTTAAAAAAATCATTTTAAAAACATACCTAAAAATAAATATAGAAAAAAAAAATGTACATTAGTAATTTGTATGGAAAATAGGAGGTACAAATATACTTGGGCTATAACCATGATACCCATCTTTATTAATAATTAATGACACTAATAAAATATACAAATGTACTTTGGGGTAGTATTTGTCTATTTGAATCTTCCCTCTTTTTATGGTTGGTAAAAAAAATAAATAAAAGAAAAAAACCAATTTCCTAGGTAGACAATGATCTTTCTAATGATACCTATTTTTTATTCCTTTGACTTTATAATATGGTTTTATTTATATGTATGTATGTATTTATGAACCACTGGCTGTATAAAGAGCTCCACCCATGGAAGAAAGGAACCATATAAATTAATAATCTCCCTCACTCATTCACAAAAGATATTTTAATAATAGTAAAAAAATATTACTCATGAGTCCTTGAGAGGAAAAGATTTCCTATGATCAACTTAATATATATGTATAGTATATATGTATTTGGTTTTTTTGAGTTTTTTTTTTGACATTTAACTAACTGTTTCGTTATAAGAACACAAACAACTCCAAAAGTAGGTACATAACCTAAATATCTTTAACCATTAGAGTAATAATAATAATTATATCTATTAATAGTCATAATCCTCATTTCTTCTTAATTCTTTAATTATCCCGAAGGAACAGTATTATCATCATCCATGCTCTAAACTATTAATGAATGATGCTTAAGAGTCAGTTAATTTTTTTATTTATTCATTCATCTATGTATAATGAGATCTCATTACCTATCAGTTTTTATAGGGAATGAAGACTAAATACATAGTATTTGATATAATGATGCATTCTTAAACATTCCTACATCTAGAGATTTGGATCTCATTATGATAATATATGTAGGTATCCAATGTATTATGTACACTTAAATACGAAAAAAAAAAACACACCAAAAAAAAAAAAGCTTCCCTTGTACATATAAAATAGACAAATAAGTATAATGGGTTATAAAATCCCTTCCAAATAGCAGAGAGTTGTAGCATTAAATTCCCCTCAAAAATTTAGTATCTCATATATTTTGTTCTCTAATAAATAATATATATATAGATCTAGTTTGATCATTATTTTATCTAAAATAAGTATGCCAAGTGTGTCATCAAAGATGGGCTTTTCTAACGTTTATAAATAACTCTTTTAAAAGAGAAGAAATATTTTCTTCTTATCAAAAAAAAAAAAAGAAAAAAAATGAAGACTGCTCTAATATGTTGTCATCAAAAAAAAATATTTTTGTCTTCCCTCTAAAATGTTTATTACGTATATATATATATACATAATATAATAATATTATATTCGACTCTTTGTTTTAAGCTACACATTATATTTAAGCTAACTTCCATTTTGATTACTGTCAATAAATCTCTCCTTTGTCTCACAAAAGAGAATAAAAGCAAGCAGCAAAGTGGTTGCGAGAGGAAGAAAAGGAAAAGAATAGAACAGTACAAACACACACGCACACACCATTAGATGTTAACAAAGGTCCTTTGTAGGTGGTAATGCCCAAGATGTTATTTGATCCCAGTTACTTAAATCAGGTAGTTATGGTTTATAGTATATATACCTATGCACCAATGTAAAAGGAAATGCTTGAGGCTCTGCCATAAGTTGAATTACTATATGTATAAGAAACAATTGCAACAAACAAATGATAGACATGATCATATTTCTTACGGTTTGAATGCTATGACATGTCTAATGGTTCCTTGGTTGGCTGCTTGTAATTTTTCATTTTTTTTTCTTTTTTTGTTCGTATGTATGTATTTGTTATTATGCATGTTGTTTCTTCATAGAGGCATTAATTTATTTTCCTCCTCCGGTGAACGTAAAGCCACTCTAACTAATACTACATATTAAAAACTAACTACATACTTATTGGTTAGTTTATTTATTTATGAAGATGGTTAATGAATACAGTTAATGCCAGATGTTTGTTTTTACTTCTTCTTCTTCTACGACTGTTCCATGTATGTTTGTATGACTATGGAAGTGTGTACATATTATTATAATTGTAACTGAAGAAATTATTTATTTAGTATTATTATAATTAAGCCTATAAAATACACTCATCATATCGCTTTAAACATTATTTTGCCTCTTAGTCATCACTCTTTAAATAAATGAGTCATTATATGTATACTATTTGTAGATAGATTGCCGATGCAAAAGATCATCCAAGATCCGTCAATAATACGAAAGTTTTAGTATAGAGTACCTTTATATTCCTCAACTCATCCTCTTCCATTTTTAAAGTTAATTAACTTTTATGATGAATCAATCCATTGAATGCTCTCTAAATTATACTTATAATTGTTGAAAGACTCCAGTCGGAGACAAAATACATAGTGTCTCTTAGACCAAATGAAAACTCTACACAAATCAAAACTAAATTTCCTGAGAATTCCGTCTCAGAAATATGAGTATTGAGTCTTAAAAATGATTGAGCGAATTGGACATTGGAGTAAAAATAGATTGAGTCATTAATATTTCTGTATATTTTGGCTCAAAATTCCTTTCACATTAACGCACTACCTACGTATATTAAAATACAAAGTTATAGCTTATATGTGTCTATGGTGATATTTAGGAGTTCAAGTCGTTTTATGATATATTATATAGTGTTGTTTTTTTTTCATTTTATTTTGTTTATTTTGGGAAAAAACCACTCGAAGGCCTTGCTGTCTATGTAATTGTACAATGCAGAGGGATAGGCTTAAGTATAAACGTGACTTTCCTTAGTTTCTCCGCTTCTCATGTTTCTCGTATGGCATATACGTAGTTTCTCTCTTTTATTGTAGTTGTATTATTATTTTTTTTTTGTTGTTTCTTCAATAAACATACTTTATTTAAAGTAAATTTACATTAATTAACCAAACTTTATCTTGTGTTATAGATAATTATAACTCTTCTTCTTTTCACTAACCATCTATGTATACACTTAAGCAACGATAAAATCAATTGGTCCATATAACTAAAATTGAACTCGAACCCTTGATGTCAAGCACCCAGGGGAATGTAGATAGTCTCTTTGAGCCTAAGAGATATTTTACAAGTTTGAGTAAGTTCTTGATGCGCCACATTTCTTGAACTCATTTAAAATACTGTGGATTTTGGGAAGAGTATAAATGGATTCATCATCAATGAAGAGTCGCTTAGCGTTTTCCATGACTTCTTTAGAGCAATAAGGCATGGCTTTGAATATATTTAGACACGGATATCGCAACGTTTGTTAGCAATTCAATTTATGGGGTGAAAGACTGCTTCTTCGGTTTGTCAACAGAGGGTGTATCATATGGGAAGTATGTTCGAGTTCTATATGATTGAAAATCTTCTAACGAATATAAAAAAAAAAAACTGACGAGTAATTACCATCAGTAACTTGCACAATTTACAACCTTTAATAAAGGTAAATATTTCTAGAATAAATACACATGGAAAACAAAAGGTATTAACTTTAAACGACGACCCTCATACAATGATTTCCCCTCTAATCAAGTGTGTGTAAATTCAAAGTTAAACTCAACAAATCACATGTTGTTCAAAAATAAGTAAAAGCACCAAGGTATTCAGAGCTCTGTGTGTGTTGATTGCGTGACTCCCTTCTTGAACAAATAAATAAAATATATCCAGAAAATGTACAACTTTTCAACCGACATAAAATTAATTTCATTTTGTACATTGTATGTATAATGTTATATAATTGTAGAGAGTCCCGTTGGATGTATCGCCATTATGCCTATGAGGTCTTATATGTGTATGTATGTATGTAGCCTACTTAAAATACGGGAATGCCTTACTTACTTTGATCTTAATTTGATTGAAGCACAAAAGGAATCTACATACTGATTCACGGAGAGATAATTTCAATCATTGAAACGCGCAAACCCGTAGACTTCATTAAGAATATGAAGGTACCTTTATCTATCCACACACATTAGATTATTATAATTAAAGTCAGTAAAAAAAAAAAGACGTGTTAAGAAAGAAAGAGATATCTATACTTTTGAAACCGTTTTAATGTCACACAAATTATATGTATATATATATATTTTTTTTTTTGGTCTAATCTTTTAAATTAGCCATTTTTGTTCCTTGAATTTTTTTTTTTTACAACAAAATGCCTCGTCACACTCCCTCCTTAAACTATTTTAATAACTTGGGAAAATGTATTTTTCATTAATAGTTGAGGATCAATTGTTGAAAAGGGAAATAAATGTGACCCTAATAATAATGGTTTAGGAATGAAATTATACTACAGTCATTATAATGAACTCCTTTCCGGGAAGTGACTTGGAGGATTTATTATAGAAGAAACATAAGACGGATAAGTTCCTCTTTATGGTACAACCATTGGCTGGAAAATATTTATGTACGTATGGTTGGACTATTGTTGTACTCCTTTATCTTAATTTAAAAAGTATCAAGGATTAATCATTGTATTGTGTGTGTAGTTAGAATAATGACCGTTAACGTAGTATATGGTGTACATATATTCTGTGATTGTTTTTAATCATCTGATTGCTTCATTCTTCAATACACCATACAAATTATAATTATTCAATTGCCAACTTTGTTTTTCCCTACTTTTCTTCCTTTGAAGAAGACATATTATGTATAAAGTCTCATCGAAACGTCAATCAACCCAATCCTTCATTAAAATACCTATATATATGTAATAAACATATATGTACATAAAGGTTTGTCCATATATAAAAGTCCTGCAAATTTGAATGCGTTTTCAATCCGAGGAATGGACTCTTTTATTTTGCTTCCTTGTTCTCTATAAGTAGACTCCACTAATTAACAATCAACGTCCTTGGAGAGTCATTGACAGACTCCTTAAAAAGGTCATTTAGTAACAATTGGGGAATTTCATTTGAGACAAAGGTGGGCGTTGACCCTGAATCTCGAGATTTTCCTGTGAAATGATTGATTAAAACGTACAAATGTATTTTGTGTTCCGAGAATGAAAAGTTGAGAGCCTCTTCCCCCCCCCCCCCCCTTCCTCATTTTTATTGTAATATTTTGGTGTGTTTGATGTAATAATATCAAACTAAAATCAATGTTTTTGATATTGAAGGGAAGACATTCAATGCTTATGAATACGTAGGTATAAAAGCGATTTAAACATTTTATTTGATTAGTATTAAATATTGCATACAAAATGTAGATAAAAACATTTCTTTGTAGCATAGTTCTTGTCAAACATCTGAAAAAACCTTCAGATTTATGATTCACTTGCTTAGAACCAAAGGAGAAGCAGAATCATAAATTTTTATTTCCAAAATAAATCCACTTGTAGTTTAAGGCTTAAATATACAAATGGTCATTAGAAACACTCAGAGCAGTAATGTGATGCTTATATACCTACATATTATTGAAATAATTATTTCTTAGTTTCAATACGTATATCATAGATAAACTTGGATTTCCCGCAAAAAGAAACACTTGGACCCGTAATTAAAAAAAAATTGAAATGATAAACTTAATTTTAGGGAACAGGAAAAAAAAAATCTCAAGTTACTATATGAGTACACAAATGACTATTTTGTGTTAATTAAAACACATGTTAATCTGACAGAAAATTATATAAACCAAGAGAAATTTTTAACTGATTTACTCCTACAGATTTTGAGTATACATACAAATACTTTATATTAATTTTTTTTTTACCTCCTACACCCATTAGAATATTTTATATATATATATATATTTCTTAGAATTTTTTATTATTATTGCACATTTAATGTAGAAGTTAAAGAAATTGCATGGTGCAGATTGAACATTTATTAGTGATATTTCTTTTATGTAACATAACATTTTATGTATCAATGTAATTTGGATGACGTGCTTGAGCTTATCTTGACTATAAACTTATGAATACACACATCACTACATGTAATCATAACAACTAATGGATACAGTAATTGAAGAGAAATGCATGGCATAAATTAGATTTTAAAGCTGTTCATCAATAGCAATCTCACAAAGTTTGAGAGAATTTTTTTTTTTTTTTAATATTTGAACATCATCAACTCTTCATATGGTTTATGGAAAAAAAATTTTTTTTTTTGTATTACAATTTGACTAGTTATGTATAAATATATCATATGCAACAAAATGAAGCCCTTCAAATTAGTGAAACAACGAAATGAAATCGAATTTTATCTTTTTTAAAATAAAAATTGACATAATACGCTTTGTATTACAATTTGTTGATTTATATACGTAATTTCATAATATATGCATATAAAGGGGGAATCAACAGCTTTTATCATTGATTGACACTATACAACAACAGCTGAAACACAGTGTTTCTTCTGGCATTTCCACACCTCTTTGGAAGGAACACTGCTCTACTCTTAAATAAAGTACAAAGTGTATCAAAATAATTTTGAAAATAAAAATAAAAAATTCACCAAGGCCATTTGAGGATGAATTTGCTTGATTTATGCTACGATACAGAAATTGACAGTATAGGAAAGATATTCTTTCAAGTGTCAAATACTTAAAAGATGGGTCAGATAAGACAAAGTCGTGAGGGATAAAGAAGACAAACCCTTGAAAAGGTTGTACACTCCCAAAGGTCAATAATAATATAAAATGATTTCAAATTTACAAAAAAAGACCGTTGAGCCTTTTAGACTTGACTATACAAAATAATGAGTATAGTATCTCAAAGATGAAAAGTATCAACGTAAAATCCCTAATGAATAAAATAAAAATAAATAAATAGAATAACTGATCCATCAGTTGAAAAATGAGATGATCAGTTGATCCCTTTCTATAATATCATCAACCTGATAGATTGGTGCATAATTATGAAAAGGGGGAAAAAAAAAGAAAGAAGATTAAATACAGATTATGATTGTGAGAGGGTTTTAAGCACGTTTTCTTTCTAAAAGTATGTAGAAATAGGTAGGTAAAGCCGAAATTTGTAGAGCAGAAGGGAAAAGGAGTTCCCTTCTTTTTTTTTCATCTTGAAATCTTAATTAGACAAAATAAAGTTAACATATAAATATATCTAAAAAAAAAAAATAGAGTAGCCAAGGTGCGGAGTGAGTAGTATTGTTCAGTATCTACCCATGTGGTGGAGTCGTCCAAGATTACATCAACGTTTTTTTTATATATGTAGATATGTACATTAAACCTATGAAGTCATGAATGTACCATTTTTTGTATTAGAATCTCTCTATGACATTTTTTTTAAATATATATTTTTCAGAGCGTATTTTGTTTTCTGACAAGGAGTAATCACACACATATATATATATATGCTCTTATTTCATAAATTATGAACGGTATATTATGAAGCTGAGTCTCCGTGTGTCTTGAGAGAGAAGCAGAGTTGAACGATTACGTAAGAGATTTACTCCATGTCAAGAATACAACATGTTGGTTTTTTGTTTTCACAATTGATTTATTTTTTACTTATTATTAATATTTGTTTGTCAAAGTCGAGTTTTTTTTACCCCCTAGTACATACAATGGATATTGTAGACTTAATAAATGACCCTTGGTTACTCAGAGAACCTTTGAAGTATCCTTCCAAAAATAGCAAATTAAATGAAAATAAAAGAATTTTTGCTTAAATCTATCATCTATGCACTACCATAGACAAACTAAGTGCATATATACACCGATAACCAAGCAGTACCTACCTCATACTTTGTGAATATAACTTCCACTGAATATGGTTTAACTATTCAATTCAATGGAACATTTTAAATAGTAAATTTGAGAATATTTTCAAAATAAGCTCAATTATGAATCATTCTACTGACAGTGGGTTAATGAACAAATTTAGTTAAATATTGAGGCTCTATGTACATCTTTTTATTAAAGTATTATATTTATGATTTTAAATTCTAAAATTGGTAAATAGATTTACGCCATAATTGATTGGACTTAAGAGCAACTTCCATCGTGGATTTTTTAAAGGATTGCTTAAACATTCTTATGTCATATGTGCTCATGATATCTATATTCAGCCATATATTCTTTAAAAAAGCCTAAACAGAACGGTTAAAAAGGCACCAGTACGACTTATTCATCAGTAGATCAAAACTACAATAAAATCTAATTGTAGTACCATGTACAATTTTTTTTTTTTTTAGATCAAAACGATCAAATTAAGATTGGAAATTGGATTAAGCCTAGGATTTTACAGACGGCTTTCAACTAGGATGTAATATTGTGTAGAGGATCTAACCATATAGCCAAACATATACACTTTTTTGAGAGAAAATCATGATTCTAAAGGGTTTTTTTTGCGATATTTCTACTACGACTGTTTAAAACCGTCAAATTGCACTCTTAAAAAAAAGGATGTTTAAAGATATGAACACATTTTCTTACCTCAAAATCTATCAAAGTCTTTTTTGAGAGTAACTATTACTTGTACACACTTAAAGATCTTTCATTAACGATCATCATATGCATGGTTTTAATTTGGAGACATACATATATTCGTCTGATTTATATCTTTAAATATACTGCCTCAATACCTAGGAGTTGCGTTTGAGTCCACCCAAATTATGTATTAAGTTTGCACCTTCAAAATTTATAAAAAATATGGACAATTTTGGGAGTGGTGGAGAATGAATATACATACATACATACGTACTTATTTCACTCATCAGAACATGAAAATGCATCATAACTAACTCCTTCAGAAAAACTTGCTACATTGTAAAAGATTACACCACCACAGAAAACTTTCTAACAGAAAGAAAGAAAAAAAAATGATGTGAATCATATAAAACACATGATGGATTGCATCCCATGTATGTTGTACTACTGTATAATTTAATAGAAAAGATGCCTTAGCAATGAACGAGAGGATATATATATATATATATAGTTATGTAGGTATATTAATAACGTGGTTTTAAAAGCCGTTTTCAGATGTATGTATTATAGTGCTTACATCCACATAGAGACACTGACCCTCCTATTTTACAAACGTGTTGTAAAGCTAAAAATAAAGGGCTAAAATTAGATTTGATGAATCCTCAAAATTACATATTATGACCATACATACATTCCATACAAGAAACAACCACTTTCTAGAATTGATCTAGAATTCACGTACATAATTTCAACCTTATGTATGTGGTTAATCCAATTCGTCCCTCAAAATAGCATTGTATATCATTGTAATTAGAGCAAATGTATCCATATATTCAAATATTATCATAAAGTAAGGCTAGTAATATCACTTAATAATATATTTTATTTAGATTACACACATATATATATATATATATATATAATCCTTCAAGTCGAACAATGGACACACAGTGCTTAAAAAAATATGAATTGAGCGTGACTTCCAAAAATGTGTTTTTTACGGTATATAACATATATATATATATATATAAATTTAAATTAATTTTCTTTAGTTTCTTTGTTGTTTTACTATATGGAAAAGTATGAAGAACTCTATTACAAAAGAGATTGACCCCTGACAGCTATTTCTATTGCTAGAGCCATTTTATGCATAATTGTATGTACCTCCATGCATAATTTTGAGCAAAAGGAAAAACCTTATATAAAACGAAATGGGAATTGCCTTTATAAATAGTATATATATATATATATATATATGTACATATGTGTATTCTTGAGTAGATGATTAATATCATTTAGGGCTATGATAGGGAAAAAGTAATAAAAACTATTTTTTATATATGGCATAGAAATATGATTTTGCAATATGTATTTTGATATGCTGTCAAAGGAGCCTCGTACACGTCTTTCCGAATTGACATTTGATTGAGGAGAATGTTCATATAGAAGAAAATATATCCACGGACATCATCCATCAATTATTTTGTAGTACTTCAAGTTTTTTAATAATCAAATTAATTAATTATATACAATAGTAGAACAATAGCTGGATATGCTATCCCTGATTTCATATCACTCATCTCAAAAGGTTTGTTGAGGTGTCATGCTAAAAAGATATCTGGGAGTTGATCTTTTTCACAAAAAAAAAATAAAAATATATCTATAATTTTTTTTATTCCATGTTGGAAAATCGTGTTATCGTCGATTAAAACTTTTATTTTATCTCTCCCTCTTCAGGTAACTAAGTATTACTTTATATATATATATACACCATTTCTTTCTAAGGTTAAGCATGTCTGTATTGCATAGGGTTATTTTTCATATCTATGCCTGCTTGCTTGAACGTGATAAACCATGTTTCGAAATCAATATCATCATCGCTTATTGATGTGATTCCATCTCTCTTTGATATAAACTAGAGCATATATACATGAATTCCTATCTATTCATCTACGAACCTAAAATATATAATAGTAAGTATCTATTTATATATTATATACATCCAAACACGAAAAAAAAAGGGAAACTTTTTTTTTTTTTTTAATGAAGAATGTTGCTCAACTTTTTTTATTATGAGGTTTTTCATCAAAGTTAAAGGTTAATGTTTCATTATTATATATATTTATTACAACTGCTGTTGCTTGTTGATATAATTAATGCAAAAATCCGGGGGGAAGAGAAAAGAAGAAGTGAAAAATTGGAGCAAAGATCATAGGTTCCATTTTTTTTTTTTTTTTTTTTTGACATTTTCTCATATAGGTACGTACATACACTCATATTTCCTAATTTTCCTAATAGCTGTTGTAAAAAAACAAAAAAAAAAAAGTGAAAAGGGAGGTAAGACATGATTTTGGGTCATGACCTGGTTATTTGACTCATTGATTTCTTTTTTAACAAACTGGTAGTATATATAATTATTATGTAAATATGCATATATGTAATTGAAGTTGCAAAAGTCATAAAGTTGCTACTTTTGGGTCTCCCATTGCAATGACTAAAAGCATTATTAAACAAATAAATAAACGCACCCAAAAAAAAAGAAGAGTTTTATTGCAATTCCATTTCTTTTTTTGGGTAGAGTAATATATTGTTATGTATCGTTTGTAGTTAGAAGAATTTGTTTTAATAGCAATAGTGTATCATTAAAAAGCTTTTAATGAGCTCTTCAAACAGAGAATATCAAGAAAAAGGGAGGAGATGAAATTGAAAAACAGAAACAAAAGGTGTACAAAGAATCACAAAGATATATTTTGTAATTTACTTCACCTGATATTTTTTTTATTGTTCATACCTTGTAAGTAAATTAATATTTTTTATCTTTTGACGTCAAAGATATCAAGTTTGATACATGTTGCTTGTACGCACATTTTTACTAATATTATAAAAAATGTCAAAAGAGGCCCTGTACATTTAGTGACAAAAGTAACAGCACTAATTGATTTTTGATTATTGTTTTTATCTGTCAATCTTCACGATATTATTTTTATGCTGGTGCTACTTTTCCTTCCTCCTTTGGTCTTTATTTTCATTAGGTATTTCATTTTGTACATAAATTTAGGTTAAGTAGTACATAACATATGTATATCTAAGTGTATATATAAGTGTAATCTATTTATAAAACATTGACTCCATTTTGTTGTCATCACAACAAATTTTCTCAACATCTAAATGATGAAATATGATCCCAGATTTGTAGTAATAAAAATATGTAGTGTCAGGAAATCAGATCTTAGATTCTAAAGGTGGGGACTAGGAATTCATCCAAGAATGGATCTATTTACCTATAAATTACCTACATAAACTGGTAGGTACTTACTTTGAACAGAAGGCTTAGCCTTCTAGTCTGTCTCTCCAATCTAAAAGAGTGAGGCAAAGAAAATAAATATATTTACTTACTAAATTGTTTTTCAAGGCATGAAACTAACATGCAATGCTGCTGACAAGAGAGCATTTGTATATGTGTGTATACAACTTATTTATAAGAATTATTATGTGTTTCATGATTGGTGCTAAATTTGTTAGCCCATAATCAATTAATCTGCAATCGGATTGGCTTATACTTAATCCCAGTTCAATTATGTCAAAAAATTATTTATAGGGATGCATTCAGCTAGATGTAGCTTGAGTTTATAATGGTTCAAAATCTCAGGAATGTTTGAAAAAAAAAAGAAAAGAATTCCATTATGGGTCAAATTGACTTATGACTTTCTTCAAGTCCTGATTAGGGATATCTAGATTTGAAGATTAAGGTACATACATTCCTACGGGAACTTATAATTTCTTGCTCAAGCCATCAAAGAAGCATCGGAGGAACTTCAAAGGAGGCACATCCATAGTGCATGCAGCTCATTTCAAACTCATTCAACGAACGCTGTGGCTAACGACGGTGGCGGTTATATTGAATAAGTTAATAATAAAAGATGAATTTAGGAATAACATATAAATAATTTTTATGTTATTTATAATAAAACGAATCTTTATGTAATCATCAAAATTCATTTCATCCCCCTCAAAAGTAATGCACATGCGCCAACGTTTTTTCCAATTTTGTTAAAAACAGTTAGCAAAAATTTTATTAAGTCAATAAAAATTCAAGAATAACAGTTGAATGTAAGATGATCGGTTCTTCGAGTAATAGACGATGCATCTCTAAAAATAAACAACTGAGTCTCAAAAGAATTTCAAAAGAATATAGTCTGAAATGTTCATTTAAACTATTTTGGCTTCAACAACAACATTTCTTTATAAATGCATTTGAGTCATCTTTTAGAAATTAAAAAAAAAAAAAAAATCGGAACAATTCGATATTAGCTCTTTACAAAAGGACACAGCTGAATATTTTAACATGTAATTTGGTATTACAGATATCAGTGAGAGGAGTGTAAAAACTTAAAGACAAAAACACCTATCCCTATGGGAATCTCCAAAAAAAAAAAATTAAATTCAAATTTCCCCTAGTTTTTTGTTCATAATAGTAAGTCACTTGAAATTAACAATAAATAAAGTCATTTTATGGAAATTTAATAGTGTGAAGGGTCTTTCAAAATATTAAATATAAATGCTACTTATAATAAAAGATGCAAGGGAGATGGTTATTTAATAATATGTTAAAGCAAGGTGTCCCTGTACTTTTACAATTTTTTAAGTGAGAGAGAATGGAAGAAAAACATCGTGCCCATGTAGAAATGTATAAAAAATTATCAATTATTATTATTATTATTATCATTTTAATGACGAAATGTTTCCTTTCTCATCTTTGTATTGGTATGTATGTATGTACGTACGTACGTACCTATATTGCCTTTAGCTGAAGAAAAAAAACAAAAAACCTTTAGCTACGGGCAATCAGGTGTAATTATAATTATTACGGTATCTTTATTTTTCTTCCCAAATTCTATTTCTTCATTATCAATAAAGATCTTTAATGAATTCATTATTATTATTCACGTGGACGACACACAGAATGAATCGTCATACTCTAGGACTACTTAGGACTTTAAGGGTTAACCATGTACTCACTGCATCAAAATATCGCTCATTTGTTATTTTTATTATTGTTTTGAAGGCAACAGAGATATCCATCATTTTCACTCATTATTATTTCCTTCCAGGAGTGAAAATTTGAAGCTCCTTGAAACAAAGGAATCAATTTTTTTTCTTCTTTGTAGTAATTAATTGTGTATTGTTATTGTTATTGTTATTGCCTTTATTATTATTCAATTGTATTTGATGGTTGTAGGAACGATGAGGATCAGGGTTTGAAATTGATAGATGAGCGTTAAATGTTTTTATTGTTTACTGTTGATTTATTATTGCATAGAGACCATATACCTAGTCCATGTAACTAATATGTAATGTGTAGTAGTATGAGCTATCAAGGTCAATTTTGCAAACAGTTCTATTAGGAGTAGGATTTTAGGAGCTAGGAGTCATGCATTATTCTCTATCTATATCAGAGTCCATGACAGATTTTTATATTTGATTAAATATCCAAAAAGGATGATGACCCTTATATGTATATAAATATATATATATATATAATTGAATTAATTTGATGATTTTTTATTATTATTAAAAGCCTAGTTCATTATTTCACAACTTTTCAAAGATATATTTATGTACATATCTACCAAAGATTTTGATCTCTTTCTGTCTGTCTACATACATACATACAATGATATTATGGTGAAAAAAAAGCTAAAATAAAAACTCGTTGGAGCACTTCCCCCTTCTTGTCCTTCTTTTACAATTAATTTATATATTTAGATATAATGTATATATATATATATATATATATACATATATTTGCACATTCCAAAACCATAGCTGTGTATTCTTATTCCATAATAGTACATAAAATGCAAGCACATACATAAGACATTAAGATCGTCGTACTGATCCCTAAGAAAACGGTTCAAAAAGGATACATAACTATACTACTGCATATGTACAAGGTAGTAGGTATCTTTGTGCATAGTTAGATATGGACAAACAAGTTCCATATACGTATATATATATATATATATATATGAACATATCAAATACTACATTTAATAATCTAGTTTTTTAAAGGTTTTTTTTTAAAAGAAAATAGAGGTAAATTGAGTTTCACAATTTTCTTTTTTTCTTTTCTGTTTTATGTGTAAATCTAGTTTTATCTATTTCATAAATATCTAGAATAATATAATTGTACATAACATCAAATTAATCATAGGTTGGTTGAGCGGTCTAAAAGTAACTTTTTACACCCAAAAATCATAAATAAAAAAAATGAATAAGGACTATTTTTTATTATTATTGTTATTATTATTATTATTCTCTCTTGGCTAATACTTTGGTACCTTCATAGCTACATACATATATGGGTAGGTAAACTATGAATAATACTGATTTACTAGCTTCGTGGGAGAGGCGCGATCAATGGATAGGAATTGCGAAATAATTTGATAACTTTTAAAGTGTTCATTTCTTATTGTGTCCCTCTGAATGATGCATTTATCAACGATATCATCATAAATATTTTTATTTATTATTTTTTTTTTGGCAATGAATAAATTCATTTGAGCATATGGGATGCAGTTATGTATATTTTATAAGAAGACGAAAAAGATGTAAACGATGTAGAACAAACAAAATAATGATTCAACGATGTATGAATGTACATATTTGCAATTTCAAAACCACTTCAAAATACATATTTAAAAGGAGAATCAAACTTTCAAAAACAGTATACACCTAACTTTGAGGAGCTTCAAGGCCTTCAAAATATCCATGTCTGTTAGTATGTAAGTAGGCGTTGAATATCTCAAAAAAATATTATTTGCTCAAACTCATTCATTTTGTTGACTCTACATTTCAATGGTTGCTTACACATTTCTACCTTTAAAATAAAGTGCAACTTATTTATGAAGACTTTGTTCCTTTATGTATGTTAGCCACATACGTATATGGTATATGGTATAGATATATAAATAATAATAATGGTGGTTGTTTTGTATTATGTGTGTGTTCGTCAAATATGGCGCAAAATATGATGAGTTGACCAAAAGTTGGGAAATTGCTCATATTTTGGACTTAATTCATAAATAAAATAATGATAAAATATATGCATAATATCAATCTTATAATATAGAAAATTGTGACACTTTTTCAAACTCAAAGTAGTCTGCTTCTCGTTGAGTCGTTCTCTGTGTACAAGCAACACATTATGTAAGAAAGATCAGAGCCTCACCCAAGTGCTTAGAGTTTTGTACAAAAAGTAAAATAATAATAACAACAAAACACTATTATTAGAATGAGTTGTAGGCGTACAGTCTTATGAGTTATTTGTACTTGGAGCCATAGTACCTTGATTGTCTTTTAACGATATGTACATATGTATGCATGGATATACTCATATGCCTAGGTACCCATGTAGAAATGAGTCCGCCAATTCTAAGTGTGTGTGAATAAATATTCAATAATAATAAAATATAACTATGTATGTTGCCATTCCGTGCGGACCAAATATATATATATATATATTTAAAAAGGCATTTTTTGTATTGAAATATTTTGGTTATATGTTTCTCTCGTATTATATACTACATATGATGTTGACGTTGATTAATGGATTTTCCACAATGTACCGTATGTAAGTAAGTAAGTACATCGAGTCAATCCCCTTAGACATGACCTATTACATCATATTCAAATTCCTATTTATTATTATGATTACTTAGATGTAGTATGTATCTTATGAAGCAACACACACAAATATAATAAGAGCAGCTTATTTCAAACAAGTTATGTTTATTGATTCATCATTTTTTCTTCTTCTAAAGATATGTACATATATGTATACATTGTCAAAACGAAACATGACCAAAGAATTTTTCTTTATCATCCACATAAAATCTTGTTATTTCTTCTTGCCTCTCAATAACAAATAACAATACTAATAACAAAAAAAAAAAAAAAAAAAAATGAACCAAAGCCCTTTAATATAATATTATTATTATTATTTTATCCGTGGTTTTTGATGCATACCATTACATAAGTAGACATATTATATACTATGTACGTACATACGACCACAAACGAACTAAAAGTTTTTAATCAAAAATTATAATTTGCAATGTCCATCAAACCAAGTAGCGTCTTTACCTAAATAAATAAACATGTACACTCATAAAAATGTAAGCTATACTTTCTTCCTATATACATAATACACCTCTCTTTGTGTGGTTGGTTATAGGGTTGAAACAAAAGGTGGCTTATTACATTTTTGTTGTTGAGGAAAGAGTATAACTAGAGAACACACGTCGTGAGGTCAAATTTCATGCATATCTAAGTAGGTTACTGTTTTACATTTCGCAAGAGAGATAGAAAAATATATATATGTATATAATAGTAATATGTAGACGAAACAAAGGAGTAGTTTCAAATGTACGTATGGTATATAGGTAACAGACATTGCTAAATTATAGTAGTCTGATACACGTTAGACGTATGTATGTAGATAAAGAAAGTACAATGGGAAGAAAGTCTGTAGAGTTTTGAGACTCACTAATTGTTTAGATTTGTATACATATATATATATATATATATATAATTATTTAATAGGTACAGAGAGACGTCAACATACACATATTTGCTAGACCATGTATGTAATTAAGGAATAATGAAAGTAATATATATATATATATATATATATATAGTGATAATAATTAAATAGATTCTAAATACAAATGTACTTATGTACATTTGCAAAAATTTCATAATTTCTAGTGAAATTTAGCCTGCAATTAGTATTATTTGTAGTCATATAGTACATAAGTACTACTACCATGATGTACTAATGCAAATAATATTATGTAGACATAACTAATGACTAATTAAATTCATTATTACATATGAAAGGGAGAGGAAATTAAAGAAAGAGCAAAAGTCTTCTTTTTAATAAAATCAGTTTAATTATATATATATATATGTAGCGATGAATAAAACCCTATAATTGCTGTACACCTCTTAATTAAATTTAAATTCATAATAATTTTAAACAGTGTATAAATACTTATAAACCTTATAAAATGTATGATTTGCATTCAGTTTGTGTATGTAGATATTCCTAAAAGAGCTATTTAAAATAAATTACGATATTTATACTTTTATACATATAATTTATTTTATATGTAGGAATATATTTTATGTTTAAGGCCACATGGTGTTGTTAAATTGCATTGACTCAGTTACATAAGTAATAATGTTTCTATATGTATACATACATATATAAGAACATGAACACATTTGGACAACCAAATAAATAATAATAATAATAGTTATTGGAATAAATGTATGTATTTAGAGTTTGTTTTTTACCGTTGAATATTTTTGCATATTTAATTTATTTTTCTATACAAACATAAATATATTTTTTTGTTTTGTCTCTGTGTAAAAAATACCCCTTTTTCTATGCTTTATTTCTACTTTATCTTCTTTAATAAAAGCTTTTAATATAAACTGAAGTGGTAGTAGTTGTGGTACTTAGGAATATGTGCTATTATTTGTATCTAGGTATGTGCATATATTTCTTAGCATTTCCAAGAATAATATTATATCGTATACTTTATGCTACATGTAATCAAAATAATAATATTATATTTTGAGGAGGAATGCTTTTTGAGAAGAGTACAATAATAAAAATTTCCTTTTTACCTATATTTATGTATTATGTATTATAAAGCATGTTACCTATCTATCTATCCATCTATGTATTTATAGCATGCTTTGAAAGTGAAACTTTCAAAAAAAAAAAAAGCCCCTCAAAAATATAATATAATATAAATAGGGTTGGACCCAGTCAACGGTCGTTTCGTAGGAGGTACTTTATTTTATTTTTTTTCAAGTAAAGAATTTGAAAAAATCTAATGTTTCTAAGGGTAATTAAAGCAAGTGATTGTTGAAGAGCAGGTAGCACTCAAGTGAACACCTTTAAGTAGCTACATATTTGTCTCAATTTTGTGAATAATAAGAAAAAAATGATAATAATAATAATAAAGTTTCATTAGGCGTACAAATTCATGGATTCAGATTTTTAATTTTACTATTTGAGTCTCTTCATATATTTTTTGCGGTTGGAAGTCAGAGTGTGGAAATAATAGGAAAGGACTGTATTAGAAATAAATAAAAAAATATTTATAAAAAAATTTAACTTCTATTATGAATGCCCTCAAAGCCTGTCTTTAGCTTTTCTCAAAATTTAATTTTTTTACTCAAGTGCTTAAGCATTGCACATTGTTATATAATTAATTAATTCTCCCAATACGTTCAAACAAAACAAAATACTTGGTATATTTTGTTATTAAGCTCATCAGTTGAATATATAAATATATATGCAGGCAAACTGGACATTTTGTTAAAAATAAAATCCTCTTATAAAAAAAGCCCAAGCACAGCTGTTCCCTCTAAAACATGTGCCTTAAAGAAATAATATGAAGTTTTGAGTTATACAATATATATATATATAACTTTCGTTTTTTTTTATATTGGTGTAGCTTCTTTCTTGTTACCAGGTGAAACGTTTCTTTCCCACTTTAAAAAATATAAAAAAAATAATAATATTTGCAATGGGTCTGCAAAAGGTAGATACTCTACTAATGAAGGAGGTGGCGGAAGGCTACAAACTCATTTGCTGTTCCTTTTATCGTTTGCAAAAGAAAGAAAAACAACGTTACTATATGTATGTGTATCCATATATAACCTAAGAACTAGGTCAAATACACAAAATTGGGTTACATAACTCTATATATACATACATACATAAAGTAAGGAGGGGGGAAGAGCCACACCGTCATTGGTGGTCTATATATAAAAACAAGATGAATAAGGGAATTATGAAACGAGTAACTCCCCATTCTTCACATTTAAGTATATACATATCAATAAATAAAGCATGTCCTCAGTATGAGGTCCCTTTGTGTTTGCAGCCTTGTTGTAACTGTAGTTGTTGTTGTTGTTGACTCATGTCTGTGAGTGAAAGAAAAAAAAATCAAATCTTTTTGTAGACGTCTGAGAAACAAGGAATTTTTCTTTTCTTTGGTTTCTTTTGGTTGAATAAAAGTGTTGCTGCACTGAATATGATTCCCTTTTCTTCATGTACATATAGTTATGGTTGTACATAGAACATGGATGCTGTAGTAATAAATAAATTGATCTTGTGTAAGAAACAAAACAAAACACACACACATACACACACAAAAAGACTTCTAACTACCTGCATCCATGTGAACGACTTGGAAGGAAACACACATCAAAATGGTGAATAACCTGATAATGATAAAAACCGGTATTTTGCAATTGTCTTTTTGAAAAAATAATAATAATAATAAGTGTGTGATGGGCAATTTTTTTTTTTTTTTCATCTTTTTCTTCCCCCCCCCCTCCTCCTATATCACAATATGTTCTATTATTATTATTGTAGTACAACAAATATCACTTCATATCTAAAAGTTTTGGATCTACATACATAAAGCTTGTTTCCCTCTCGTCTATTTTTCATTATAGTTTGTTCAAAAGCCTTTTAAAAATGATTCATTTTCTTTTTAATCAACATCAAGAAGAGACCTTTTATAACAGGATTTTCAAATCCTGGGAATTTTTTTTTTTTATTTATCTTTTTTATTTCTTAAAAGCATGGTAAAATACAAAAATAAAAAATAAATAAAAAAAACAACAACACAAAACCACATCATAAATGTTCAATTATGCATGACAGCAACTTTTTATTAAAACGTTTTTTCAAGTAGGTTGTAGATATTGATTGAATTGGCAATTCCGTCAAAATATGGATACTTATAAGTGTATAGATTATCAAGTCTCCCAAATGCTCATGTTGTTTACAATTGTAGATAGAACATTGTCTATATGATATGTTAGAATAAGTATTCAGCCCTCAATTGATCATTTAAAATAAGACTTGAAAGCAAATGAAATAATGAAAAAAATTTCTGTAGAGTCAATGATGTCATCTCAAAAATAAGAAATACCTCGCGAAATTATTATCATTCATAAATATGATGATGAAGATATAATTGAACATTAATAGAGATAAAGGCTTGACTCAAGGTACATACAACGAACGACATTGGATTTCGTGGTGTTGATTAAGAGTCTAAAGTTTATGGGAGTTTTTTATGTAGGGTGAGTCAGGGTCTGTTTTTGACTTTGTTATTTGTACACTTTTTCAATTTCAATTTATTGAGTTGTTTTTATGCTTTCTCTTGGGATTTGAAACAGTTTTTCAGGATGGAGAAATGTACATTAGTTCATATGCACATAGAAATAAAATTTAAAGCAGCTTACAATTAAATATCCATTATAAAATTGAATGCTAATTTCAAATATATATATATATATGTGGGACGATAACTTGTAACTTTGGGTTTTTTGAATGAGCAGAATTGATTTTTACATAGGTACGTTATCTTTTGTTTTGAAGAGAGTATATACATAACACACAAGCTTAGTGTTACAGAAATATGAGCTCGAGTCACAAAACTTAGATCCTTTAAATTCAAATAAAAAAGTCTTGAGTCATTTTTAAGAGGTCCATTCGTGTGGGATTTGTTTCAATGTGACTCGAGATTGAATCTATAATGACTCAGAACGCAATTTGTTTATTTGAATATGAAATATATAAGATGGTGGTACACCTTAATCAAATCAATACTGAATGTATTGACTTGAATCCAGTGTCTACAATATATGGCCATATTTCTTGTAGGTAGGGTCCATCATGGGATAAATATTAATTTGATATCAATTTTTAATGGGCAAAAGCTACTGAAGGTAATTTTAATATCTATTCAAATTTATATAGAAGTATGATTGATCTATGCATACGGAATGATCAAACTGTATGCACGAAACCTCATCATATTTAATATTAAAAAATATATATATACGAAATTAAATAATTTTTTTTTTGAAAAAGTATGGTTATATATATATATATATATATATATTTTATGTGTGGAGAAGAATAGGTGAGGTCTTTTGCAGGTATGTGAAAGATTAATTATTATATTATTGATCCATGTCATATTCATACTGTGTTTTTTTTTGTTTTTTTACCATACATGAACAACACTCATACAAATATGGAAGGGAATGTCACAAAGAGAATACTCAAAAAAAAAAAAAAAAACCAAAAAAAAAACAAAGCATTAATGTTCCAAGCACAAACTTATACGTACATATGCATAGATATTTGAAAGATTGTATCCATATCTTGAATAAATTTTGATATATTTTTCTTCTTCTCCTCTTTCCCCTAAGCATTCCCGCCCTTCTTCTTCTTCTCTCTCTCTCTCTCGAAGAAATAGAAGAAGAAGAAGAAGAGAACCAGAGAGTGGATAATGATTGACTTACTTACATATATGGAAGAAGCATCATTTAGATCAAATCAATATACATACCTACATACATAAGTACTCATATTATTATATATTCAATAACACACTTATCAGGCACTTCACCTCTCTTGCGTACAACTTTTCCTTCTGCATACATTTTTTTATTATTAAAATCTATTTACATAAAAAATAAATTTCCTTTCTTTAAATGTATGGGGGTAGAGACTTTTTTAAGGGAAAAGAAAGAAAGAAAGAAAGAAAATACAACAACTTTTAATAATAGTAATAATAATAATAATAATAATAATGATCAGGGCTAACATTACGCCTTTTCATTGACACTTTAATACAAAGAAGAGCTTTTTAAGTGTACCCTCAGGTGTTGACTACGTGCTGTGAAAATTAATGTATACTTGAGAAGAAGGAAAAAAAAAACAATTTGAATTCAGAATGAATCATTATCTCTCTTTGAAAGAAAAAGTAGTTGCTGCTGCAGCTGCTGCGGCTGCTGGAGACGAATGAATGTGTGTGTGTGTGTATGGAAAATGATCGAGTTATTTAAAGAGATTGAAGGCAGTGGAGAAGCATGTAACAAACATCTACTATTCAGATCATGTTATCATCAAATGAGGCTACTGGCTCTACCTTTAAGTCTTGTTCCTTTTTTTGAAGCAAATATATATATATATATATATATAAAAGCCTAAATACGATAAAAGATAGCTACAGCCCCCTTAAAAAACAGGTTTATATATATATATATATATTATTTTTATTATTATTATGTATTTGTAAAAGGGACATAAATAAAATGTGCATAAATCTAAATTAATTATTATTAATGTACATATATATATATATATATATATATATATAACTATACATACAAGTCTAAAAATAGATTCCTTTTGAGGAATATTCAAACCAGAGAGTCGTGAATGAATTGATGAAGTAATTTGTATACATACACATAACATAGTATTACATATATACATGGGTATGCAATGATTCATGATTTTTACTGGATTTAAAATATATATTATTTAAATGAATAAATTTATTTACACAGACTCACACATAGCATAGAAAAAGGGGATTCATGATTTCAAAATCTCATCATGTTTATTCAATCTCTTTTTTTTTTTTTACCCTCATGTTATGTATCCTGTACGAATCTAAGTATTTCTTACTTCCTTCCAGTTTCACATTCCCTTCCTTTGCCGTGTGCCTCTCACGACTTGGATAGACTCTATACATATTTATTTATGTATATATATATATATATATATAAATGTTAATAATAATAAAGCGATTATATATAAATCATTTTTAAAAGGAATATTTCTAAAATATACAAATGTAGAGAGAGAGAGAGAGAATTGTCATTCTTCTCATGATGCAAGAGTCGTCTCTCCATTTTTTGAAAGGGATTGCAAATACATGGGTATACAATAAGTCGATGCAAATTTGTCTAATGTTGACATATTATAGGTGGTCTGTAGACTATCAATGCTCAAAGTCATGCCCTGACAACTGGGTCTTTGTATATAAAAATGTACACAGAAAATCAAGAAAAAATTAAAGAAAATCATTTTTTTTGTTTTTAAATAACGAAAAATGATATTATTTTTTTCTGGAGTCATTTATTTTTTTTATGGAATAGTACTCATAATTATTTTCAGGAAAATAACTTCTTCTTTTTTTCTTGAGTTTTTCTTTCTTTCTTTCTTTTAAAGAAGAAGAAGACTTCTTCTTCTTCTTCTTCTTCACTGAAATAGAAAGTGCCGGGCCCTCGAATAAGCAAAGCAACGGCCTGAAAATTTTCTATTTATTTTTACCGTTTCTGTGTGTTTTTCTTCGTATTCCTTACTTATAGTTATAACTTATAACAATAATCTTACAGCTGCTAATTTTTTTTCTTTCTTTTATTATTTCTCTGTAAGCAGAGGCATTTTCTACGACTACTATGATGTACGTAGACACAGTCTCATGCGTACATACGCTTCAATAATCAAAACAATGGGTTTCTCTCTCTCTCTCTCTTTCTTTCTTGTGGAGGGAAATGATGAAGTGATTAGGAGAGAGAGAGGAGCAAACCTTTTCACTTTTCACTCCATGTACCCTCAACATGAACTATAAAAAAAATTGCATAAGAGTCCGAAAATTGTAAGTTTTTTTTTTTTTTTTTTTTCGCACAAATTTGTAAGCTGAATATTATTGTATGTTTCTATTATTATTATTATTATAATTTCTATATTAGAGTCAGAGGCGATGAGGGAGGGAGGAGGAAAGGTAGACTAAGTTAAACAGGAATTTCTAATTTGATTTCACTTTATGGAGCATCAATGATGTATGCATAGATATTTGCATAAGATAGGCAACATGAGTGTTTGCCTTCTTTTTTATTTTCCCATGTTTGTCTTTCATTTTCTTCCCTTTTATAACCATCTAATCAAATATATGTATAGAAACCCATGTGTGGATTCGATACAAGTTGTAACTTGCTACGTTTCTAATGCTCATTATGAAATAATGAGCATGAACTGACATTCCTTTTGTCTCAGAGCCAATGTTTTTCAATAGCTGTATATGCAAATATGAAAGGTTTTTTTTTTTTTTTTGCACATAAAGATACTTACTGAGAAGGGGTAGACATGTTTTGCAAAGTGGAAATTAATGAATATAAAATGTGTTTGTACACATACAAAATTTAAGTATGACTAGAACACTGGAAGTACAAACATATCGGACGAAATGGATGTCAAAGGGGGCACAAATCTATTCTGCGTAAATAGTTAATAATAAATGAGTGATATTGGCAGATCAAGATATGAGTTTTAAAAATTGCTAATTGCAATTTGTATAATCTACTGGGAAATCTACTTATTTATGTAGCAATAAAAGAAATTACTCCTCTCGAATAACTATGGTTGTCCAAACAATTGCAACTATTTTCCAGCATGAATTTTTATCTATATTTTATCTATTTAGATATTTGTACATGGCTATAGATAAACTAAGATTGTGAAATAGGAGGATCTACCTATTTTTGAAGAGAGTCTCTTGAATAAATTACAATTTCTACATTGCATAATTAAGGTATATCATATATATGGTATGTACTTTATGTACTATTTGATTTAAAAAAGAAAAATACATTTTAAACTTTGCTTTGACATAATTGAACTATTGATACTCAATAGTAAATTGTAAATAAGACCCTTTTAAATCTATTTGCTACTCTCAATAATTTATGTTTATTTTATTCTCTAATTAATTATTTGTAGGGACATAAATTTACCTACTTTTAATTCTCATTACTATTTGTGGAGAAAAAAGAAGCTTTTTTTTCAACTTTATAGTTTTGAAGGTATCATTTTTTTATCATTGACTGGGTTAGGATGTATGTTGATGTAATCTCCAGATAATAACAAAAATTGAGCATTCATTACACAAAATTTATCTTTTTTTTCGGACTCAGACATCTTTATATTCACATAAATGAACATTTATTCAAAATATAAATTTTGAATAAATATACTTTTTTCTTTATAATTCATGCAGGTGTTTGAAATGTTTTAATTAATATTATTTTTTTTATGAGATCCAAGGAATATACAAATGGATGTTGCTGTTGCTCTGGTAGTAGTAGTAGTTGTTGTTGTTGGTATTAAACACACACAATTTATTGCAGGATTACCTTGGAATGAGTATCAATAATAATAATAATAATAACAACAATAAGAAGAAGAAATAGACAGCTTTTGAAGGTTAGTTCATTCTTTCCTTCGTGCTCTTTCATGAGTATCTTTTCTTGATAATGATGATAACACTGATGATCAAGAGTTAGTTAGTTGGTTGTACATTTTATATATACATACATAAATATATTACCATCCGTGTAATAACATATGTTGCTAACAAATAACCAATAATATATTGTCAATTCGTCAAACAAAAACCGGAAGAGCAATGGACAGTCAATTATACTCTTGGTTTAACGATCATTATACTTATATCATCTTCTTCAAAAGAATTTGAGAGATAATTTCTTCTGAATATTACATAATTCATCATTTGAGCAGTAATGGCTTGGGTTTATATATATATATATATATACAGAAAAACATAGTCACATAAAGAATGGAAAAACTGAACCTTCTATATATTCATGCTAATATCTGTAATTTGCAAATTATTATTATTTTAAGTAGTTTATAATCTTGATAAATAACTTCGATTTTCATAGAAGGAATTTGCGGTCCACTAAGTTTGATTGTTTACCTGATTAAAGAAGGATTAAAGGAGGGGATAAGAAAGAGAGAACAATGGTTGTTCTCTCTGTATAATGTAAAATCGATATACACTTCAAGAATTAGTTTGGTTTCTCTGTTGAATTTAATTTCTTTTAGCCTATGAACTGAGTATAAGTGGAATGGTTGCTCAATGGGATTTGGAAAGAATTTGTGGGCTGTTGTAGGAGATGTAATAACGGAGATGTAATCTCATTCTTGATAAATACTATTTGATACAATAGGATTTTACACACTTCAAAAAGTAATGACATTTAATTAGATGCTTAAGGAGGAAAAAAGTTATTTTTTTGTTAACTCATTTTGATAGAAAATCAAACAACCCTTCTATTTTAGCCATGAGAGATGACCCTCTCCCCCATATATATTCATATATATCCATTCTCTAGTCTCAATATTGATTCCCCATTTAATTTACAACTCTTTGATCAATTACGCTACATGTTTCATATGCATAAAGTTACACTAATTCTAATTATAAAATCGTGAATCATGCACAGAAATTACTGGAAATTGTTCATGGTTTTGATAGAGAGTAAAGGGAATGACTGGTTAGATGACATCATGTTTTTTTTTTTAATATTTTGATTGTAGATAAAGTCATATAAAGTGTATGGTATAGGTATTAAAGATTTCTAACCAAAAGAATAATAGATAAAACTTTTATTTGTGATTCTATCAAAGATTCTATTTACTTTCATAGTCTACATCATAAATGAATGAGCTAAACGGATCATTTGAATGTACATACACATGTAGAGTCTTTAACTAGGAAGAGAAGATGATGCACAAGTGCACACACATATAAATATATAGATATCTTTTTTTCACGTTTGCAAAGACTTCCTTGATTCTTTTCCAAATTAGATATTAAAACTCTGAGAGTTGCAATATTCTTACCTTAGTCATAATGTACGTACTGAGGGGCTCACTGAGGGTCACATGTTTTGTAGATATAACACAATGTCAAACATACACCAGTTAAAATAAGAAGGAAAAAAAAGAAAAGGATTTCTTTTTTCACACAAGATTCCGAATTAATTAGAAGGGATACTTTTTTTTTTTTTTTTGAAAAAAATAAATAAATATATGCACACAGATTATTATTATTATAGAACCATTCCGGTCTACGGCTAAGGACTGAGCCCTTATGTAAAAAGTTTTTTTATAGAGAGGTATAGAAAAAGGTAGAATGAGTGCGCGGAGTAGAACCAAGCAGGGGCAAGACTGCTTAGGTAGTATGTATATATATATATATATATGTAGTAAAGGGAAGTTTATTTTCTTGGAATTGAACGTCAAGCAAAAGGCATACATATGTACAGAGTAGTAGTGTAGATATATGTAGATTGTACATATATAATAATAATAGTAATAATGTGAAGGAGGGAGCATTCGATAAAGATAAGGGTAACTCAACTCTACAACATCTTTTAATTGTACATATAAAAAAGCGTATAATTTTTTAATATATATATATATATAAATAGAACAAATGAAAGAGGGAGGTAGAAGATACTTGTAAAAAAAAACAACCAACAAATGTTGCAAAAAAAAAAATAAACAAAAAACCCCAGCTGATATTTTTTTGCACCTTTTTCAACATTTATTTATTTACATACATATTCAAAAGAAAAAAACATTTGTACATAAGTACAAATGAAAAATACTAAATTTGTCCACTTTTTTTAATCAAATACATATTTAGTACTAATATATAAATAAATGCAACTGCTAACACAACTTGATAGACACACAGAATATTCTACTATCAATAAGAGAAAAAAAAATCAAAGTCCTCATATTTAGGTACATTCCTATTTTGGCAACATTCATGTACATTTAATATATATATATATATATACGAGCAATCACATTTATAGTCAACAACTACCCACTAATTGACTTTACTCATCCATTGACCCATGTGTAGTGGAGATTCATTACTCATCTTGGAGGCAATTCAGTACAACTAGGAATAGGAAGCTGAAATGATTGATTAATTAGTGATATTATGGTATAAAAGTCAGTGGGTAAAAACTTATCATATTTGTTGGATCTAAAGTGCTGATCCTTTTCCAACTTAGATTTATGTACATAAATATTAAATGCCATGTTCAATCTCACAGTTAACATTCTCAATTTAACCAAAAAGATAATAAACTACAAATGCATTTTTTCCTTAGTATTAAATGTTTTAACAACTATGTCAGTAATTATATAATTATATATAGTATTGTATATATTGCAAAGCTAAATGATCTTTAAAGACAGATTCATTCATATACCTTTTGTGAATATATATATCTACATATATGAGCATAGATTCCAATTTGCTTCGTGGAATTTATTGTAATTGAAAACCATTGAGAGATTACAATAGTAAAAAAAACAAAACAAAAAAAATATTGTTGGCACATTCAATTTACAACATTGATGTTGATTCTTTTATTTTTTTGCTGCTGTTGTTATTGTGTCATTTCATTCTATTGCAATAGTTGCAAAAGTACTTATGCATAAAATATAATGTACGATTGTTGTTATGTACAAATGTACGTTTTAATACGAACATGAAAAAAAACAATTTGAAAATGTAATTTGATCTACAGTTTTAAACTGTTTTCAAAATAATGTTCATAAAATGCGTGTATATTTATTATGTAGAACATAAATTATTAAAATATGAACGAATTATGTACGAGTTATGTACATACATAAATACAGCAATAAGTAAAATTAATTAGTTTAAAACTTCCCTTACACAATGACAAAAGAGTTGTGGAGTTATTGTGACGTCAATAATGCTTTAAGTATAAAGAGTTATTGATTCTACAATGCACTTTAAAGAAGGAGACTCATTCTCAAAACGTTTTTTTTTATATGAATATATATCAAATACTTAGGCAATGTGTAAAAAATCACAACATCCTTGTAATGGTAATGAAGAATAACTTTACAAAGAGTTACAAGGCTCTTCATATCTTGTCGTAATCCTATAAGTAATGCTCCAATTAATTAGTCTTCTTTGTTGTTATATAATTGTTTCATTTTTGGTTATGTTTACTTTAGTCGTAATGATTTGATGACTTTGCCCTTAAAAAAATAGCACACATATATTGCTAATTGCTAATTTTATCAAATTAGGTAACACCTTAATTTAGATAGATACATATATCAGTTTGGACTAATTACTCAATCATTGAGGAGGATACTGCATTGCATAACTTGATTGCTTCACCATGAATTTTAAATTGACTAAGAGTTTGATGACAAAAGATCAGCATGAGAAAATACATTATTTTCATCAAAATAAACAGCATTAAACATTTTTGAGTACCTATATTTTTTTGAGAACTTTATTTAGTATCTACACATGTCCAAAATAAGAGTGGCGGCTCTAGGATGGAAACAAATTAAGACAAAGAACTAATAAAAAAATGGTTTTTTTTACCCTCGAGGAAAGAACACAAGTTTTTATACCAAAATATGATGTCAACAAATTTAATTGTTTTATGGCTACCTACATACACACACACATTCGTACCCCTAAAACCCCCCCAATCCAACCCATATTCTTTTACAACATACCCTCCATGATATCTTTAAGAGATCTAAAAATAGCCTACGTAAAAATTTATTATTACTATGGACAACATAAAGTTCCTTGAAGGTTGAAAAACATATATTCGTTATGAGTACCTAGGTTTTAAGTCATTCCAAATGTAAGCCTCATAGTATGTAGATATAACCTCGTTTAGCAGAATTGTTCATCACATTAAGTTGATGTAAATTCTCAAGTTCATAATTGTTGCATAACTTGCTATGTAAATATATATATATTTATATATATCTGTGTGGAGTCCTAATCCCTAGATGAACCAAAAGGAGTCAAAACTATTTATGCCATGATGAATTTGTTATTCTCCAAGTGCAAATAACAAAAATATAAAATAATAAAATTTAAGGATTTCAACGAGGAGTTGCATGGTTGCTTCTAAAGAAGTCAATTAATTACCTACATACTTTGATGGAGTCAGGTGATGCATAATAAAGGTCTAACAAGTATTTATGTAGGTTTTTTTTTTCTTTTCTTCTTATATGATTCCGTCATCTTTATCTATAAATCAAAGAAGTAGAATTCGTCTATTGCAATTCTTTTGAAGAAAAACCTATTAAAGCCATACTTGTATATGTAGCCTAAATACACAACTCTAAAAATAATTCCATAACAAAGATAAAATAGCATTTACTTCTTCTCCTTCCAAGGAACCCAATGTTTTTAATGTATATATGTATATTAAAAAGATACATTAATATGTATTTATAGAGTAAAAAAACAAAAATATACATTTTTCATTCAATTACAATTACTTGATTGCTCTACCAACCAGAAGAAGGCGTTTAAACAGCCTTTTATATTAATAGCAGTAGGTGTGTTAGACACATTGATTCCCTCTTTTTTTTTTCCCTCTTTTTTGTTGTAGAATAAATCTTTTTAAGGATTTTTCATGGGTCCAGAATTCATGTACGTACCTAAGCATATATATATATATATATAATATAAGTCAAGCATCTTTGTGCTAATACAGCCTACTTCAGAATAATTAATGGATATGCATCATAAATGCATATCCATTATACATAATTTAAGACAGAGATCATTATAATGGTAAAATATTTTGGACATCTTCTCCGTTTTCAGGATGATTATTCTCCTTATAAAACATCATATACATACATACATATATAAATATAGATTTATCAATATTTGTGCAAAAAAAAGCATACAATAAAATATTCAAATCAACAAATTTGCAGAGGACTCTTGTCTATTCATTATTTTTAAATACACAGTATATTTGTCCCTAAACGAAAAAAAGTTTATTTTTTTCATTTTTAAGGCCATTGGTTGAGATTTGGAAATGTGTTGAGTAACTAATTTGGCATCAATAACTATGTCGTCTAAATGGTGTATTTCTTTTTATATGCAATCTATTTATGACGTCTGTGAAGACGTCTTATAATAGTTTTGTGAAGAAGATCATCAACTCTAGGTATCTATATATTTTGATTCCAATATATATAAATATATATATATATATATTTACCACGAACTGCTGCTCAAACTATCATCTACGTTATGCAATGAAAAATAAAAAAAACTTGTTTTTTATTTCTAAAAAAAATGTTACTTTTATGTTATTACATGTTAGTATATAGTACGATGTCAATTTAGCTACATATACTGGTAGAATTAGTCCTGTGAACTTTTTTAGAAACGAGTTCTTTTTATTATTATTATTATTATTATTATATTCCCTTCGTCAACTAATTGTATCTAATTAAAAGGTCACAGGTACACCTGAACCTATAAACAGAGAGCAAAATTACACATCTCAACATGGATTATTCAATGTATTTTTACGATGACAAACTCCTACACTCTTTTATGTACATGTAAAGGAATAAAAAAAACCAAAAAAATTACGAATCAAGTTGCCAACTCTCAAAGTTGTGCAAAATTGTTACGTGTGTGTGTGTGTCTGTGCTTCATTTGTTACAAATTTTGTTGTTGTTTTTTTTTATCATTTTTAAAGGTGTGTCTAATGCTTTAATCAGTAAAGGAAGTCATAACTGGATCATAGCTATTTATAGCGTCACTTAACTTAACTCTTTATAATAATTTTCCTCTTGACATTTTTAGCAAAGTTTAATGAGGAAAAAACTACGGGGTTAAGGGGTTTGCGAATTTGTATATTTGATAAAAGGCTAAAAAAATAAATTTTTTTTTGTTAAGTACTTAATCATTTTGCAAAAAAAAAAGAATGTCAATTAAGCATATTATTAGTACATATGTAGATAAATTTAAATCAAATTCCCCATTAATTTTTTTGTTGTCATATTTTAAATTTATTTTTGCTCGAATAAAGATTCAATCTTAGGATACAAATATTTTTATAAGCCCCGACTTTTTCTATATTTTAGAAATAGATTTTTATCAAGAATGAAAGTGACTTAACTAGAGAGTAACTATTTGATGAAGTCCCTTTCTAAATACCTTACAACACTCATGTATAGAGCAAGCCACTTAAAAATAAAATGTTAAGCACTATTTTCTTCACAAACGAAAGGCTTAATGTTTAAATGACATTAGTGTCTAAGTATGTGTTAAAGTTCACAACTAATAATAATTAAATTTGCATGTATGTATACCAACCATATTATGTGTCTTTACTATTTATTTCTAGTCTTCCTGATTCTGTTAATATCTTCAATAAAATATAGATTCAACAATGGGCTTTGATTTTATTTTGAAGGGGTCTTAATCAAACGTAACATAAACTCAAATAGCAAGTACTTCAACTATACTGAGCAGTTTTTCTTTTGCATATGAGGGCATTATCCATAAATAGATAATATAAATTATTATTATTTTTTTGTAGGTCTTACTCCCTAAATTTTGTTGTTTGGATCCATATACCAATTGAAAAAAAGTAGGATAAAACCATCAGCGATGAAAATGTAACAAATTTAATTAGGTAAATATTGAGGGCAATTTTTACACTATTGAGTAATAAAACAAGTCTTAAATAAAAGATCAAATTTGTTCTAATGACATTGTATAACGTTTTGTCGTAACTAGTTCTGAATGTATTATAATATTAAATGAAAGAAATAAGACGAAAGGAAAGTGCGTTATACGCGATACATTTATTTTATATCTTTTTTTTTTCCTTCTTTCTTTTTGCCCCTAAAAATACACTTTGGAGAAAATAAGTAAAAATACATTTTAATGATTATATAATTAACTAAAAAATGTTATAATAAAATATATTAAATAGTGTAGTTGGATGATTATGAAAGAAGAAGATAAAATCCTTCATTTTCTTAACTTTGAATATTTTGTATTTGTATATTGATCTGCATGACAAAATAAAAAAAGGCTTGCAAAATTGAATGCTCACTACATATGGATATGAAATCAAAACTACATATTTAAATACATTAATCATGAAGAAGTGACATTAAGGTAAACTCTATGAGGGATGAACATACAGTTGTGCTTAGGTAGAAGTAATAAACATCACCTTGCAACATCCATTGTGTCACACAAAGTGGGTACAATCAACATTTCCTGTGCATTTGATAAACACAAGGAAACCAAGTTGTATGAAAAGGGTAATTAGCATTGTCAAAGTTATTATACTATTTTTTTTTATTTCCTGAGAAAATGAGAGCAACCATAGGGCTCTATGTATGAACCATAATAAAATACTTACAATTGGTATGAAAACATTAGTGTAAAGTAAATCCAAACTTCTTTTTAAATGGATTTACGCTCTAAATTCATATATATATATATATATGTATGGAGTCAAATCCGGATAGATCCAACTTTTTTCCTTGTGAAACATTTTTTTTATAAATGATTTTGCATAAGAGGAACATTAATACAGAGTTTAATGTCACTCTTCATTCATTCCAAAAGTATTTAATTATATAAAATAAATTTGACAAATTCACAATTATATTATGTACTCCAAAATAAACTTTAAAACATATTTCCAACATAAGAGAGCTCTCTTCTGTACTGCTGCCCATAATAAACTTAGAACATTGACCCCTTGGACGCATTTGGAGGGTAAGGATATCCCACCTCAAGATTGACTTACTTTTATTTATAGAATGATGCCCTTGAATATCCCCTCCCAGTTTAAAAATCCTATCATCATCGCTGTTCCGTAATTTCATCGTTAGATGAGAAAAAAACTAAAAAACAAAGTGGCGAAATGACGACCACATGATACATTTTTGTTTGAAATAACTTGTCCAAGAAACGACTTCATATTTAATCAGAGACACTGAAGATCACAAGACCCTACTCTATAACCAACAATGCAATCTCCATGAATTTATCTTGTTACTTCAATTAAAACAAGGTAAATTCCGCAAAGGAAAAATACATATAAATATATTAATGTATATCAAAAGCGACATCTTGCGGTGAAAAAGTTGTATCGTAGACAAGAAAATTCTCTGAGCTAATAGGTGTGTTTATCATTTACTTGGGGAAGATGGGAAGAAAAGTTATAGAGTAAACTAAATGAATTGGCTTTGATGTCCCTGGTTCTGTAAAGTACAAAAAATATCAGTCTTTTTGAGAGGCAAATGTTAAATAAAAGTCCTGGATGACATTTGATTTATATTTTTCAAATCAGTAGAACTCAAATACTAAAGAGCCCCTTCCTGCAACTTCTCTATTCTAATGGCGTTTAGGCAATTTGCCTCACATAAAATCATGTAAAATGTCAATGGAAGTCTCAGGAGTATATATATAGTATCTAATCTTAGATATAATCTTTTTGCAATGAGTCTGAGGGTTTGTGTACTCATATACATAGATAGGAGGAAAGGAATAAAAATAAAACAATAAATCATTTATAAAATATTCAACTTCAACGAACAAAAAAATTCCCTTGCATCCGTAATTAAGATGGAGAATGAAAAGCAAAAGGAACGCTCTCCTCTCCTAGTCAAATCCATTCAAATAACTATAACTCAACTTTGATAATAATGTACTATTATTATTGACAAATGAGTAATAGTCTTGTTTTGTTTTGTTGTTGTATTTGTGTAATATCTAGTGCTTATTATTCTCTAAAAAGTAGTATATCTTGTAGGATTAAATTACATAGCCATGTATGCTCTTATTCTTATAAATAATTTGATGTAATTAAATAAAATTTTAAAGTTTTTTTTATCTTTATAGAATGAAGGATGAATAATGTTATGCAGAACACGTATGTACTTTATCAATCTACATACATATGTTTATTTTTTTTTTGTAGAAACAAAAAGGGTTTGTTTATAATGAGTGTTTGGATATAATATATATATATATATATATATACATACTTAAAATGATTTGTTCTTCTTACAAAAAAAAATAAATGAAGGAGAAATAATCTGTAATTTTTATAATAATATGTTGTTTAGCGTGGGATCTAATAGATATTGTGTGGCTCATCACATATGTACATGGGTAGTACATATACAAAATGCCTACTTACATATAAATATATGTAAGTATGTATCTAGGTTGGCCCTTCTTACATGCATACATACATATATGCCTTGTACATATTACTCCTCTCTATTGAAGATGGATTAATCTAATAATAGGTTTATGTAAAGTAACACAAAATGCTATTCTAATCATGGTTATAAATATTGTCTGTGTATTATGGTAGCTGTAATTTTTATTCTATTTAGAAAATTTGAGGATTAGTTGAGGGAACTTCAAAGATGTAAAATTATTCTAATAGAATAAAAATACTCAAAGTAGATGTCATAAAGTATGAATAACTTATTTGAACATGTACGTTCTACATACATACAACTTTGACACATAGGGATAGCTCAAAGATATTATGTTATTTTAATCAAATAATATACATTTTGTTAAGTCATTGGTTTTCATATCTACATAATATATATATATACTGAGTGATATGAATATTTTCTTTTTTACACGGAATTATCGACCACTATCATGGGTCGGTTTGATCATGTTTACACTGTACATATGTGTACATGCCACATTTCACTTCATTTGTATTGATATTTAACTGTTAATTTGCATATATGTACATACAGAGTGAATAATCACTCATTTCTTTGACTGGTGAATAGAAGGACTCAATGGAATCATACAACATTGAAGCTAAACTCCATTAGAACGAGAAGGGACTTTCCAGAATCTTCATGGAGTCTACATATATACAATTATAGTCTATAATGTTGATGGAACAACCATTTCCACTACGAGCACAAAGTTTTTATACGCGCTCATTTTTGTACACTTTTGTAGTACCCATTATATAAACTAAAATTTGAAGGTTATTGTCAATTCATCATGAAGGATTCTCCAAGTGACAAAAGTATAAATAAACACGAGTACAATTCAACTATTTTCCTTTAATTATTATGAAACTAAAGTAAAGAAGCGTTTATTTATGAGGATAGATATTTGATATAGTAAAATGCAGATATTAAGAATTTAAAAAATGCTTTGAATACATCAAATAATATAAGCCCGTCAAACTATTGATCCGGTTAGAGCAGCAACATTTCCTGAACATGGATCCACTTTGAAATTTACTAACTGCGTTAGTTCACATCCACCAAGAAAAAGTTAAATGTCTTCATAGTCTACTTACTTTTTAGACTCAAATCCATACGTCTCTAAAGGTAATATTATAAAGACCCTCTATTTATTCGAAATAATCTTAAAAGTCTACTATGAAACATTAAGACGATAACTGGTCTATCACGATTGACTCCTTGGACACAACTAGATTAAAGTATTGAATACAATCCATATACAATAGAATCATTTCAGGTTTTACCTATTGATACTTCAAATATTATTAATTACGTATATTCAATAGTACTTTATACTTTATGTACATATTGTAATAATTAATTAATTAAAATTAGAAATCATTACACCCTTTGTAGTCAGAGGGGGGATATATGTAGACTTTGTCCTTACACCATTGAATAATATATTCTGAGATATCAATCAAAAAAGTTCATCATACGGTAGGAAACAATTCAATTATTATAATAACATACCTTCTCTACATATATCGTGACAATTTTTGTATTTATTTTTTATATTAGAAACGATAGTCATCAATGATTCTAAAAACACTACATATGTATGTACAACTGTCTCTAATATCTACATATGTATACATACTTCTTACATGTAAAGATATCTTACCATCACTAAAGAGGTAAAATGATCAGAAAAAAACATCTTGAAGTCCTCAAAAATATGTTTGGAATGTTTTTTTAAAAGAATTCAATTTTTATACATAGTAGTAATCAATAGATATAAAAATCTTTCTAGAAAAAAACCTCGTAACTCTATAAGGAGTTCGTTTTATATAACTACATAACCATTTATTTGTATATACATATATACAAATACATCATACATAGTACAAATTTGGATTTTGTACAGGTTATAACGTGTAGGAATCAACTGTATTGTTACTGAGTATAATTCCAAGAGTTTTAATTGCAAAACTATAGATATATGCTCTCACATATATATTTTTTGATAACATTAATATGTGTCATTTATTAATTATTTACAATTGAAAGAACCCTGGGTACTTAAGCTTTATAGTGTGCCCTAGAATACATCTGATCAATTAGTTATTTTCAATTAATAAAAAAATAATAGAAATTACACCCTTGATATTACGTATAATGAACAATTACAATCATTGCATTAACTCTCTATGAGACAAATACCCCAGCAATTTAGTATCTTAATTACTTTATCTCACTTTTTGTATTGTAAGTAACTTGTACAATTTGCTTATATGTACAAGTTACAATTTGTACATAGCATACAAGATATATGAGTTAGCTACGAGCTATGGGACCCTTAAAATGTAAAAAAAAAAAAAAAAAAAAAAATGCATCTTCTTCTTGTAACTCTTTCATTACTATGCTGCTAACAATTTAATTTGTGTTTAATAATTATTTTTCTTTTTCTTGTCAAGATAAAAACTTAATTAGACACTTGCATTAATTTTTTACTTACATGTGAACATTAATTACTTTTTAATATCGTCATAATTTGATGGGTTAAATAAATAGTTTGTTCATTTCTTTCTTCATTTCTAAAATGTATTTATTTGTTACATTCAAGGGAGTTTTTTTTCTCGTTTTTTAAGCCAATGCTTAACATCATGTTTCTTACACTGATATATATATATATATATATATAACATATTTAATATGCCATCTCTACTCACATTTCCTTTTTCATTTTAATTATAGAGATAATGTTTAAAAAATGGTAATTTAAATAAAATATAATATAATCATTTCCTCTAAACAAATTTTTAATGAGAGCCTGTTTTATCTTTGTTTCTTTTTTGGCAAACTTTACATAAATTGTAGGTAAATTTCTAAATCAATGTTTCCGTATGGAACAATGGAAAATATTATTTTTTTCTAAAAAAACAACAAGTATATTAATGTCAGTCATGTTTGAACTTTAGTCAATTTCATTAAAGTATCTCTAAAAAGTATTATAACCAATCATTGTTTGTATTTCATAAGTTTAATTATATCTATGTACAACCAAATGTTAGTAGGTGAAAATAACGATTGTCTAGGGTTGACCTCATCGTTTAACTTTGAATCAGAGATGGGGGATCGAGTCAAAGGAGTCACCTCGATTAGGAATCCCAACTTATGATTCAAGTCAAATACTTTTTTTTAGTATGACTCAAGTTCTTTTAAATCACAAAAGACAAGTTTCTTTCAAGTCATTGAAAGCTATGTAACTCGTCTTTATTTGAACCACTTCTATCACGTTACTTGTCATAAGTAGTATCAAGTTCAACTCAGGACTTAATGCTTGAAACCTAATGACTTGAGTACTCATCTCTTCCTTTAATGAACATAGTTTACGATGGATCCTTATCATACCTGGAGCAATACCTTCTTCACTCTTGAAGGAAAACCTGGGTAAAGGACCTTGATTCTATACAGATCTTATCTTCGATCACACTGAACAAAGGATTTTATCCATTTTAAATATCCGCAGTTGTAGGCAATTGCCATAAAAAATAGATATTTTGAATATTACTACGAATAACTAGTAAGTAGATTTTCAAAAATGAAATGTTGTCAAAGTCAACCAAAAACTAGAAATTGAATCTGAAATATTGAAGGATCAATGATGTCCAAAAGATATAAATATTTTAATATAGTAGGTGTACAATAATACATCGACTTCATGACCAGTTGCAACCATAGCTGCTAAAGTATTAGAAGACTATTGAAATGGGTATCAGTATTGGACCTATGGATTTGGAAAGTAATCACAATGTTCAGTACCCATAGTAAATCTCTCAACTTAGATCCTTGTTTATCAACAAATATTTTAACAGATTTTATCCTTATAATTTGATGTATTTTAAATATATATTGAGCAATAGGTTATTTACAACCAATTTCTTTTCTTTTTTTTCAACTTACATACCTACATACCATGGGAGTAATTATAGCATTGATAGATTTTTTTGATTTTTTTGAGGCAAGCATCATTATAAGAAATTCATTTTCTCTCAAGGATGAGATAATTTGCCTTAACCCTTTTTATTTTGTTCTTTCCTACACTCGTTACATTTCGTTCGTTCGTTATTCCAAAAATATATTTGTTAAAAGGTGTACATATATATATATATATATATACAAATTTAATTCCCAAAAAAGAAAGAAAGGAAACTGCATTATTATTATTATTGTTATTATTATTATTACAATGGTAAGGAAAGTCAAAGGTGAGTCTCAAAAGATAATAGCTATGAGTTTGCTTGAACAATGCATCTCCAGAAACATACATAACATGTATTCAAAATGCACACTCTGATAGTTTTTTTAAGCATGCAATATTTGCATTTTTTTTTTTTTTAAAAAGCCAATCAAGTATTATTATCCCTTGCTATTGGTCCCTTGACCCGTTTTCATCCTTTTTATATTGTTGAAAAAAAGAGTCACTTTGAGGGAAGGGATTCCTAGTATTTGTTATGTGTGTTAAAAAGGAATTATTTTCCGTTAAAATGGAATAGTAAATACCTAATTCCATTGCATGTGGTTTGAGGTTCCTTAGGGTATTTTTTAAAAAAGTGGAAAGAAAATTAATTACCCTTGTTCTGCATTATAGTAATGATAATAATAATTATTATTATTGTTATATATATATATATATGAAAATTACTAAAAACAGGGGGAGAGGGGGGGGGAGGAGGTCTCCACGACAATAAATAATTATGCATTAGAAAAATAAGTAAGTGCATTTAAAATATCTTTTTCAAAGAGAGTTGCTTCCTTCATCGTCAGTCATTGATATTATAAGTACATACTATACCGTCTTCCTCATATTTATAATTTAATAATTCAATTACCCGCCAATGAAATCCTCTAAAATAATTAAAAACCACTTCCATTTTCATTTTAATTAAGATATACTCATGTATGTATATAGATTCTTTTTTTTATTATTATTACTATCAAAACTTAACCATCTTTACCCCTTATTAAACTCATTGCTCCTTCATTATATGAAATCCTTTCATCCTTTTAATAAATTCATATATAGTTTTAATCAATTTTTGTGTGTTCATTCCTTAAATCATTCCTCATTTGGAGAAGTTATAATTTCGACATCTGCTTCAATACGCCGATCCTCCAGCTATCATCCTTCACCTAATTACCAAGTCACTATGTAGCGCGAAGGCTTACCTACAACTGTAACATTGGAGTCTCAAATCTGTGTAATAGTGTATACATATACATTCATAGTGAATTTATTGTTTCCTAACAACAACAACAAATACAAAAAATATACTTAATATTTCAAAGCAATCTCCGTGAAATATCAATTTAATTCCAGATCAATCACTTAAGCCATTTCCAATCCATCATTAATCCTATTGACACACCTGAAGAGAAAATTATGAACATACATCTGAGTTACCATTTGAAGTAGTAGTTTATTGGGCCTTGTTTTGCTTGTATCTTCCCTATAGTATTAAATATCAGATGAGTATGATTGTTGGTTTTGAATAAATTGTTATAATTTTGCACATAATGGATCATTTGTCACCTTTAGGGACTTGAAAGCCATTTTTCCAAACAGTTATTTGTAGCATATAAGAAATAAACAGATTGTAAAAAATTTCACTTATATACATATTAATTTGATATCCTCAATTGATCAAAATTATTAGCAAAATATATGCATATTTTGAAATCCAAGCCACTCTTATTATGTTCATGAATAAGACAAAGGCTTGTATCTTCTTAAAACTTAAATATGTATTCAAATTTCTTAGTCTAAGAACAAATAGTCAAAAATATAAAATTATCTATTAATGATATGATCCACGTCAATGGTTTACCAAATAATTGCATTCTTAAAAGACAGCCTCATTGATGACACCCTGGTATAACGGCCTATGTTCCCATTTCATTGGAGATATAGATTGTCAATAAATTATTATTCATATTTTAACCCCTCTAATTTTAAATAAACTTAAAGATATTTGCATCTAAGGAAAGATGCTTTAACAAATAATTTATGGCTTTTAATTCTATGTATGTTCCTTTATATGTACATAAATATCAATATATTTTTTTTACTCCTAAGCCACAAATCAATTTCAAAAGCTTCTTTTTTTCTTTCTAATTCTATTTGGTGTATTTTTTTAAAGCTATTAACTTGATAACTTTTGGTTGAGATCATATTTGGTGATTAATTCGTAGTTTTTTGGGGACTTTTTTTTTTCTTTTTGAAGGGCATTTTAAAATGAATAAACGATGATGTTATATTCATGCTATGTTGTCATGATTACACAACATATTGTAATACAGTCAAATAGCTTTTGTCCAATAATGAGTCATAGTGAGTGTGTTAGTACCTATGTATGTACATATTGATAATAATGTTTATTTACATATTTTCTAAATTGAAATCCATTTAAAAAATAATAAAAAAAACTGTCACTCACTTCAGAGCCAAAAGTTGTTTTTGTATTTACTTTGTATTGTTGCTATGAGTCAGTAGTAGTAGTAATAGTGGTGAGTGAAATTTTTATTTTTTGTTTTGGGAATATTTTATTGATGTCTTTTAGATACGTACGTATAAATAATTACAAAACAAGTTTTAAGTTAAAAAAAAAAAAATCAAAATCAAAATGTTGAACGCAATGGAAAGTTAGTGTTTCACTTTTGATTGAACAACAATCAAATTGAAGAGGGGTAATTTGTATTTCACCTTTGAGGTACAAAATGACTTTGAATCTTCATAGGTTCTATATATAGTTTTGATTAAAACAATTTCTTAATGCATATTAAGTCTTTACAACTAACTATTTTAATAATTTAAATTTGTGGTTTATTGTTCTCTTACAATTTCTATAGAGGGCTTTCATGTGACGTCATCATTGGTGAAGTCGGCCATCTTGGAAGAGGTATAAACAACAATTTATTATTATTATTATTATTTTATATGAATAAAACCCCTTTTTTTTGTTCACAACCAGAATCTTTTCTTTTTACCCGGACCTAATAAGTAAAATATGTTAATCTATTCACATTTCCAATGTAGTCAATCAATTGACAATTACTTTTGCAATTAATCTAAGTGTCTTTTGTTCCCTAATCAATAGAAAACTAAATTAAGTAAAAATACACCCATTTCATACAAATTTTCAGTAGCTATTATTAATTTGATTTTATTCTTTTAGCTTTTTTGTGTTTTTTTTTTTTAAAAGTCATTTGGTGAAGTTTCCAATAGATGTTTTGGAAATTTGTTTTACTACACTACATACATATATGACCCCAACAGGGTGTCACATGAATTGATTATACAATATGTGCTATTTGTAAAAATACTTCATAATAACTTAATAGTAAGTGATAACTAATTAGTTATTTGAATGCTGAATGATGCAATAACATAATTTTTAATGCAATTATAATGGTCGGATATATAATAAAAGGAAATATGTAATTTTTGATATTATTTTATGGTAAAGGGTGAACAATAAGTCATTCACTATGTCCCTTTCAAAATAATGACGTCAAATGAAGACGATTTGATACTATTCCAGGAGGGTTTCTATTGGGTTTCAATTGAAAATACAAAAGTGTTTTATTCAATCCATTGTTGAAATGAACTCTAAAGGAATTCTGTTGTTCTTCGTAGCTATTACATACTAGATATGTAGCAATGTACATAGAATTGGCTGGAACTGAATACCTAGGAGCTTAGAACTCTACGCTCTCTGCTCTACCTTTATGAGATGCTTATCTAATCTTAAAGAAAGGGAAACATAATGGAACGCTGCAGAGCAGATGACATCGTTTACACATGTCGCTTTTACCCGGGTCTCATAGTATGTCTACAAACTATGCCGTTGGCCATCATGAATTTTTATTTTCTCCTAATTACTTTGTTAGAGGGTTGAAAAATATCCTGTGATATACCTAGCAACACATGGGCTACAGCAACAAAATAATAAAATAAAACCCTCCACTACGCATTAATGAAAAATGCTTGTATGTATGTAGATAATTATTTGAGTCTTTTCTACTTTATCATAATATCATATTTAGTCACGAATACATTTTCTATATTCAAAAATATTTACTGACTATTTTTATTTATTTTTTTCATTTTTTCATTTCACAAATTTACATAATATTTATCATTTTAAATCTTTATATATAGCAAATTCTACATATGTATATATATATATATATATATATATACATATTTCGATGAATAATGATAAATGATATTAAATTTTATGAAATGTAATAAAAAGAAGAATAAAATACTTTTCAGATATAAAATTTTTCTTAAACTGCGATATTCTTTTAAAATTATATGTATAGGAGTGTGGGGGCAGTTTGAAGATTTATTGCAAATATGAAGTGCTCTATATAAATATCTTCTGAAATAATCTCCCAGGAGATATATGGGACTCAAAAATTTTAAGCATTAAAAATATATATATATATATGTATATATAGCTAAAAAAGAATCATAATTTTTATTTTATTTTATTTTAAAAAAAGAGTCAATTTTAAGTTATTTTTGTCTTCAGGCTCTCCATATGGTATGTTCTGCACTCTCCGCTTAAAAATTCTATCAGCACCACTGGTATATAGAAAGTGGTTTATGAACACAATAGGGATGCTTTGAAGCTTCCCTACATAAATGGCGAAACATGAATAAAGCAAATTGAACACGGCATTTGCTTGTTCGTGATAACAGACTCTCAAAGGATTATTTCAAAAGTGCCATCATGAAGATTGTCTTTTTTTTTTTTCTTATTCCTTAATATTAATCTTTCTATTAGAGAATAATTTGATTATATTTTTTTATATTGTACACATTTATGTAATATATCAATTTAAATCTATATACATATTTTATATTATTGAAGTAACCATTTTAAAAAATCAACGTTCAAAAAGCCGATATGATCCAAAAATAGACTCCTGACAAGAAAATACATATAAATGGGTGATGTTTTGTGACTATCATTCTGATAGTCATACTCTGTTATTAAGGGATTTTAATAAGTTATTTGATAATCTGAGCACAATTTGGTGAATAAATTTTTTGTTTTCTTTTCTTAAAAGAAGCTATTTTATGTAGATACTTTCTTTCTTTTTAAAGAACACACTTTAATCACGACAAACTTAAAAGTTTCTTCACCTTTGTCAATATGGTTTTTTTGAACAAAAATTGGACATCATCATGATATAATACGAATAAAATCTTCTCTTGACAGAAACACAATACGATTAATCTCCTCAGAAATGCATCAAATAAACACTCCGACACAAAACCGTGTTGTTCCACTTAGAAAAAGGGATTTGAAAAGGAAATGTGGGGGCTTTATTTAATTCAGTTCTTCACCGCATCTAAAGCAACAGGCATATAGAAACATCATACATATATTTTCCTTACCTATCGATATTAATAAGTAAGTAATAATTAATTAATAAATATGTTGATAAGGGGAGATAAAGAAGTCAGACACTGAACCAAGTATTTTCCTAAACGAAGTTGATTTGCCAACAACAGATAATGTTCTTCACATTCTTTTATACGTATGTACGTTAATATTAAAGAAATAATTATTGATGACATCCGCTACACGCCAGTGTATGTATGTAGATCTATCTACATACATAGCCAGATATGTGCACACACATTTATGTATAAAAACTCGATGGAATAAGTGCCTTAGTATCATTATTAAGTAATAGGATGTTGTTGTTCTTGTTGTTGTTGTTCTTGTCGTCGTCGTCGTCATCACTTCCAGTAGCTTGACTTGGCCTTCAACGAAGGATTTCATGTACGTTTATTATTAGGCTATCATCATGAACATCTAGAACAACAAAAATAACAACGACATGAGAACGGAAATTCTTATAAAAGGTCAAAGAACTTATATCATGTACATATTTATTCCAAAATTAAATCAAATTTTTTTTGAGATATGGAAACGAGGGAGCTACAAAAAACACACAAGAAATTTTGGAAATTCAGTTCAATAATTGATAATATATATTTTATTCTTTAAGAAAATAATATTGTTTTATGAAAAAAAAAAAAAAAACACATTTTAATTTATGTTTAAAATTGTCAATTACCCGTAGTCTAAACTCAAAAATCAAAGTCAAACTTTACTAATAAAAAGTCTGAGGTGTATTAACATACCAAGTACAATGTTTGTTTGTTATATATATATATGTCCAATGATCAGACCTCGATTGTCACTAATGTCGTCTCATTCAAGTAGTTCCGACTTGACACAGACACGACGTGTGAAAAGACTTGGGTCTTAGATTAAACTTAAAGTTGGAAGCTTTTCATTCGACATTCGAATCAAAAGGTACAAGATTCAGATATAAGAACACTTGAAACTTGAACCACACAAACTATGCTTTATTTTCAAATTTTAATGGCCATATTATATATATATATATTGTTAATGACTGAGTCAGAAATAAGATCCCGTAGTAAGTGTTGGATCAGTCCAAGGTCTGAGTTCCTTGTCTGTCTTTTTTCTTCATTGACACTCCCTCATTTCACTGGGTACAAAAAACAAAATATACTTCAAATGCTATTCAGACTTATTTTTTCAGCCAAAGAATAAAAAAAAACCACTGAGGAATTGAGTCCTAGGACTGATCCAAAGGTATACACGATTCCTTAAGTTGCATTTACTGCTATGGGCAAAATATATGTGGAATCAAAAGAAAATATATTCCTCAAAATTCATTTCATCCCCCTCAAAAGTAATCCCCCCGGCCGATGCAATACACATGTGCCAACATTTTTTCCAATTGTCAAAACATTTACAAAAATTTAAAAAAAAGTTAATAATTACAGAACAATAACTACTGAGTTTAGAACTGCAATTAAAATTAAAAACGGATGGTCGGTTTTCGTAAGGAAAAGGTTATGTACCTACAGAAATAAACCATGGGTTTCAGCTGTTCAAAAAAGGATGCGTATCTCAAACACAAATGTCAGTGACAATAGCCTCAACTTAAAAAATATAAACATTTATCCCTTACGGAATTTCAAAAAAAAAGTAATTCTAATTTCCTGGTATTTTTTTTTTCTCATTAAACTGCACCATTAGAAGACTTGACTTGTAAGTGAAGTCAAAAGACTCGTCAATCAACTTGAACTCGAGCAAGAAAAAACTAAACAATTTATATATACATACTTAAAAAGAAATTGAGTTGTACTTCCCCTCAACCAGCATTTGTGACTCCCTCCCTTATTCTAAAAAAAGAAAGAAAAGGAAACTGTCAATCTTGTTTCAAAAATGCTGCTGAAAACTACTCCTTTAACTGCATTTCCCTCAAGAATTACTCCACGCCCCTCTCATGGAATCTTTTTTACAACTTCATCATGTAATCAATGTAAATTAATATGTTTTAAAGAGCTATGTTTATGTTGAGTTGCCCCTGGCCCTCAGCGATATTTTCTCGAAAAATCAAAAATGGTTTTTAATGAAAGTTTTAAATCCTTTATTAAATTTTAACTCATTTATTGTCGAATTGATTTTTCTTTAGAAACTATTTGCTCATTACAAAAAGTGATCCCTTCTTTAATAAATAAAAGATAATTAAAAGTACACATGTTAATTATCCAACCAAAGGATCAAGATCTATTAATATATATATAAGAGAACATATCGCATAGAATTGAGGACTCAAGTAAGGGTTGAAGAGTAGTAGAAAAAAAGGAATGAAAAACCAATTTGACCTGTCATAGAAATGATGGTAGCACATGATAATCAAGAAAGAAAGAAAAAAAATTAATAATTCAACACCTGTCGTACAAAGGAAAAAACCATTAATAGTCATGAGAATGAAAAACTTTTCAGCTTAACGGTAAAGAATTCTTAACTCCCATCTATCCATATTAAATATTATATGTATATTACATAGTATATATAATAAGACTCTTTATGAAGCAGGGGAAAAAAAGACATAAAAATTATAGGATTCCGCCTTTCAACAATTTGTGTAACATATATGGCACTGCCTATAAAGAGGAGTCACCAAGGATGGTTAACCTATGGCCAGTCCCAGTGAACATTAAACATATATTACGTCACATTTAAGACACATACATATGTACAATATATATATATATATATATATATAGCATTAATTACAATCAGTTTACCCACTTTAGAAAAATGAGAAATCAAGTCAATATTTAGATACATTTGGGCAAATAACTTTTATTTGTATAAATAAATATATTTATGCATTTTCAAAACATTTATTTTTTTTAAATATCTTCTTTTTCTGCAAAGAGAAAAAGTTACAAAGTTTTTGAATAAATTAATCTTTAACAAATGAAGAAAAAAAAAGTAGGTTCTTTCTTTTGGGTTTTTTATTGAATATTGTGTTTATTTCTGTATGTTACATTGGAGACGTCAAGGACAACTTTTATATAATAATATTGACATTGTCTCTTCTGATAAAATACTAATACTAATAATAAAAATCAAAGATTCGTCTGGCGGTATGCCCATTCATTTAGGCTTTAAGTGCTGTTGGTTTAACGATGTTTTTGAGGTTTCTTTATCAAATGATAACAATGAAAATATTTTTTTTTTATTTTACTTTTTGGTTTCTTTGATATTTATAATGTATTTTGTTAGGCCTCTTTGAAAAATTTAAGTCAATCCATGATTCAAGGTTTATTTTAAGACGTTCAGATAACATTTGTGTCTATGTACATAAAAGTACGTACATAGTCTAGGTTAACAATGTAGAAACCTTAAAAAATATATATATATATATGTAATAATAATTTATTGACAAAATTGAATTACTTACATCCATGTATGTACAAAAAAACAAAAATCATTCTCCTTGACCTTTTTTTTTTATTTTACCTTCCGTCTATCAATCCTTTAACCCCCCCCCCCCCCCCCCCCATAAAAAGGAAGCTAAATCATTTTGATATACCATTGTTTCAATAATGTGACGTTTGATTGTATTTTTTCTTTGAAATTTACCTACAATACATATATTATTTAAAGTTATGTTCAACATAACAAGTCGTTTATCATATAAAATTGCAAAAAAAAATTTTGTTTGTAACAAAACCAGTTGATACTATTACATAAACCATAAAATTATCACACCCATCACCTTGTGTGTACAACCAAAATAAAAAAAAATAAAAAATTACACAAATAACAATACTTATACAGGCATTTTTATTCATGCCTGCATAGGCATAAACTTAACTGCTTTGGTTGGTGTTTCTTTTTTTTTATTATATGTATATAAATATAAATATTTGATTTGCAATAATATGTACAAAATATAAGAGTCAGTCTTTGAGCATTAGATCATCTAACTTATATTTTTGATTATATAATATGATTTCATTCGTTTTATAGACAATTTCGTTTCAATGTAGAGTTCATGGTTCATTTTTATTCTATGAATGAATATTTATTCTTTTTTTGATATGTAGAATATAACTTATTTAAATGTCTAGAAATGATTGCAAAAAAAAAATAAAAAATGGGTTTTCGATAAAGGGTGAACTGATCCAGACATGATGGAAAAGTAGAGATCTATTTTATTTGTTTATTCAATGATGAAGAAAGTTATTTATTTTCTTAAAAAAGTATGATTGAATGGTAAGAAGATATTATTATATGACAAAAAAGCCTCATGATCCGTCACTGATAGGAATCATTACATAAGATGAAGTCAATACAGTGTTTTGATAAGGGAAGTCTTATCAATTTTTATTCAGAAAAGAAATATTTTTCTAATATGTATATATATACATATATGTATAATGGCTGTTGGTAATGCTTTAAACCATTCATTTACTAAGTGAAAAAAGAAACTATTTAGCATACAATGAAAGAAAACACACTTTTTCTTTGGAGAGAAAAAAAAAAGTTGTTTTTTTTTATTCAAAACTGATGAACAAACAAGTTTAATAAAAATAGGTATGACTACATTGTATGTATGTTTGTTAATTTATTCATTTTAGGATCTAAAAATATCCAGCAGTTTAACTGGTGTGCAGATATTAAATTTCTATATTTTGTTAAACATAAAAAATTTGAACAAATTGTTTAGCTTTTTAAAATACATTATATTATATTGTTTAAATAGTAAATACATTTATTGACAAATTTAATAAATTGATTTTCATTTTACTCATATTTTTCTAAGAATTCTTCATATACATATGTTATTTACCAAATAACCTTTTATTTAAAGAAGGTGCTCCAAGTAACTTTTTATGAAATATAACTTATTCACATAAAATTATATTCAAATATTTATTCTGACGATGAGATATTGGATTATTATGTACTGATACAATAAATTTATAAAAATCCTATGGAATATTCAACTGTTTAATGAGCGTAAAAATATTTAAAAAAAACTTTTATTATATGGGCTCTATTGGTATATATAAGAGGGTCGTTTTTGCCTTCTTTAAATTGACTAATTTCCAGAATTACAGTGACGTCATGTTTTAGTAGTAAAATGCTCCTATATTGTTTAAAATATGAGGTAAAATTAGAAAATACGCTTTTTACTATGATGTTTTAAAAGTGAATTAAGACAGTCCTGTGTTCAAGACAGCCAGAACCGAGACAAACACTTTAAGGGATGGAAATCAAGTCGAAACTGAGAAGGAAAATAGTGATTTTTATTGATTTTTTAAAATCCAAACCAGGATCATTATTTTCTCAAACCAAATCACTATTCATAATTATACATTTGCACATAACGTATGGAAAGAAGAATTAAAGTCATTGCATGCGGATAAAGTTTTTAATTGTGTAGTAAGTTATGCTCATTTATTTTAGGTATAAATAAATATGTATAAAAGGTTCCGAGAGTTTCAATATTTTTTCCATTTTTCAAATTGTGTAATTAAATTTACCTTTGCTTTGGTAATAATTAATTATAATCAGTTCATAATCGCATTATTAGAGCCTACGGTTGTATGTTGATGACTCTGTATACATACTGTATTCAAACAATTCTTAGATTGTTTTGTATTTTTCAAGTTTGTTTTAATGATTTCCTGTAGATAGGATAATTGATAACGCTCCATGTGATTCAATAATTATTAATGAACTAAAATGAACTTGGAAGGATTATGTTAGAATCTAGGTAGTTAATTGGATAAAAATAATCAAATAGAGTCAATGTACATACATGGATAATGAATGATCTTGGGGTGAACAACAAATCTATCTAATGGTTTTTTTAGAGGTATTCATAAGCCAATATACATATATACACAAGGAAGTGACCTATAGTAATAATCTATATAAATATCATAATGTAAGGTTGTTGGTTAATGTGTGTAGCATGATTGGTTTGTTTATTAATTCTTCCTATACATATATGTCATCTAATTATAATCAGGGTTCACTATCATCAATGATCATTCATATTTAACTCAAAATGAGGGCAATAATATTAAAAGTAGTGAGAATTATATTCGTGTTAGTCCAGGTTATGGCTTATGTGTAGTACTGAACAAAAAAATGACAACTTCCATTATCTGGTCAGTTTCTCCAATCTGAATTTCTATTGGTTTTTTAATTTTGCTAAAATATTGGTTAGTACTTTTCTTTTTTTATTGTTAGTAACATTGATCAATAGTCAAAAACCCTAAGGGGTATAAGTATTTTCCATAAAAGTTATTTAGTTTTGCACACGGATTTCAAATCTGTAATTTTTTTTCGAGAGTCTGATGATTTTGAAGAAAGTGAACTCTATTTTTTGAGCTTTTTTGGCCCATTTTCTAACTTCAACTTCAATTTAAGCCTAGAAGAATACTTATTTTGTGTATTAAAAAATAATGATCCGCAAGTACTTTTAATGCAAATTTTATTTCCAAACTTTGTTTTTTCCTAAGGGGAATCCTAGGGGCGTAGGGGACCGGAGTAAGTCCAAAAGTCAACCAAAACGCTTGTACTTAAATAACACTTTGAATATTACATAAAATGGGTTAATAAGGAATGCATTCAAGAGCGGAGACCCACAGCCTTCAAACGTGATGTCAAGTGCCCGGTAAGAATCCTTAATTAAGAAGAAATCGTTCATCTAAATACGTAAATTTTCATTTTATTTCGAGTATAAATTCGCTAAAAGTCAATGACTTATGGTAGAGCTACTTAAAAACATTGCAGTAGTAGCACAAATAAGGATTTCAGCTGATTTCGTAATCCTTCTGCGGACTACTACTTTTGTAGCTCTACCGTGAGTCTTTGATTTCTAGTGGATTTTTGTGTAATTCATAGCAAATTGGCTACTTAAAATTATATTTGATTATATCTAAATACATAGTTAACAAGACAATCAAACCCTTTTTTTAAATATATATATATATAAACGAAACTATGGAAGTTTGCCCATTAATCGTTTGAGATAAAGTAACACTCTCAAACATTTCTTGTCATTTTAATACACACATTTTTTTTAGTACAAGTTTATTTCACATCACATATCAAGCAGAATTTTTTGTTCATTTGTTTGTTTTTCTTGTTTGTATCTACGTATGTCTGAAGTTAGATACATACAACAATTCCTTTTTCGACCAGTAGTATTAAAAAACTGAGTATTGACGGGCAACAACAGAATAATTTCCACTTTTTGCACTTGTCATTTTGAATTTATCAATTCCATAAAAATTTTCTAAATACAAGTCCTATTGCAACCCCTGCATGACATTTCCCCTAATTAACAGCAACTCCTCTTTTAAAAATGAAGGAAATTCTCTGATGCACTCAGAGAAAGAATAATGATTATAATAATAATAATAAATTAGTATAATGTGTCAAGTAGACATCATTATTAATAAGAAGAAAAAAAAATTGAGCATAATTATTTTATTTTACTTTTCCTTAAAAAAAATAAATGCAAATATGACGTGTGGTTTATTGGGAAATGATAGATGTAGTATTTATTATTTTCCTACATCTATTTTTGCCATGGACCTTACATAAATATTGTAGGATACATCTATAGACATATGAGGCCTTTAATCCTTCATTTAAAAAAAAATAATAATGCCTTTGTTAGCACATTTACCTAACTCAAAAGATAAAGAAATAGCAAGGTAAAAAAAAAAAAAAGAAGAAGAAGATAATTTTCATTTGAAAATGCACTTTTTTTATTACTAACATGATTGACAGATGATACTATCTTGTCAATATCATTTATGTTAATAATAATAATCTAATAACCCTATTGTATTACCACATGAGCCAAAATCTTGATTCATTTCTCAATGTGGGAATGTAATGGAGTTATAATTATTCATTCATCGACGGACCCAATGCTCCAAGTAATAAAACCATTCAAAGACTTATCCTTTGTTTAGTGATCCATTTATTATTTCAAATGGTATTCCAAAAAAAACCCTCATGTTTTGGTAGATATAAGTACAATTATGACTTGAATGAAAGCCCTTGTTTATAATTGATTGCTTTGGAAACGTCCATGAGTAAAAGGATCGTGACTTGCAAATGCTGATAGTTATTATATGTATATTGATAGTGGCACTGCTTCTGTGGTAGTAGTATCCTTCACAGATCATTTAAAGTGACATTGACAGCCTTCAAAACACGTTCTCCAATGTTAATTAGATTATAATATACATACATATATTCAATGATATTATGTTCTTGAAGTTATTAGTGGCAAGTTTGCATGGAAAGTGAGTAGTTTTAATTTTAGTTCGCAATGCATGACCAAGGTTAGTGTTAGACTATTCGTTTAACTTAATTAACTTAGTTCAATTATTCTTTTTAATCACATTATCGAATCAACTTTTTTTTATATCAATGCTACTCAGTTTTCATTATATGTAGATCCTATCAATTCTGGATTTTATTCAAATACATATCAAACAAAGTCATATATTTATTCATATCTTATGTGTTTATGACCCAAGTTTGTTTCTTTTATATGACTGTAAATCTCTCTATTCTATGTACAGTGTACTAGCCTCAGAGCTGGAGAGTAATTTTAAGTCCTCAATAGATAGAAAGGATTTTTTTGTTCTGACATCAAATAAAAAACTATTTCAGCACGCTGTTATCGTGAAGTTCCAGTTCTGTATTTATGATATCAAGGCTAAAAAAGAAGAACTTCAGATATCAATTTTGAACATTGCTAGAAATTATTATATGGAAATTTTAATGAACTTGTAAAGATGGTTTTTTTTTTTTTGTTCTTGATTTATTTTAATTAAATCAATTTGATTATCTTAGTGTTATATGGTTAATGTTATGTTGATGAACGAGTGCCAGAATAAATAGAGATTGGTTGAAAAAAATGTGTATAGAAAGATTTTTAAACTATTTATATAATGTTTTTATCATCTTTTGATTATGCTTGAGCAAGAAAATGAATGATTTTTTTTCCTAAAGGCTCATATTTCCTAAAAGAATAATAAATTAATAAAGCGTAAAAATATATCATTTGATTGTTAAAAGTTTGAATTTTAGTTTGAAGTTCATAAAGAACAAATTTTCTCTAGACTACTATCAATTCAAAAATTGTTAGTAATTCAATTAATTCCTATGCTCCCCTCAAAAAACCTTATCCTGATAAAGAAAGAGTAAAACCATTTTTTACTTTTTGCCATGAAGCTCATGAATTCTAAGAAAAAAACCATGGTTCAAACATTTTTGCAGTGTACATGAACAGTGGAATGAATTTAAACTAAAGAGCCTCTATTAAAGAATCCAAATATAATCAGATAAATAAACTTGATTCAACTTGAATTCTTAAGAACAATTAAGATTTTGATTCAAGATGTTTTCACTATATCATTGAATAGAATGTAGGAGCACATAGTATATATAACGAATAGACCAACGAACATACAATAAGGAAATATATATATATTTACACCAACGATTTCAAAGAATAAAGAAAACTGTTTCTTTGTTAAATACAAAAATAAAGTATTTTTAACATAAATCTTCATTGACTTTTATTTCCAAGTCGTATAAATGTAAACCTGCTGTAGTCAATAATAAATATGTAGTATAGCAGGAGTGGGACTTTTTTCCTTTATCAACGTCATTGTATCCCTCTTTCAAGAAGGATCTTCTTCTTCCTCCTCGAATCTAAAGGATAGCTTTTATTTAAAAAGAAAACAATGAAATGTGACTTTAAAAATCACAAAGAGACTTCATTTTAATTGTGTGAGCTCTTTCAGTAGGAAAAAGAGAAGGAGGGAGAAAAAGAAGGTTATCTTTGTTTAAAGAAAGAAAGAAAGAGAAAGAGATGAAGTGAAATAAAATGGAATTAATTACAAGACATTGATGTTAAATACTTGAAACTTTGTCCCTCATATATCAATCCCACAAGTTAAATTCTTTATATAATATTTCATTTAGTTCATTAATGCTACACAACATTGACTTGATTATGGCCATACAGAAAATTCTCTAGAGCAGTGGTCCCCAACCTCCCGGGCGTCCGTGGATCAATCAGTACCGGGCCACACAAGAATTAATGAGTTATTTTTGGACTTAAGAAGGTGGACTTACTATTTATATCTACAGACTGTAGGAGAAGAAGAAAATATTAAGTATAAATGGAAATTACAAAAGATAATTAATTGTCTGTAATTACCCCCAGATGGGATCATCTCTTTGTAAAGGAACAAGCTCAGGGCTCCCATTGATTTAGCGTTACGGACATTTTTTGATTTTATAATAATATGTAGTGTAATGTGTTAATAAAGTTATTACTTCCTAATGTTATAATAGCATTGTAATGTGCTAATAAAGTTCCATATGAGTACAGAGTGGATTCACGTTTATTGTTCTCATTAATACTTCAACCCCCCGATCCGCAGTAAAATTGTCAAGCGTTGACCGATCCGCAGTTAAAAAAAGATTGAGCACCAATGCTCTAGGGAATAGCATATAATGAAATTGACGTCACTAAAAACATTCATAATTCAACGGATTTCCTTCAATGTAAATGCACATTTGTCACCAAGGGTATAATCAAATTGCTACAATGCCTAGTATCTCCCTGCTAAGAGTAGAACATACATAGTATTAAAGGTAATTACGATCATACAAAAATAACATTGATTTAATCAAATGGGTGTGCTAAGTCATGAATGACCATAAATATGTATATATCGGTCATCTCAGTACAAATGATATTAGGGATTATCTAACTTGTAATACATTTGTATGCTCTACTAAAAATACTTGTATTCAATTATACGGCCTAATCATGATTCCTTTAAGATATATATATATATGTACAACTTATGAGAGTGATCCGCTCATTATTTAAAAGTTGTAAACAACTGAAAATTATGGATTGTATTCGAGTTTACAATTACATACATACATAAAATCAATAGACAATAATATGTATCACATTCTTCTCCATTAACTTGAAGAATGATTCTAAATATGTATATGAAACTTTTAAGGACTGATATGAACGTCACATACGTAGCGTTACATAACTTCTTTGTCAAAATGGATATGTCAGTTATTATTATTATTATTATTATTTTAATTAAACTCATAAATTGTTAGAGTATTTTATTTTTTATAATTGAGAAGGAAATTAATGAGTGTTAATTTGGATTTTAATTTGGAATTATTATTTTACATTTATGCATTTCCTAATGTACATACATATGTATGAAATATTAATGGATCTTTGTTTTGTAGTTTTATCAATTCACAAAAAAACATTTTATAAAAGACACAATAATTTAATTAATTTGGTCATTGTTTTTCATGTTGCAAAGATTCACTAAATATATACTTAATCTTTAATGGTATATAAATGTGCTTTTAAAATATTGTTAGATGTTGTCTATTAGCACATAAATAGACAAAAACATGTTTTTACTTACCTACCTATATTTATCCTTTTAGGTATATATTTATAAATGCTCTCAGAAGAAGAAAAAAGACTCCATTTTTGAGCCTGTAGATTTGTATTTGCGGTCATTATTTTGATATTTTGTTCAAATGGCGTCATCATTATTTTATAAGTCAACTCTTGAATTAAATTTTGATAAACAGTAAAAATTATATACCAGCCATTAATGGTCTAAGAGTTGGAATAGAAATAGTGATGTGCTCAAGAATGACTTACCCAAGACACAATACTTAAGAAGTCCAAACTGAGACTTTGAGGTCAAGGACAGAAATATTTTATGTTCCATTTATCGTTTATTGGCCTCTCATACATTCCTGTCACTTGAGAATCAAATGATTGTTCCTCCTCCCATTGGACTGTGTGGAAAACAAATCTAAGTACACATGTATTTCATATGGTCTCGTAACTATTAAAGTCTGGCCGTGGCAATGCATTCATAAAGGTTTTATAAAGAATACATTTGGTGGAACAATAGACCATGACTTAATCAGAGTGATTATATTTTACTTACATATTTCTCTTTGTGCTTCCTCTCTAAATAAAGAGAAAATTTAGAGATTGTTCCTGCTGTTCATGTCTTTGCAGAACTTACATGAAGTTTGCCAATTAAGTTCCAGATAATTCTTGCAGCCAAACTTTAACAATGTTTGAAGAACATATTGCTTCCTTACGTAAGAGTCAATAGTCTATGATACTATTATTTAGTTGGTCATGAAGGAAAATAGAATAAAAAATTCAAAACCAGTCAAAAGTATATTAACTGGATACAGTAAATATTGTACATTACGGTGTTGTTGATACTAAATAAACTACATTATACTAATAGTTATTGGAGCTCTAATTCAATCAAATAACGAGTTACAAGGATAAATTGTCTTTTGATTTGATAAAATTTTATTGTTAGATTGAAATGTGTATATTTTAAGACTCAGGTTATTAATTACAGGTCTAAATCATTTTTATTTTTATTAGATAATTCCAGTGATCTCACCTTTAACCAGCTTTTTTGCGTTAATAATAATAATTAGTTATAGTAAAAAAATCCAATGGTTTTCAAAAAATCGGATCTTACTTTTTGAGCTAATTGGCCCATTTTCCAACTTCAACTTCAATTTAAGCCAGCCTAAAAGAATACTCATTTTGTTCATTAAAAAATAATGATCCGGAAGTTCTTTTAATGCAAATTTTATTTCCAGTCTTTATTTTGACCTATGGGGACTCCTAGAGGCGTAGGGGGCCATAGTAGGTCCAAAAGTAGCTCAAATCTTTTGTACTTAAATAAATCCTTGAATAATTCATCAAATGGATTAATAAGGAATGCATTCAAGAGCTGAGACACATAGCTTTCAAAGGAGATGTCAAGGGCTCAATAAAAATATGTAAATTTTCATCCATTTTCGAGCAAAAATTCACTAGAAGTCAAAGACTCACGGTAGAGCTACTAAAGAAGTAGCGTGAAGAAGGATTACGAAATCAGCTTAAATCCTTCTGTGTGCTACTATTTGAGTCTACTGCAGTTGTTATTTAGTAGCTCTACCGTGAGTCATTGATAGGAATGTAAATCATATGCAATTCGGGCTTGTAATACAAAAAGAAAGAGAAAATCAACCTGGCAACCCTTATAATTTAATGAATGTCGAGGGGGGAAGCAGCTTGAGCTGTCATGACGTTTTACTGAGCTACAAGCTGCTATTCTCCATTATATATACAACAATAAATAATAGCATAGATGAGAGGAAGAAAATTAATTGAAACTAATGTCAGGAAATTATATATATTCTTAACTAATAATAATTATACGAGGACTTGGGCCCTTTTTGTTTACATTTTATTTGCTTTATTAAACTTAATGCATGTATTCCTTCATGCGACATCTTTACTATCAGATAGATGTTCTCCCCTCAGTAATATTGGAAAAATGATAACAGCTTCGGAAAACAAAAAGACCTGCTTGAAAAACCAACTCCACTTTTTTATCACACGCCCGAATTGCATATGATTTACATTCTTAGTCATTTATTTCTGGCAATATTTTCCTCAGGTTTTTTCTTATGTTTTTGAACGAATTAAAATGAATGTTATACAGGGTTATTCATAAGTTTTAAGGATATTTATTCATATGATAATTAAATAATATTATTTCGATGTTTATTTTTTATTATTAATAACTTATTCGATATTATTGTTGTATTTAGCCACTACGTTTGGAATGAGCTGAATGCTGTACAGATATGCTAGATCAAAATTTCGTCCCATGCATCTTGGATGGATTGAGGGAGATATCTTTATTTATGATAGAAATGACTTTTGTTACCTCTATACAAAATAATCGATCTGAAGTTGATCGATTTTTCCAATAATATAATTTTTTTTCTCAATTATTCCTGAGATTTTCGACCAATATGTCCTGAAGCTCCATCTTTCTCAATGCGGTATTTTATATATCTTGACAGAATTGAACTGGGGTTGAGTTCAAGCCGATCAAATTGCACATTGATTAATTAAGGACTATAAAATTTATGGCCAACTACAAATTTTTTAAAACTTATGAACAATCCAGTATTTGTACATATGAGGTGTTGTACTCAAACGATTTAAAGTAAGCCTTGGTTATCTATGGCTTTGACAAAGAACTATTCGTATCCTCTACAGCTATAATTTCAAAAAAATTTAAATGGTTTTAGCTCTATACCTTATTTGGCTCTAAGAGTTTTGGTTGTATTTGTAGGTAGATGTACATAGAGCAAGCGTTCATAAAAATCATTTAATATCCTTCATGGTATTAAATTAATATAAATTATTGAATTTCATTCAGGAAAATAAAAATAGGTTTATTTTTCCTTGTATATACATATAATATATTAAAACAATTCGTCACCATCATAAAAAATATCGATGAAGAAAAAAAAACCCAAGAATCATTGTCATAAAAATATATGTATATATTATTGCCTTTTAAATTACTTTAATATATAACTTTTGAATCCTTGTAACGAATGAGAGGCCTCCCAAGTGCTTGGAGGTGAGCTTACACGAGCTTATACAAAAGAACTTTAAACTCGGATATATGTAAATACATATATATATATATATATATATATATATATGTACATTCTTATTTTATGCATACTTAGATCAATAGCTAAATGTCAATATAGCTTTATAATAAACAAAAGATTGTATACTCCATGTTGTGTTCCTGTAGGAATTAAGCCTATTTATAATCAACAGATTCATATAGGTATATGGCGTGTGCATTTAATGACTTCATAATTATAATTATTATTTTTGTCTGTATTTATATTTCATTCTTTATAGGATGGATTATTGTCTAAAGAGGAGGATAATTTGATAATTCACGGGTTTTAATCTCTGTGTTTTAAATCTAATACCATCTACCCTATACATATATATGCATCATCTAAATAGGAAAAAAGGTATTAAAAAAAATTATATTACTCTGTCATATGAATAAAGTAACAATAAATATCCTTGGATAAAATTGACTTCATTATGATCATTTATCCAGCTAATGATGATTTTATTTTTTTTTCCAAAAGACATGCTCTTCGTGAATATTAATATTAATTATCACATCTTAAATGTGTTTATATGTACTCTTGAGTTACTATTTCATGGAAGGGGGGGGGGGATCTTTATTGCCAGAGGGAATTAGAAAAAGTTATATAAAATTATAATTAGACGTATCATTAGATATATGAAAATTTCTGGAGTCCAGAGGAGCGTGAATTTCTAATAAAGCATGTCATTTGACAATTTCAAACTGTTTGTGCTTTTATTAATTAATTATTCTTTCCCGTTTTGAGGATTCAAATCCCTTTGATAGGCTCTCAGTCCCTCAGTGTTACCATACTTTTTATGCCATCATCTTTAGGCGTGGTTTTTACACTCACTGGGATTCCGGTAATATTCAAATCTTTATGTATTACTCCCAGCAATGTACTGGCAAGGCTTTTTAAGAAAATACTGATCAAATTTAAACTCAATATGCCCCTGATTAGAAACCAAAAAATAGGAATTTGTGTATAAAATAATATTTTTTTAAGTCTTTATAAAGTAAACTTTTGAATGGGAATAGATGAAATATTTCCATTTAAAAAATATTGAATGAATCATTTTTCAGTATATAGACAAACTGCATGGACCAACGCCTCTCAAACTGTGTAACAAAGTCCAAAAGGAGGGTTTAAAGCATGGATGGGCAACCTTTGATCACTTGTAGGCCAAATTATGTTTTTCAAGACTGACAGCGGGCCAAGAGCCCAAATTATATATTTGCAAAATATGTATGTATACATAGTTATACTTATTTTATAATAACTTATATACCATACATGGTTTAGAGCAAGTTTTATCTCTATTTAAGAAAGAAGTACAAGATCCAATTTTCTAAATATATTACAAAATAAAAATGAAATATCTTTATTAAAAAATCAAGATTGAAAGTCCCTATATTTTAGAATGAGAGAGAGAGAGAAAGAGAATAAGACGCATGTACTATTTGAGAGGAGCATAATATGTGGTAATCTAAATGCATCAATTATGTGTATACATAGAGATTTTATCTACGATTCCTATATTTTAAAAAATAGCAAATTGAGTCTTCATAAAATATGATTTTTTTTTCTTATTTAAAATTTTGTCTTTGTGAACAGATGAAATGGCAATGATAAAAAAATTATTTTAGGGATCATATTTTATCCAAATTCACGTAATATGTCTTTGTGAAGGGTAAAAAACTTTAAAGTCCCTCTATTTATTTTCTAAATATTCCTCAACTTGTTCTAGGTAGGTAATTTATATCTACGACTCCTCCAGAAAATAATATCAAACAGAGTGACGAATCATATATGTATAAGTACACAAAATTAAATCCATGATTTTCAAAGTAAACGATGATTCATTGACAGATTATAAGATATTTGTGGAGTCCTAAGAATAGATTTATTCTAAATATCTCCCTCCCTTGTTGAATAAATAAATCATTTTAGAGAGATTATGATCGTTAATAAACAAGGATTAAGACTCAGTCAACGGGATTTTTTTTTTTTTTTTGGATTCTCCTATGTCTATCTGTATTTATATATAATGATTATAATATACATTAACCAGGCGTGGTAGCTTTGTCTCTTTAGTATTTGAGCGTCATATGGTAATTCCAATGGATTGTAAACTATATTCATATATGTATACGTACACATAATATGTCAAGACTGTCTCTTTATGGCACGTAGAATTTGGATTTTTTATATTCCATCTATGTATTTAATATTAGAATGGCAAAGGAGGAGTCATTTTGACTGTCTGTCTACATTATATGTATATTTATTGACTTGTGAGACTTGCTGAATTTTCTGTATCAAATTGCCCCATCTCTAATTGAAGCGATTATGAATAAATGGTAGAAAATAAACGTTTTTCCATGTAGTTCCCACGCAGGAAATTTATAACTTAAGAGCTTCCTGCGTGGAAAGTGGATGATATGACCGCTTAGTGCGATTAAAGCAGGTGACCGTTAGACTAGGTATGACTGCGTTATTTAAATACATTTTTAAAAAAAATAATATTCATTAATAGATACATTCATGGTTATAACTAAAATGGTTGAGTTGTCATTTCGTCTACAATATTTTTGTTTTTTAGGACTATATGTCTTGTAAAAATAAAACAGGAAAATTTTTCTGACTCACCCACAAAGGATCCTGAAACTATATGATTTATTAATATTACAAAATTTGGTGTTAACAATATAGTTAAAAATGGCTCAATTACATACAACAAAACTTAGCTTTAGAAATACATTCAACTCCAAATCTTTGATAAGTACCGAATGCAGATATCATTATTTATTTAATGATTAATTTGGTTATATTAACAAAAATAAAATAGTAAAATAATTTGTATCAATTATTCATAAGATATTTAATTGAAGTTACTGTCAAAGTTAAAAAAAAAAACTCACGGTACTAAAATAGTAGCGCGCAGAAGGATTACAAAATCAATTGAAATCCTTCTGGATGCTACTGCTTTAGTCTATTAAACTTGTTTTTTAGTAGCTCTACCGTGAGTCTTTGATTTATAGTGGATTTTTGATCAAAATTGAATGAAAATTTACACATTTAGATAAACGATTTCTTCTTAGTTAAGGACTCTTATCGGGCGATTGACATCTTGTTTGAAAGCTGTGGGTCTCCGCTCTTGAATGCATTTCTTATTTATCAGTTTGATGTAATATTCAAGAATTTATTTAAGTACAAAAGATTTGGTCTACTTTTGGACCTACTACGGCCCCCTACGCCCCTAGGAGTCCCCTTTGGTCAAAACAAAATTAAATTGAAGTCGGAAAATGGGCCAAAAAAGCTAAAAAAGTAGGGTTCAATTTCACAAAAACCATCAGAGTCTCGAAAAAAAAAGTTACAGATTTGAAATCAGTGGGCAAACCTGAATAACTTTTATTATGCTTATGCCACTTAGGATTTCTGACTGTTGATCAGTCTAATTAAGAGCTGAAGGAACAGATATTAAAGAGTAATTATGGAAAGTTAAGGAAATTTTTCAAAAATAAACTGTTGATTTCGTCACATACTGCTGTTGATCGATTAACAACACATTTATCTACGCTATATATCCATACCTGAATTCTGTACATATCTATGTGTACTGGTAGGTATATCAATACCAATAAATTTAATAGTACCATAACTTTGTTATACGACTTTTAGACCAGTAAGTGACTCCCTAATTTTAACTCTAAATAAATATGAAGTACTTACTGATAAGTACATTTTGTTAGTAATGTATAAATTGCATTTGAGTAAAAGGGATATTGAAACTATGAAACTTCAAATATCTTTAAAAAAGCTTAAATGTATTCTCCAGTTAGGTAAAATAGTCTAAGTAGTCAACGTAAGGATATGTAATATGTAATAATAATTTTAGAAACTATACATAGAGTATGTATATCAATTTGCAAATGTAATAAATTACTCGGTTATAAATAACCAAGTTACAAAATACATAAATTATCCCCATCCTAGACAAACGATGAAAATCATAGACTTTAAGAATGTGTTGTTTACTAAAACTACATAGTTTGTCAAGGATCTTATTGACTAACAAAAGGATATACTTACACAGTTATTGAAATGAATGTACGTATATTCATATTCAGCCTAAAAAATATAATACATTCATGCCAAATAACAATGATAATAAATTCAATTATCCATGGAATATAATCAAATATATTCCATCATCGTTATGATTATGACTCAATGATTATGAGAGACTACTCGACTGCTCAGTCATCCAATGCAACCTAACAAATATCATTATGAACAATGAACAAATATATGTATATGTATATTCGGTTACAATTACATATCTTAATAAGAAGAATAAATGAAAAAAGGTTCACAATGGTTTAATTAGAGTGTGGTGCTACTAGGTATTTATTTGAGGCATTGTCTGTGGAAATAAAAAAATAAAATATTGATTGATCATACATTATTTATGTAGAAGAGTGTCTTTATAAATAAAGATTTTTGCTCAAACTATGTTTTATTATCTAGGTGGAGTCAATAACCTAACTTGACTTCATTAGATTTTTTGTTGTTTAAATCATAATATTTGAGTATTTCTGATAATTATTATTATATGTCTTTTTTTCTAAGAAAATTTTTTTGTATAAAAAATGACAGAATAATTGTCTTTTAACTTATGAACGGAATGAGACACAATGAACTATGGAAAAGGGAATTTGTTACTTTTAGAGCCCTGAACTTTGAACTCATAATAATATATAGATGATACTTATCTTTTAAAAGAGGAAATATATATATATATATTTACCAATTAAAGGAAATGTCTTAAAAGGAATAATTTTCAATAAACCCTAAAGGAAAAATGAAAAAAAAAATAAGTTTTTCACATGACGTCATCATCCGTTTGGTCATTTTGTAAGAGGCATAAAGAATCAAATTTTTTTGAAATGAAAGCCCTGGCTCCTAGTATAGACCGTGTTTTCTATAGAGTAACTTCTAACTGGCGGCCCTTTTGGTTTACATATATATTATGCAAACTGTGACGTTAGTCAAAACTCTGTTCATTCAAACAACCGATTTTTTGGAAACAAAATATGTTTGTATTTTGCATGCAATACCTACCTACCTAGAAGTCAATTCCCTCTCAGACTCATTGGTCACAAGGTCATTGATATCCTTAAATACCTCCCTGACATGAAGGGATATGCTTCTTTTGCATTCCCATCTCGTTAACATCTTTCAAGATGAACATTTTATTTGGATAATTTGATAATTATCACTAAATGAATTTTTATATGTACGTATAAAATGCAATGCTAATTACCTTTTCCTTCAACTTTTCAGAAACTACAAGGATGAATAATAATAATATATGTATGTACATAGTATGTCTATCTTTAAGTCAAGTTAAATCGTCTGATATCTCACACAAAGAGCTTAATTTCCTTGATAAAGTACTTTTATATGTACATTTTTAGACAAAGATAATTTTTATGGAGTTGTACACACATTGATACAGGGATGACAAATGCCTTTAGCTTTTCTCATCAGATAAAGAGACTCACATAGTATATTATATATCTATCTGTAATTGAAGTATGTATTTTACTGGTATGTATATACTTGAAGCACTGCCTCGTTGTAGATATGTATGCATATTCATATATATATATATATATATACGTACATATTTAGCTATGCTCATTCTTTTCGAAAAAAAAAAAATTATATCCATAAATACATGAAATGTAAAAAAGATTAAAGTTTTTTACTTATAGAGTAGTAAAAACGAACAAATCATTGACTCACACAACCTTTCCTCCTTTTAAAGGAGAAGAGAAAAATTGTCCAAAATTAGTTGATATTTATAAATGTAATTCTTCCCAACTTTGGAATAAATCTTTTTTTATAAACACTTAGAAAATATACATATAAGCACCACTCTTAACTAAAGCTAATTCGTCAACAACCAATTAACGTTCAGAACACTACAATAAAGAGCAAAAGAAGTAAAGAATTCACAGCCTACAAGAAAGGATATACATTTTGAGTTGTCTCAAAAATACGTAGGATACTGTGAAATGTATTCATCACGATTCAAGCAAAATGTCTGTCTGAACAATTAATCCTTATTTTGAGTAAAGCAAAACTTTCTCTCTCTCTTCATGAAGTAATAAATTATTGTACTACGTGGGACTTGATTTTATGCATAATATGCTCAAAACAATGAGTGTAATACAGAAGAAGAAGAAGAAGAAAAAAAAACCAACTCAATATTATATATTATGTTTCAAAGCATGAAACGAATGAGGATAGAGTGAGTTGGTTAACAAGGCATCATCTATGTATATAATATATACACCTCCGTGCAAGGGTTTGAACTCTAAGTACTCATGCACCTATAAATACAAATTCATTTGAAGCGCACCCACGTTTCATAGGCCCTTTTTAAATGTCCAATATGGAATCTTATGAATTTTTTAATAACTAATTAAGTTCTATTATTAAAAAGATCATTATTTGTACATAGTTGTTGTTGTTATGTTATGGTAGTGGTGCTGATATCATTACCTGTGGTTAAGAGATCATCATCATAATCACACAAGTCAAAATGGTTTGAAGATATAATTAAATGCAAATATGCTATGTACAAATGAATACAAGGAGTTTCAGAAGCATAGTTATCTCCATAGTAAGTAAGCTGTGCCGTGGTTTTAATATATATACTTTTATGTAAGGTAAGAATGGTTATTTTGAAAGGATGGCAACGACCGTTTTAAAAAAGTCACTAACTAAGGATACATTTTTTTTGGAAGCCTATACGTTATTACATGTATTCACTCAATAATATGTAATTATGATACAAATCTTCTCCACTCTATGGAGATCTGTGATTTTTTTTAAAAAAAAATATCTATTTAAAGAGCCTTATATATATATGTAGTAATTATTCTAATTACTTTGTATACTCAAGGATTAAAGCCTTTCAATACATCCTTACGTACGTAACCATCTAATCCTTACCATAAAGCATACACAAATCGATGCTTCATTCATGAATTCAATGTTTACTTTTACATATTTTATATAAAGTTGCATATACCTAAAGGTACTCTAATAATAATAATTATGTGTAATTATTCTTGTTGTTCCTTCAATGCCTAGCCCAGAAAAAAGGTGTAGATTTCAAATGCATTCCATGTTGACCATATTTGCTTTTATATATATATATATTTAAGACTTTTTTAAGGAGTAAAATGATACGTTAAATAGCCTTTGATATCTTTTAAATTCATGTTGTTGAGTAAAGAAGGAAAAAAAATATGATAGAATGTAATATCTGCAGTCCTATAGGGTGTAACTTTTGATCAAAAGTTGATATTTTATTCATACAATATCAATACAGTAGTACATAGTGCTCAAGTTACAAAAATCAGAAATGCACCCTACTGACATAGTCTCATAATATGTAAAGCTCCAGCTCGAAATTCATACTCAAACAAATGAGTACAGAGATAAAGAGAGAGAGAAAAAAAAGATACTACATACTATGGGCAAAAAATATAGGGAGTAAAAAAATATTTATTCGTTCATCAAAATTCATTTCATGCCCCACCAAAGTAATACCATGCAATGCACTTGTGCCAACGCTTTTTGTTGGAGTATTAAAACAGTTACAATATTTTTATTAAGTCTTTAAGTACAGAGCAATAACTGTTGAGTTTAGATATTATATTACAATTAAAATTGAAGGGTCGGTTCTTGAGTAATGTATCTGAAGAAATAAACCAGAGATTCTCAAAAATTTGGAAAGAATAGAGTCTGGAATATTCATTGTAACTTTTTTGGTTAAAACAACATTTTTCTAAACTGCGTTTTAGTCATTACCTTTCAGACATTTGCTAAAAGGAATAAAACGTCTTTTAGCCATTCACAAAAGGACACGTGTAATTTGTTCAGACGTTAGTGAGAGGTGCACCAATTTAAAAGCAAAAACATAACTCCCTATCTAAATCCCCAAAAAATTAAATTCAAATTTCCCGGTATTTTTTTTGCTCATAGCAATATTTATACATATCTTTAAAATATCTTCATGCTAATAGCTAATAGCTACGAAATATAATTGCAAATCGCACATATATGAGTGCAAACATATATATATATAAAAGATAATAATACCAATTAAAGATAATTTTATACGGAGTAGCTTCTCTCATCTCATTTTTATAAAATGTCGTCTTAGTATGAATTCACGCTAGAGCGTCAGATATTCTAGTTTCACAATAATTGAGTAAAGTTATATATTCGTATTAAATGTCAAGATTACCTATTTCAAGATCAAGAAAAGACTTAGACTATAACAAGGCTTTAAAGGATCGATATCAAATTTTTTAAAAAATGTATAAATTTCATCAGCTATGACTAAAAAAAAGTGTATTTGTCAAATGTTTAGTCAGGCTAAACAAAAACATTTTTCTTCATTACGAAATTAGAACGAACTTAAATGTGACGAAATGAAGACAAAGCACAATAAGGCGAATTGAATTTTTTTTTTTTTCGTTTTCGAGTATGATTTGAATACAACACTGGTTAGCACTATTGCAAACGATTCCCATTTAAGTCATATAACACCAAATTATTATTATTATTTTGAGAAATCTTTGAATATTTTGATATAAAAATATATTTTTTTTATTTGAAATAACATATTCGAATCTATGTAAGCTATTTATTTATTTAATTCAAGAAACCATAAGTTATTTGATACATAATATACTTATATTAAGTATTTACAGAGTACTAAAGAGTACTAAAAACTTCAATAAACTGCAACTTTTCATCAATTTTTTTAATATATTTATGAGATCATAGGATCAATGTTTGAAAATATATTTGTTTCCAAGGGTTCATTATTATTGTATTTAAAATATGTTCATTCAATTTGTAACTGCAAATTTATTTCTCCTCAAATAAGTTAGGGGTCGAACACCATTCTCGCACTAACATGTATATCAAAACCTGTTTTATGGTTGTTGTTGTTGTTGTTTTTTTTCATTTTTATTCCCTGGGTACAAAATACTTTTTACTTATATAATCAAAGGTTTTAAGAAAATCCCAGGATTTTTTTTTTTTTTGGGGGGGGGGGGAATATCAAATTTTTTAAGTAGGATTTCGAGGAAATAATATTAAATATGTACATTCATTATATGATTATGTATGTACAAAATTTAGAAAATGATCTTTAAAAAAAGCATCCAATAAGTACTTACATATTATTTACAATTAAATTTTAAAATTCTTTGCCACTATTTTTATACATTTTTGACGTTCGAGAGAAGAAAGTTTGTGAGCAATGTTAGTCATGTACATATGGATAGACACCTATGTAATCATATTTCAATACTTTGATCAATTGCAGTTATGTAGAAAAAAAAAGTAGTTGGAAATTGTTTAAACCCCCATTTTCAAAAACCATGTGGGAAAAAAATTCAATTACGACTTTAGTATTTGCGTACATGGGTATGTATGCTTGTAGGGGTATATTGAAGTATTGCTTGAATGTATGTGGATATGTGTCAAATGGCACATTTTAATAAATATTTAGTATTAAGAAGATAAATTAGGAAACGCTTGTTTACTTTATAGACTGCTTGCGAAAGTGTCATCAATAGGAATGTAAAAAATATGCAAATGGGGTGTGTAAAATAAAAAGAAAGAGAAAACCAACCTGGCCACTCTGGTGACAATTTGATGAATGTTGAGAGGGAAGCAGCTTGAGCTGTCATGACGTTTTACTGAGCTACAAGCTGCTATTCTCCATTATATATACAACAATAAATAATAACATAGATGAGAGGCAGAAAATTAACTGAAATTAATGTGAGGAAATTATATATTTTTAAATAATAATAACTATACGAGGACTTGAGCCCTTTTTGTTTACATTTTATTTGCTTTATTAACCTTAATGCATGTATTCCTTCATGCGAGATCGATCTTTACTATCAAGTAGATGTTCTCTCCTCAGTAATAAAGGAAAAATGATAACAGCTTTGGAAAACAAAAAGACCTGTTTGAAGAGCCAACTCCACTTTTTTATTACAATCCCGATTTGCATATTATTTACATTCCTAGTCATCAAACATCCTGAATTAGATACCTATGACTCAAATGACAGAACTTGAGCTAAAGTGGGAGCAAAGTACAATTATATGCATGATGTAGTAGTGTCTATTAATTCAGTTATTTGATGAAATATTTGTATATTTTGAGGATAGCGGATGTTTATATTTACGCATTTTTTGTTATTCAAATACATATTGATATATACTCCAACTGGTATCTTTTGATTTATGTGTAGGCACTAATCACTTTCTCATATCTATGTATAGGTTATATATATATATATATATATATATATATATATATATATATATTTGGCTGACTCGTTTTTTAATTAAACATATTTCCTTTATTAGATGGTTTATTGCTTAGAATAGCAGAAAAGATTTAATTTTCTTAGGGATCAAGAAACAATTTTAATTAGTAGAAATGATGAAATATAAATATATTTAGTCATTTCTTTTCTAGAGGGTAGAGAAGAAAGTGTATGTATGTATGTATTAAGGGCCTCTCTAGAGGGATCCTCCACACCACACCATATTTTCAAAATAATATACATACATAGAATTATGAGTAAAATCACACCTAGATTCTTTTGGTACAAATCATTGCTTAAAATAATTACTCTAATATATTTACATGCATGCACAAATTTGAGGCATCCTTAAATTATCCAATAGTAGGCCTACAAACTCACGCCGCAGAACAACCACGCAGGCTGTATTAAAATATATGTTGCACATTTTTGTATTATTGTTTTTGTATCACGTCATATTAAATCCTCACAAATCAACATTTCAATTGCGTTATGCACCATTTTGTGTTGATTCATTAGCAGCTGTAGTATGAATAACCGTTTGCGTTGTTTAAAGGAAAATAATATATAATATATACAAGTACATTTTGAGTCTACCATAGGGTGACGTAGCAACAACAGCTATACGTAGATATGTAAAAAGATAAAAACGACAAACATAGTTGTAGTTATGTAATGCAAGAATTGATACCTAGAGAAATTTAATAGGGACTTTTATAGGGTATTAGGCTTTGTTTCTTTTTTCAGTATGAAGACTCCAATAAAAGTTGATACATGTTTCAATGCAAAAAAATATATAAATATACGAGTCAAAATAATCATTTCAAAGACGTATGCATTCAAATTTATGTTATTACTTTTCTTTGCATTACCTGATTTAACAAGCACAGGCCATCATTATTTGCCACCTTTTGTATCCTTTGTTACTTAATTTATAAGCCTAAAATATATTACTTACATATGAAGGTATGTTATATGGTCAATAACTTTACTGCATGGAGCTAGTTGACTTTGGAAGTTAATGACTAAAAGCCTATAATATCAAAAGTTTATATATATATATTATAATTGGCGGAAATCAGAACTTTAAGATTTAATAAATAAATATATTGTCATTAAATTTTAAAAGGAGGAAATAATTGAATTAAGACTTTGCGCAATGGTATCTCATGAAGAAAAAAATATAGCTTTATATTTGCATCAAAGAGCAAATCCAAATTCACGACTAACGTTTTTTTTTAACGTGAGGTTCTTTTGTTTTTCATATGTAATTTTGGCTGTTCTAATAACTTCCAATTAAGTTGCACCCATTTTTCAAGTTTTTCAAAGAACAATGATTATCTTAAAACGTGCAATTAGTAGTCAACACTAAAGTGGATTTATGTACACACAGATGTATGTGCCCATGGGCATGGATCCATGCCCATCTTGAAATGCAGGTATCTACATGAATTACAGACCACTTTAGCCCCGAGTTTTTTATACAATTGTTGAGGATTGTAAATTAGTTAAATTTACTCATATAAGATTTTTTTTTCTTCTCCTTTTCATTCTATTTTAGCAATTTTAACATGCTAAAAACCTTCAAATTGTAGGGAATTAAACCTTATGCTAAATATGCTTGCATATCTAACAATGTGACGATGAGCTGTGAATGATTATCTTCATTCTTCCTTCAAAATCCTACAAACTGTGTAAATAAACAACTTTCAATTTGACATTTCTCAAAGAGGTTGAATCCTTCCAATATTGAGCCGAATATGGAGTGAATGAAAACACCTCCACAGTCCCTCAAATCTGTTTTTTTTTTACACTTGAATAAATTTAAATTATGTAACATTTTATATATTGCTATTATTATTTTGGCATCATCAGTCCAGGAATTTCAGTTTATTATTTATTTATTCACATCAACCTTAGCTCGTTTGATGATGACTTTTTTCACCCATATTTTTTTACAAAAAAAAGAAGAAGATTACTAAAGAATGAATGTAATTGGATACTATTATCTTATGAACAGGAGAGTTTGTACATTTTAAGAACAACATTGAGTTGTTTTCTTTTATATACATCTGGTTAAATTATGAGGAAAATCATTAAGGAAAGAAAAACTTGACTCATTGAGAATCAATTATTAACAAAACAAAAAAAAATACTTTCATTTTAATACATATATTAATGATGATTATTTTTTTATTTTTATTTTTTAAATGCATTTACTAGAAAGTGCAAAAAGATTTTCCTTTCAAAAAAAAAAAAAAAAAACTTAAATTTTTTTCCCTCTTTAAACATAATTCCTCACTCACTTTTAATTTGAAAATTAGAATATGTTTTTTGTTTTTTTTTTCAGTCATAATGATATAATAATCCTATGTTCAAATTATACATACCAACATACATATTTGTGTCTCTATGTAGGTATGCATTTAGAAAAAAAAATATATATCTGGTGCGTCAAAGTATTTTTTTAAAGAAAGTTTAGTCCTTAAAAGTTTCTAACGTTATTAAAAGTTATATGAAATATTACCAAATAAAAAAAACTTGTATGATATTATAATTATATACAAAATTACAAGTAGACAATTTAATTGTATGCAATTTAATGCATACAAAGCTGAAATCTTTGTACATATATCTATAAATGTAACATTAATATGTTTTTTAAGTATTTGTTTAACAATATTTAGGTTAAATATTTAGATTTTTTTATATATAACAAAAGATTTTAATATAGCATTATTATATTTTAGAGCATACTACTATAGGTAAAAAGTATCGGGAATTGGTTTATAAATCAAAAGATCTTCATGTAATCATTAAAATTCATTTCACTCCCCTCACAGTAGTCCTCCTCCCCCCCCCCCCCTCTGATGCACTGCACACGTGCCAACGTTTTTTTTTTGTTTTGTTTTTCCAATTTTCAAAACACTCCACTTATTGAGTAATATTTTTTTATAAAATTGTTCCAATTCATTCTGTGGTTCATGATTAGAACTAGGGCGGTATTTGATCGCCTTTGAACCCCTAACCATGAGCCACTGAATGGATTTGAAAACATTTTATTATATAAATACTCCTTATTGACATATATACATATAAATATGGTACATCTTTAATTTCAATGAATTTTCACTAGGTTTAATATTTCGCTTAATAAAACATTTTTTAAAAAATGAAAAATTCAATTTTGAGCTCTTCACAAAAGGGCACGTGTATCAAACACATACGAATACTTAAACATGTAATTTAGCACAGATATCAGTGACTGTTGTGGCAACTTGAAAAAACAAAAACATTTGTCCCTATGTGAATGCTATAAAAAATAAATTCAAATTTCCCGCTATTTGTATAGAGAAGTCAAAACTTACTCCACTTATAAATCAAGCATTCAATGAAATTTCAAAGTTATATTCTAGACTCTTTATTTAAAATGATTCATTTCATTTTTTTTTTATTCCAACTTGTACATATTTGATTTACATTTCAGATAAAAATAAAAATGAGTAGACTCGTCTCTTTTTCTCAATCCTCCTTTTTCTTTATATGTGTAAAAGGTGAACCATCTCCATTTGTCCATTATCTCTCTATACAAAGGTGAACTAACCAATTTAGCCCAAAGATACATGAAGTAGCATAAAGCTCTTCGTAATTACAAGGCTTTTATTGAAAAAAAATTTATTATAATCATAACAAAGCTATAAATAATCTCTTTGCGTTTACACACAGTGATTAATAACTGGTTTGACTTCATTGTTGTAACTCTTTATATAAAAAGGTCATCAGAGGGAATAAGTAGCATAATCTGTTGATTTTATTATTCTTATTTATTTTGTTAATAATCCTTACTGCAGATACTTTTCAAATGATAGCCTATATTGTATCCTTGATAAAATAGTAATTGCTCTTTGAATAAAAAATAATGTGCATACTAGAATTTCTCTCTTGGGATTTCCTGAGGTTTTACACCTATGGGAAGTTTATAGGAAATCCTTGTAATTTAATTATTTCATAATATATATATGTTTCATTAATTAATATAACATTATAATTTATTAAATTAAAGGTTAAATACTTATTGAAGAACTACTCAGTTGAAAGTTTTGACGATATATATTTTTCAAATGATCCGGTATATGTTTTGAGAATGAATACAAAATGTACCAAAATGTTCAAAATCATGGAACTTCACTACAACCATATACGTTCCTTGTCCCTTTTCTTTTTTTATAATTACCATATAGGCTATATAACATAGCTGGTAGTCGTCACGTGCATTATATTTGTAATATATTGATACGTTGAAAAATAATATAGAAACTAGGGATGGACCTATAAATCATTAAACGTTATTAATGTGTCGAGTAAATGATTTATAAACTGTTCCATATCGCAAGAAATGTTCCATATTTGGGATGTAACATGTATTTCTGGAGCATTTCAGATGCTATATACACTGAATGTAAGGAGTCACAGGAGTTGAGTTGGTGCTTGAGAGTCGGATCGAGTTGAATGTTTCACAATTGCACAACGACCAGCTCCACACAAAATTATCTCAACATCATTTGCTATTTATATTGTTTTTTCTTATATACACTTTTCTGAAAGCTGTGGAAACTACACCAACCACTTCAATAGAGTATGAAAGAACACTTTAAAAATACCAAAGGAGTCCGTTAATCATAAACGCAAATAAAAACTTTTTTTCAATGCCATTTTGAGGAAAATGTTTTTTGAGGGGGGCAATGAGGAAAGGTATTAGGATCAATCAAAGTACTCTCATGACAAATTTGATGAATGTTTGTTGAAATAACATTATATGCATGAATATCAGCTATTTCAAAATTTAAATTTCCATGGAAAAATATTGTGTTTTGCAAATTTTAGAGAAGATTTCGTACCTCTATTTAAAGAAGTAGGGTTCTATAAGAAATGCAATAAATATAGACGATATAACAAACTAAGACACTTAGAGTTTTTTTTACATGGTGCCTTTCAATCAAAGTGCTTCTTTTTCAAGAATCTTGATAACACGAGTGAGAGAGAGAGAGCGAGATAAAAAAGGCAATGAATGACCTAAATTCATTTTGACCTTTTAAAAAGATGTAAGTTTAAAAATGCAATGTTGAGTAGCCATATTTGATAAATTTATATTTCATCTCTTCAGTTACAAACTTTTGACAAAAAACAAAACAAAAAAAAAACGCAATCCGAACGTAATGAGCCTAAATTAATCGATTTCATATCTTAGACTCATTACATTGAGTTTGAAGAGGGAAAATATGCATGTACAGCTTCATAAATAAACAAAATCAACTACCTTTTCATTCTTCATCATCAAATAAATAAAAATATATCAATGTACGATTTGCAATGTAAAATATATTATTTCAAATACATGGATATAAAGCTACGCATGTCTATATTTTAATGGATGGATCCACTTATTTATGTAGGTTAAAACAATTTCTTTTTTCAACTAATGAACAGGGATCATCATATTTTATAGTGATTCAACAGAATGCATTGACTATCTTTCTTTTTCTTTTCTTTTTTGCACAAATGAATAAAACTGCTAAAATAACCATTGGAATATTTATATACATATATAAACTCACTGAGTAATAGCAAAAGGGAAATTGCTTTAGCTGTGAGATGTGTTGAAATACGGATATCATTTTCATCTATCTAGCTACTATGTATGTACATAATGGAATGTAGACCCATCTAAAAAGGAGATTACATCTAAGGATTTATTTTCCGAATAAATTCCCTTCACCACCCCCTGGGACTTTCGGAAACAAAGGAAGAAAAAAAAATTAATGATCTAATTCAGAGTTTTACTTCATGGATAAATAACAGTTATGGTATATGTCATTAATCAGATGATTTTCCACTCCTTGCTAGACATATCTGTATGTATGTATGTATGTATGGCCACTCAGAGTAATAATAGTAATGTGTAGCAACTTTCATGGATAGATAATAATAATAGCTCCTATGAGAAGATCTCGCATGAGAGAGCAGGACCCTTCTTTGTCTCTTTAAATGACTTTTATGATTTTTCAAAGCATGACTTGGGAATTAAAGCTACTTGAACCTGATAGGCCATCATCATTTTACTAAAATATATTTATCACAAAATCAAGATATTTTGAGCTTTATTATATCATTTTTAAATGTATGATCAAAAATGCCAGTCTACAACAATATAACTAAACCCAATCTAAAAATAATGAAAAAATACCGTATTAATATAAAAAAGTATATTGATTTTATATACTAGGTAGAATGCTACTGCAAACCAAATGCTGTTTATCTATTTAAAAAAAAGTGCAATATTTGCTAATTTCAATTAATGTCAAGTCGTATCATATTTTAAAAAGAAGTTTTAATCTATTACAAATTGGCAAAAAAATTGTTATTTGATACTATCGATGTTTTCACATTTTCTTATTGCTATTCTTTTGATAAGGCAATATCCAGTTAATTTTGATTCTTTTTTTTTTATTTGTCTCTTTTTGAAAGAAAGGTTGATATGATACAGAGACAATTGCATTGTGCAGAGTTGTTTGACAGTCATTTCTTACGAGTTGCATGAGTCCAAGTGGAGTTGTGAGTGGAGTTTTGAATTCGAGTTCGAATACCTTGATTTGAGAAAAAGTTTTGTTTTTCTCTTTTGTAAACGATGTTTCTGCCTACAAATGAGAGTCTCTGGTTGTTCCCATAAAATATGCAACTACACACAAATATGTATTTAATTTGCATATATTTGCTTCAAAATCTACAATATACATATAATAAGCAGTTTCACTCAATACTATTTGACTGCATGTATGTAATTTATAATAAATGTATCATAAATTCTGTGAGAATAAGCATAGAGACATATTTACGTATCATGTATCTTTATGTAAAAATATGCAAAAACTACATACATTCAAATGTAAATGAAAGAACAAGAAAATTAGCATTACAGGTAATGGTTGTTGTTGTTTTTTTCTTGTTTTTTTGCAAATCTTATTTTGAGTGACAAATAAAAGGGTTTTTAGAATATGAATGCTAATTGAATTTACCTTCTTGCATTTATTAAGTGTCTCTTAATTATTTATTAAGTTTTGTTTACTTTTCCATCCTATTTTTAGTACACGTCACATAGTCTCAAAGATCCTTTTAAAGATATTTACTGAGCAAACCTATACATATAGAGCATAATATTTGCATTTACCAAATGATATTCTGCATACGGAAATATTTCTTTTTCCACAAAATAAATCCAATTATGATAAGCAGATTCAGTATAAAATTAAAAAAAAAAAAAAAAATGAAAAAGAAATTTGATCTCTTTTGATTCACCCAAATCGTATTATCAAATTTATCTCATTAAAATATGAACCATTTATGCAAGAATTACATAAATAATGATTTTATATGTATGTAGGTATCTTTTTTTTTAATGGTATTATTTACCTTAAAACCATTAAAAAAAACTAGATTGTTCCTTATTATAATATTCATCTATAGAAAAACGTTACTACATTTTTCAACCTATTTGGAAAAATTATAAATGAATATAGGTACATATATTTGGGTAAAGTGATAGGAGACACATTTTTTTTATGCTTTAAAATTATATGCATCTGTATTTTCTTTTAAATATATATATTTTAATACATGTCACATCTCTGATATTTTTATTCAGAGATGGTTGATGCCTTGGGATTGGTTCTATTCCATATAATATCTAAATTATTTTATTTGAGCGAACAGAAATCTGAAAATGAAGGGAAGGCCTTTATTTCTTTTTAAATACATATGATGTTTTTGACAGTTAAAGACTACATACTTGGCACTGATTTTTTAAAAGCTGTCACCTTTGTTCGTTGCTTCCTATGTTAACAGCCTTAATTAACATATTTTACTTATTTAAAGCATATATGAAATATATGAACGACAATAGAAATAATTTGTGACCTTGAAGAATTCCTTATGTTCAACAAATTATTAACTTTTGATGAGGATAGATGGAATTTGTGTGCTCTTGTGTGATGTTTAAAATCATTTTAGCAAAACATTAAGGAATTAAAACCAAAATTATGGGAAGTGGGTTGAGATCAAAACAAAATCAAAATTTTGAAAAGTCAAGAGTTCTTATTGGAAATTTTGGAAATTAAATTTTAACGGTATTAAAATTTGTATTTATGTTTTGAACGATCGAGAAAGATGATACCCATAAGGAGTTATGATACACTGAATTAAGACCTTTATAGAGGTCAAATAAATGGTAAATCTCTTTTATTGAATTAAATAGAATAAAAAATCCACTAATTTTATATAGAGTGAGAAAAGGCTTCTTACTTCAGTAATTGTTTTATAGCTTTAAAATTAGGATGTTACAAGATGTCTCAAAATAGATAATTTTGACTACAAAATGACATCTTTTTCATTTTTAAAGTATTGTACATTAATGGACCTAAAATTTATCAGCAGACAAAACCATATTGGGATTAAAATTACCTCAAAATACATAACACTCTAATACATTTGTACAATATTCCGACCGGCAATTTTCTGTTGGCAATTTTCCTAGAACGATATATTATAATTGATAGATTTCTTAACAAAATTATTGCATTCTTCTTTTAGAGAGAGATAATTTCATCATAATGATCTAACAATTTTCAAAAGAAAATACAGCAGTACCAGCTGTTTCCTTTTTTTATCACAAGACAATATTTTTTTCATATAAATCTCAAAAAATCAATACCATATTAACCACAGAGTGGTCACTTTGTGTCCATCAATTCAATTAAAGATACTACAAAAACCCATCAATTTTCTACAAATAAATATAGGTTTTTCCGACTCTAAATCATAAATTAAATTCATTCATATCTATGTGTGCATGTAATGAAAATTTAGTTAAATACGTCATTGATCCTTTCAATCCTAGTATCCTTCATAGATACATACTTATCTATAACTCAAGACATGAAAATTAAAAAAAGTTTTAGAAGGAACATCACGATAAAAAATGTGTTCCATTTTAAAACGAAGAAAGGAAGTAGACAATGTGTAATGTACATTCCTAGATGTTATGTTATACATATGTTATCAGAAAGAAGCCAATACTTTTTTTTATCACAATCGTAGCGCGAGTTTTAATTCGATATTTCTTTACAAGAAAAAAAAAAGTGATTATTATCTTTTGATACTACAAAAATATGACCTTCAATTAGGATTACCTATGATGATATATCTTATTATACCTATGTTATGCATGCTCAATGTACATGATATGTATGTATCATGAGGCGTGAGTGTGATTTTGTTATAGGGGAGTAGCGTACACAAGACATTCTTAAATATTATTCATAGTAATATGTTTGTAGATAAGTACATGAATGCATAAATCAACCAATTCTAGTTACATATACATATATTAAAGTCTGACCAATATATCGACCAGCTGATTTTAGACAGTTTTATATTAATATTTATATTTTAATTTGCTTTAAAACTTCATCCAACTTAAAAAATAGAAACAAATTATTAATTACGAATGAAATTAAATGTATTTTAGTTACTTAAGTATAGAAAACCCAAAGGTGGTCACTGATGGTGAAAGTTATTTGACCCTTAATAACATATTTGAAAACCAAACAGGATATGTGATATCATTAATAATTATTGTCATTTATTAATTGAAAACTAAAAAACTTGCATAAAATCATTTTTGTGGACATTCATAATTCAAAAATTGGCAGAAGAAATATTATAGGAGCTAATAATTTCTCAACAAATTGGCAGATGATCTACATACATCAGTAGTTTTCAAACTTGCGGTCCTTAAGTACCAATTGACTCTTGCATGTGCTTGATCCAATGTTTGGAACACCATTGGATGAGAATTGTGTACTTTCTATTTAAATCACATACTACATATATATATGTTATAGGGCATAATTATATTCAATGTTCTCTGTTTAAAAGTACTACAGATATGTAAAAAAAGAGCCCTTCCAAGCGAGCGTCGATAACTTCAAAATCATGTCAGTTGGCTAGCTGAATTACTTTTTGAAGTGCAGTTCTAACTCTTTCTGAACTGATTGTGTAGTTTTGTTTTACCATTTTGATTCGAAACTAGGCTCGGATCAATATTTCTATGAATTTAACAGTAATCGCACATTTTGTATCACTTTTTCCTCTTCCTAATTTTCAAAGTAAATTAGCTTATCTAGAAAATTGGTATGAATGTGGCCTTTACACACAAAAAAAGGCCAATTACCACTGATCTACGGTTTTCTGAAAATTATTATGTGGTTAGAGTGTAGTCATTCTTGAGCTTTTGGTTCGTTATTTTGACTGGGATCTACAAAGTCAAAAAAAAAAAAAAAACTAATAAGTCGCATATTCATTTTTTACCCCCAAACGATCGATATCCGTCCCAAGAAATCAATCCCTACTTATTGGTGAAGCTCTACTAAATACATATATATCACCTTCAGTATGTGGTGTTATAGACATGTAAACGGATTGCATTAATTTATGCTATGAAGATTGAACCTTGAATAGGTCAGCAATAAATTTTATAAATAAAAAAGAAGCAATGTTTATAACACGAAACGTATTATAAATCACATTTAAGGTTGTGTTGAAGAAAGAGAGAAACGTATGTTGGTATGTATGTACCTTTGTATATGTATATTTAATATCTTAAATATAGATTGAGTTTATATTTTTATACTACATACATAGTACACGGTGTATTTAGCCTTGATATTGAGTAAAATAAAAAATAAAAAAGATCTCGCTCAAATCTCTCAATGTCTCTCAACAATCTAGTGATACTTCTCTCATATTAGCATTTACGACTAAAGAAGAAGAAGTAAATACATTGCTCTTAAGAATATATTATGTATATATATATATATATATATATATATATATATATGGAAAAAGTTTTAAAGGTCAGATAAAGGACATTCTTATGAATAACAAGATTTGATGTAGAGACAAATAAACATTACATTTTGAATGTCTAACTACATAAATAAGTTATCCAAGAAGATCTTCATTTTCATAACCATATACCACAATGTACATGGAGTGATGGATGTGGCTCTCAATATCGCTCTTTTTGTCTCAAAATTATTCTTGAGACCTCTTGGCCTAGACCCTTGAGTGTCTTCTTCTCGTCCTCATAACTAATATCAAATCAACTTGATAAATATTCATATTTTATATATTTGTAAACAATAATTAATCTTCTTCACTCTATTCGTCAAAATAATGATCTCGTTTTTTAATTTTCACACCTCTACGTCTTGAACTAGGACAAAGTAGGTATTTTTGAACTCAACAGTGTGTATATGATTAAATTTGATTTTAATTTTTTTTTCTTGAAGGAAAAGTTACTTCAGTTCACGACCTGAAATCATCAATACAATTGTAAAATAAATCAAATAAAGTATGTAAATTTAAAAACAGGAAATATTTACAACCATAAATACAAATTGAAGTGGGCAAACATGTAGAACTCTAACCAATCAAAAGTGTTCAGGTCTACTTTGTAGAATGAGAGTATTGATCATAAAACCCTTTTTTACAAATCAATATAAAATTTTGTGGACTTGCGTAATTTTTATTGGATTTAGTTTATTTAATTTAAAGGTCGACTATTGCTTGAGTTCAAAGTAATAAAGCTGGGTATTTACGACACAAGTTCATATCAATTTATACCTATCTATGTAGGATTTTATTATATAATTTAATTATTACTAATATTATTCTGATTGAATAGGTATAACCACTACTGATAGATGAATGAATGATTACAATGAATGCAAGCCTTTTAAAATATATAAAAAGTGTCGAGTTTTCTTCTTTTTTTTTCTTCCTTTTTTTGTCAGGGATAAAACATACGTCCCTCTGTTTATTCAGTTGTGAAAGAAAGAAATAAAACACTTATTTTCCTTTGACTTATATGTCAGTGATCCATCACTCCCTCTCTCCTTTTTGAAAGCCTTACAGTGTTTTATATTAGTTTAGTATATGTAGATAGTACTCGAAGAAAATAATAGGATATCTTGCCGTGTACGTCTTGATTTCAAAATTCAATCCTTTTCACATACGTACATAAAATAAAAGTCTACATAATATAAAATAAAGCATTGCATCAAATTATATCATTTAAAAAAATACGTATACAAAGAATAAAAAATGACCAAGAAGAAATCGGGAAAATAAAAAATCGTCAGATTCGACCACAAAATTACATAGTATAAATATAGAAATACTATCCGAGTATAAGAGTAGCATATGGAATAGATTTTAAACATGAATTTCTCAGGTACAAACATATCTACATATATACATAGGCCTAAGTTGTATAAAGAAAACGTAAATAAAGTTTTTACTTTATTTACAGCAAACTATTTGTGTATAAATGACAATCAAAGTGTTTTCAAATAGCATAAGTGACAGAATAGGCATTATTTAATATAATTTACAGTTATTTGATTCATACGATAAATTAACTAATTGTACATACTATGTCTGTTGTTTATTATTGTAGTATTTGAGGTGTGCATAATATTTTATCTACATCTGTATGTGCCACCCTAGTTACATTATGGTTTGTATAAAATATACACATAGATAGACATGCTTAGAAATACCTATGATTGTACGTAAAATAAGGATTGTCAGATATAAATTCATATACATACATAGTATGAGCTGAGAGTCAATTTATATTTTCATGCAGATAACTAATGAATCATATACATACATAAATTGATTCTATGGTTGGCGTAACGAATAAGAGATTCAATAATAAATGTAATGTATGTATATTCATAAATTATTTATAACAGATCGTTGCTATGAGAAAAAGTTTGATTTAGAGTTGAAATGAATGCTGAGAGTGCAAAAGTTTCTTTTGTACTTATTTATTTATTTGTTTATAAAGCCAGTAGTTTAAGGGAGTTTGGGGTTAGGTACATGCATATTTTATATGTAGGTACACCCATAAGTTGATATGTGCATTACAACAGATCATACATTCATGTACATATATATATATATATATATATGTAATTAAGTACCCGTTTTAATTGCTTCCTCAAAAGCTCCCCCCTAACTTCTTGCTGTATATAGTCATCAATAATGAATTTTTTTTTTGTTATTAATAATCAAACCAATATTATTATTAATAATAATAATAATGCCTTATTATATAGATTGCAAAAAATATACATATATATATTTCATAATTACCTACAGTGTATTACGTAATCACTGTAACTCAAATTAACGACATCTTCTTCAAAAATTATATAGTTTGTGCAAAGGCCCCCTCATTACTGGAAGTAGGTAGATGCCCTTTTATCAATTATAAATTGATATTAATGCCATTTGAAAATTGTACCGTTATTACTATAGATTCTTTGAAAGATGTCCTTACGGATATTTGGATGTAAAGTTGACTCTAGGGATGGACAGATATGGATATTTTCGAGGCCGATGTTAACACCAATGATTAGGGAGAAAAGGAAACAAAATTGATTACCGATATTTTTGTTGTATTTTAAATTAAATTAAGGTTGAGTTAATGGGGGTACAACATTGTAGTTTAGTCACATAAATCAATTGATGTCACAAAATATCCTTCCTAAAAATGGTAAAATTAAATATCCGGGATTAAATTTTCTGAGAATGGATTTACTAGGAATGAAAATAAAGAGAATTAATTTACTAGGAATGCATTATTCGAGCACCGTTTTTTTTTTTTTTTTTTTTTTTTTTTGCAACCTCCCAGAGTTTAGTTTTTATAAGTTAAAAGTTATAATATTCATAAATGATCTCATATACTTTAGCTTTTAAATATGTATACTGTTTGTCAGAATGATAAAAAAAATACGAAAGAAAGTAAAAAAAAAAAAACTTTTGATAAAAAAAAGTCTGATTTTACAATTGTTAAAAAACTTTGAAACTTTTGATGTTATTTTATTTGATTCTTTTGAATAAAAATGTTGATTATTTCGTAGAGAAAAAAAAAAAAACTGTCGTCAAACTACCTTTAATTAAATCGACACAATAAATATATTATTGGTCGATTCCTTCTCATTACATAGATACATGTTTTTTTGCCTTTTTGTTTTCTTTCTATTTTAAAGGAGTCCCTTTTTTGACTGACTTGACATCATTTTGACATTTTAACCAAGTACACCATACATATATACAAATATAGGTAGGTGGGGATCTGTCTTCAGCTTCATGGACGTCACGTTAGAAAGATGAATACATGTTTTGATTCATGACTTGTCTATGATTTCATAAACCTGTAATACTATGTGCATTTGTGCTGCTAATTCATAGACTATAATATATATATATATATATGCATATTTTATCTTAAAAGCAATGAAGGAACTACATGTGAAATAATAAGAAAAACAATAATTTTCATTTCAAATCATAAAAATAAACAATTAAAAAAAAAGTCTCATAACCACAAATGAATTAATTGTTTCCTGTTGATAATCATTCACGTTTAAAACAATCACACGTCTTTCTTTTCTCTCTCTCTCTCTCTCTCTCTTATTTCTTTCCTTTTAAGGGTCCTTCTCATCATCGGTTCCGTTTTCCGTGTGGATTCATAATTTGTTTTTAATGATGATTCATAATTTATTCATTTAATTCGTTCCCTCTACATATAACTACTATTGTATCATATTAAAAAAAAGAGAAAGAAGAAATATAAGACAACCTCGGGTCCATAATGAGTCGTAGACAAATGATATTATGAGAGAGATATTACGAAATTTTTTATTTTTATTTTTTTATTGCAAGGTTATTGCAGGTATAATTTTAATAGAGGAGGCATTATAATTTATACTTCAGCTCAAATTTTACTATCAAATATATTGCATAGTCCTACCTATATTTGATTAAAAGTAAGAGGTAAAAAATATATATATATATATTTGTCAAATAATTGCAACGACAACAATATCCACCTCATAAGATTGTGTATCCATGTTTATGTATGTATTGAGAGCTTACGCAATTGTATGAAATCTCACTATCCACAACATGATAACATATTTCCAATTAAAAAAGCAAAACATTCACAAATTATTCCTTTACTTATTCTTGTTGTTGTGAATTGAACCAATAAAGTGAGTTAGTAATTATTGAATCCAATTGAAGTATGATTCTTCATCATCATGTTTTCAATGCATGTACATACTGTCAGTTGTTTAACATTTGAGGCCTAATTAACATTATTATTATTATTGTTATTATTATTATTATATACGACGTTCATTTGTAATTGTATATTTGTGTTTGGTATCATCATCAACACCCTAGATATCATCCTTATCATGTTTAACCATAAATAATTCCTACAACACACCATTCACTGAACATTTATTTGGGTTTTTAACCTTTCGCTATGTACATAAAAGAAAAGGTGTCGTGTTTTATATTTATACATAATATGTACATATACATATATCTTTGCCTATTTCAACCCTACTTTTATTCGATATTTATTGAATTCCCGTATAGTACATTAGTTAAGTATGGACTTCCTGTTTGTCTCATTTTACATAATGCATTAACTTGGTAGATTGATCAAAGAATCATTTCTGTACTTAGCAAAGCCATAAAAATTATCTACATATATGTACATGTAGATATTTTTGTTTTCAGCAAAGAGGGCAGACCCTATAAGCATGAGTAAAGGACTGGCTCTAAACAACATTCAAAGTCAAGTTCATTTATATGTACATATATGTATATACACCTATGAGCAAAAAATACCAGGAATCAAAAAATCTTTATTGATTCATCAAAATTCATTTCAATCCAATGAATTTGATATGGCAACGTTTTTTTATTTCAAAACAGTTGAAAACAGTACCAAAAACTTTATTAAGACGGCAATTACAGAACAATATCTGCTGGGTTTAGATATCTATGTTATTAAAATTAAAAATTATATGGTCAATTTCTAGAGTAATGGGCTACGTATCTCGAGAAATAAACCAAATATATTCATAATTTCTAAAGAGTATTCATTTAAACTTTTTTGGGCTCAACAACATTTCTATAAATTGCATTTTAGTCATCATCCTTCAGATATTTTGAAATTGCATTTTATCTGTTCACAAAAGAACGTGTCTCTCAAACATTAAATACGTAATAAATATTTTGACGTGTAATTTGACACAGATGTCAGAGATAGGAGTGCCAACTTAAAAACAAAAACATTCATTCCATTTGGAATCCCAAAAAAATGAAATTCATATTTCCCGGTATTTTTTGCTCATAGGTGTATGTATTTATGTGTGTAATAACAGAGTAATTAAGTCAATTGTAATTATAGATTAAAGGACTTGCATTGGTCTATAATGTTATTTATGATGGTTTTGTAAGAATTTATACAGAGACTAGAGAGTACATACATGCATAGGTATAACAATTACCTTTCCACTAATTATACCTATGTAGATATATGCACTAGAATTTCTCATTTCCCTAATAAAATTGTTCTGTATCAAAAGACTCTGACGAAATCAATTTCTAAATTTTGAGATCCTGTCAAATTTGACAGAATAAGATAATCTGAAATTTAACTAATTTATTTTAGTTTCCATAACAATTCCCCCTCTCCAAGGATTTTGAAATAAACACCTACATACGTGTATTTTAAAAACCTTATTATTGATTTATTGACTATTTGGATATGCCAATATTTGGAATCTGAGAGAAGTATTTGATATTGGGATAAAAATGGTGTTAAACAAACTTTTAGACTCTGACGTTTGTTCAATGATACTTTTGAAAAAATTAACTATTTCGACAATAAAAGAACAATAGAGTACAGATTTCTGTTATAGAATATAGACGTAAGTTGATCCTCAATTTTTTTAACTACTGTTATCAAAAAGTCACTTCAAATTCCAAATATGAGAGAATCAAGACATTTTAATCAAAGAACAGCAATGTGATCTAGAAATGCTCAGTACTAAGCGGGATCTTAAAGTACATATATTTGTTGTATAATCTTACAGCTAATTTTTCTTACTGCGAATATTCCTGAAATAATTTATTTTATATTTTAAGAAGAATTCATAGTCTGGCCATACATTCATTTGGATTCAAAATCCAAGCCTATGTTCCCTCTGTCAATTATTGCTTCATATATTCCGCTCTTTATAATAGAGTTGATTTATTCATATTATGAGTAGTATACAATTTTGAAACTATTTATTATAAAAGTAACCTTTTTAATTAGAAAAAGTGACTTTAGCTTTGATGAATTACCTTCCTCTTGTTATTACAATTTACTTTCTTTTTTTTTCATTATCATCAGTAAAATTGTTTATATCGTGCTGAGTATTCAAATGGATAATAAGATCAAACGTTTGCACTTTTTTTCTTTTTTTTTTTTTTGAGACTTTAAACTCATTACAGGTTGCTGTAACAAATACTCCTTCAGAAGCAAAAATTAGGTCCAGAACAATATATGTTAGTAGGAATTTTTTCAGGTTCCCAGTTTTCTATCATTTTTAGAGAATATTATAGTGATTTATTCCCTTTTTTCAATAATTATACGTGCGTACATAGGACAGTGCTTCTCAAACGATGGATTGCAATAGAAATGTTGTCATTTCCATACATAAAAAAGGTATTGTCATCACCCCTTCCCACAAAAAAAGAAAAAAAAACCTGCAAAATTCCCATTCATGACAATAATGAGGAACTTTCCATTTTCTATTGAAAAAGAATAGTTTGATCGGGGGATATCGATATCAGGGAACACCGAAAGTCCGTCAATCCCTATATGAACTACTTTACATTTGCTTGATTTAGATAATAATAAAAATGGGTCATTGCCTAATGATCATGCTGAAATGGTAAACTCAATACAAGACCAGTTGAGAACACTTGGCATAGAGTCCAAAAAGAAAAAAGGGACTCGGAGTCTAAAAATGTCTTTGTACGTAGTAAAGTTCAATTATTTTGGTACTTTCTTGGGCATCATTTTTAGTTGATGCACATAGTGCATATCTTTTTAAAAGTGTTATGTCGAATGAATCATCATCAACATGTATTCAACTAAACATTTAATGAATTACATAGATGAAGCTTATATGATGAAAGGATAAAATACGATACTTCCTAGGGTTTTTTTTTGTCAATGTAGAACCTGAAGAAATCCCAGAAGAGAGGCCCTAGTATGTATTTATGTATGTGTGTACACAAAAATATTTCTAGCTCATAAGTGCAGATCCATAAACTTACTTTCCATTAAAGAGACATTCCGTCGTTTGTCTACATAAAATATACTTAGATATATATTATATTCATTAAAAGTATATATAAATCAATTGATAGCTAGCTCTGGATAAACTAAATTAGTAGGATGTATGGATATATTTTGCCATATCATTATGTATTTATATCTCCTATCATACATATAAATAATTATAAATGCCAAGTCGTTCTGTGCATGTATCCATTAATCTAACAAATGAAAGTTTAATAATTACTTTTTTTTTTTTTTGCAAATTAAGATATGTTTGTATGTAGATATAATATTGTAACTTGAATCTTGTATGACTCAGCTTCATCTTCTTCTTCTTCTATATTTATTTGTTCATTTCAAAATACTTTTACGAACCTCTCTAACACATAAAGTACTGGGACATTAGTTTTTTCATGATGAGTGACTTCGCTACAGGAACACCCAGAGGTTATCTGATTATACATACATACATACATTGGATCATGCTGAAAAGTATGACTTAATATACATACCCAGGAAGGTAGGTAAATATGCATTATTATTATTAATATGAAAGGGACATTAACTTAATCTTTCTTTGTGCTTCTTAAATATGTACATACATATGTATAGGAGACTATAATATTTATTCATTCACGCTAATGCACGCCTTTCTACCTCAATGCAAACTCTTTAAATGTGAATCTGAAATATAATTTCTTCTATTACATATAACCCATGGAAATCAAATTGTATCAGCTTAAAGTAATTACCTATCAATCAAACTATGAGAATAATGTATATATGTATGTCAAATTGTGTACATGTTATATAGCCATTAAGCCCTGCCATCTACTGTCCAATAAAGAAACTAATTACTACTTGCACGATTCAATCACTTAAATGAAAATACTTTTGAAGGAAATTCCAAAGTCTGCTTTTCTCTCTCTCTCTCATGATATTTAAGTAACCATAAGTGCAATGATTTTTAAAAAAAATAAAAATTAAATACACAGAGAAATAAAGGTTTGAGTTGTCTTTTGTCTCCTTCTTCGTTTAAACAATGTCTTTGTTGCAAGATTAATTTTTCCACTAAAATGATTAGTGTTTTTTTTTCTTCTGTTGTTCTTGTTGTTGTCTTAAATAAAAGATTATTTGACGTTTTCTTCTATTTTATTTACGTCTTAATGACATTATACATATATATATATATATATATATATATATATTTAGTCTCAAAAAAGAGTGGGGATGATAAAATATCTTTGTAGACACTCAGTTTTTATACGAACAATGTGCCTATTATGTATTAAATTCAAGGTTCCTTGAATACCAATGAAAGATTCAAGTATACAATTCATTCAAGTTGATATTATTCTAGGAACATGGAATGAAACGACCTACTTTTCATATCTGATACCTTGAGCATATTTGTATAAATATTAGGACTGGAACGGTACGCGGTTCGGTACGGTATAAAAATAAAAAATAATAGAATTAATGTAGTTTTTCAAGTTTTTTGGATATTTTATTCTTTCAGAATTTTTTTTTTGTACAAATAAATGATTCATAACTAATTTAACGTCTCAAAAAACAAAAGTTGATATAAAATATACCCGGGTTATATAATACTATTATTCATGAATTTATAAATTTTTTTGCAAAAAGATGAGCTTATCCACATTTTTCAGTAATAAACAAGAGCGATTAGCAGTCATACTATCGCCAGCTGTCAAAAAAATTCTTTCGCTTGATACAAATGTATCTGTAATTGTAAAGTATTGCAAAGCTAACTTTGAAACATTGGTAAATTTATCCTTCTACCACATCACTGGGTTTTCGTTTACTCGTATGCATTTTATCATTTTGTAAGTCATTATTTCTTTGTATATTTCTTTTGGATAATGTTTTATTTCTTTTGACTCAGATTCGTAGGTATCGCCGAATATTTCTACCATTTTTTTTATTTTTTTTACGTCTGTTTCTATTAATATTGAATAAGTTAAATAATATTCCACCGATTTGGACCATTGTGAATTAATTTGTGTTAGAGTAGCATTCATAACTTTTGTTTATTTTTTTGAATATTTAACTAACAGTTGTGTTTTATATAAAAAAAATTACATCACTTTTTACCATACCAAAGAGTCACAAAACACTATTTAGATATATCACAGCTTTATAAAAAAAAAGTTTAGTATAAGTGCAATGCAGGTAACCTAGAGGCCTCTAATCCAGTTGTATCTCTGTATAGTGAAATTTTGTAAAAAAAAACTAATGACCAAAAATTATATAATATCAAAATATATTAATATGTGATTATATATATTGTATCTATATCATATCAAGGGTAAAAACGTACCAAACCGCGATATAACCCCATACCGTACCAGCCCAAATAGATATACTTAAACTTAAGGCATGTAAAATAATCATGTAGGCATTTTTTTATTAATAGTTTGTTTGTTCATATAGAATCAAATAAATATTAGATGAGAACTAAAAGACACATTGATGTGCCTAATTAATCTGTCTATTCTACATACCTATTGAGTATGTGATCTAATATCTAATAATAATTATTATTTGTACAAGTATTAATTAACTTTCGAAACACATCCCTCACTATGGTACCTATTGTATTAACTGTAGTCAATTGTAATTCAATATATCATAATTAATGCGTTCAGGGCCCCTTTCCCACGTCATCATGACTACCCAAAATTTAATTTAATATTCTAGAAATATGTAATAAGTGCAAAAAACAACAACTTTTAAAATAATTAAATCAAAATCCGAAAAACTATAATTTAATATTGTAATAATATTTTTTTAATATTTATAACGTCATATGAAATCATTTTTTTTTTCTTTTTAGAACTGTGGAGATGGACAAAAACCGGAGAGGACAGCAATTAGAACCGACACAACATACACTAATAATAGTTATTATAATCAACAAATAGTATTGAAGATATAAATCTTAGAAAGTATAAAACACGTTGATTCCCGAAGTTCAACACCAAATATTACTTATTTATTTAATATTTTATTATTATATGAGTAAATTCATTTTTGATTAGGAGTATGAGTAAAGAGATACTCGAGTCCTGAGTCCTAAAATAAGTTACTAACATTAGATAAACCTCAGGTGAGGCTTTACGAATAAAAAGAGGCCTCAATTAGCTGAGAAGCAGTAGGGCCCCTTCAACAATAAAAGAACATAATTATATTTCTCTTGACTCTCATAAAAGCATGATCCATGTATGTTATTACTGACGCAAGTAAATAAAAACATTTTCAAAATAATATAATTGTAAGGTAATAGGAAAAAGGTTTTGTTACAATCCGAAGGACCTATGAGTAATCTGCAAGGTGCAAAAGTTGGTAAAATAGTTACGGCATTTACAATTTCTGAACATTAGGCAATGTTTCAAGAAATTAGACGGCACTTATGGCAAAAACTGATGCAAAGGCGCTTGTTTCTGTTGCCAAAATAATTATAATTAATATAATAGTTATTAATATGTTAATTCTAATTATCATTGATTAATGATTATTGTGAAGTTCCCACTTCAGGGTGTCGACCCATCCATTTCTTTGTTCTATTTGATAAAATCTTAGTCCTGAGTTAAGATATTGCGAACCAAATACAAAAAAAACAAGTACATGAAATGTAACATATTGAATGTGAAGTTATTTTGTTTCAAAAACTCTTTTTCCTTGTGAAAAAAGCAATTTTAATGTATTCTAAGTCAAAACAATTTTACAAAAAATACATTATAAAAGTCATAAAAAAAAGCTTTTATTTTTCCTTATTTTCCTTCTATGAATAAGCATTGATAGAATGTAACAACAATAAAAGGAAAGCACCTACTATGATCAGACATAATAACGTCATTTATGATTCAATATGAAAGGGGGAAAATATTGATAAATTTTATTATTTTTTGAGTCTAGATATAAAACTAAATATAGATACATATATGTATACACTACTTTATCAATGTCAGATAGTTTTTATTAAGGTATGATTAAGCTTAATTTAGAATAAGGAGTTGTATATTTGTTATTTAAAAAAAAAAAAATACTTCTCATAATCGTCTCATTCAGATATTTTATAATTAATATATGATTTTGAGATTAAACAAATCAATCAATAATAATAATAGTAATAAAATAATATAATTCTGTAAAAGCATTAATAGAAGAAATGAGGAATAAGTTGTTTAGTTGGTAGGTAAACAAGGGAATTATAATGATTTAGAGGCACTGCTTTAATAAATTGAAATGAAATCGATTTTTGTATGAAATCTTTTTAGAAATCCGGAATAACTTTTTTTATACGTATAACTCCTTTGGATTTTTGACTCTTGACACGTGTAATTAGTCAATGACAAGACTTTGGGCGTCGAGACTGAGGTTGCATTTGAGATGATCCATACCAAGACTTTGAAGGGTTCGACCCCGAGACGAGACGACCAAAAATTCTGGTCTTGAGACGAGTCTATTGAGCCACATCACTAATATGTACAATATTTAAACTCTATGAAAACATAAAGGCCATAAAGTACATATTAATTAATTATGTACAAATCTCAATCATCAAAATCCTTTCAGGGGTAAAAATTTTGATCCCCCCCACAAAAAAAAAAAAAAAAAGTGAGTATCCATGTAACATGATATACAATGTATGTGGGTATACCTATGTATACCTAACATGCACTTTTTATGAGTTTCACTGATTGCAATTGTTTCAGTGAATTATGATCTTCAAATTATATAAATGGGGGAGAGAGAGAGAGAAAGATGAGGAAAAGTGAGATTTGCATTTAAGAGCGAGCAAATGCAAAAACAAAAACAACAAAAATTCATCCAAACATTGAATGCAAATTAACCTATCATTATTCATTCGCAAGTATATTTTTAAGGTATAACCATAGATATGTAGATATATCAAATTATCAAATTCTTTCACTAGAATGAAAAAAAAAAAACAATAATAAAAATAATATGCTAAGGAGCTGTTGATTAAAATTTATTATCCGCTTTGGAGGAAGAGACTCACAGCTTTGTTTTATAGAGTCTACATACATATATATAACTTTAACGAGTAAGTACCTAGGTAGATACTTTTATATTTGATTTTATCGTCTGTTTATAAGAGAGACTCCATCTCATTTTTCATTCATTAGTAAATAGGAATCAAAGATGAATGGAATTAATAAAGCATTGTATTATTAAATATGCAAAATAAATGCTGGCTTCCTATGGGATAAAATTATGTATATATATATATATATATATATAGGAAGAAATAAAACCAAATAACAAGTTGAATAATACGTTTCTACATTATTTTTTTTATATACAAACCTTTTTATATTGATTTCGACATGAGTTTATTCAAAGGGAAATTGAATTATTATTATTATTATTATTGATAATCAAATAATGAAAAGGATTTTGTTTTTGGTCATTTTTTGTTTAAATTATTCAAGAAATACTCAAATGAATATTTTTTATAAATATATATAAATTAACTTTTTCCTCGTTTTCTAGAATTGAATTCATTTTAGAATAATAATAATAATAAAAAAAAAGCCCTTAGTACATAAAAGAAAGAATTGTTGTCTACTTATTATTTTTTATAATAATCAAAAAGTAAATTTTTGATAGTTGATTATCTTGTTATAAATAAATAATATTGATGTCTTTACATTTATTTATGTGTGTCTTGTCAGTTGTTTTATTGACCGGTTTTTTTTTGTTTTTTTTTTCAAAAGTAATTGAATTACATATGTTTGAATCCCCTATAGAAAGTTGTGTCAAACAAACAAAACAAAAAAATGATTGAAATATAAATTGAATATAAAAAGTAAATTAAATTTCAATTTAAAAATTAAAACAATTGAAAAATAGTAAAAAAAAAATAACTTTCTATTATGTAAAATATATATATATATATATATATATTCATAGACAGAATTGAGTATTTTTCTAAATGTTTATGTATAGAAATATAAACCGTAAGTTCAAATAGCTGATTTTTTTAAAATGATTTATTTAGTTTAATTTTATGTAGATGTTATATAAAATTGATGTGTTTTTTTGAGATCCATGTTCCTTTTTGTAATAGTTTTGACTGCTTAAAGTCAAGATTTTGAGCTTTAAATGTCTTGATCTTGTTGTCATGATCAAAATCGACGTAAAACCTAAAAACAACAACATTACAACACTATTACATATATAATGTTGCTATATTTACTTTTGAGCTAAATTAATTTTTTGTATAGTCACAGGTTTGACTATTCTACTTTTTAAAAAGAATTACATCAAAATAAATTTCTTTTTTTTTTAAATATTTTTTTATTTTTTATTGGTCTATTATGAAAAAATAATTTACCATGAAACCTCTATAAAAATGAAGGTGAACTTGCATTTAAATGATTATAAGGTATTCATTTTCTCAAAAACAAGAAAGTGAGAAAACTTTGTAGTAGGTAGTTTAAGTGTGTCGTATAAAACTTTCTCATTACTTTGCCATTATTCTTTTATTTTTCATTCCTTTCATTTATGTTAGTGTAAAAAAAAATAAAAAAAGTACACAGTATTATATCAAAAGGAATAAAACTATAAAATACTTTTGACAATATTTATACGTAGTTGCTTATTGTGATTCTGAATAAATCAATTTTCATTTACTTTGTGTTAAATAATAATCAGTTTCTAACCATTGTTGGTTTATCCCATGTCTATGGGTTACAGTTCTACATAATTACTTTGAGTTCTATACAAATAGAGAAATAAGTCATTATAGATATTTGTAATATGATTATTATTTTTATTCTCGGTCGAGTGAATTCTCAACTCCTCCTAATATGATGATTATGATGATAGAATATTACATAGATCTCATTTTTGCTAGCTATTACGTCACTTGAATATATTTGATCATTTTATATAAATATGTATGTCTACACATGCCCTATCTTTCTTTATTGTTTTCTCAATCAAGTCAAGTAATTGTTTAATTAACCATTAAGTATTGAAATGGTTGAGTTTAAGATGTTCTTTCCTTTTATACAAAACAAAATATTGTGAGATATTTATGTAGTCTCAATGGTTATTACTGGTAGTTAGTTGGCAATTTAGGTTAATTACTTAAAAAAGAAGAAGATAAAACACAAAGCATGTACGCATTTGTAATAATATAATATTAAAGATAATATACCATTGAACCCATAATGTTGTACCCATAATGAATAATTTATGACTCCATTTACTCTGCACATTTAGAGCAACAACATTTTCGAATGTCAAGATACTCATTTTCCTCACTTCATGATTCATAGTTGATTTTTTTTTAAATACAACAACAATCTCTTCTTAACAAAATGGAATGTATCCATGGATTAGTCCATGTACATACATACATATGGTGCCCTCATAAATGCATCAGGTATGAGTCATATCAAAGAGAGTCTATGAAGGGATTTATACGAAGCTCTGTATTGTTTCTATGCAGTAGTAACTGTATATAAATGAATATAACTTTGAATGATACAAATTTTGTTTTGCATGATTTATAGGGAGCTTACAACTACGTATATGATGTACCACCATAGCTATAGTTAACTGGATCCTTTTGAGAATTATATGTATGTATGTAGCCATGATCTGATAGCAACCTTGACAAAGTTCCATGGAAAGACAGTGTGTGTGTATCCTTGAGCTTTATTCATGCATAGCTATGGATATGGAAGAAGGACGCCCACACGTGGGTCTACACTATTTTGCTTCTATTTTAATTTACATGATTTGTCATAGTCCAACACATTTTAGACTTTGTAAGAATATAATTTTTTTGCATTTCCTATATTCAACTCCTCCTTTTGGGAGATTCAAGGCACTGCATTCAAGCCTATGTACATAGTTGAAATAATATGGATTTTGTACAATTTGTTTTATAGAAGAAAATAAAAGAATAATGTGGAATTTAATTTGTCATAGGAATGTGTAATGTAATGATTCAAGTTTTATTAGAAGTACACTGGTCTAAGTCAAATTACTTATTATTTACATGGAATTTATAAAATTCAGGGCTCTGGATGTTGTTTGTAAAAACGCAATAAATAAGTAAGAATATTGATGGATCAAAATGGAATGATAACAAGATCCTTGTACGTAGTTAAAATGGCGGGTGTTATAATATAGGTATGTATAATTAAATAAGACGTTATTAAATGTACAATTTGCAACATGTACATATTAGTTAGTAATTACTACTTTACTTATCCAGAGATGGGAATACTTTTATCAACTATGAGGAAACTTATTTGACTCCTTTCTTATATATATCAGTTGAACACAGTGATGCAAAAAGTTGACCATTAACACATTTACAAAAAAGTTCTAACATAGCATCTCATTTCTGATTGTCTTATATGTATATATAATATGTCATAAGTTCATTACCATATTTTGCCCCTGTGAATATTAATAAAACTCTTACCGATTCGAATATATTTTTCATTTATTAAAGTACCGTTACTTTTACATGCAATTAAATATTTTTTTTTTCTTTTCAGCAATGGCGTTCCTTTTTAACTAAAAACAAAACAAAACCCAAGTAATTTATGACTTTTTCCAAGTATGTACATATATATAGAGCCCAACACTCTATGTAGAAAAAACGCATAAAATAAATATGAATAACAAAGTAATAGTTGTACAGAGCCAAACATGCTCTAAAAACATTATTTTTGCATGCACTTTTAGTATATCCATGAATGTATGTATGCACAAAGGTACTTTCAAGGTCTTAAACCCTTCATATCATAAATTATTCATATATCAAAATTATTCTTTTCAACCATTTTTTTTTTTTGCAAATTTAAGTTCCATGAATGGAAATTCTACAAAATTGTTTGTTCTTCATACAAAGTTTTATAATCAGTATACTCAAAGAGCATTAAGAATTCAGTGAGTGTAAATCGTTTTACATTTAATTTAATTTATTTGAAAATATGAGTTGCCATTCAGTTAGGTAACTTCTAAGTGTTCCTTCTATATATGTATATATATATATATATTTCCAAGAATGAGACATGACTACTTTATATATATATATATATATATATATATATATATATATATATATATATATATATATATATATATGTATGTATGTGTATCCCCACAACTTGGAAGGTAGAAAAGAAAGCATTTATCTTTTGTGTATTTTATTAACTTGAAAGTAAAAAAAAAAAAAAAAAAAAAATACTTACCTTTTAGTCAAACTACCTCATTTATGTAATTCATGTTTTTTTATTTGTATTTTTATGGTTTAGCTCACTTTTTGGTTCTAAGTAACTAACAGAAATTACCTTCATTTATTTTACCAATTTATTAAATCATGTTGAGTGTGTTTATATATATATATATATATATATATGTTATGTAGCCTGTTTTGAATAGGTAGCAATTATGTAATAGTTTTTTCTTCTCTTTCTCTACCCAGGCAAATTGCAGCAGGTTTTATAAAATAAATTATGAAGTGAGTCATTTGTTTATTCTCTATTGTAGTTGTTTTTGTTTGTTTTTCTGTCATAATTTTCATCTTTTATAATTAAATTTGCTCCATCTTTCTTTCTTTCTTTCTTTCAAAATGACTCAGCTTAATAACCATCAACCACCACACCACTACCGTCATCATCATCATCACCATCAACAACAACAATTAAGACGCTGTTGTTTACCTCCCTCAAAACTTACAATTTATTTATTTTTTTGAATGATGAGTATGATATATACTATTTCTACTACTACACAAAAAAAGTGAAAAAAAAGAAAAAGAAAAGAAACGAGGCATTGTGTATGAACTTGAAGATTTTTTATGAATGCACATCCATTTGTGCATTACACACGAATATGTACCTACATACCATTCATAAATATGTGCCTATGTGAATACATAGGCACATTATAATTCAAATTGAAACAATTTATAAAAAAGGTGGAATTAATAAAGAAGTTGTTCTGATGACGTCGTTCTTGTATGACGTCGTTTTGCTACTTCAATAGCCTACTACTACTACTGTGCACTTATTGATTTGAAAGAAATTATTTGATTTTCCAATAGGTGATATGTTATATTATGAATTAAATTTCATAAGACCCTTTATCTATATATATATATATATATGGTAGAAAGGGAGATATATATATATATATACTTTTTGTACAAAAATGATTCTGGAATGATGTCTTGAAGCGTGCTCTCAAAAAATATCAACAGTTTGTCACGAACAAACGAATGTTTATTTATTTATTTTTTTGTTATTTTCTGTGAAAATGAGACAAGACAAAAAAGAAAAAGTTCTTATTGAACAAATTCTCAATTATGTATATGGTAAAGTGATGAGTATCACTTTTTTTTTTTTTGTTTTCTTTTGCAGTAGATGACTCTCGAATGGGGGAAAAAGTAATTTTGATTAAAAGTTTCATCTATTCTTTATTATTCAACTAATAATTATCAGAAGTATGTAGTTGGTTGATAGGGAGTCTACCTTGTTCATTTACAAATATATGAAATTAAACCCCTTTTGACATGTAAATCATCTTTAATTATATACTTTTTGCCAAAGGCAATATTATTATTTTTTTTTTTTGCAAAATGATGATTTAATAAAATATATTTAAAGCCTTTGAAAGAATCGTCGAATGCATCTCTATGACATAATTCTCGTTGTTAATATTTTAAAGGTGAACTTTAAATATGTTCTGCTATGTCAAAAAATACCGGGAAATTTGATTTTTTTTAAGGGGGGGGGGGAGGGGATTTTAGTAAGGATAAATGCTTTTGTTTTTAAGTTGGTACTACTATCATTGACATCTATACCAAGTTACATGTCAAAATATTCATGTGTGTTTGAGATATAAATCCTTTTGTGAAGAGCTGAAATCCAATTTTTTAGTTTTTTAAAATATCTTCAAAATGATGACTCTAAGTCAATTTAGAGAAAAGGTATTGAAACCCAAAAGGGTTTATACGAACATTTCAGACTGTATCCACTATAAATTTTGAGAATCTGTGGTTTATTTTTCGAGATACATAGCCTAACACTCAGGAAAATTGACCGTTCAATTTTTAATTTTAACAGTATATCTAAACTCTGCAGTTATTCTTGGTACAAGTGTTTTGCATCAAGGGAGAGGGGACATCTTTGAGGGGAATGAAATGAATTTTCACAATAAAATACAGATTTTTTAATTCCTGATATTTTTTATACATACATGTTAGTATAATATATAATATATTTCAATCAATATTGTACATGTATCAGAACACATTAAATTGATAAATGCAACGCCATTTTATGCTATTTCTTTCATATTTATGTATGTATAGTTCTCTTATCCATTTATAGAGTAACTATATAGCCATTGATTCATGAATATACATACACACATTCAAATGAAATAGGTACAAAGGTACATTTATTTACATAAAATTAACCCTTATGAAAAATGCTTGATCTCATTTTGAACTATTATACTTATTAGAATGTTTTGAGAACAAAAAAAAAACAACTCTTTATTAAACTGCAAATTTTGCTCTGAGTGATCATATAATGGAAATTCTTATACATATATATATATGAGTAGAAAAGATGTTTTACTTCTTGTATCTGGAGGCTAATATGATAGTCATTTACCTAAGTATGTTCTAATTTATCAATTTATGTATTTATACTAATAGAAATAGTTTTATGTCGATACAAAGTACATATATATGTACATCTATAATCGTATATATTATGTATACTTCTGATTAAGAATATATATGTTCGACTGTACTTTGATAATAATTTGAGGCCAATCTATAAATAAGTATGACAATTTAGGATAAAAGAATAACGTAGTGGTATAGAGTTGTTACCTAAATGTCTTGAATACACTATGGAGGTCAAAGGGTGATAGAAGAAGGTAATTACTTTGTTTGTTTTTTAGAAGAGTATTCGTAAAATGATGGGTGGATGCCAATCAAATACCAAAAAGTGCTTGTCAACATCTTCTTGTATATGAACTTTTTGATCCTAAGCTTGAATGATCCAACTACCTTCTTGGATGTTACTAAATTCATGTATAATTATTTTGTTATTTCAAAGAAAAATAATACAAAAATCCCAAAATGTAGGAACTGAGACGAAAATGAGACTTTAAAAAAAATTGGAAAAATGAGTTTGATAATTAAAAAGATCTTTAGAGATAGCTCTTGAGCAATTTTAAACATGTTACTAGAAGAAAAATAAATTACTTGCTACGTGTTACTTAGCTAAAAAGTAGCACCGTTGGTCAAAAGAAAAAGTAAAATTTTTTTTTAGTTTTAGGAAAATGGTCATTTTTTCCATAACGGTGCTATAGCAGTAGGAAAAGTTATCAAACAAGTTAAACTTGTTACTGAAAAAAGTAATGGCATTAGTAAGACTTTTATTCATACCTCTATATAGTCTTGAGAATTAAGAATTCAAATGCATTGTCAACTTGACGAATAGTAAACATGTTGTACAATGGTTCTTATCGACTGCAATCCTAAGTAATTCAGCATTTCCTTGAGGCTCTCTTTCTCCCTCAGGGCATTTAATCGAATCCATAAACTCATTCCTCCACAAACAATGCAAAACGTTCACACCATAAACTTATTTTACAAAGTTAATAGATAATCATATTTAGTCAGAGTAGTTTGCTCTTCCATTTATTAAAAACATGTCCTCTTATGTGTTTAAAAAAAAGTTAAGCTTTTTGAGGATCAATAAAGAGCAAAGAACTTAAATGGGTGGAATGACGAATTTCGAAGAAATTTTTGTGGAAAAATCCTGTTTATTTGCACCTCTATCTAATATTGAGCATTTTATGCCTAACTTCAAGTATGCAAGAATACGGAATGGTAATGAGTCATTCAATTAAGAGGTTCAGAGATATTGATTAATTTTAGAGGAAGAACATTGAATTTAAATTCATTTCTATAAATAGTGATCATGACAAAGATATGTTGTGAAATATCCATCCAAGAATTTTTTTTGTTTTTTTTAACAACAAAAATAGACAATGATGTCATTATTTTTTATTAACTATTTCGGTGGTAAAGTTTAATATCATCAATATAAGTGGGATATTATGAAATAAGTAATTGAGTCTTAAATTAATAAAAAAAATCCAATTATAACTACGCACACCACACATTTATAGAAACAAAAGCAAACAATCTGTTACTTATGATAAAGCAACATTAATGCTATATTTGTAATATAAGTGCTTTTATCTCCCATAAGGTTAGTCTATGATGAGATATGGTTTATAAAGTGAAGTCATCTTAATCAACTGTATTTATAAAAACAAATCAAAAAATAAATTAAAAATTCAGCAAAAGAGAAAAGTTTTTATTTATAGGAAAAAAAGTCAAATATATATTGTACATACAAAAGTTAATAGTAGTTTATTTTTCGCCAGGTTTTTAAATTTTTATGGTTACACATAAATTGAAAATAAATCTAAAGTACCATGTATGTACCTAGAATAAACAAAGGAAGAAAGACGAAGCTGAGAGCTAAAAAAGTTCTTGAATAATAATAATAATTATATTATTTATGTCCTAACTAGCCTATGAATATCATAAAAGTACATTGTTCAAATATTGCTCTAATAATAATAATTAAATTTTTTATTCCTTCATAATGATCCATATTTAAGTATGTACATAACTCCGTGGTTGCCTTCGAGTGAAATATCTTTGAGGAATTAAATATGTGTATCCAGGATTTTAGTTAAGGGTTCTTCTCCAATTATGTGATTTTGAATTACTTGAGGCTTATAATAAACTTATTGACTTTTAATGATTCATGCATAAAATTAATTGAAATTTAAAATTGGTAAATTATGTGTGCTTGGAGTTTTTTTTAAATTTAGGAGCAGATATTTTTAAATACTGCAAAGTTGCAGCTCCCTTAAAACGGCATAGGAGTTACCATGCCACTCCTTAAAAACTATATTTCTTATTATAAAACAGTTTGGGGATTCCAGGAAATTCCACGATGATTATAACATGATAATGAATAATAAATAGACTGTGAAATTAAAGTAATTTAAAATGGTTTTTTAAAAAGAAAACATAGATTTTAAACTAACTTCTTACCCACATGTAAATACATTCCTGAAAGATCCAAAATGTCTTATTTTATTCAACAAAGATATTCGTACAAAGAATAATCAATATGTACATGGTTAGTTACCATCATTGAGTTAGAAAATGTCCTGATTTTATTCAATTTTAAAAGGATTGCATTTAGTTAATAATTATATGTAAAAAATGACTCATTTCAATCTTAAAAAAGACAAAGAAACGTAGAAAAACATCTCTTACTGCACCAGAAACAATCTAAATTAAACCCACAGGCCATGAATGAAATTTGTCTTTTAAAAACAAAAGCAAAACTGGATTTTAGACATTTTGGAGCACCGTTGAGTATCATTTTGCGTGTGTGCATCATTTGCAGAGCATACATAAATTGTTGAAAACTTTATCTTAAGCGAATCATCGATGTGTATTTAAATTTTCCATTATAAATTATGTACATAATGGAAGCGTACATTATGAAATAATTAAATGTGAGATTTCTCATAGTATGTATGTACTTTAGAAAACGGGATCCCAGAGGAGATGTATATATGTGTATACGTCATACTGTAATACTCTTCATTGTATTTACATATATCTCAATCTTTTTTAATTCTAAATTAATTGGTAAGTAACCAATTACGTCATTCTTTCGAACCGTTGTTTTACTCCTCTGTATTTAATAATAGAAATTTGTTTACATCTGAAGAAAAAAATTTCATTCGATTTCAGCAAATACCAACGTTCAGAGCATTAGGGTAGTGATAAGAAAAGAGAAATCAAAAGCTTACAAAATTCCATGGTAATTGTTGATTTGTGCAAATACCATTGGTATGTTGGTACATGTATAAACAGGAACTATTTAGTCATTGTCTGTACATATTGACTATTTGTTTTACGTTTTTTTTTCTTCGTTTTTTTTTTAGATTGTATCGATGTAATGAGTCATTTCACTATACTGGATCATGAATCAAATGCTCTACTCCTTTTAAAAGTCAATGAATCATGACTTCAATTTCAAATTATATATATATATATGTATACAGGGTGTCCCAAAAAAAAGGTCTACACATTAAAAATAATTGTAACCTTGGTGTTTAATTAGAATTTTATTATTTTAAAAGTGTAAGTATCATTGATCTGTTTTTTCATTGCTTGTTCTCAAACTGACGCCCACTCTGATCCAGGCACTGCTGACAAAGCCAAGCAATAGAATTGCAACCATTATGAAAAAATTATCTTCGTATTTGGGTTCATTCATTGCTCATGGCTTCTCTTAACTCAGCAACTGTTGAAGGTTTCGTAGTGTATACTTTGTCTTATGGGTATTACCATAGGAAAAAATCGTGGGGTGTGAGGTCAGGGGAACGTGGAGGATATTCAACAAAACCTTTTATTTCTTCGAAGTTAAGTCTGTCCGTCATTCCGGTCTTGAGGGGTTGAGTCTGAAAAGTTAAACAGGACGTTTACAATTATTTTTAATGTATATACATTTTTTTGTATGTGTATTTTCTTTGTAAACATTTAAAAGCATAAATAGCATACCTCCAGATCCTGTGTCTCAATTACAACACACATACAGTAATTTTCAAAAATGGGTAGCAGGACTTTTTGTTTTATTTTTTTCATTATGACTCGTTTTTGATCCATGACCTTAGTCCTCATTAAGCAGTTTGAGAAAAACAAAAACAACAAATGTAATTATATCAAAAGTGATATTTCTCATGAAATTAATTAATTCTCTTAATGATGTTGTTTCTCGGTTAAAATAAATAATTCTTGTTTGTTCAAGAATGTCAACTTCATTTCACAGTTATTCTATAAGTAAAAAATAAAAAAAATATTCAACAAATAAAAAAATGTAATACTTTTCAAATTTCATCAAATTCGGTTGAGTGTAGAATTAAAAAATGGGGTAGAGAATGGAGTAACTCCAATAAATTCAAAGCTGTTTCATCAGAGTTAATTGCCATCTTATAATCTTTTAATGTTTTGTAAAAATTGTACATACTGAAAGGTCTATGTAGAAATCCATACGTACTCTATATGTACATACATAGATATATTTGAGTCTAAAAAGTAACATAATCAAAAAAAAAAAAAATGTTACTAAGAACCCACTTAAATATTATTGAGTAATAAATATTTAATCTTCAACATTATTTATTCATAAATCAAAGTCTTGGAGATATGGAAAGTTGAGAGTAAACTTCTTTTTATTTATCCTTTTTTTCTCTCTTGAAGGGAAATTTAAAACAAATGTATATCTCTAAATAATATTTAAATATTATATATGAATGTAAATCCTTTTTTGTTTCCTGATTGGCCTTGTATGACTGATACAAAAGCATGATAAAATCTTTTCATTTCATCGACACAATATACATACATATTGTTATACAAAACATTTTGTCAAAGCAGCACAATAGGAATGGAGACTAGTGAGTTTTTAAGGAAAAGTTGGATTCAAAAGAAAGGTGTGTCTTATTTGTGTGCTACAAGTTAGTAAATTATCCAATATTCATATATAAAAATATTCTATATTATATCAGACAATTTATGGTACATTCGTACGTTCTGGGCACTAGTTATAATCTAAATTCTGTTAATATTTTTAATCATAGAAAATGAAGATATTTTATTGAATCATTGAAGGAGGTTCGACTTAAAGCTCTATTACCCTCCTCAATTATTTTTTTATGGCATGTATGAATTGCCCTTAGAAGGGCCATCAAAGGAGTATGTAAAGGTCAATGGGAACATCCCTCAATAAAGTTGTACTTATTTCACGAAGGAAAAAAAAGTGACAGTATAATTAATGATAAATTGAGATCTTGTGGGTTGAACAACAATCAAATCATGTGTACCCACCTAAATATGTTATGATACTCCTGTGAATTTAGATGTTCATCAGACTCAAAGATTTTGGATTTTGTTGTTAGTGTTTTTTAAACAAATGACTTAATGATTAAGATTTTAACGGATTCATAAAAGAACTTATAGGTAGGGTTAATAATCCTACTCATAATTCACAGTTTCTCTTTCTATCCTACAACATAATTACTAATTACATAATTAGAGGGGGTACATACCTTTTGGAGGATTCTGTATCAGAGTCATACCCTTACGTGATTATGTTACCATGGTAGATAAGATAAACAGACTAAATAAGTTACATAATAAGTACAAATCAATGAGAGAGGATCCACTTTATCCTTAGTCCACGAAAGAAACTTCGAATACCCCTCAAACTATTACATTAAGATAATGAGTCTGTAAAACATATTTAAATTTACTTTCACAATCCTCACAAGGGAGTTAGATTTACCCCTCTAAAAAAACCCAAAGAGATCTCATTCTGACTCCAAGACTATCTATTTGTTCAGGATTGAGACTGATTCATATTCTTCTTCTGTTTCTATGACAATCATATCAACAGGGCATAAATAATTCCTATATATTTTTCATCAGCTATTGATTTGTATGTCTGAATGATGTTTGTAATCGTTGATTTGATGAACGATTAGTTAAATATTGTTGAGTTGTAAACATATCACTCCAGTTAAATAGTCCAACATTTGGAAAAAAAAAAGTGACGTAGATAGTTGTACAATACCCATATATGTAGGTAGGTTTTTTTTTTACCCTTTGAGGTAAAAAAAGGTTGAGAGACGCAATTGATATTTCTACGTGAACTATACATCATTATTCAAGAGATTGCGAGGGTACATTTCAATTTTCTATTTTGGAAAATCACAAATTACGTACGTACCTATGGCGATATGATTCATACATGTAGTTTGTACAAACTATGAAAGAAAATGTAAACAATTCAATAGGTAAACACTTGCAAATTACAATTACATATTGTAGAAGAACACATTAAGGTAGACAAATATGTTCAAGTATCAGGGGGGAGTACATATATATATATATACATTTAAAGGTAGATTCAAAATAATTTTTGCAGTTATGAAATCATTTGACAAAATGACATCTTAAATACCAACATGCAACATACTTTTGTGTGTACCTAACTAGGCATATGTACATGTAAATCTTCCACGTAAAACCCTCATATGTCATCATCTTATCTATATATGTATGTTACCTAAGTAGATACATTGATATAAATTCATTAACATACTTTTCATAGAGAATAAAAAGGATGACAATCAACTTTTCATCTCACTACAAAAACAAAAAACACAGACAAAAAAAAAATAGTTATATTTTCAGGCATACCTGACTCAAAAAAAAAAAAAAAATATGTAACAGTCACAATAATAATAATAATAATAATAACTATCATAAATGATTTTGAAGTATGTCAAAGCTTGGATTTAGAAAATAAATGTAAAGTTCATGTGATAAAAAGAATGTGATTAAAAGTGAAATTTAAACATTTCCGTTTTTTTGTTTTTTTTTAAAGGATCCCTTTGAGGCCAAATAGACGTTATTAAGTATATATATATATATATATATATATTGTTTGGCTTGTGCGTAGAGTACGTGTCACTTTGTAGAGAAATGACTACAATGGACTTGATGTATCAAAGAAATACATAGACAGAAGTGGATACAACTGTCCACACTGTATGTATGTAGACAATTGTTCATTGTAAATGTCGATGAAAATAACTCTACTATGTAAAGTGAAATTCACAAACTACATACTGTCCCAAGTTTTGAAAATAATAATAATAATAATTATAGTTTATATCATGACTCGATGGATATATTATTGAGTCAATTATATTAGTCAATTTCTAGCGAGACTAAAATGACTCGATAGTCAGCCAAAGTTATTTTATCCATTTTTTAAATAAAAAAAACGAAATCAATGATTGGTGTCTTAATAAAAAAATGAGATTATTTGTTTTTGTTTAACTTATTTAATCACTAAAAATCCCAACTCTCCAGCCATATCTGAAAGTTCTTTTACTCTTAATTAAGACGCATATGTGTGACATTGCTAATAATTGTGGGTTTTTTTTGTTTGTTAAAAAACCAAAAACTTGGATAAGTCCTATGTGTGGCCATATTGGAATGAATACAAAATTGTAAGTCCACAATTTTATAGTTCTAGGATATAATTTCTCAAAATCTTGGTAGATGATGATTCATGGTAGTGAAGGGAACTATGCAGTGGGTGAAGTGCCGATGCTTGAGGTATTATTTGATTATTGTTTCTGGGATTTCAAAGGTTGATTTGAAGAAGGTGGGAAATCGATCAACTAAAGGTCTTTTAACCCTCCAATAATAGGTATTAGATCAAAAAAAAAAATACCTATCTTCCGAGTCTTAGATTTTACAGCAATAGACACAATATATAATTTTTAAAAAACAAAAACAAATGTCACTGGTCAACAGTCAAAAACCCTAAGGGGTATAAATATACTAAAAGTTATTCACTTTTTCACGCTGATACTCATTTTGTGCATTAAAAATAAGGCACAAAATAAGTATCCTTTTAGGCTTAAATTGAAATTGGAAAAAGGTTCAAATTTGCTTAAAAAGTAGGATCTGATTTCTCGAAAACCGTGAGACTCTCGAAAAAAAAAAGAATTACAGATTTCAAATCAGCGTAAGAGGCTAAATAACTTTTATTTTGCTTAATCCCCTTTGGATTTTTGAAAGTTCAAATTTGTTGACCTGTGTTATTAATACAACAAACATCAAAACAAATGGAAAGAAACTTCTAATGAGAATGATTAATGACGAAATGTTAAAGAAATATCTAGACAAAATAAATGCAAATGCAGAAATATCAATCTTATGAGTAAGGCAAAGTAGGTATTTATAGACATGTGTATATAAATAGCGAAGGTTAAAAAACAAAGGTCAGATAAATAAAAAAAGAAGGAAAAGCATTTACATGATAATGATGATGATGATACAAGTCCATGTATTTATTCGTAAATGCATAGGTAACTACCTATACAGGGTAAGGCATGAGTTTGTGTTCAATCTTATAAATTGAAAAAATAGGAAGTGTTTTTTAGTGATGGAATTAATTAATATTAATTTGTAGAGTGCGTTCGAACAAAACGTATCTGACATTTATAAAAAAAAAGGAGTACATACAATAATATTGAATAGAAATATAAAAAAACGAGTCATTTTTATTATTTATGGACCTTTGGCTAAGGATTCAGATCGGGATTTTTAGGCCAAAGATGGTGAAAGTTGATCTGGAGAGAGGATTTACCTTCCACACAAAACTAATAATGTGAAGAAGATATTATTAGCTGAAAGTAGCTGTCACTAAAGAAATTCGGACACTTTTATCATGGGAGCAAAATAGACGATACATTCATTCCATCAAGGTATGTAACAGTGGTAAATTGACGAGTCCTACTCTTATCGATGACTTATCAATATCTACTAGGCAAAATTTAAGCGCCTTTCATGTCTATGCAGATATAAACACAAGAGAGCATCTGTAATCATCTCTCGAGACATTTACTCTGCCTCATAAAGGGATTCTGTAACAGATAGTGTTGATGAACAATTCTGGATTATTTTTATTTAAATGTGTTCAGCCTATGTACGGGACCTTAATTTCCTTCGATACTTGATGGGTCTCTTAGATTTCATTTGCATGGAAAAGTGAACTTTTGTACATTTAAGTTCATTGTGCATATATATATGTATATACATATTCATATCATATGATTTATATTGAACCAAGGATTTCAATGCTTAAACGACTTTGTATAACTAATTTATTTGATTTTTATCCATTCTTTCATAAAATATGTATACAAAACTGTCAAACTCTATATATGTCTATTGTCATTCTTTCCAAATTTTATGATATGTCAAATTTATACACGATATTAAGTTAATTATCATTAACTAAGGATAAAGATAAAAAACACAAAGAATTTTTTTTTCTAAAGTATCTAATTCGGTAAGTATTTTGTGGCACACTGTCCGTTACTATGCGGATAAAATATCACCTATGTATGTATAATCTATATTCAATCGAGTTGTTCCCGTTTCCTTGACAAACTCCTTAACAAGGTAATTTAAACCTTTTTGCAAAAAAAAATAAAAATAAAATATATATCTCCTTATACTAAGACGAAATGAATTAATAAATATAAGGAGTAATAAGAATTGTTTTTCTTATAGAAGACTTTTTAATTTAGTTGACCATAAATTGAAGTAAACCATTCAATAAACAATACTACCTCTTATAATCAAAAATATACAATTTAATTTTAATTAATAATGAGACAATTGCAGAAAAATTCCTTCTATACGAGTACATAGTGGTAGAAATTAGGATTTTTTGTTTTACAACACCTCTCAAAAGTTTTGAAACCACAGGGTTCATTAAATGAATTGCAAATTTTAACATTCGAAGGCAGTAAATTTTTTTATCAAGTCAATTTTGTGAAAATATACTTTTTATAGTTATCCATTGTTTTTGTTGTTGTTGCTTTTCTTTGAGTACAACAACAAAGATTTAAGAATCATTCATATTATCTTAACGAAATGTTAAAACTTTCTTTATAGAAATATAATATACATTATACTAAATTTGTTTGGAAAATATTGAGTTACAGAAGAATTTATACAGGATTTAGGATCTCACTTCAAGTTAAAATTTTATAAAATGAAATTAAAAATTATTTAATACTGTTTTATAATTAATATTAAAGATAAAGTTAATTATTTTATAGATTCTGTTTTGTACAAATTACCCTCAAAAAAAGGTGTGCCTCCCTTCTTATTCAGAGATCCAAAGAGCTCGTATGGTTTTTATGATATAAATTGTTGCTATTGATGTGCTATATGTTATCTTAAATATTATATATATATATATATATCTTTGTTTGAGACGTAGAGACTCCAAAATTACTGGATGGGTTGAGCTTATTTTTTTTTTACATTTGATCTCATTAGAACATTGCAATTGACTTATACTCTTGACATTTCTATAAGAACATATATTATACCAAAATATTAATCAATCAGTATTATTATTAATATGATTTAATGACATACGTATAATATATTATGAGTGTAAACGTCAGTTCTGAATTTATTTTTATCACGATGTGATCTTTATTCCGTCTTTTAACCTTTAGACTCAAAAGAGGAATAAAAAAAGGCCCAAAATAAGTTTATAGTAAGCGGAAATCAACTCAACTTTTCCTCATTGAACCATAGTGAGTTGTTCTGAGCTTAACAAGAGATAATTTGAGCACAACAAATCAACGTTTAGGTTATTAATAGACCGTTTGGAGATATCATAAAGAGATGCATTTAATAGATAGCAGAGTCCTTGTGTGTGTGTTGGTCTCATTTGAATGTTATATCCAAATACACGATCGTAATTCACTTTTTTTTTCTTTTTTTTTTAACTTTAATGAAATAAAGATTTGTATTCATATACAATTAGATTGTTTTTTTCCCATTCCCCAAGATTACTTGGCTTTCTCAATAATAAAAACATATAAAAACTCTTTATAGGGTTTATATTTTACTCCATATTCTGTCTCAGAAACATAATCTTCAAAATCCCTCCAAATTTGCAGGTTTTGTATCTCATTGGAGATACGGGTAGACTCCAAAACTTGACCTACTACTGATTTACCAATCCTTTTCTAAATGTAGTCCAGAACAGTACCAAAATAACCAAACCAAGTCTCAAGGGTCCATTAAAAGGAATTGGGAAATAGGTCAAGTTTCTGTTTAGGAATTGTCACTTTGATTTTTTTAAATTTTTGAAAAATGAGACTTTACTTATCACAAGTAAGTAAATTATTATCATTCTTTTAACTCTAGCATTTTTTTTTTAATTTGTTAGATTAGAATATTTTCTTGTGTCTTATCTATGATATTTTGTACATTAAAAGAGTTAAATCTTGATATTTAATATAAGAAATACCTGGGTATATAATTAAAAAAAGAACAGAACTTTCACTAATGAGTGTGACTAATATCTACTAAACACATTATAATTTGAAAGAATTTACATATTGAAAAGTTTGCAATTATGCTTGCTTTACCAGCCAAAACATAAAATTAAATTATACATTCGTATGTATGGTGCCGACCGTGGACATAAGCATTAATATATACAGTACAATGCATCATATATGTATATATATATTAAAATATTCATATTTATTGTTTAGCAATAAAATGTATTACTATCACATAGACATTTATAGCTGGATCTGTCAAATTATACCAAATGAATAATGTTCAAAGTTTTCCATCAATTAAACCTACTACCAAGGAAAAGAATTTCAAAACAGTTACAAATTTTTTATAACTTCAAAAATTACTGAACAATAACTGCTAAGTTTAGATATGCTATTAAATTTAAAGTAATAGGCGATGTTTTATCTCGAAAAATAAACCACAGATTCTCAAAATTTTAAAGTTCATAAAGTCTGAAATACTCATTTAAACTTTTTTGGTTTCAAGAACATTTCTCTGAATTGCATTTGAGTCATCCTCTTTCAGTCATTTTAAAAAAAAACACAATTTGAATTTAGCTCTTAACAAAAGGACGTGTATCTCAAACATACATGAATATTTGTCCATATAATTTGACCCAAATGTCAGTGAAGGTAGTGCCAATTTATACACAAAAACATTTATTTCAATCTTCATCCCCAAAAAAATAAATTCAAAGTTCCCAGTATTTTTTACTCATAGAAATATACGTACATAGTGCTACAATTGTCATTTTAGCTGTAAATTTTTGTGTTCCAACTGTAAATAATATATACCTCGTAGTTTGTTAAAGTGACAGTTTAAATAAGGTGTACAAGGCATTTGAACCTTTTTCTTTAAAAAAAACAAAAAATGATAATTTTGTATTTTTAAACTATGAGTGTCGAATTGAGAAATAAATATTTACAAATACATATTTAAATTCATTATTTAAAAAATATAAGAAACAGTTATTCAAAGTCGTATATGTGTAAGACACATATAATGATTCAGTTGACTTTTTATAAACATGATATTTCATGAGAGTAACTTTAATCAGTGATTTTTGTTTTGTTTGTTAATTGAAGTGACATTTTGAGGATATACATACTACAGACTACCTTTTTTATTCTTGTTATCATGTTAGATAAGTTCACTTGAGGTCGAATGTTAATTAATGTTGGTTTTTTTTTTCTAAATGAATTAATTCGTTCAAAAATTGAATAACATTTTTGCATTTACATATTGTAAATAATGATATAAATTTCGATTGCCAATGCTTTAAAATATCGATTTTTTTTCTTTTCAATAAAGCATTTGGTTATTTTTGCATTAGTCGTATGTATGTAATATTCATATTAATTTTGCGTAATGAGTCATAAATATTCAATAGTCCAAACGATCTTTAAAAAATAAATAAATAAAAATAATATAAATTTTTTTTTGATTTGTCTAAATATAAACTTGTGCAAACTTCCTTGTATTAGAGTAATTATGAGGGTACAATGCATAATTTTGATTGGATAAAAAACTATTAAAAATTCCTTCTGTGTTTTTAGATATTAAAATTATGCATAATATATTTTTATGTGTCCGACATTGCAATTTCGTCTTTCTTTCTTTTTTCTAAGACGAAATACAGCAATTGTAAGTGCATACATAAAAACATCAATTTTACTCTTCATGACAAATACCTTATTTCTTAAAGGTCTTGAATAGAGCCCTCACAGATGGAGCCATGAATAGATTTCATAGGTCATAATATGAAAAGCACAATTATACTCAAACGTACATTGAAAAAAAAGTACTGTTTCTTTTCCTCCCATAGTGAAATTTTTATTATTATGTTATGTAAGTTAAATTTTCATTTTTATCATAACACTGATTCAATGCACGTTTTTTATTATTTTTCTTGAATTGTTGTTCCATTTCTGAGTTATATCTATTTTAATATTTTTTTAAAAAATATATTTTTTTATGAGCTGTTAATAGATTCTTCATGATTAAAATATCATTAATAGATTTTCACTTGAAGAAAAAAAAAAGAAAAAAAAAAGAAAAAAAAAGAAATTCAAAAGTGATTATTCATTTTCATAGGTATATATATCGTTTAGATATTACTTCATTTCTCTATATTCATTAATCGGATCAAATCATCGAAAAAAAAAAAAAAAAACTCGTGCACTTTAATCCTGACATAATTATATTTTTTATTCGTGAAGAAAGTCAAGTGATATTTTGTAATTAAACATACTTTTTTGATACACATTTTATTTTCCATTTAAAGCATTTTGTAATTATGTAGGTATATGTATAAGAAAGATGAAGTGGCCTTGACTCAAAATATGACACACTTATTTAAAATTTTGATATTTACATATATATATATGACACAACATAATATCGTAGAATATAAAAAAAGTTTCACTCTATTCTTTTGACAAAATTGTACATTACTATGGTAAATGTAGATGTCCCAATAGAAGCAGCAAATAAATATAAAAACTTATTAAACCCTTACTGTCAATTAAAAATATTTATTTTTATCATATTTTCGATCCTAATAATGTAATTAATTATATCATTCATTATTGTTAATTATTATAAGTTATAATAATTGTGCATATAAAAACTTTATAACTTAACAACTATACGTAATAATAGAAAATTAATATAAGCTATCCACTAAAATGTTATAAATGTAGGATATATTATAATAGAGTTGCAATATGTTGTTGTAAGTTCATAAATAATAAAATGACGAAATATGATACATTGATCAAGATATTTTCGCAATATGCTACAAAGTCTAGTGGGGAATCTATTCGAGAACAAGTTGTCGACAAATAAAATGTTCATTTTAACAAATTACAAAAATATTGCTAATGACTGTACTTTACAAAATTATCTTTGTGTCTCTAAATACATAGCACAATTGTAAAGAGGGCTCACATGTACAAAATAATTAATAAAGGGATTTTTTTATTTGTTTCAGAGCAATTTTGGGATAAAGGAGCAAAATTCTGTTTTATTTTCCTTATTTTGAAAGAAAGTTAACGTTCACAAATTTTTGTTTTTTGTTTTTTTATCAACAACAAAAGTATCAAAAAGACCACAAATACAATTATCATTATGCAACAAAAACCCCTGTCAATTTAATGACCGACAATATACAATAAGAAAGAAAAAGGTGAGAATTGCAACGATATATGTATTTCTTAAGTGACCATATTTAGCATAAATGTCTCAAAATGATTGTATCAAATAGTTGTTAATAATGTACAGAATATCTACGTCGTCGTCTACATAAATATCAAAGTTGAAATTTGCAAAAAATACATTTTTTGATTTATCTATGAGAATATGTGTTTAAATTGGCCCATAGCGTCATATCTAAAAGAAAAAGAATGTTACTTAAAACAGGGGCTCCTAAACTGTCTTTCCTTCTCTCCTCAGGATTTTAAATATTAGACTCAAAAACCAAGCAAAAGTAAAGTATTTCATTTAGAGATTGACAGACTTTAAATAATCCCTGATATTAGTACCATAGTTTTATTAAGAAGGGCTGCCTCATACTATGGTTTACTCATATTAGTATAAATACAAGCCCCATTCCCTTGCAGACACTCTTGCTATTTCGATATTTGACCTACGTTTCAGTTTGTAACCTTCCACTTGAGGAACACTGTCTTAAAACACAAGTTTATTCATTCTAAAATGATGTTTACTTTCTGATGGACGTGCATATCTTACAACTATGGAGTGAATTAAAGAAACTACATAACTCCTGATTTTAACTACTTAATTAATTTGCTATTTAAAAAAGTATTTAAGAGATACCAGATATAACTACCTACATACATACAAAATATGTACCATTTATGTATTAGTATTAATTTGTATATTTTTACAGACTAAGTCGGTATGGAGTGAATCCTTATACGAGAATGTCAAGCTTCCTTAAAAAAGTTGATTAAAGTTATTCATTAATTAATTAATATTATCTATCAAAAAATACAAGTTATAAATATGATATCTTTATAAATTTTATATATATGTAACTTGATATAGCAATAATCATATATATATATATATATATATATATACTATATATATTACCTTCACTAAAAAACTTTTTATGGAGTTTGCAATATTATTATTTATAAATGAGTATATATATATACTCTATGTACAACAGTTAAAGAGGTATCAAATGACACTACTACCATCTCTTGAATGGTTGCATCCATCCTGTCCTTGATACTAGAATATCATTCTCTAAATGTTAATTATTTTTATTTATTTATTTTTGTGAGAGGTCCTTTTATATGATTCTACCTACTTATATGAACAAACATTTATAGTTTCATAAATTTATGAGGAAACTCTAATATATATATTTAAAAATAAATATGTATGTACATACATAGGATTCAATAATAAGTCATCATAATTGTTATAGGTATTGGATATTCAAAAGGGCTACTTGTTCATCTGAGTGGGACGTTGATTCAAATTTATCCTTCCATGGTTTTGTTATATTAATAGAATTGATAAATTAATGGGAAATTTGTATGTGGGTTATTTATATTTAGGTATATACTTAGATAAAATACTTTGTAACAATAATTGTCAAACCCTTTGTAAAAAGGACACTTAAGCTATGTGACTAAGCAATTATTAACATTTGAAATATATTGTATAAAAGGAGTTGATAATATTATATTATTCAATATAAAAGCAAATAATATTAGTAAATGACTTAACTTTATCTCTTGTATAGCTGATAGAGTAGAAAAATATATTTGAGGTGATAGGGGGACTCATTTTATCGTATCCCACGTATTTAGTTTGATAGAAAAAAAAATCATTTAGACTATTGTTCAGCATCAATATTTGCATGATTTCAATTTTATTGAGGTAGAAATCACTTGAAGTTAAGTGTTGAATTTTTTTAAATTCCGAAATTGTATTAAAAAATGAAGTATAAGCAAATTTACTCCTTTACAAATATATAATTAATTAATGATGTCCACCCCTTCAAATGAAAATCCAAGGTCTTATTCATTCCGCAACAAAACCCTTTAATTTTTATTTTTTTTAACCTTGCATTTTCTTTGTATTGATTTTACACTAAAAATATAAGTGCATTTTTAAAATGAAAGTTTCATTTAGAGCCACAAAATTCGTTTGTTTTCATGTTGATTTTGTTTGTTTTTAAATGTACTCATAAATTAATTCAAACTTAATTATAAAGTATATAAAATATTAACAAAAATATATATCCAAAAGGCTCAAAAACTGGATTTGATAAGAAGAAAAAAAAACCCAAATTACATATAACAGATGATTCGTTATCAAGTAGAATTGAATTGTACCAAGTGCAATATATATATAAATATTTCTTTACTCAATAAATTCTATGTTTTTGCTCTAAAAACTCTTAAGCCCACCTTGTTTTTGTTTTTTTAGCCGGTGAGTTTGTAGATATGAAATAATGAGTTACCTACAAATTGCAAATCAAATTTCAATCCATATACATCCTGTATCTATATTACTTTCAAATGATTGCAACTAAAATGTTGAATGTAGAAGCTCACTGCAATTAAGTATTTACCTAGTTGCTTCTTTTGAATTCAAGCAATGCGTACATTTAAAGGAAATTACGCAATATATGTACAAAACTATATTTATACAAAAAAACATTTTACCTTCATCTTATATATTAATGAAATAAACAGAATCATTATTTAAAAAAAAAAAAAAAAAGTCTTATACATCTTTATTTTCTCATCCTCCTTCATTTGATGGGAGGAAAAAAAAAGGTCAGTCAATACAGACAAAAATAAGTTTTTTATAAATAAAAAAATCATCCAAAACGAGAAACAAATTAAACATTTGTTCTAAAATGAAAATCAAATAGACATAATAATAATAATAATAGTAATAAAAATATTGATAAATGAAACTGATAAGACCTACTACATATAACTAAGTAATAAAAAGCACTCTCTCTCTCTATATATATATTTATTTATTTTAATGTAGATACACTTAGTCAACATTTTATGACTTATTTATCGCTTGTTATCAATAAATAAATGGATGTTCAATGGTCAGGTAATACATAAAGAGAAATAGAATTTAGCTTTTGGCTAAATTATCCTACTCATCAAACATTCTTATAATATTATATATGTATGGTCATCTATAAAGGGAAATCGTTTTCTGCATGTTTTGTATGTAATTAAAGGTACAAAAGTAAAAATAATAATATATAAAAAAAGATTCACGTCTCAATGGATATTATTCTTTTGGCAGGTCACTTTTCTGGACTTACGTAGATATGAGTAGCTTACATGTCAATCTACCATTAATATTTAATTATATTGCTTTAAGTATGTATGTATAGAGGTAAAAGGGTTCCATCGTATTATTTAGAAAGCAGGTCACTAATAATTTAGGTACAACTATTAGAGAGCAAAGAGAAAAATTGACAGAGATTGATTAGAGAAAACTCATTTCTCTCTCTCTCTCTCTATGTATTTCCTCGAATCCTAGGTATAAAATGTACAATCTTACATAGATGATGGAAGTATAACGACTGAGTCAGCCTTATACCTCATAGTTGTTGTAATGAAACAATGAACATTTATCTGTCTGTAAACTATTGTTTCGTTTAATGAGGACGTAAATCTATGAGGAGTTGAACTCATTTCTTAATTATGCTCATTAAAAATCTTTCACTTTTTCACTTGAAAGAAGTTTTGAAACAATGTTTTCATTTTTATAAATATATATTTAACGGTAATTTAATATACCATTATTTGATAGAAAATGATTTGATTTTTTTTTCTTCACTAGTACATAAATATGTTACATCATCTCATTCTACCTACCAGGCTATGTACATAAATATTTAGCTATGAATTTTAATAAAAATGTTTATCATGTTTCTTAGTGTAAATAAACTTAAATATGTAGTAACATAATTTTATACATACATACATGTGAATATAAATAATGAAGGCATGTTATGATTGAAATATTAATAGCAATCAATAAAGCTACAAGAACGTACACAGTGTATGTACATTCACTCATTTTGCTCTTCCTTGTTTTTATGTTTAAGTTATTATTATTACCAACATGCCATGTATGAACAAGGTACCTATGCATGGAAGAAGAACGACTTGAGTGTATAGAATCCTTTTTAATTTTTGAAGTAGTTACACATATTTTTATTCTAGGAAGGAGTCCATAGCATAAATACAATACCCAATTCTAATGTGTTAAATTATATGCATCACAACTACAAAAAAATCATTCCATGTTTTTTCTGCACAATGTATTGATACTGATTATATATCAGGGTTTATCCAATAATAGGCAATATACAACATTGTATGTAGGTCCAGGGTAATAAAACAAACGCATAAAATGATATTTAGTAATATGTTTCTTCATATCCATTTTCGAAATTCTTGCTCTTGTTGTCAAGTCTAAAACCAAAGCAACTCGATTAAAAACCTAAAATTTTCTATCATTCTTTTTTTATGTTGGTCTTCACCCCTTAAAGTCTTGATATCGTCTTGGTTTCCATACCTCAAAGTCTTGATCTAGAGTCTGGGGCTCAGGTAAGAGCCTACAAAACCCTTACAAGCCCTCACAAAAAATACTTATATGCTGCAGTGGTTTTTGCTTAAATTTCACAACACGGCCTCTCAGTTAAATAAACTGGACTTTTACTTTCTAAAAAATTGTCTCAATGAGTCCAAATTATAATTTCTTTATTATATCAATTACCTATTTCTACAATATATATATATATAAAGGTAGGCCTTATCCATGAAGGCCCGTTGCATTGGAATTTCAAAGTAGAGGCATATCAAACTATTAGAAAGAAAACGTAGGATTAATGAACTTATCTCTTTCCAGTTCAGTGCTACAATTTTTGTACCAACAGTCAAATCCTACTTTTGCCACCCTGGTTCAAAAATTGAATCATGTGTTTAAATGACTAGCTGTTTCATAGCCTTATATGTTCAATACGGCCCATGAGACAAGATATTAACGGCATGAAAAAAAAACCGATTTTTCTAGACGAATGAATGAGTTTAAATTGAAATACTCATATGCACTTATTTTTTTGAAAAAAAAATAAAAATACTCTGTTCCGAAAAGAGTTAAATCAATTTTAAAAACTCGGAATCCAATTTGTTTTGTGTTTTTAAATCCATTAGAGTCCTTTTAAAAAAAAAACTTAGTAAATTTGAGATCATGGAAATCGAAATCCGTTAAGGAGTGAGTAACAACTCACTTTATCCAAAAATGAAGCGAACAAAAGCGTTTTCCCTTACACTCAACCGTTACAATACGGAAATGTTTGAAGTAAAAAAATATATTTAAACTTTAAATGTACTATTTCAAATAAAGAGAAAATTCTAAGCAATTTATTTTTTAAATTTCACAGTATGTAGAGAGAGAACAAAGTTACATATTCAACATTCATCTCAAAGGATGATTTTACTTTTTAAGGTGAATATAATAAATTTTGTTATCTTATGTATGTACATTTAAGATCAAAGATAGTCTACAAAAGAGACTAGTGAATGAACTAAATATTTCCTTGTGATCTCCATATCTACATTTGTATATTGAGTTATTATGAAAAAAAACAAAAAAAAAACGGAAGCTCAATGCTTCCGTTTTTTTTCATATATATATGTATATATACTTTGGTATACAACTACATAAATTAAGGAGATCAAAACACCACAGTAACCAATTGAAATGTAATTAACGATTGGCTTTTATATTCTAATCAACAACAACAACAACTACAAAAAAAGACCTTCACTAATTTAGTTAAAAAATCATTTTTTTTAAAAAAAAAAGAGATTGAATCCACTTCTCATTTGGGGTATACGATACCAAGACTGAGACTCATTGAATAACTGCAAATCTAACTGTGGGCAAAATAATTTGTGTTAATTATTTCCTCTTCTTGCAAATTATTTTGCTTAATCTGCAATTCCGTTGCAGAAGCTCACCAAATTGCAATTTATAGTGCTCCTTAATACGTAAAATGCAATTAATTCTACTCAATCTCTCATGACAGGATGATGGCAGAGTGAGTTGTACCGTAATTCGAAATGAAGTGTTGATGGATGGATGTAGACTTTTATACATACTTATATATATATGGAAGTAGTTGGATAAACCAAGTGTCTTGATTACTATGATCACACAGTTATTTCAAGAGCAATAAATATAATTGAGGCATGGCAAAAATATGACTTTGAAATAAGTAGAATATAATCACTCCTTGGATCATAAACAGTATATATGATGTAAGTGTCAATTATAAAAATATTTAAAATTAGAGACACATTAAAAACATTTGTGTGTGAATCTAAATAGGTGATTAAATTCATATCTCAGAGAATGAACAACTTATCTAGACAAATTAAGCTATATATATATATATATATATATATATATGTATTTTTTGCTCCTTCGTTTCTAAGGGTTTGGAAGTACGTTTGAGTAATGATGTACATAGGTAGAGACTTCTTGACTCAAACTGAAGCCTTTTTGGCACTGATGCCTTGATGTCACCTTATGATAATAGTATTAATAAAATGAATTTGACCTTTTCTTTGCTAACAAGACTAAATGCATGCATAGTAAGTACAAAAGATTAACTCAAGCATCATAAAAATATATATTTTAGTACAAAGGAGTACACTTTGAAGATGTGAGTTACAGATTTTTTTAATGACATACTTGAGTTGATTTATTCTCTAGAATATGTACTTCAATTATACCATTAGAAATTATTTTTTGTTTGAAACAATTCGTGTTTCTAACATCATTTTTGTCATAGATACGTACCAACAATGATGTCATCATCATAAGATAAAGATGACAATGCATGACTGTTCTTATTTAATTTGTACTTAAAGAAAAGAAATCTTTATATATAAAGTAATCTATTTAGCAAATTTAATTAACAATTATTTTTACTTTTGAGATAAATAAGTGATTAATAATGAATTTGTCATTAGTATGTAGAATATTGTGAATAGAAACATTATTACGTGTAAAACCATTAAAGTTGCTTAAATATATATGTACTTTGAATAATTTGATCTAAAGCTCAATATTGGTACAGTAAATTGAAAGGCCCAATTGGTTTCTTGCAACTGTTGCTTGAAGGCTCTTAAAAACAATGATATTATGGTTAGATTCTTAGGTTTGGTTATTGTTCTTAAGTTGATTATCAAAACATTGGGATTCCAGATATTTAAATTAAAAAATAAGACTGGCTCAACGATCCCAAATCTCCTCATGGAATTGTGCATTCTACAATTATAAAAAAGTTTTGTTTTTTTAATTTCTCCAAGTAAGCATTTATCAGATTGCAATTTCGGCAGGTAAAAAAAGAATAAAGGACCACTAAATTACAATCAATAATTTATTTTTGTTGCAGATTATATTTTGCGAGTAATAATAAAAGATGAACTGTTGCTTTGTTACCTTTCTAATAATTATCAATTTCTTCACGTATAAACGATCAAATTTTCTTTTTTCTTTCTTTGCAAGTATATATATATATATATATATAATGGGTCAGATCATAAATTTGCACTTAATTCAAATTTTTTTCCCAAACAACAATAGTAATAAAATGATGATTCAGGAATTGCAAATATATAAAATATAATATATGTTGATATAAAAACAGTTAAGTTATTCTTCAATTATAATGAGATACAAGGAACGCCCAAATCAATTTATAGATATTTTTATGCAAAAGGTTACTTCATAAAATCATATGAATGTGGTAAAAGTTTCGTTTATCTACCTAGGAGGCAACAATTTTAATAAAAAAAACTAACTAACAATAAAAAGAAGGAAATTAATTATGATTTTTTTTTCATCTTCTTGAAACTCTTTTTAAATAGTGTACATATATGCAAAATGTATTATATATACATACTAACAATATATATATATATATATATATATACTAACGATAAGAATTGCAATGGATGTAATTAGCATTATAATCAAATACAATCCATTCTTGTCAAACAGTGGTTGCAGTGGCTTTTTTCCTTTCTTTTTTCAATCTGCATTTGACTTTAGATTTAGATTTCTCTTGATTAAATGCAAACAAATATAAAGAATCGCTATTTAATTTAGCATTAAAAGCTACCATTTTATTTTCATATTTTTTTTTTATCACAATGGCTCATCAAAGTAAGAGAAATAAATATTCTTAGTATTTCTCTAAAAATCAATACGAATTCTTAACTATGAATCTCTTACTCATTTTAATAGAGTGTTTATACGTGACATCATTATTTTGGAATTGACCATCTTGGAGAAGTCAGGAGGGGGGAAAAAAACCAACTACGTGGATAGATCGTTTAGTTATTTTATTTTTAATGCCATGGAGTTTTCTAAAGATTTTTCCCTGGCTATTTTTGTAGTTATGTAAACTACTCTAAATATTAACAACTTTGCCTTTTAAGTAGTAGCACTTTTGAATTATTATGCAATCTGTGACCTCTGTGACAACGCTTCATGCAAACTATGAAATCCCTAAGGTTTAAAAAAATATCACAAAGGCCTTTGTTTGTTTGTTTGTTTCTCATGGAATTAAGTGCATTTGGTGTGGCCTTTAATGGCATGGAGTTCCAAATGAAAAATTTGGGTATTTTCTTGAGAGAGGAATCCCATTATTTACTCTCTTTATACTTTAATACAAAGTTGGGTTTTTTTGAGGCACCATAAATCCGATTATCCCATATCTTCTATAAAGTAGACTTTATTTTGTCTAGACGTAAAGGGAATGGGGTTTTAAAGAAGAATAAATGATGCTAATGATGGATTTTTGGTTTGCTTAAGGATTAATAGTCATTGATTTGAGTCCATTCATGAAATATCCTTGTATGTAAAAGTTTATTTTAACATCCTTTGTTCCCGTCAAATCCAGTTAGCTCTACATATAAGAACAAAATTTTACATTTCCTAAATTTACATAAATTGTAAACAACATATGAGGATTAAGTATGGGTTTACACCACCCATAATGCATTGTTGTTCAATGAATAAAAAGAATGTTGCATCATTTGGTCATGGACCAAAGACAATCCCTAAAAAAACACAATACACAAAAATGATGATTCTTTCGATGGATATTTAATTAAACAACTGTTTTCGAAGATGTGGTCGATTTGAAATTCATTCTATGTAACATTTGAACAAAAAATTTGACATAATAAATATGATACCATTCATTAGTGGTTTGAGGAAATTTAACTACAACCTATTTAAGCGTCACAATGTAATTTTTGAAGTTGTCAACTAGGGGAATAATTGAAAGAGTTCTTTATATGTACTTTTATAATCTTCAAGGTTAAAGGTTTTCTCCTTTCTAAAGATAGGAAGTTTTTGTAGGAACAAATGATAATTGGTTAATTAAAAAAATATTGTGACTGACGTGTTTTCAAAATTAACATATCTTTTGATAGTTTCGTTAAACAAACAACTTTGTTTACAAAAGAAAACAAATTTGCACTATACACATGAAACTTGAAGAAAATATATTTTGTCAATCATATTTTTGAAGATATTATACGTTGAAGAACATTTTTTTATTGAATGTACTCCGCTGTAGGGTCAATTGTTGCAAATCAATTTATGGTACTACATGAAACCCATAATGTAGTATGAGGGGCCGAGAGATAAGGTGAGGGGGTAATTCATCTCCTCCTCTGGAACATGGGTCTGCTCTACTTAAGGGCGTGAATATTGAAGGGGAATCTCCCTCCTCAACCCCCACCTCCCCATGCTTCTTTAGTGTTTAAAAGAGCAAAATAATTTGAAGTATATATGACTCGTTATTAAAACCCTTCGTGATGAGGTCTCAAATTTCAAGCCACTTTGTTTTATTTTGTTCAAAAGCTTTACAATGATTGAGCTATTATACTAAAAGAATCTTTAATTTTTTTTTAAACAGATGTACATCCATGTATGTACACCTGTAAAGCCAACACCTTAAAAAAAATCCTTACTTTGAAATCCTCTCTTACCCTTTCAATATTGATTTATGTAACACTAGCCTTATAACAGCAGTCTGCAGTATGTTGTTTTCATGCAATTCAAGGTCCAAATTCTCTTCACAGGATAAGGGTATGGTTGCCAGAATTTCAACTTGGAGAATTGCTGAAATAGATGAAACAAAACAGCCTAAAGTGAGCTTGAATGATCTTGTGGAGGTTGAGTTAAATCTACCTCGAACCCCCTAAATCATAATTTACTAAAACTTTGACTTTATAAGCCGTCTCAACTTCGTCATCCTTTAAACCACATTTTCATATTGAAATCAGCATGGATCGACTTTGGATAACCGTGGAGTTGAATGGGACTAATCTTACGTTCTTTTGTGGGTCAGCTTACGTTAATTCCACCCTGTTTCTGCTCCCCTTGTCCTCCTGACTGACTGTGACGCTTGGTTTAACAAAAGGAGCTGAAACAAACTTGGATTGGGAGTTTGAGGTCTTAAAACCTCTTAAAACATAGAAAACCTGAATTTGTAGAATTTGAATAGTAACTATGTATCCCAAGGTCTGACACCTAACTTTGCACCTCACTCCCACTCAACATCTCAACACTTGCTTTACCCTAGTTGAATTACTACAAGTTTGTTATATGTTAATATTATAAGGAATGATGATCAGTCACAGAGTAATATATATATATATATATATATATATATATATATATATATATATATATATATATATATATATATATATATATATAAATAACTAAATGGAATGGGCCAAAAATGAAATTAAAATTTCAATTTACAATGTTACATTCATCACTGTATGTTGTTTTTAATTTAGATAAGGTCTGACAGCAACAACAACAACAAAAAATCAACGCGGATTCAATCCCTTGAAATCCATGAAATGAAATTGATTAAATATCAATGGGTGATTTTTTACTACTGCCATAACTTTCAATAATAATTCTTTCATTCATACTAAAAAAATCCCATGGAGATCGACCTATTTATATTTGTATGTAGGTTCTCATTTCATTAATAATGAATTATTTTTTGAGTCGCTGAATAGCTCTAATACTACATTGTGTTGAATTGTTTTCTTTAGTATGTACATAGTAGGCATAAATCAATTGCAAATAAGCCCATGTATATATATATATATATATATAGTTATATATATTAAAAACATGTGTGCAATTTTGAATATTATTTCAAATAAAAAAGAATAAATTAAATTATTGGTGAAGTATTTCAAATGGTATACATTGAATTACTTGAATAATTAATTAATTATTTGAATGAAGAGAATATGAGAAAAGTTTCTAATTGAATTTTGAGAGAAAATAAAATTACTTTTTCCTCCTCCTTTTGATCTCCATTTATCATCAAAATTATATTACATACATATACTAATTATTTCTTTTGAAACGCTAAAACCCTAATTGAATCAATTTTGACAAATATTACTACGAATAGTAAAGCCATAAATTAGGGAATCCTTATAAGAGAAGACAAAAAAAAAACTGACTTGATAATGATATAATTGCACCTATGCTTCTATAGTTATATGTGCTTAGTTGTGGGAGGAGGAACGGAACATTTGTTTGTGGAAGATGATGATTTAAATGCCTCATGAGGGAGGTACGTACTTACATAAAAGTAGATATGTAATCTATACGTAAATTCAAAAGGAAAAATAAAGTTCAATTCCTCACATATATACATACAAAGATGATACCTAAATAAAATTATGCCGTTGTTTATACTCCCTCAGTCTATGGTTTATTGAATAGTTTGTATAAAGTTCCACATCTGTGTTGATTAAATAAATAAGTACAGAAATTGCTTTCAGGAATGATGCCAAAAAAATGTACTCATTAATAAGCTTTTTTTTAATAATTATATGGTTATAATTATTTAAGTAGAATGTATGACAAGCATAGAGCATAAGTAACGATTTTTGTGTTTTTGCACGATTTATGTAGTATATATGTATATTTAAATATAAATAAAATGTCACCTGACTTTACTTAAAAATTAAGAGGTAGTCCACATTCAGGAAATATCAAGAGTGAATAACTACTGCTTAATATTGAGAGTATGATTACTTTTGTTCCATATATGTATTAAAATGTATTTGAACATAATATAAAGATACATTAGTTTCATATAATGTGACATTTGCACTCTTAATATATATATATATATGTCACTCAATCATATATTGTTGTTATCGATGGAAGCCCAAAATGTCTCATTATTCATTATAAGAAATGTCAAAAATTACACTATTATACGACATACACTGAAACTACAATCAGTTTTTTATCTTTTATCTTTTTGTTTATGATGTTCCTTTCTCATATTTGCTGTTTGTTTCAGTATTTTGATTTGTGACTTGTACCATATTCTAACTTGTATATATGAAGGAAAAAATTTAGACATTTGATTACCATATGGTACACAAGTGTATCGCACCATTTAAAAAATCGGTATAGCACCGTCCCAGTCCTAATATATTTGCAAATACATAATTGTATATAATTATAATCCAGATATGCAATGACCAAATCAATATTTTATTATAGTAAGAATTATTATTAACAGAGTTTATGATTTTTTTAATATCTGTTTACTCCTTTGCCAATGATTTGAATATAATTTTGATATTTTATCAACAACTACTAATAATAATCTAATAAAATTACAAAGTTTGGCGATATATAATCTGAATTAACTACGGATTTTTGGACCTTAGTCGTGGGCTTGAATCACTTTTCTTAGTATAGCATCAATATTATAATGAATAAATTTTGATTATAGCAATTAAAATTGATTAGAACAATATTCATATACATATAGGATAAATATTTAAATTTAACTAGTACGCTTTAAATATCTATTCTTTCCAGTATTTACCGTTACACTATTAAAGTATTAGATCTACTTAGACGGTATTCAATCATACTAAGTCTTAATATTTTTCTGATACATAGGTATTATGGGTAATAATCGATTTTGAAGTGAAGTGTTCGAAGTTTAAGTATTTACGGGGGAGGTGAGAAAAAAAGAGATAACCTTAAACTTATATCCCATATGTTTATTTCTCCCGGGCAAAATACGAGAAACAAAGGAACACTAGGGCTGAGTTTTTATAAAAATCTGTTTAATCTCTGGTTTAGACAAAACATGATATAATTAGCTACATTACTAGGAACGCAAAGTTGAGCGTATTATGACTTAATGAATAAATTAGAGATTAGCAAACAAATTTTTTGTTCTTAAACCCCAGAGAATTACAATTTCAAACATTCGAATGTTCAAGTGATGGTAGTTTCTTATTAATGTTTGTAATTTATCTGTCTTGAACAGGGGTCCAGAAACTTTTTCACTTTGGTCCAAATGATTGAGCCAATAAGAAATACGGGTCGGATAATTATTTGGTTTAAATTTTTGCATATATATTAAATATGTAAAAGTCTATTTCGTCTTCCATCAAATGGTCGATAAGGTAATGGATTAATTTTTATCTTCTTTTTAATTCATCTCTTCCGAATAAATTTGGATTGGAATATGAGTTCCAAGTGGATGAAGATAACGGAAGTGATACTACTAACTAACTAATGCTAACTTTCTTCCTTATGATGGACTCATGGAGAGGACTTCTTCATTTCCATAACAACAGTTCACAAAATGAAATTTTTAATAGAATTTATCTTTTATTATAAATGACGGAGTCTATGAAATTGAAATAAATTTACAGTGTCACTCACAGTTATTCCATTTACATCACTTTATAACTCTGTAAAAATCATATATGTTTTATTAATTAAAAATCCAAGTAATTTTAGAACTCTTTTTCTAATCCAAATGCATTCAAAAGAGATGAATTCCTACCATTTTAAAACAGCATCTGAGTAGAAGTCGAGATTCCCAAATAGTTAATAAGGAATCATCGAAAAACCCTAGTAGCTTGGTTGAGTGGGGACTTTATTGTCAATGGTTCCAATCCACATATGCAGACTCCTCCATTCATAAGCATCGATCCCAGATTCCACTCTCAAAAAAAATTTACTGATTGGTAATGATTGATGTTCTTGTATTTTGAGTTCCAGGGTCTCTTCTCTTTCACTCTCTCTCTCTCTCTTTCTGTGTCTCTTTCTATACCTCTATTTTTGTTTCTCCTACCTTCTAATTGGTCATCTAATATGCATATGGACTTTTTTATTACATTTTTCCAAAAAGGAGCTTTCACCTTAAAATATTTTTTGAAAGGATATTTACATGAAATTTAAGTTCAAATTTTTATCTATCAAATGAGATACTTTTACTCTTTTTTTTGATTAATTATGCTTAAAACTATGAGCCTCTCCAAAAAAAAAAAAAAATACATCAATTTTCGTACTTATATAAAGATTATTTTAAATAAAAACATAATACAGACATTATCCAACGGTTTGTGAATCTATGAACTTTGTATTTTGATCCCTATAATATGTATTCATCATTTATCGTTATCTACAATTTAATCGTCAAAAACAGCCTCGAATCACTACAAAAAATTGGAAAATGCAAAAAAAAAAAAAAAACTTTGATGCCTTTGCCTCCAGAGTTGTTAATAAGAAAAAAAATACAGAAAACAGGTGACCGTATGGTTTTTTTTCTTTCTCTTTAGTGAGTGAGTTGAGGTTGCGAGTGGAGAAAAGGCATGAGCCAAAGGGTCTAAAGTATGTACATTATGCCTTTCGTTCAATAGAAGGTATGAGGCCTTAGATTAAAATACAACAGACGAATCATTAAGCAAAAGAACACGTTGTTCATCAAATTTAATTAGTTTAATGAAATATTTTATTTTCCTCTTTTTGTTTTTTTTTGTTGTTGGCTTATTCCCTTCAAGCATAATTGATTAATTATAGAAATATTATTTATGTATACTTAAAACTATTGGTAAGTTATTGAAAATAATAATTGATATTGACTTTTCAGCATAATATTATATGTAGGTTGTACATACATATATATGTATGTATGTATAGACTTAAGTATTTTTCGATATTCAACATATCCCTGGAGTAGAAAAAGAAAAAACATTGAATTTTCAAAAGATATTAATATATATAATAATACCAATATAGGTAGGGGAGACCGAGACAGTTGTTTCAATGCCTCCTTTTTCTCAAACATTTGAGTACATCTAACTAAAAATCTGCTTCCAGTAATTGGTGTTTAAGCAAAAAGTATTGTAATTATCTTATGTCCTCCTCCCTCCCTAAATAAGTCTGAATAGTCGTCGAATGAGTACGGTACAAACACTTATATATATATATATATATATATATAGAAAAATCAATAAATAACTGACCAAATTATTTTCCTACTAGAAACTATTCATAGTAGTATGTAGACTATGATTGGAAAAATTTCAAATGTCTTTGATCTACATAGGGTAGATCGGGGAGGACTGTAACACACTTCTTCCTTTTACACCTTCAAATCATTTTTTTCCGCAAATTATATCAAAGAAAAAGTGAGTCAAATACGGATTTGTTCTAACTGTATCCGGTCTCCCCTACAGTTTGTATATGTGTGCAAACAGAGAAATTGCAATTCTTGTATACATACATTTATTATACAGACTTCTCCATAGTTTTTTTTTCTACTTCAATAATCATTGATAAAGAGCTTTTCTCTATAATAAATATAATAATAATATTGTAAACAAAACAAAAAAATTAACAACAAATTATAAGAGATGATTCTACATTTTTTAAAACTTTAATTGTCTCTTTCTTTCTTTCTTTCTTTCTTTCTTTCTTGCTATTATTTGAAGACATGATGCCATGAGTCTCTATTAAACATACTAAAAAAGCTTACTTATTAAAAAATTAACAAAGAGTATGTGAGTCAGTAAGGGGCAAGGGAGGTAGCAAATGAATGTACTGATGCTCTCAGAACAATGTATGTACAGTAATCCCTCGTTTATCGCGGGGGTTACGTTCCAAAAATGACCTGCGATAAGTGAAATCCGCGAAATAAAAAACTTTTTTTTTTTTTTACAATTAGCAACTATTACATGTATACAAATTATTGCGGACAGTTACAACCCTTTTTGCATTCGTATTAAAATTGACTGCTGCTGTCGTCCTTATCTTTTTTTCCTCCTTCTTTATGTAACGGACGGAAGATTCATTGATTCCGTAATGGCGAGCAACGGCTGCATAGCTTTCACCTTCCCTTAGCATGTCCAGAAGTTTAACTTTATCTGAGATAGGTAGCATCTTCCACCGTTTGGGCCCATCCGTAGGTGCTTTTGCCGGTCCTGGCCGTTTCGTCGACATTATGGGTTTAGGAGATGTTCGAAATTACAAGATAATTTCGCCAACTTAATGAAAATTTGCCAAGCTGTTTTATGTACGTACACATAACTGCACGAGACGACAAAATGATAGCACAATTCGTTGCATGTTTTGATACAAGAAGCGGGAGTGAGTTTTTAGCGAATCAGAATGCAGAGCACAATGCACCAAAAAAAAAAATGCATTATGAAAATCCGCGAAATAGCGAATCCGCGATAAGTGAACCGCGAAGTGGTGAGGGATCACTGTAGTCCCAAATATTCCATTATAATTGAATGATGAACCATTTTCTAAACTTTGTCAGACTAATTTATTGCATATTTGCTTATACGTAAAATAAAGTTCGAATAAAAAATGGTTGACTAAGCATCTTTTTGTAAGGGGGTGTCTTAAAATGACACAACAAAACCCTTCTTCTTGATTTACCTTTTTGCTTATATAGGTCCATATAAAAAATATTAGACTTTGGATAATAAATTAACCACTCAGATTTCATTATTACTACTCTGCGGTTTTTCCTTATAATATATAGTTTCTGATCTTATCAATGAACAATGCCAAATGACCATGCTAAAAATTATTTCTATTTGTTCTTAATTTGCAAAAATGATTCTTTGTTTTTGACATGAAACTAATTGTGTATTTTTTTAAATGTCAATACTGTATTATTTATACTTGTATGCACATACATAGGTAGATGTAATAATTAAATTTGCTAATGAGTATTTTGTTAAGTTAGTAAAAAAAAAAATTTAAAGTTCTCATTTAACATTAGTTACTTTGCAAACGTACATGCATGCATATATTTTTTTAAATAATATTTAGACATGTAAATTATTTAACAATAGGAAATATATATTTTTTAATAACTTAACGGTAAATATTGATGTCATATAATAAACTGCCTCAATTGCATTGAATACTACGAAATTATTAGGTCTTAGAGATATCATTTGCAAGGCATCATTAAATGATTGTAAGCCTCGTTTTCGTAAACACATTTCTTAGTCTTGAAAATATCCCCACCCGAGCAGATTTTTCAGATTCCATGATAGGAATCGATCACAGAGGATCACTAAGGAGCCTGTTTAACAAAAACCCATATTATTTTGTCATAAATGCTTTCGTTTCCCTCAAGGAGATGAATGACGCTGATGTCAGTTGAGAGGACATCCAGACACTGAGAACCGATTTATAATAAAAATCTGAAGGATTTTATTAATTGTGCCTATTAATTCCTTCAGATAGTCAATGTTCTCAGATTGCCTTGTCTCCTTGGGTCTTTTTGAGAAGGTTCTCTTCCTCATAGTAAAACTACTCTTTGTAATGTCTTCGTAATAAACACACTCAAAATGTGTTTGTTTGTTTTGGAAGGATAAGGATCGGGAAAGGGTGTCTCAAGGCAGGTTACATAGAGGCTCAATAGACTTTGAATCACATCGTTATTGATTATATTGAAGATAATTGATTATGCCTAACATGAAAAGGATTTTGGTAAACCATTTATGTAAAAAATAAAAATTAACCAAGGAAAGAATTTTTATTCTTCGAAGAATAAAATTTACAAAAAATATCCATAATTAGTTCTAATAAGCTATCATTAGTCATAAAATAAGCAGAATTTATTATAAATACATAGAAAAACATTTATTTAAGCATAATCATGATCAAATGGAAGGTCCAATTCTTATAATTCTTTGCTTAAAATCCAGAAACCTTTTTGTTAAATTCCTTCATCTACTTCAAAGAACATTATAGACCACACCTTTTCAGTTGGGGTTTGAATGATTTGAGGGTCTTACTTGAGTCATATACCCCTTTGTAGATAATTAGTCTTTCAATCTTGTATTTAACCAAAATATTAAACGGATTCCTTTTGAAAGGCTAAAGAGCATTAAAAACAACACTTGGAGCTACGTAACTACAATTGAAATAAGGATCTATTTGATATGAATGGAGATATATTGTCCCTATGTGCTTTATCTTTTTTTATTCCCATTTATGGTACATTATGAATAGCACGCACGTCATTGGTCTAATCTCCCAAATGTGCTAAAAGAGCATTTGAATGATTTGTTCACAAATAGGTAGAATTTTATCCATTTATTTATGTTAATGAATGATAATAATTCTACTTTGTTAACTTCAGCATCCATTTTAGAACTTGTAAATTAGCCCCTCCTTTTAGAGAGAGAGAAAAAGATAGAGTTTTCAAAAATTGTGGGGATAAGAGATCAAAGATTAACATACAACAACAAAAAGTCATGAATATAATGAGTCAATCAACAATTTTAAGCCTTTTGTCGAATCATCAGTAATAATTTTAGTATTCATGCTTGAGTCGGATACATTTTATTTTATCATGGCCCTAAATTATTATTGTTTAAATTATAATGATTTTCTCAGAACACATTTTATTGGGATTGGGTTTGGAAATGTGTTTCATATTTAATTGAAATATGAATAGAAAAAGGTTCCTCTTAACTCAATTATTTTGTACATATGTACATTATAACTATGCGTATTTAGATGTAATTAATTACGGATCCTTGAGTCATTGTATTTTTGTGTGAAGTCTGCACGGAACAACATTCCTCTTGACTCAAGTATTTTTTCAGTAGTTTATTTTTAGAATATGTATATATAATAAAAATAACATGTACTTAGGTCTGAGAACATTGTTCTTCATATCGAAGCTATATTTATGGAGCCATATCCTTATTTTGTTCAAAGACCATACATACATACATAACACCTTTACTCCATATAAATATATTATCCATACTCTTCTTTTATGTAAACTCCAAATGTAAACCTTTCAAAATGGAAATGAAAAAAAAAACAACACATCAAAATACGTGAGATTAAAGCAAGGAAGTAAAAATGAGCTCCTAGGCTTCTTCCTACATATGTAGTAGCTACTGCTACTATCGCTAACGCTTATTGTGTTGGCTGTGTCCCTAACTTTTATTAAAAAAATAGACTATTCAAATGATATAATAAAGATATCTTTTTGTTTGAGGGAGCTATACTACTCGTATATGTATATGTTGTGTGATGAAATACCAGTATAAAGGTGTATATACTTTAGAAAGAACCAAATGGATTTTAACTACATATTTGCTATGATTACACACAGGACAACAAATTTGAAATGTCCAAAATCCTAAGGGGTATAAGCATAATAAAAGTTATTCAGTTTACCACACTGATTTCAAATCTGGAATTATTTTTTCGTGAGAGTCCAACGATTTTCGAGAAATTGGAACCCCTCTTTTTGAGCTAATATGGCCCATTTTCCAACTTTAACTTCAATTTAAGCCAGCCTAGAAGGATACTCATTTTCTGCATTAAAAAATAATGATCCGCTAGTGTATTTAATGCAAATTTCATTTCCAGTCTTTCTTATTATTCTACTAAGGGGGATCCTAGGAGCGTAGGGGATGTGATTAGGCCCGAAAATTGGCCAAAACGTTTCTACATAAATAATTCTTTGAATATTACAACCGTATATAATTCTAAAGCATCTGGATAAGTCGTAAGCCACGAACATAAATTCCGTCCCAAAAAAACGTACATACAAAAATGAAAATTGTCATTAATATATTGAAAAAATCATACAGTATTTGAAACATATTTGTGCTTCGTTGGCCATTATTTTTAGTTGATTCACATATTGCATCATCAATATGTTATTCAACTTTTTATTTTTCATGAATAATCAAAAAAGAAGTTTCATTATGAAATGATTAGATTACCATTTAATGAATTACATAGAGAAAGCTTATATTATCAAATAATTAAAGGTAAGACTTCCCATGAATTTTTCATAGGTTTAAAAAATAAATACCAGTAGAGAAACCCTAGTTAGAACACTGCAATTACTATAAGAAATGAGTGGAGTTGAATCAAGATTAATAAAACAAGTTGACTATTCTTTAATTAATTGCAGAAATATATTTATTAAGATGATAAAATCAAAAGAACTAGAACCACAAATTAACAAAGTCCTATTAATAAATAAAATTCAGCAAAATGACCTTGGAGTAAAATTATTTAGGGGTGAAATGTCCTACGGTATAATAATGTCTTCCGGCAAAAATGTTTGGGCTGAGATTGCCGGACATAAAAGGTGCCTTGCACAAAATCTTAAATGACTAAGAAAATAAGAACTTTCATATCCGTATTGTATCCGTGCAGGATACAATATTAAACTCTGAAATGGTACAGTACAATACAATAAAAATAAAAATATTTCGAGTACTCTACTGTAATTTTTGTGGTTCGGGGATGGACGACACATACGTACGCAGTTTTGATAATGGGTCAAGACTTACGTATTAGTTCTATTATTATTATTGATTTATGTCAATGAAAACATCCTTGATGAACTCAATATTGCTCTTTGTACAATCTCATAACCTTTAGCAGATACTTTATCCTGACAAATTGTCTCCTTGAGCTCTTACTTTCTCATATATCCCTTTAAAAAAAGTCTACACCAATGGAGAATATTTGCACTCCAAGGTTCTCATCATCAAGGATCAAAACCGAGGGGCCAGAGTCCCCCTGTACCCACACTCTTTGATACACAGAGAACAATACCTACAATGTAAATTATAAACAAAACTTCAAGGTTCCACCTGCAAGCAGCAGTGTATTTAATATTCAATAAGCTAATTAATAGTTTTGAGGATTTCATCATTTTAAGGTTTGAGGTTTAAGCTAAGAGGTGGTTTTTTATTCATTCATCTCACGAAATCTAATGATATTTTATGCATTCTATACATTCTATAGAAAGGAATTTATATATATTGAAAAAGAAGAAGAAGAAAAAAAACACATTTATATATATAACGTTACTTATATTTTAAAAAAAAAACAAATTTAAATTATGAATTACACATACATACGTATGTTTATGTTTACATTTAAAGTGAGTATTCATTTTTTTTTTTATAATATTATTCCTATTTTACATATTATAAAGGAAAAGAGATGAGAAGAATAAAATCAAACGGAAACTTCCTCTCTCCACACACACATGATACAAATGCGTAAATATATATAAAGGTTAAATTTAAAAGTCATCTTCTATACTATATATATATGTATATTTCAGGAAAAATGTTAAGGTCATATAATAATTCACATTTTTTTATTCTTTTTTCTTGTCATTTTATTGAATAGTTGTTGTTATAATGGTTGTTGTTGTATTTTTTTTCTTTTTTACATTTTTTCTTTTTGACCATGAAATGTGAAATTATTGACATTGCTTTGATTTATTCCAAATGATCAATTTATGTAATATACATATTTTTATTACAATAAGATACTACAAATAAATTGATTTTTAAACAACGTTCATTTATTGGATATGTGACTGTTTTATATGTATGTATGCATGTATATATATAAAGTCAATTCAACATATTTATTTTTGAATTTGTCAAAAAAAATGCTCCACAAATTCTGCTCCTTTGAAAATACTCCCAAAAATACGAAATGGTATTCAAATAAATTTACAATTAGCAACTGTTAATTGTAATATTATGTATTTAATAACTGCTATAGTTATAGTCAAGTGTCAAACTTTACAACTTTAAGTAAAAGGTCTTTCTTCTATGTATATATATATATTCATAAATATTTTTTAGACATAAATATGTTCTATGCATATAGATATTTGGTTTAATGTTATTATGAAAATATCCTTGAATATATATATATATATATATATATATGTTAATGAAGATAAAAGTTATTAGTGAGAGGGTTGGAAAAAAGAAAATTAAACCCTGTTTTTTCATTCTTCAATTTCGATGATAGGAAGATGTGAAAATCATGTAGATACTATTTTAATTGACTTCTATATATATTTAAGGGCCCCTTCATTTGACCCCCCCCCCCCCATGAACCGTCCCACAGAACGATTTTAAACTTTAAGAAGGGGTAATCATCTCATTTTTGAATATAGACGACTGAAAGATGACTGAAAAGGTTGACATAAGAAATTAGAAGAATGGAATAGGTATAATAAGTATGTAAAAAACACATTTATTTAAAAATAAAAGATGAATTTAGGAATGCAGGAAGATTTGAGCTCTCAAATATTTAGGACTTTAGGATATCTTTGTAGGTTTATATGTAGGTAATTCATCATGAGAATAGTATAAAATATTGAAGGGACATTAGATACGGACATACAGAGCAAGTCAATAGGGGATTTTTTGAATATCAACAACTTCTATTGAGTTGAAATACCTCGACATAAACATACGTATAAAAAAAAATCCCTTTACGGTAATTATCCATTACCTCAAGAATTTATGAGGCATACACAGTAACCAAATAGTCATATTTTTAGCAAGGTTGTTACTTTGTGTCTTAGGTAATATCATAGAGTCTTATTAAAAAGAAACAAAGACAAAGTCATTCCTAATGAATATCAAATACAATATATATGACTGTCTAAGTCATTAGTTTTTATATACTTTTTTATTTTTTAAGATATGGACGAGGATTTTTAAAGTATAAACAAATCGATGGATGAAATAAATGCAACATCCTTTTGTATTTATAAATATTATGCACTTAGTAACCATTTCGTAATTATGCTAATGACCAAAAAATCACACCCTTTTAAAAGTGTTTTACAAAATATATAAAAATATTCTTGGAATCATTTATCAAATATCTATGAATACATACATACATAAATATATGTTATGATGATATTGGACTCTGGCAAATAATTTATTGATATGGTTTGCACGGAATAGAAATGAGTTGGTTTTTTTGGTAGTGCTCTATCCGAAATCATATAAAAATAATTTCTTTTTTTTTTATTTCATTGCTGAATGTTTCATGCTTCAATCCTTTTGATGCTACCCTAGCATATGTGGAATGTTCCATTCTCTTACATTGTATGACTTGAGTCAATTTACTCACAAACAAAAAAATATACGAAGACTATTGACCATAATTGTTTGTACCTATGTCGTGTTGAGTAGAGCTCTACAACACCACTTGTCATAATAATAATAATAACGAATGCTAAATCCAATTTAAAAAGAATTCAATGCATTTTTTGTAAACCTCAAAACAAAACTATAAAAAACACTCTTAATGAGCCTAGTCAATCCATAGGACGAGTCTCTCTTATGCCTTATGTATTATATGCATTGTTGCTATTTCATAGTAAAAAAAAAGCCAGTGATTCACAGCAAGCAACGGATATACTCATAAAGAAATTTAGTATCTATGATTTAAATGCATATCGTGGGAAAAGGTATTTACTTGACCATGTAGTAGTTGGTATTTACTTCTTGAACGTACCTATGTAAGGCGTTCAAATATGTATAAGCCCTTAATTGGCGAATCATGGCACTTACATATTATGACCATCATGAGGAGATGGAAATTTAATGGTTACTATTAATGGTTACATACTCCATAGGAAGAAAATATATATTTAGAAATGACTCCTCGGCAATATTTGAATAATACAAATTTATGTATTTATAAAGAGATGACAGGGTCTTATTCACGTTAACAATCCAATATTCACTCTACTCGTTTGTCAGCTGTACTCATGTAATATGTTCTAAACGTTGATTGGTTGAACTTGGAATAGATGGTATTAACCTGTGAACTATTAACATAGGAGAAATAGACTCTGAGTTAGCCAACCACCTACTGATTTTGGATCTTTCTTTCTCTATTTGGAGAATACACTGTGAGATGCAATGAAGAACATAAGCAATCACTATAAGCAAAAAATATACGGAATAAAAATTTCTTTTTTTAATCATCGAAATTCATTTCATTCCCCTCAAAATTAGTCCACTAATATGCACAATTTGGCACGTTTTTTTTTTTCAAATTATCAAAATTGTAACAATATTTATATTAAATCAGTAATTACTGAACAATAACTGCTGAATTATGATATTCTATTGAATTTAAAAATCGGATGGTCGGTTTTTTTTAGTTATAGGTTATGTATTCCGAGAAATAAACCATGGACTATCAAAAAATCAAAAGAACAAAGTTTGGAATATTCATTTAAACTTTTTTGTCTGGTTTCAAAAAACATTTCTCTATATTCCTTTTGAGTCATCATCTTTCAGACATTTTCAAAAAGAGGAAAAATTGGATTTTAGATGTTCACAAAAGGACGCGCATCTCAAACACTCATGAATAATTTGACGTATAAAAAAATGTCAATGATAGTAGTGTTAACTTAAAAACAAAAACATTTAGTCCTCTCACCAAAAAATTAAATTTAAATTTCCTGGTATTTTCGCTCTTAGTAGTTTATATATTTTGTCTTACATAAAAATGTACTATCTATGTCCAGCTCCTTTTGTCAAAAGGATACTATTAGTGTTTTGAGCGTTGATGGGTTGAAATCGAATTATGGAGCTCGTATGAGATATAAATGAAGACTAATTCTAGAGTTGTGAATAAGTGGCTAACGTCGACCAACTGATTTGGGGTGTTTGTTTTTTGTTCTACATTTTAGAGGAGGAAAGATTGAAAATCAATAAAGAGCACATCGTGAGAGATGAATTGAGGTCCTAATATGGTTTGTGCCCTTCAAATGATGAACCTATATTGATTAGATTTTAGCATATGTATGTAAATGCTCGACCTATTCTCTATTTATAAGGAGTAATGTATATTTTTTATAAGGGCTCATACATTTATCAGGGATGTGATTAACTACTTCCATTTAGAGGTGCGTGTCTTTTTCGTAATGGAAGCTCATCCTTAAATAACAAATGGTTGAATAAGAATAATAATTTATATTCTTTTTGTTTTTGTGTGTGTGTGTCTGCGGTATTTCTGCATGAATTAAATCCACCAAAAAATCAAGAGTTTAAAATGCTTTTAACATACTTTGCTAATATATTAATACAAGTACATGTGATGCCTTTTCTTCTATTTCATAAAGTGTTTTTTACTTATTGCTCTAAAAAAGACGAAATTGCTGATGAGGTCCATATACTTAGCCATACATATATAGATTGTATGTAGGTGCAGTACTTTGAAGCTCTTAAAATGGTTTTTATATTATTATATAACACATATGTATTTATTTGATCCTTCAATGCTTTAATTCGGTTGTATGTATGTATGTATGTATGTAATGTCTTGAAATTTAAGAATAAAGATTTTTGATGGATCCGCTGCTGTTCTTGTTGTTCCCCTCTCTACGTATTATTTATTCCGACATTCACAAATCATGGTATATAATTATATAATCAAATTACTTCGCTTCCATGTCTTTTGTCTAAGACTGAATAATCAAATTTAATGTGATTTGAACTAAGAATATATTACTACAACTCATTTACATTTGATTATAAGTAAATTCCTTGTGTACGTAATATTTTATTTAACTGATGTGTCATGTGTAAGAAATTAATATTTTTTTCCCCTTTACTACCTAAAAGTAAATATTGTTTACATCTAATTATGTATTTTTACAATGTAATTAACATCCACACATCCAACTTTTTTAAATGTCAACTTCATATAAATGGTGATTTATCAAGTGTGTATACATATATGTGTTCTAACTTTAACAGGTGAACCCCATAAAAAATGTATCAAGAGACTTGAAGTAAAATATTAATGTTTATTGTGAGTAAAATAAAGTTTTATCTACAAATGACCAAATGCAGGATTGTAAAATAAAGTTGATAGCAAAACCAAATAGAGAGGAATCTTTTTTTTAAAAAAAAAGTATTTAGTGTCATTATCTTAAACTTTATTCGTGAGACATAAATCCTTTGTCTTTAGGATATTACAATTTAAGAGGATCTCCAAAAGTGTAATTAAGTCTATTTTAAACATATCGGATACTGTTGTTTCGAGTTATTTGATTCTGCCCTCTCCATGTAGATTTTGTTATTAAAATTAGTAGGATTTTCAATTTAGCCTACACAATTAATACGCATTTAGATTATTGATATCAAAATACTACCCTGGATGAATGCCTTATTTCTTTGGTTCTCTATTTTGAAATCTTGGAACAAACTATGTAAGTGTAGCAAAAATCTTGGTCCTATAGATTGATTTGACTCAGACAAAAAGAGATATCAGACTGTAATTAAAGAATAGAAAGGAAACTTTACAAAACGCGGGACTAATATTCACCACCAAAAAGTAAATTAATATAATTTATCTAGAACTTGTAATTGTATATGGTAGAGCATTTGGAATTTCTCAGACATTGAGGATTGACACAATAGTTTTCTTTAGTCTGTTCAAAGTGAAAGGAAAAAAAAAGTGAATAAAGTTTTCTTAAATTACTTTTCAATTGTTAGAGAGGCTAAGTGCTCCCTCCCCTGTCCCAAAGTTCCAACGGCTCTGTAGACGCAATTTGGATCAGTATTATCAAGATTCTTAAAGAGGCCAATATCATTCAAGATGATCATTTTGTAGTGTTTATTAACAAAAAATGAAGCCTTCCATATTAAAAAAGGAATGCCAATGTTTTTCAAACAGTAAAGGTAAGCATCTGTCTCAATCATTCAGAATATCATGCTTAAAGATAAAGTCAAGAAACTCAATTGAATTTTGTCTATAAAATAGTACTAAACCTCACAATGAAGCCATGAAGCTGACAAAAAGGAAAGAGGATGTCTGAAACACACACGTATATGCACTTTAAGTTGGGTGAAGTAAAAAAAAATGATTTGCATGATTAATGCAAAAGATACAAGAAGTCATGAATAATAAGTTTGATTAAAGACTCTTTGTTATTTGTACTCAGTGTTGTATTATACATATATTACAGATCTTAAACAGGAACGAAGGGTTCTTGTAGCTCATCAGTCAGCAAGAAGCAATGACTCATTTTGTATTTAAATGGAGCATTATAGTCATGCAAAAAATACTATGACATATGCAAATGATTCAAATCTTTGTCAAACTGCCGCGCTAAGGTATTATTTTATTTTTGTATGAGGTTCAAAGTATAATTTTTAGATATATCTTCTGTATTGTTGTTGACCCATTCCTATTGTATCCATTGAAATCATTAAGTTATAACAAAGATAATTTTACACGTGAATAAAATTATAATTAATTATTTCAGTTTTTGTCTTTGTTTTGTCTTCAAGCTCAACATTAATTTACATGAGCAAAGATCCTGTTTATTTTGTTACTTTGATGCATAGTGTTTAGGTAAGAACAAAGTATGTTAGCACAAATGTATTCATCATTATAATTAGTCAATGAGTGCTCCTTGGGTTTTTGTAATGACCTTTATTAGGCTTTTATTGAAGATGAGAATGAAGAGTAAAGTAATAGCTCACAACACGACTCATGGTTTTGAACAACGACTCCCCTTTATGGAATTGGATAATGGAATGCATTCTTGGACTGATATCTAATTACCTTCTTTTAATAATCAATTCATTTCACGACCATCCCAGAGAACACTCATCATACTCAGCTTGCTACAAGAGTCGTTGATCATTTTTTATATAGAGAAAGCTCTAGAGGCACTTAAAACTCAATATATCTTAGATATAAAATTACCAAGAAATGCAAAATCCGAGAAACGTGATTCGTCAATGTTTTATAAAGATAAAGGAATTTTAATTGTGACATTGCTCACAATTCTTTAGATTAAATGCATTGTATTTCATTTCGTTATTTTGATTTATGAAATATTTAGAAAATTTAGTTTATATTATTAAGAGAAGATATGTAATTGGCTTTTATGATTCATTCTAAGGTTAATGCAAGTATGAATATATAAAGTTTAAGAACGGATCTCATGAATAAGTCATTTAAAATAAAAAACCCGTAGGTTCAACTGTCGAGACTGTCTTGCTCTAAAAGCTCTATACTCAATAAGGAGTATTCCTTGTTTTCATTTGTAATTATTTCGAATTATTTATTATACGAGAACAAAAAGTTTGTACGGCTAAAAACACACATTTTGTTTGCCCATCATTTATAACGATTACACATACATCGTAACCCAATATTATGAGAATGCACTAAAAAAAACAAAAGACTTCAACAATTAAAGCTCTTCTTTTAAATGCAATCCTTTAGCCAATTTTAAAATAATTCAAAAATGCATAATAACAGCTTGTCTATTTTAATGCTCTATTCGACCTTGGCAATGATGCATGAAAAGATGATTAAAACTAAAGTTATGCCTCTAATTGCTTCGTCATAAGGATATCACGCAAATCTTTGTACAGAAATGAAATAGACAGAGCTAAAAAAATAAATGTTTTTTAAGGCATATTAGGCATTGATGACTTTATTTTGGAAAATCAACTTGGATTACCAGATTTTTATCCTTGTAAATATATGGATGTGTCTTATAAAAACAATAAATATACCTTAAAGTATATTATAAGTAGGTTTAAATGGACTTAATTTAAAGGAGGTGAAACAATTTGAGCCCACACAGTGACACGTCAAATGAGTTGAGAAACAAAGGAATCAGAGTCAAATCGGCAGGAAATTCCAGTCTATCTTTATGTTGATTATATTATTAGTATTTCCGGAACAGACATCAAATATCAATTTCAGATAATGCCGTACAACTTAATGACTTACTATTAATTCGGAACATTCACATACTATTCTAATTTTAGATAAGAGGTACAATCCCTCAGCTCCCTTCCTGTCACTGTAATTGGCTAATCAAAGTTTATTTATGCCTATACACATCAACAACAACAATAAGTTCAATATAGTTAATTCAACATTTTAAGTCGTTTTTTTTCTAACGAAGCCTTTTGATATTCAACTATTTTGAAAGTATATAATATGTACTTTCAACAATTCTCATATAATTTACATATGTAAGTAATGTCAACCATTATTTGATAATTTTAATTGAGTCTTCTATAAAAGGGATAGATTTCATGAAATACTTTATTTTGTTCTATAGCACCATTGCACATTTATTATTGAAATACAATGAGTCACATTCTATGAATAACTTTTATGATGTCTTTAGAATCATTTGATACCCGTTTTTAAGTTCATTTTCAAGTTCAAAGGAGTAAAAATGAGGTAATTGATGATAATGTTTCATTCTGAAATGGCTAAGTTGAATCCAACAGTAGTTAAATGAGGACATTTAATTTTATTATTACTTCCATTTGACCTAGACAGTGCATCATAGTTTACGAGAGTTTGTCTTACAAGTCTTTTATAACTCAATTGGTGAATTACAGGTAGTTTCACATTAAGATATGAGCTTGAATTTAAACCATTCAGTTTGACTGTTTATTTTCAAAATAAATTTTAAAACTTATTTCAACATTTTAACTCATTGAAAAAATCATCAAATACATAGAAATATGCAAATGGTGAAAGGAAATTACTTATTTTTGAGGCAGAAACAGGTTATCCTTTATATCTAAGTTTTAGCCATTCTTTTTTTCTTTGTACATAAAGGAAAATTGAGATATTTTGCACTGAGATTATTCGTCTTGAATGGAATTGAATACAAACAATAATTTAGTTGATTCAAATGAATGAGTGATAAGTTGTTCCAGGTATAAAAAAGACGTGAGATTCAAAAATTCAATTGCACTACCTAGTGATCTGTATCTCACGTTGTATAAGTGCAATTATATTATACTAGATGGCGTTAGAAAGATGAGATTTCGTGCTAAAGAAACTTTTAGAGCAGACTTTTGATTGCTTGACTCAGCAGTGTATGAGTGCGCGTCAAAAATGGACACCAGCAAGGAGAAAATACGCTATATTCTACAATTTCACCGTAATCACAGTAAATATTGATATAGGTGGGATAATTTTTGAAAAGGTGTTTTGTAGACATAGGTACTAAAATATTTATCAATACATGGATCAGTTTTTGAAATATATACATAAAATATTTTCTTGGACCTCTTGCTACTTAAAAAAAGATACATCATTTAGGTATACCTTTTAGTAAGCTTGTTTAACACGATGTGGATTTACAATCTATGTATGTATACATGGAAAATTAGTCTAGTAAATATCCATAAAGAAATCTGATACGAGCCAATATTAAAAAGCTCCTAATTGCCTTGATTTTCCTCTCTGTTGCAAAAAGTAAATAAAAAACAGTCACGCAGTTTTTTTATTACCAATTTTATAAAATCATAAGTCCTATAAAGTACTTTACAAAGCACGTTTTTTTTATTCTCGGAATTGTTGATTAAGGGCTTAAAGGTACAACATACAGAGGTAGTAGATATATTGAAAACAATTGGATTTCTCTACAAAGTAATATCTAAAAATAACATGGCATGACGTTTTTTTAGATTAAAGTAGCGCTCATTTTGTATCTATTCAAGTATTTTGTTTGTCCATTAAGGAATAGTCAACTCATATGTACATTTCGATGAGTATGTACAAATAGATTTTGTGGCATGCAAAGTTATCAAATAGGTATTGACCTATTTTTTATCTATCCACAAACATAATGGTTTGTTAAGTTTTGAAAAGGATAAATAAAGTAATATCCAAGTTAGGAAGAAATCAATCAAATTAGCCTTTTTATAATTTTATCAATTATATGGAATTTAATTTGTTCATTTGATAGCCTTTTTTACGATTGATTTATGTGCTTCTATTATTCTATACAAGCTATAAGTATTCCTCTTCAAAAAAATAATGATATCAAAATCATTAATTGATACTTCTCAATATACTACAGCATATTAAGATAATAATATGCATATAAATACAAATTTAAATTACAATAAAAAACTTATTATTATTTTAAGTAATAATATTTTTTTTTTTTAGCTGTCCATTTTTCTAGGTCCCTTGTACCATAAATAAGCCTACTACACAGCGTTATTCGATAGACAAACAAGTGTACCCTTAATTTTGTGGTCGGTAGATAATTGCTCTTCTCCTCTTTATTAGTGATCTGAATGGGTTGAATTCGAATGAGCCCTTTTTAAACAGCGAATAGTTCCTCATTATTACGAAAAAGGTCAAACTACCAACTGATTCGGGTGTCTTTTTTTTCCTATTACCTTTTGAAGGAAAGGTTTATGAGATTCAATAAAGATAACGTTGTATTCTGAACGTTGATTTGTTGAACTTGAATTAAATTTTGTTCCCTGTTATAATATGAAGAATGCTTTAAATGTTGGGAAGAGAGACTCAATTGGCAATCTAATATTTCAATTTAGGCTATTTTTCTTACACTTTTTTTTACAAAAAATTGAGAGATACAAAAAGAAAAATCACTATTATATCCATATATTTATTCGTGGTTGTGAGACAAGTTTGAAAGCTTTTCTTCGAAACAAGAGTTTAAATAATTCCTGATTAACATATTAAAATAAGATCTGCTACTACTAGGAAGTTATGTTTTATCCAAATTTATTGTTAGAGGGCACTTAGGAATCTTCAGCAAGTTACAGACTATGACGACAGGAAGAGGATTTATCTTCAACTAACCAGTTATATTGAGTAAACTTATATTTGAGCAACTGGTAGATGTGGCAAAGATATCAATCTTACTTCTGCTCATCAAAATGTTTTTTATGAAGCGGTTTGTTATACAACTGGACAAAGAGAGATGTGCATTAAAAGAATTGTTTCCAATATAATATTAAGTTCAATGTTGGATGTTTCGTGGGAAAATTATGCCACTAATGACTTTCTAAAATGTTACAAAAGGCTGTGAGGAGAGAATGGATGTAATACTGTTTCCACAGTAAAGGATTACATAAGATAGGCAGGGAATTATAGGGAATTTGTTGATTAACAAGTGGATTGAAAAGTAAGCTGCATATTAGTGATTATAATGTGAATTTTATTACTTTAAATAGTTTCCCTCTGCAGGTTATTTTTATTATCAACATACTAGAAAGCAACTTTATCATATCTACATAACTATACACTATCGTAACGTCCGTACACTATAACATAACCCTTCGCCCAGAGTAACTTCTTTGTTCACTAATTGCATGAAGTAAAATTATTCAATTCATTCAATAAAGTTATTACTTTGTAAATTTTTAGAGAAGAAAAAAAAAGCAAAATTAGCAAAAGGGGTTTTAAAAAAATTGATAGGTTTAAAACAAAACTTTGAAACTTCATTTGAAATCAAATAAAAATAATAATAGTTTTAATCCATGAACAATTTTCTGTTACTATTGTTGAAAAGAGCTACAATTATCCTGAGATTATATTCTCTCCAAATAAAACTACTGGTAGATATCATAGATTTATTCTACGTCATGTAATAGTATATAAAGTCATATATGAAATAATCAGTCAACTTTGCATTGGATAGATATTTTGAAATATTCCTGTATTTTTTCAACCCCAGTATTTATGACAAGGCAACTAAATCTAAATGAATAGTACCCAGTGTTAACATAGAATCTACACTGTATTTTGCTGTGTGCTGTCAATTACTTTACATATCTTCTGTTTGATAGATTAATATATGCGTTCTGAACGTGGATTATTTAAACTCAAATAGGCTCTTTGTAATTTATGAATATTTGTGTACTATTTAATGAAGAATAACTCCAGAGTTGGGAAAAATTAGATTACCACCAATTAGTTTTGGACTTTTTATTATGTTCCTTTTTGGAGGAAAGGTTTTGAGGTACAATAAAGATAATGTCGTGAGTCGTAACAGGAAAAGTGTAATGAAATTTTTTAATGTTATACTACGAAACTAATGAAGATTCATTGATGAATGATTAGTGTATGAAAAACATCTAGAATTTAGTATTGGAACACAGGCAGATGGAGTGCATCAACATAAAAGTAATAATGAACAAAAATAAAAGAAATAAAAAGTATTCTAATATATTTTAGAAAACTTCATAAATTAATAGTAATACTCCAATATTTAATGGGCATATTTTGACCCATGGTGGACATTTCGTACATTCAAATTTTCTATTAATAATAATATTAATTAATAATAATGATGTATTAATAATACATCAAATAATGTTAGCAATTGTTAAGAGCCTTCATTTGATTTATTAGATTTTATTTGGTTCGTACACAGCCTTTCAAAAAGAGCAATATCATGTTATTTTTTGTTAATTATGACCAAGATTTTTTTTTTTTTTTGTAACCTATAAGTGACACTTTTGGTGTCCCCGAAGGATGAATCAATGTAATATAGAATCATAATTAGTTAAAGAGAGTACAAATATAAATAGTTCAAACTCATTTTTGAGTCATTTAATACGCCTAACTTGCTTTTGTGTTGATGGCAACATGTTACCTACAATCTTTTATTGATGTTGAAATGTTTTATTGGCCAAAAATCATCCTCTTACCTTAAACTTCATTTAATATTTATAATTTCTAAAAATTTCATAATTTAAATATAACAATTTGCAAATTACAGTATTTTAACAATAATAATTATATAGAAATTAATTAGTTTTATTTTCTTAGATTGCAAATGACAATGATTTGATTACCTCCTTAATATGTCATAAATCGTCTTTTTCATTTTATCTTGAATTATTTTTCCTTCAATTATATCTCATTGGGATGAAATAAACATTTTATCAAGTATTAAAAACGTGTGAAATATCTATATTTAAATGTGTACACATAAAGAAGCAAAGTAATGAAAGATGAGATTAGATTACTTTATCAGTAATTTAGATTAAAATGGTCCTAGAAGTAAGTACATACAATGTAATTATAAAAATGAAAAAATATAGTGATTTAGTTACCTATAAAATAAATGAAAAAAAAAACAAAAAAAACTAAAAAGTAAACGTTTTGAGCACGATTCATGTTTAATATTTGCACTAATTAAACGATATTATTTGCACCTCTTTATATTAAACTTCATAAAACCTTGCATGAGCACACTGTATCGATGGAAGGAGCCTCATGTTCTATGTACGTAGGTATGTAAATACATTACTCTTTCATCTTCAATACTCTGTGTTATTTACAGCTCCAAAATAAACTTCAAATGTTTCAATGATTCACGTTATTAGTTATGCTTTTTTCTTTTAAAAAAAAAAAATAATGTTAGATGCATATCAGAACTGATATTATTTTTCATGCAACAAAGATATTTGGCCTAATCGAAATATTTGAACACCTTAGAACATAGGCATGTAAGTACTTTGATAAACATACATACATATATTGTGAGAAAAATAAAAATTTGAAATTTACTTAGTGTGAGTGGTTATTTATCTAGGATTTGGTTATCAATTAAAGGTTTTATTTCTCGTCTAGGATGTCTTTGAATTAATATTTTTTTCCTTCAAAACTATTAATGGGATTTATTTCAACAAAGAGGGCTAGCTTAGTCTTAAATTAACTACATGCAAAATCATTATATTGCGAGCATTTGATCTCTACCTTACCACAAGTAAGACCCTTTTTCATTCATATTCTCATCGAATTAAGCAAAGCTTAAAATTACTACATCAGAAGAAATATGCACAGACATTGAGTATGTCAACTGCTGGCACAACAAATGAAGCTTTATTGGCATTAACTTGAACCTCTACTGAATGAAATACATAAACTAAAAATGGCATTGAAGTAGTTTGTATAACATGTCACGTCATCTACATAAAACCACTGACATTGAAGTACAAGTGAAGTATCCAGTCTCTTTATAGTTTGGTAAGTCAAATCAATGTGTCTTCATAGTTGTAGATATATATATATATAGTTGAGGCATGACATAGCCTGTATTTTGATTTAATTTATGTCTTAATGTTGTATTGAAAGTTTAAAAATACATCAAACTTGAATATCTGGATAACTTCACTAAATACATACATATATGTATGATTGTCAAATGGACTCAGTAGGTGTTTTTGTCTTTAATGTGATCAAACATGTCCAAGATGAGAAAAAAAAGTGTCTTTTTAAAAGTAAATACATTTAAGAATAAAAAATCAATAGTGAGAAATGTTTAAAATCTTTAAAATGTCTATAAATAAAATCAACTGCAATTATAAAGATTCAATCCCGGAAATTCTTTCAGGACAATCAAAATCCATGTCTCACTCAAATTCACACACGGTTTTGAGCCATACTCTTTTTACTCATAAGGCTCATATGATTCAACAACTAAAAATGCATTAATCAATAATACAGTGCACTTAGGTGACAGACCGAGTTGAACTATGCATAGATTGAATTCTTATATATCTCTTTTAGCCTTGATAATAATAATAATAATACTTATTTATAACTTAATATGACTTTGAATAGAGAAGATGACAGCCGTAAAAATGAGGATCGGACAGTCATTTATGTAAGTAGATAAAGATTCAAATTAATGGCTCATGACGAATTATGTATTGTGAACAACATATTCCGTATAATAAGGAATGCGCCTACCTAGATATCACTTCAGTTATAAATGTTTTTTGCAACAATAATGAATGAAGAGATAGGTGAAATGCAGTCTCAAGGACTAGATAAATTGATTTGAGAACTTTTTCCTTTAATTTTAAATTAAATAAATATTAAGGTTATTATTTTTTTTTTTTCCACTGGTAAAAAAACTAACTAAAAATGCAGTAAAATGAGATTTACTTTGAAATTTAATAATTGAAAAAAAAAAAAAAATTAAATTTACAACAACAAAAATGTAATCAATTTTTCAATACAATGTTTTATTTATTATATTTTGCTTTAAATCACGTTTTTATTTCATTAATTTTTTTTTAAAGAGAGATTTCCTGATCGATTTCCTTTAGTACCTTAAATAGCAATTAGTTAATGATGTATGAATGCAAAGTTTTGGTCTGATGAATAAAAACAATGTTTTATGAAAATCAATATGTAGTTATTTATAGATTAATATCTGGACTCAAATATCCCCATAAAAATGTTACAGGTATTAATTAACTTTGCAAAAAGAAAATACATGCAAGTCAAGAAAATAAACAGTGATTTCAAAATTTACAATAGATAGTGAATTATATTTAAATAAATACGTAATCAAGAAATTAATTAAAATTGGATTCAGATAGTTTTTCAAAGAAATAAAAGACTTTTCACATAAATTAATCAGAGAATTAGCAGCAAAATGTTGTTAGACGTTTTGCAAACAGATTGATTCATTCAAAATAAAAGGTCTTTAAATATTATATATATATAAAAATTTCTAATTTTGTATAATGTCTTATTTTATATGAAACATCGAATCAATATTTGATATTTTGTATCATAAATTACGGAAATAAATAATTGCTATGGAATGAATATCTAAATTGCTAAGGTAACTCGTGCTTAGTAAATGCACTGAATCCACAATTCTAGTAAGTACGTGGATTATACCATACATACTAGCTGGCAGATTATGGGGTATTCTGTGTATTTAAAACAATTAACCTTAACCATATCCTTGATCCCATCTTACTCCAGAGTTACCCTTTTCCCCCCTTAATTCCAATATATTTATTAACCATACGCAATAAATCTTCTCAAGGACTGATTATTTCTTGAAAGAGTTTAAGATTGGCATGATTCATTTCATGCAAAAAAAAAAAAGTTTGAATGTTCATCAACAGCGCAAAGAACCATAATCCTTTAGTGAAGAGTTTAGGATTGACAGAAATGCATTCTTGTAGGTCATTTTGACAAACTAAATTTGGAATAATCTTTCAATTGAATGGATGGGAAGTCAAGAGAATTTTATTTGTGCAGTCATGTAAGTAGATTGAGCAAATATGGTTTTGAATAGATTAATCCATTAGTTTCTATGTCAACCAGGAAGCATATATAGATCCTGACTCGGACTTCTTTGGTTATAATTACATAGGTAAATAAATTTATATGCATAGATAGATGAGAGACAGATATACCCGGAAATTTAGAATTTAATTTTGAGGGGGGTTCGGATAGGGATAAATGTTATTATTTTTTAAGTTGACACTTCTGTTACGTACTTCTATGCCAAATTATATACACGTCAAAATATTTATTATATATTCAATGTTTGAGATACAGATGGTTGGGTGAACAGCCAAAATGCAATTTTAAAATATCTCAAAAATGATAACTCAAATGCAATTTAGAGAAATGTGTTCTTGAAACCAAAAAGGTTAGAATGAATATTTCAGACTTTGTTCATTTGAAACTTTGTGGTTCATTTCTCGAGATACAACATAACCTATTACTCAAGAAAACCGACTCAACTATTTTTAATTTTAATCACATATCTAAACTCTGGAGTTATGGTTTTGTAATTATTGACTTAAGACAAATTGTGTAACGTTTTTGAATCTTGTAAAAAATTGTTGGCATATGCACATTGGATTGGACTACTTTTGAGGGGGATGAAATGAATTTTAAAGATTAACTAAAGATTCTTTGATTCAGGATATTTAGTGCCCATAGAGGTACATACATATATTGATGTGCTTTATGAATCATTAATGGCGTACTTTGATTCCAAAGAGGAAATATGTTTTGTTTGAATAAAGACTTCAATTTTGGAGAGTCACTTTCCACCGAGTTTTTTTTTGTGGATTGCTATACTTTGTTAGTACAAATGAAAGTCAGATCCATAGATCAGGAACTGTCTTTGGTCATGATGCCAAAGATTACCTCTAGATTGCCCTTATTACATTCCAAATGCATATTATTAATATCATATATGACATTATTTATTATATGATAAATTTAAAATATATAAATGGTCAAACAATTAAATATTCACAACTTTAAGAAAAGAAATGAAATGGTCTGATCTAAATATTATATGATTTATAAAGGATCCGAAACTTAGGAAAATATTAATAGAATACTTTGAAGCAAAAAAAAACACACACACAAAAACAGGACTTAGGCTTATATTGAGTTATTATTATATATTATAATTTGTTGAGGGATTAAAACCGAATCGAACAGACTCAAGATTTCTTAAATTTAAAAATTGACTCACTTTCTGCGTCAAGTTAAACCGAGTCGATAGTTTATTGATCCGACACAACACTAATAATTGATTTGGAGCTGCTATTATTCCTTTCATTAATTCACATTTAATCCCAGAGTGCATGAAGTACATATCTATTAGTAATTTTTTTCAATTTGGATATAGATGTATAAACGTTGTTCTGGAAATAATATATCCAAGATGAATTATCGTGGCATTCCTTTAATAAATAAATGATTAGCCCATATCTTAAAAGTAGTTACAAAACCATTAGAACCATAGCATAGCTAAAAGATAGATTATTATTATTATTATTATTTCCTATATAAGTTGTAAAGCCACGAGACTAATTCTTATATACTTGATATCATGTTTTATAACTTGATACTCATTAATCAAGTATCATGTTTCCAAGGTTTATTTATGGAAAGTCACATAAACTGGTCCAAGAAGTAAAGAGTATTAATTAGACTCCCGAAAAAAAATTATTATAAATAGTACATATATCTACCTATGTTGATTGGTTTGGTTTTGATTTCACTCCCATGTTAGAATGGGATCTTTATTGCATCGCTAAACCTTCTTTTTTTTCTGAAAAGAAAATTAAACATGGAATGCAAGTTTGCCAATTCTGCCACTCTCCCCAACTATTAGAACTATTCTTCTTTCCTTCTTTTTATTGTTTGAGTTTACCAACCAATATTTAGAATACTAATAAGGAATAAGAGTAGATAATAGTTTTTACATGGGCTGAAAAGTTCAGGGCCAAAGACATAGATGGCAATAGCTTCATTACGTTAACCTAAGCTTAAAAAAACAACTGTCAAAGTCAATCAAAAACAATGGCAAAACTACATGAATGGAACTTTGAATTGCTCCCTCATCCATTGTACTAGCCAGATTTGCCTCATAGCGACTACTGGCCGTACGCAAACCTCAAAAAAATGCTTTGTATGAATGAAGAGGTTATTGCTGAAACTAAGGCCTATTTTGAGACAAAAGATAACTCACAAGCTATTGAATAATATAATATGAAGTTTTAACAGCTGTCTCTTGAAGCTAATTACTAGCTGAAAAAAAGGAGAATGCATTAAATTTAGCGCCATCTATGTATTAGACCTGGGACTTTTCAGTTCATGTATTAAGCTGGTTATTGAGATCGGTCTTGGTCTCAGCCCCTTCAATGTATATGTCTTGTAGTTAAAATCAAGACAATGTAATATGATCATGGTTTATAGACAATTGGCACAAATAAAAGGTTCTACGATTGAATCTTGTAATAAGTTTGTATGTAAATACTGAAATAGGTGTCTTAAAAGGACAAGGATAGATTTTTGATGTGTTTATCTGTTGCACATGTAGATCAAATGATTGTAAATATTATGTTCATACAGCACTCATTAAAAATATATATGCTTGGACTTTAACCTTGCAAAAGTCTTCAATCTTTTTTTCTTTTTTTTAATGTCAAATTCCAGGAAGTGATTTTTTGAAAAATTACTGAAAAGTCCACTTTTCAAAAAAAAAAAAAAAACTTTATCAACTCCAAATAAGGAATTTTTAAAAGTAATGGGAAAAGAAAGGTGATGCTTAATAGCCGTTTAAGGACTTCCATGACTTGAAATGTTAGGTATCTTACCCTACGTTGAGTTATACTGACTTTGCTTATTTATGAACATACACATATTTATGCTGTGAAAATGACAAAAGTCATTTTATTTGTGTGTGTTATTTTTTGCAGTACCATTGTTTCTTTTTAAAAAAAAAAAAAGATTTGACCTCTATTTAAGGTCAAGAGATAAACGTATATGATCATATTGTAATTGTATTGTCTAGGACAAATGTGCTTTGAAGGTCATGAGGCTCTGTAGGTCAAAGATACATCAAACTGGTTGACATAACGTCATTGGTCTTTAAAAATATTTCCTACTATTTTATGAGTCGTGCCAACATGGATATATCTATTTATATATGTACATACAATAGGTACATCCATAGGAATGTTAGAAAATGACAATTTTGATTGATTCTTCAAGAAAAAGGACGAAGACGGCGCTGTTTAATTATAGGTCTCTTATTTACTACCCCATTAGAAAAAGTAGACCTATATACAAAAAGATTGAATTTCATTTTTATCTCTCCATTGTATTGAAATTATTACAGTCTTTAAAAAAAGGGATTTGATTGATGTCCTACATGGTTTGGTTAATGACTATACATACATCGAAATAATCATTATATTCGAGGACGTCTCAAATATTGGAAGGTTTTTTTTTGTTTATTTGATTCTGTTGTTGTTTTTTGAGAACATTTAGTTTCCTTTTCAATAAATGATCCTTTGAAAACATTCTATGATTAATCGTAATAAATAATTTTTTATATAAAAATAAATAAAAAGTTTCACAAAATATTCTAAGAAAACAACATGAATTTGGAGATGTTCCAATTATGGAAGATAAAATAAAGGGAAATATTTACTTCAATGGCAGCTTTGAGGATATATTTAATTATATCTAGTTTGACACATAAGACGTTAATTGTATGTTTTCACACATGAGTAACTCGTTTTGAGTTAGTTAGTTAGTTACTGTAGTTCATTTTTTTTAGTTATAATTAAATATTTTCTAATGAGTAGATGACAGATCACTTTGTAATATTTTTTATAATTGTTCCTTATTGGAAGGAAGTCTTACCATTTGTTTGTAGAAAGGATACAGAAAAAACATCCAAAAAACTATGAAAAGTCGTTTGATTACTATGACAACATCAGTATGTGACGTCATTCACAATATCCCTTTAAATTCAATACGTAGCAATGTAGATTTTTTTTAACAAATTACGAAGGAAAAAAAGTTATTTTTTAATTGAATTAATTCACTAAATACTCATAGCCCCATGATCCATCTAATTATTGACTCGTAGCCATAAAAACCTTTTGTAATTCTTCATCAAATAAGTAGGTAATTAATCATATGATAATTACATACTTAGACATTTAAAGGCAATGGAAATGTGTAATTGTTGTAGCTTAGGATTGTAATTTGAGATCATTTTTCTGGTATCAAATTTCGGGAAACAGATGAAGGTGTACTCAGGATCCTGTTATTTTCCTGTGAAATGCTTAGACCATATTACAAGTATTTTGAATAATTCAATGATTGAAAAATTAACAACAAAAAAAATCATATTATCTAGAACGTTTTTATTTTCTTGTCTTGTAGTATATATCTGGGTATGTAAAAAAAAAAATCAACGTAGTTACATATACATTTAGGAGAGATTTGTTCAAAAATGTTGGACATTTATTAATGATTACAAAATTCAAAGAAGAGGAATGCTTTAAAATACAGAATTCAAAAAAATTACCTATATATAACACAAATTTCAATGCCTTGTGAACCATGTGAAAAATTATATATCATAACATGCCAATTTTCCATGATTCGTCCTCCAATTCATTACAAAGGCGCACTATCCCATTAGGAACATGATAATATTATTATATAAAATATATTGATAAATAAATATGTTTCTTTTTTAAATGTTGTACAGTGTTGTGGTCAAGCTGTAACATGTAAAAGCAGATTGTACAAGTTGCAATAAAAAATTGAGACGAAATATTTTACATACCAAATTTTAGATACTTGTGATGAAGAATATGCAATGATGCTAATTCCATTTGATGCTCTTCAATATAATATCAAGGGTGTAATTTTTTAATTTTTTCTAATGAAAACTACAAATTAATAAGTATTTGTAGGTTCATTGTAAAGCAGAAGTGCCCAAGGTTCTTTCACTAGTAAATAAGTATAATAAGTGAGTGGTAATATAAATGGATTATAAGGAATTGATAGCATCCATGTATTAAATGTTGATTAAAATAACTAGTGTTATAATTAAATGAGACGTTATGAGACGTAATGATTTAAACATGTACAATCTGCTTATACAAATTGCAAGTTTTATACAACATTTACACAATGATAATTTTTTTAACATATTCCCTTTGCCCATAAAACAAATAATAATATTAGTTAAATGCACTTTCTGATTTATTTACATACGACATTTTGAGCAACAATAAAGAATTAATTAATTAATTATAATTATTAATAGTGGTTATTCTGTACAAAGTTGCTGATCATTTTAAAATATTTTTTCACTTTGTACTTATTAAAATTTTAAAAAAAATTAATTTCTCAAGAAGAAAGAGACAATCCTTGGATCTTAGGAACCCAGGAAATAATTTCCTAGCTATAGCCAGGGATGAATTCTGAATAATGAGTCTTTGCGTGTACTATTACTGACAGCAGATCAATTTTTATCCTGGATTAGTGGTTCACACTGAGATCTATATAACATATAATGTATATATCGTTGCTATCCCATTTTACTGCTATTGCTTCAAGGAGCTGAAACTTTTGTGGGTCCGCAGTACAGGACTGGATCAAACTAGTTTAGTTTTACCCCTGATTATAGCATTTTTAAGTAAACATTAGAAATGACTGAATATGGCAAATATTTAGAAATATACATATATTAAAAAATAATATTTCCTAGTTGAGCAAATCCTTATCGAATGTAGTTTTTAATTGTATACGGCCATTAATGAAAGCTTGGAATATGGGGTGTAAAAACTTCCTTTTTTATTTAAAAAAAAATTTAAGGTGATAAAAAAAGACATTTTGAGTTATTTAAATGTAATATTGATCTATTTTTCGTAAATAAATCTTGAACTATACAAATTGCAAACAAGGTTGGTTATTGTTATATAAGGTTCTCCTGTAGTAATGGAATGGAATTATTCCATTCGTAGAGATAACTTAAACAAGAATAATAATAATAATAATATAAATTGTATGGTACAAAAAAATTCATTGTGAATTATTTGCTAAAACAGGAAAATAGTCATTGACATAGAAGCCATTTATTTCGATTTTTGTATATGTACAAAAAAATGCATTTAATTACATGTAGTTATGTCATATCCATGCACAAATGATTCCATTAATTACAAATCTTTTTCCGTATGTGTGAAGCATTTTTTTTTATTTTACTCAGAAGTAGAAGATTGATTGCTTTTATTATTTGTAACTAAAAGCACAAATATGTACAATAAATCCCTTGTTGAAATATTAAATGACTCGAATAATCGTCATGAAGATCTTATACAAATTTAAAACACTATGAATAAATAAATATACGCACATTACTTAGAGAATTGTTGAGTTGAAATATACATACATATACATACATATATACTCGTGTCTTAACCATGATTTTTACGAGGAAGGAAATTATATGACTTCAAATACAACTCCTTGAAGCTTCTTCTGTATTATACAAACGTATGTATTTACGTTATAAAATACTCTATCTAAAGATTTAAATCTTTCTAACCTAGAATTCAAGGTTTTTCGTTGTTGTGTTTTGTTTTTTCTTACAAATGTATATACTTTTTTTCTTTTCATTATACTTTGTTTTAATAATATGTAAATATGTGTGTAGATTCCTTTTTGTTGTTTTCTTAGAACCAACCATAAATGTATATATTTTTTTTTAAATTAAATACCTCCATCAATGAAATCTAAACCATTATAAAGAAATATAATGATTAGCAAGCATAGAAAATTGTTTATTAAATGTCTTAAATAACAACACATTTTAAACATTCAAAAATTACTGAGATCCCAAATATATATATATATATATATATATATGTTATATAATATAATACAATTTACTAAATTTACTTTCCAATAGATATCTTGCATTTAAACCTTCATTGCCGTGTTTAGATACAGAGTAACCCTCTATCCGATCACTTAAGCATTATAAAAAGTGATTTATATTTTTTTTAAATGTACTCCGTCTCATTATTCGTATCTTACTAATTTGTACATAAATATAAAAAGTCTAATTATTGTTACTATTATTATTTTATTGTTTTGAAGAATCGAAAATTTGTACGAATAAGAATATAGAACAAAGTGTATATTAGCGACATCTATGAGTACTCAATTACTGGTAGCTTCATAGTTTCATTACCTCATGCAAAGTTTTTTTAAGCCACAATTTAAGCGCACTTCAAAAAAGTATCCACCTATGTAAATACTATGTTTGAACATGGAGGGAATACACCAATCAATAAAAACATTTATCTGATATATAATTTCTGTTATGCTCAAAAAAAATATTTAGATTATATTATATATATGTATAAGTGGGGTATTTGCCTATCTTGAGACAAAGAGATATCAAGAGTTTTTGATACAGAATCTAGGTAAATAGCATAGGTATCATATTACTTTGGGCATCAAACTCTGGCTTTGCACCACATCAAAGGTTGATTGTACATAGTTGCTCAAAGTTGTAGTCTAAATACATTTCATCTAATTTATAAAAAGAAGAGCTCACTTTAAACTAACAAAAACCTTCAAAGATATTGTAGAGTATTTATGTTTTAAAGCTCGAATATTTAATTTTAGTTGTATTTCCATGAGTCCTTGATGGTACTTATCAAGTTATGGATTTAGAAAAATACATATCAGTCGAGCTCTAATAGTGGTGCCACAGTTAGTTCGAATATTGCAATAGTGCAGTTTTTTTATTCCAAGACCCTATGAATAATACATTTCATTATTTACATTAAAACTCAACTGATTTTCTGAGAGTTGAAAAGCCGATAATTCATAAGTCAGTCAATTGTTTTTGTTCAAAGTAACCCTAGAGATATCACTAAAAATAGCATCACAAAAACCCAAATATGGTCATTTTATCCACTGCAAAAAAAATTTCATGATCATGGCAATTCATATTATGATTTGCCAAGCTCTATTGAGAAATGACGTCATAGAATTTTACTTCTGAGAATTTTCAAATTGTGGAATTAGTTTTATTTGATTGAGGGCCAATTTTATGTTCATTTTTAGAAATTAATGTCATACATATCTTAAATTAAATTTACTCTCAGAGTAAAAAACATTGATAAATAGTAAAAAAAAAAAACATTCAGAAATGGCAGCAATGGCTACGTTGGGTCTTCAAGGGATAGTTGAGTAATCAAAAACATTTAATTTCATTTTTTTTTAAGAAAAAAAAATGTTCATTTAATATTTAGATATTAAAAATGATTGGATGTTTTTTAATGAAAATAAAATATGTAGGTAATAATCGGCCACTTGGGCATACAACCGTTTAATCTAAAACTGCTTAAAATCTGCAAATTTAATCGACTCATTGATATATCAATTCATTTCTAATACAATGAGTAACATCATAGTCATAAATATCAAGTATATTCATGGAGCCAATAATTACCTGGAATGTTCAGAGTATTGCTCTAGCTTTAAAATATAGCTGATTTATTTTCTGAAGGTAACTTATCAATAGAAAAATATCATGAAATATCTATTGGTTATTTATTTTCTTTAATGTCCATTAAGATGATGAATTGAGCAAAGTATTTTACTTTTCACACTCATAAAAGTATAAGTATATACAGAAAATAAATCACTTCACAACTTTTCCAATTAATTAAAAATATTTTTACAGGGAAATGGGTAAAAATAACTATGATTTGAAACATTACATTTTGTTTCTCTTACATAATATATAAATTACAAGTGATGGAGTCATATGCTCCATCACTAAAAATAGCTTAGAGTATCTACATGGAATACATACTTGAGTCAAAACAAAATATGTTGAAGATTCAAATATTCAACTCGAAGGATTTCTTATCATCGTGGCATTGAATGTATTATTATATTAGCGTAAAGATGTATGTATATACATAGCATTTAGTTATACTCTGTAGATAAAAAATATTTTATCCTTAAAATATTTAGTCCTTCATCGTAATTAATCCTTGTGTAGAACTTTGAGCAAATAACTACTCTCTGTTTATCTTATTATAATTGCAATCAATGAACTTTTTGTATGTTGAAACGGGCATGAATGATCCATTTTAAAATATATTTAATATGAGTGAGCACAAATAGCTCAAGCCTTTAAAACTAAGCAGAAACTACCTTTAATTATGTATATTTACATGATTATTCAACATATTAGAGCAGGGATTGATTCCTAAAAGGATTTAAACGAATACATATATATATGTAATCAACTTATAAGGACTTCAAGGTCCTTATAAGTTATTCAGATTAGATGCACGAAACTATAGTTAGATATTTTTCATCATCTTGAAATTTGATTGAAATTATATTATATATGTATCTTGGGTTGTTGTTTCACCTACTATATAAATAAGTATATTCCAGAGGGAATCTATGTATTTGATTTTTTGTTTTTACTTTTTGGGTTGGTTAAAGAGAGATTTTGTATGTATTTTACATATTATGTATGTATCCTGTTCATATCGTTTAATTTATCAGAGATTCTTTAGTAAAATGAGTATTTTAATTTTCAAATATCATGTGTACATATATACTACTATTTTCTGATCTTTGAAAAGTATATAAAAGTAAGTTCAAGCAGATTGGAACTGGCGGGTTTATCATATTAATCATACAAAAAAAACCTTGCTGTAAACACATCTCAGATTCAGTTATTTATGCTAAACTTCAACTACCATTACTGGCCACAAGAGTCACGCATAGAGCTGTATTTACATTGTATTTATATCCTTTCTAAACTTTATCATTAAAAGTAAGTGAGGCTATAATAATCAACTGATTGTACTCCAATTAATTACTTAACTCACAACAACTGTTTTGCAACACAAAAATATTCATAACTTTGAAAAATATAATTCAATATCAAAAGTTTTGTGATTTAGAAAGTTAATTCTGCGTAGTAAAAATATTACTACGGAGACGTCAACTGGAGTTCAACTATAAGTTATATCTATAAAAGTGTACTTACAACTTATTTTTGATCCAGCAAACCTTTTCAGCCAGGTAGATCTATATAGTCTCCTATCTCTAGAAAAGCTATTTGAGTGGATAACATTTATTTCTTAGAATCCCTTATGAAAGTTGGGATATTCTTCAACAAAATATGTCCCTAAGACATAATATGTACTTTAGAAAATTTGCTTAGCAAAGCACCATTCTAATATTTTAATGTATAATACAAAAATTATACATATATTTGAAGAAGGAGAATAATAAAATTCATACAATAAAAAAGGCATAACATTATATGTATTCTTTGTGCCCGATAATTGAATTGAATTTTAAGAATTAAGTTCAATATAAGTTATAGTTTAAGATATTAGTTTGTCGGTGTTTCTATTGCCCTTGCCACTTATTATTACTCTGATCCTTGAAACTGAAAGCAATTTTTTACAATAAATTATTTAAATAAGGAAAGTTTGAGGGATGCAATGGAGGGCTCTACGACACATATCCTCCAGACCACTACTTCATCCTAAATAATAGTTTGCATTTTCTCGAAAATAACAAAATTTAGGAAATACATAAAAGAAATGGATTACATTTTTTAATTAAATGTAGTTCATGAATTATCCGCTAGGGGCGCATTTTAGTCTTTCTTTATAAGTCGCATGTAATCGCATGTAGAGTTCATTATTTTAATTTTCGATAGTATCAGTTACTTAAAGTTATTGCAATTTTCTGAAATGTTCTGTAAAAGTGTTGTTCAATAAATTTTTAGTTATATTGAACAATGTCTTCTTTAAATCAAAACAAAGGGAAGACATGAAATTTTGGTTATTTATAACTAAGTATGCTATAATTTTAATGGTTCGGCCCGTGACGTCTACCCAGGGGTCGTATGTTGCCCAAGATGTGAAATGAGTTTGACACCCCTGCTTTAGGCGGTAAAATGTCTTTTGGGTATATAAGGCAGTTCCAAGAAAGTTTGTACAGCACGTTGCTTAGATATGCAGAAACGATTCATAAAATCCAATTACAAATCATAGTGGTAATTGTCAATGTATGAATGTGGTTTATTGTTGTTCATTCAATTTTTGGCTCTAATGACACTTTTATTTCTCAACGCACTGCTTGTCATAAACTTTATGGAGAAACTTTTAAGTTCTTCAAGATAGGATTATTATTATTATTATTTGTCTAAGGACTTTATATACTTTTTCTTTTTATAGTATTTGATAAACTCTAATGGAGATATAAAAACCTCTTTACAAATGATGTAACTCCTCCATCAAAAAAGGAATTACATACTTCTTATAGCATACATATATTGTATGTAACAATCATTCATATTCATAATGTGTTTGATGATGGTGAAACCAGACCTTGTTCAATTCTTTAAATCCTTAGTACAAAGCTATTCATATCCTGTAATAATCTTTGAAGACTTGATTAAGTGTGTACTTACATCAATAAACGAAATACTTCCTAAGATAATTACATCATTTGGACTCTTGAGTCCAATGCTATGTATATTCACAATGAAGTCATTGAGTAGCCAGGCATGCAATAAATTAAAATCAATCCATTAAATAGCTTTTGAAAGCGTTTTAACTAATACTTATATATATTTATGAACTCAAAGGTAATAAAGACTTATATAATCGCTCCAAAAAGTATATTTAGAAAAAAAATCAATTGATTTTTTTTATATAGAAGGTTTTATTTTATATTTTTCGCTCATTCCACGAATAATTTAATTCAATTACTGATAGATTGAATTAATCGTTGTATGGATTCATTGTAGCATGTGAAAAGGGATTGGTCCTGTCTTGGGAAGAAAACACTTTAAAATTTGTGATTTTGTGTGTGTATGTATAGATAAAAGATAATGTCTTTATTGTAATGAAAATCAAGATTTTTGATGAAAAAATAATAATAGTAACAAGTTTATTACTTGTTATTTAAGTTTATTAACAAAATAAATTTGCAGACTAATCATGCTATGATTAGTTTTTCGGTTCAATTTGAGCTCAAAAATAAATAAATATTTCGTAGGCATTTTTGTAAGGCAAAATGAGGTCAAGTAAGATTGTATTTACTTTAATAAAAAGGTGACTTACATACTCTAGTATTTGAAAGGGAAATTGACTTTTATCAATAATTTCTAATCCTAAAAATCATTTAATCCTATTGTCGTCCATTCTCAATAGGATTTCTTCTTTGTTAACCGTTATTATCACATTTTACTACTTTGTACTTTTCATAAGCCACTTTTATTAGAAAAGTACATTTATGCATTATAATAATTATGTAGGTTAATATAATAAATAATAATAGTTTTAAACGGCAAAAATGCATTAAAACACACTTCCATTTTCTCGCAAGAAACATAAACAACGACAACGCAACCTCTTTTGGAATTTATAACTTAAAAATATACTTATGTGTACAGCCTTTATTGCTAAAGGCCTTTTTCTGAATATTGTTCACATTTATTTTTCACTCTTTGTTTCACAATTACTATATATATATGTTTTTGTTTTTTTACTATTAAGAATGAAGAAATGGAGTATTTTTTTTTTTTTTTTGAACAATTATTATTCGGAAGACTGAACATTTTAATTTGTTGTGCAAAAGACGATAAAAAAGAATGTCTCTTTTTTATTTATTTCCCCTTCCATTTTCATCATTGGATGTTAATGTTTACTTATTTTATCATTATTTTTAATAATATAAACGTAATGTTAATATTCAAGGACAAATCCGTGTGATTTACCCACAAAAATCGAACAAAATATTTTTTAAATGGCTCTTAATCTCTGCTTCTTACAAAAAAAAAATAAAAATGAGACAACTAGGAAACAGAGAAATATCTTTTGAAAGGATATAAAAAAATATTATTTGCTTTACAGAATCGTATTTTTTTTTTTTTTTCAGGACTTGAGTTCCTTAAAAAGTGCTCATGGATCATAGACGAATAAGTATTTGTATTTATAGCAATTTCAATATATTTAAGATATTGCAATTTTTGTACCTAGGTTATTAAAAGCTAAATAATTTATACAAAATTAAATTTCATTGACACATTCACTAAAAATCTTGAAAAAATCGTGGATCTCCTACTCTTCCCAAACCTTATTAGGGACTATATTTATAGTGACTAAAAAAGTATCTACCTATGAAATGAAACTATAATTTTCAATTTATGACGTTTATTGTGAAAAAATGCTGATTAATTTAATCTTCAAAATAACAGCCATAGTTAGGAATGTAAATCATATGCAATTCGGGCGTGTTATAAAAAAAGAAAGAGAAAATCAACCTGGCAACCCTGACAATTTAATGATTGTCGAGGGGGGAAGCAGCTTGAGCTGTCATGACGTTTTACTTAGCTACAAGCTGCTATTTTCCTTTATATATGTATACAAATGAAAACATCAAACCACAAACATTACAATACGTTACTCCAGATTCATTATTATATTCACAAATATCATTAACTCCATTCACCTCAATGAATGATAACCCTTTTTTTAATTTTTCCTTTGTTCCTCACCATGATATAATCTTTGCAGACTGTTCTTTACTTGTAAAATATTATGTTGAGGTAAAGTTGATGTTACCTTCTTAAGGGAAAAAAAATAATGATAACAGCTTCGGAAAACAAAAAGACCTGTTTGAAGAGCCAACTCCACTTTTTTATCACACGCCCGAATTGCATATGATTTTCATTCCTAGCCATAGTTAGCGACACACTTTTCCCATCTCTCAGAGAATTTCTGGATGCCACACAAAAAAATTGGCTGTCTTTGGCCGCAAACCAATCATCAAGCCATTTTTTGGCTTCTTTGTGAGAATTGAAACGCTGTTATTTTAATACATGATCTATCGATACGAACAAGTAATAATCTGATGGCGCCAAATCTGGTTAGTAAGCTACATGTACCAACAGTTCCTAATCGTACGCCTCCACCAATTCCTTGGTCACTCTTGTTCGATGTGGCCTTTCATTGATATCAAGAAAAATGACTTGGTGACACTGATCGGAATATTCTAGGCGTTTTTGGCGTATAGCACTATTCAACTGTGAATGCGTTGTTGTTGGAAACTTCTCAAACAATAAACTAATTTTTGCCAGATAACAGACAAATAAAATAGGACATTTGGGATGGCTTAAAAATAATCCTAGCGACGACTGTTGCCTAATAGCTGTAAGTCTCATTTCATAGGTATAGACCTAATATATCCTTTTTATATATAAAAAAAAAAACTATTAAAATTTTTCAATACAAAAGTCAGCTTTTGTTCGTGTAATTGTGTAGTAATAATCGTTTTTATGTAAAAAAAAAATTAAAATTTTATAGTAGTTATTAAATCAAAAAAAAACCTTGATATGAACCTTACAATTACATACATGATGTAAATCATTATATTATGTCTTTTGCAATGTCATCTTCCTAGGAACTGTATTTATGAAGTAATTACATACATAAATATTCATAAAAACAAATTTTTAGGCTTGAAATTTTTCAAATAGTTTCTAAATTCTGAGAGTGAATACCTATAACCTCATAAATATAAAAGAAATGACTCAACTGAGAATGTAATACATATAATGAAATGCAATTAATAAAAAAATACTTGATTTTTCTATAAAATAATCTCGAAATATCGTAACTTTAATTAACTTTTCTATCTCACGCAACCTTTGATATTATATTATTTATTTTTTAATAACACTGGTCAACAGTTAAAAATCCTAAGGGGTATAAGTATAATAAATATTATTTATTTTAGCTCACTGATTTCAAATCTGTAAATTTTTTTTTTCAAGAGTCCGACGGTTTTTGAGAAATCGGTCCCTACTTTTTTAGTTTTTTTGGCCCATTTTTCAACTTCAACTTTAATTTAAGCCTAGAAGAATACACATTTTGAGAGTTAAAAAATGATGATTGGCTAGTGTTTTTTATCGAAATTCCATTTCTAGTCTTTGTTTTGAGCTAAAAGGACTCCCAGAGGCGGAGAGTGCCGGAGTGGGCCCAAAATTCGGTCCAATCCTTTGTACTTGAATATTACATAAAATTGATTAATAAGGAATGCATTAAAGAGCTTAGACTCACAGCTTTCAAACGAGATGTCAAGCACTCGATAAAAGTCCTTAACTTTGAAGAAATCGTCCATGAAAGTGTGTAAATTTTCATCCAATTTTGAGCAAAAATTCCCTAGAAATCTAATTGTTATTTTCTTTATAATTTTTGCATTATTAGCGAACAATTTTATTAAAGATATTTAAATCTTAATATAAGAATAATACACAAACTCTTATGGTAGGTCGTAGAAACATATACATATAATCCTCATAGTATCCAGCCCCTCTATTCTTTCTCTGTGTGCATGTACAATTGCTGAGTGCTGAGCAACAGTTACCCTATCTTTAGACTACTTTAAACTCTAAGGATAGACGACAAATCGCCCTCTCATACTGGCAGAGTAATTGATGAGCAAATTAAACATTTTATATTTTCATTTTTGTCCACGTAGCGAGGATACGATTCAAATATATGATATATGCCATATTTAAATGCAAATACCAACACTCTCATCGGTTTGTGTGCTTCGTTTTTTCTCTAAAATAAATGTGTAATATTTTTTTGTGTAGAATAATATTGTATGGATAGATGAATAATGTTATGTCCTTGATACTCTCACTGCAAACATTTTTGTCTAAATGCATCTCGCCGTAAGATATTTCGGCTTGAAACAATTTTATTTATAACTAACTGAATCTGTTGACTTTGCTCGTCTAATGTTCGATAAATAAATCAAATTCTATTAAACTTTTTTATGATTTATATAATAATAATGTTTTTTTCGCCCAAAACAAATGAGATGGGGATGTCTGAAAAGTTTTTCAGTTTTGTCCAACTTTATGCTAAAAATTTGGTGCTTCGTCAAAAATTGCTTTGACGAAAAATATTGACCATTTTAACACCTAGCTTATAGCAAGGTGGCTGGGTGCGGAAAAATGAGTAACTTATGTTGTATGAGACTTTCGATTGAGCATCTGAAATTATATATCCTCTTCTATTTTGGGCTAAATTCCAGTTCAAAAAAGTTACATGGAAGATTTTGATAATTACTTATTAAAGTCTAGATAGAGAACTCATTTTTTAAACTAGACACACCTCAGGGTTCAAGTTTGAGCCTAATAATATTCGGGGGTTTTATTAAAAAAATATTTTTTTGCAGAAACCCCAAATTTATAGCATACTCTAGAGTAAAAACTAAATTTGCAGCTGCCCTAACGATGCCTTGCCCTTCGAGGAAGAAAGAAATTCACTGCCGAGGAGGAGTCTATACGTAGCAAATAGATGCGATTTTACAAATACATACATATGTATGTAAATATAAGATTAATGCTAACTTGACTTTATGCATAAATATATGCATATGAGGTATATGTATGACATATCTATAAATAAACTTAGGCAAAAGGCTCTAGAGGTAAGTTGGATTAATTAGTGTTGAGTATTATATTGATGTGATGTCTACATAATTACATGGAACGTATGTACAATATGGATCATTGTCCATTTTTAATAAATTTTTAATGTTAATATACTAACTACATATATACAGATGTACAGAATTTATTCATTCTGTAAATACAATAAATAATACTTAACAACACTCACTTCTTCGAACAATTGGTATACAAAAAATACAAGCTCTTTTTTGGTAATTCCCATTGCAGGGTCACAAATAAGCCTTAAGAATCTAAATTCTACCATAAATTTACCCCTGACTAACAATATTGACTAGATTTTGAGGAACATCATAATATCAATAAAAGGCATTCAATTTAAACAAAGACAGGCTATTATTCAGGGTTTATTATTGTATGTACGTTTTAAACTTAAACTGATCACTAATAAAACGATATTTTTGCTAATAAAGCAAAGAAAAGATTTTAAAAAGATTTTTTTTTCTCATAAGGGACTTGTGGTGTATAGATAGATATGTTTTGAAATAAATAAGTACGTGTTTCATTAATTGGTCTAATTTAAGCCAACATAAAATCAATTAAGAAGTATCTTCCTGGATGGATCATGAGTTTATACTATGATGTGGATACAAAGAGTTCTTTCTACAAAGATATCTCCAGTCTCGCTCGTGAAAATAGCCATTTTGATGTTTGTAACATATTCCTTGCCACTCTTGAACCTCAAGTAGATCTAATGGGGAGTAGAGATCTAGAGATTTTTACACTGAATGTACTTTTTTTTATGGCACTAGCTTTGTGCTTTTAATTACAATTTTTTATAACTTTGGATTTTGTATTTCTTTTATTTCATTAAGATATGATCTATTTGTTAATGTCGAGAAAAAATTATTTTTTTGTAGAATATGATCAATATATATTGAACATATTTTTTTTTCAAAAACAGAAATAGAAGAGAATGAGTTAAACGAGATATTTTTTAGTAATTTTTAAAAAGCTCACGACCTTCATGACTAATTTTTATTATTCAATTGTAATTAATTATTGTCTACAGATCCAATGATATGATTATTTTTCCTAGATCAGTGTTTTCTTGACAGTGTTATACTATTAGCAAACACGTGTAAAAATGTGAAAATTGAGTTTAACTTTTTATAAATTGTTTGTATCATTTTATTCCTATTTAATTATATTATTTATTCAATTAAATATAACTCAAGAATGTATATTCAAATTTTAATTAACTCAAAATACATTGGTAGTGAAATTAAATTTGTATGTTTCCATTAAGAGCTATTAAAATCATAAAAGGATTGGAAAATATTGGAAAATACCCTCAATGACTTCAAGAAGGTTATATTTTAAGAACTGATAAGTGGACCAGATTGGTTTTGGGATTTAAATAACTGTTGACACAATACTGTCTCTGATTTCATAACTAATAATATGTTATTAATATGCTTTTTCAATATCGATTTTACATAATAACTTTTAAATTATAATTTAATGAAATGCACACATATTTTTATTCCCTGAAAATATAATATATCGGTACATATGATAAATTAAAAAAAATTAACTAAATCACTCTTTTACTCAATTCGCATTATGTTATTCGGATGTAGGCTTGAGCTTTTCTGAAAAATATTTTCAGACAGCCTAGGTACATTACCCTCAAGACTTTTGTGTATGACAAGGTCATTTAAATACTTTCATTGAAGTTTGAACGAAATTTTTTCTTTCAAATGTTTTGAAATTTTATGCTGGAGGAGGCTCAAGGATATCGTCCGACCAGTTTATTAAATCTCTGATTTACTGGTTTCTTAACTAATATAATTGACGTTGATTCATCGTTGAGTCTCCCAATTAAGGTCCAATTGTATGGATATCCATGTCATCTGATTGATAAAATTACATATTTTTACTTTTTTAATCCTCTTTACTTCACAATAGTAACATATTTAAATAATAGTCTCACTGTGTATATACCATGCTGATCTTCTAATACATACTTTGTACTACAATTTCTGAAGCTTTTTTTTTGGGGGATTTAAAACAACCTAATTGAAACAATGTATCAACATGTCTAGATCCTTCAATTCACGGATAATTTTATTTTATAATCAGCATGGATAATAGAATCCAATTATATGTATTTTCAAATATTATCTCCAACAAAATCAGATCTGCTGGAAATGACCCTTCTCTGTTAATATAATAATGTGGATTAGGCGATAGATTTTGAATAATATTTTCATGGATATTTAATAATAGGGGTATTTATATCAATGCTAGGGAACTTAGGATTTAAACTTAATTATGTTACTACATCAAGTAGTTTAGCTGTTAGCTGATATTTTTTTTTATTTTTTTAGGCAGAATCGAACCACTAAAGGCAACAATTATATGTAGGAATGTAAATCATATGCAATTCGGGCTTGTAATAAAGGAAAAATAATAACAGCTTTGGAGTACAAAAAGACTTGTTTGAAGAGCCAACTCCACTTTTTTATTACAAGCCCGATTTGCATATTATTTACATTCGTACAAATTAACCACAATGGTTTTTTAAGGCTAAAGTAACTTTTTCAATTGTATCAACATGATTCCATTCTTAATTTGATTTATCAGGGGTGATGTAAAATAAATAGTCTCCGACTCACCAAAACACTTTAATGTTATGTTTTTTAATGTTTGTAGGAAATGATTGTACATATACGATCCTCGAACTCCATAATTACATTAGCTAAGTCAATCCGACCTTCAAATAGTATGCATGATATCCCACCATTCCCTTTACACTTTTCTTCTAAATCAGAGTGAAGGTGCATAAGAAATTGGAATGGTTTCTATGTTCAAATTAGTTTGACTTACTCACAAGTTCGGACCATAAACCGCTTTGATTTGAATTAAAACGTGAACATTGAAGCTAAATAAAAATATTTTTATGATTAATTGAAATTGGGTAGTAATCAGTTATCAGGGAATTTAAGTTATGTTGTTCGTCGGCAGAACCGTCCAGGGAGAAGCATATAAAAATAAAAGGATATCGTATTTTTTCATAATTGATGAATAATATTAATTCATGAGATTTCATTTTTTTTATACCTTCTTATTAAAATCCTCTTTGGGCTTCTTCATTTTCTATATAGAATGCTCTCCCTCTCACCTTAGTTTTCAGTAAAAAAACACGACGTTATCTTCATTGTTTCTTCGAAAAAGAGAAGGGAAAAAGGCCCAATATTATGTATGAGTCATACATAGTGATGTAAAAAACGGCGATTTTTAAGCGTGCGAGTAGTTCTCAAAATGCCTGTTAGTTGAAACCCTACATAATATTCTTTCATCATTCATAGGAATGTAAATCATATGCAATTCGGGCGTGTTATAAAAAAAGAAAGAGAAAATCAACCTGGCAACCCTGACAATTTAATGAATGTCGAGGGGGGAAACAGCTTGAGCTGTCATGACGTTTTACTGAGATACAAGCTGCTATTCTCCATTATATATACAACAATAAATAATAAAATAGATGAGAGGCATAAAATTAACTGAAATTAATGTCAGGAAATTATATATTTTTAACTAATAATAGTTATACGAGGACTTGAGCCCTTTTTGTTTACATTTTATTTGCTTCATTAACCTTAATGCATGTATTCCTTCATGCGACATACTATCAGGTAGATGTTCTCCCCTCAGTAATATTGGAAAAATGATAACAGCTTCGGAAAACAAAAAGACCTGTTTGAAGAGACAACTCCACTTTTTTATCACACGCCCGAATTGCATATGATTTACATTCCTAATCATTCATAAATCATCAAGCTGTTCCTTTTCCTTTTGACATAATAATTCTTGTTATATGTATATTTGTATAATCTATTATAAAAGTTACGATAATATCACACAGCCTTTCCTTCGATTTTGGTTGAAAACTTTATTAATGTTAATACCTCGCGAAAAAGTGACTTTATGGAAAAAAAAGTTGCTCGAAGTAAAATAATTTTATTTATATCCTATAAAATGTTTTCTGACCTTTTTGTATATGTTTTCAGCCATTTTATTGAGTTATAGAAAAGGTAGAATAATTATAAATATCATTATTAAATCTTCAATCATTGTTTTTAAAATATGCAAATATCTAAAAACTTAAAGCTTTATTTTGTTAATGAATGAATAACCATTATTATCAAACTAGAAACTTCAAGATAATTATATATTCCGAGCAAAAAGCACTATTTATGTACTTATTTTTCTTAAAAATTAATAGAAATAATGAAATTTTAACAAAATTAGCAATAAATCCAAAACTAATGTACCGATTTTGAAATTTAGAAAATTTCCTGTTTATTTAAAGTAATATCTACAACTTTAATTTCAATAATATATTTCTAAAACATCAATTTAATTTAATTAATTACTTTAAGTCCAAGAAAAGCTGTCTTGAGCCTGGAACAAGGCTGTCACAGCTACAGTCATAGTATTATAACGACAACAAATAAGCTAGCTTTCATAGTTACCATAGCATTTTTGACGTCATCAAGGGGAGGAGCTACTCGCACGCTTAAAAATCGCCGTTTTTTACATCACTGTGTATGACATATGGACTAATATCTAATATTCAATTAATACAGTATCAGCTATTTTAAATGCTATAATTAGGAATGTAAAAAATATGCAAAATGCCGCGTTCGAGATTTTGTGGAGTTGGCACTTTTAACAGTACTTTTTGTTTTCCAAAGCTGTTATCATTTTTCCTTAGTTACTGAGGGGAGAACATCTAGCTACAATACCAAATACAATGTTAGAAAAGGGCTCATGTTCTCGTAATAATTGTTAGTTTACGACTTGTAAGCTACAGATATATAATTTTCTGACATTAATTTGAGTTAATTTTCTGCCTCTCATCTATGGTATACATAATGTTATTATTGATGTCTTCATTTGTATATATAATGGAGAATAGCAGCTTGTAGCTCAGTAAAACGTCATGGCAGCTCAAGCTGCTTCCCCCTCAACATTCATCAAATTGTCAGAGTTAGCAGGCTGATTTTCTCTTTCTTTTTATTTCACACACCTCATTTGCATATTTTTTACATTCCTAGCTATAATTTAACGTTTGGAAAACTATTTAGTGGCAAGAAATGTAGAAGATCAACAGATGACAGGAAAATACATAGGAGTTGTTGATCTTTTAAAGATACGACTGTAATGGACTCGTGGCATTTTAATCCATTTCCTCTAAAAAAGATATGATCCTTTCTTAAAGAACAATAACTATTTTCAATATTATATAAAAGCCGTTATTATTTTAAATGCAAATTAATCTCATACGACATTGTATCCTTTAAAATATTTATCTTGTTCTTTTAGAAAAGGGGATCACGATCTCCACTTGTCAAAACGATATTCAACGATAAATAAATAACTAATTCGAACAAAATGAATGACTCATTCAATCTATCATATTATATTCTACTAGCATATATTATAGATCTTTATTGTTAGTTACATACTATACGAATCACATGGATATCATATACATTATTTCAGAGATGACCTCAACGATAAAGATAATTAGAACTTCAATATACATAAAGGAATGAGACAATGGGATCATGAATTGAATATCTCCTGAAACTTTAAAATAGCACTTAAACTCTTTTCGACTACTTGAGAAGAGCCTCTGATAGCTTGACTTAGATCTGCAGCGTTTGTGTCCTGTCCAAATATATCCCTTATAAATTCAGCATTTTCACGATCCCTTCCAAATTCGTCTACCATATTTGCAATATTCTGAGTTCTTAAAACTGTGGATCGAACTCCAACTTCTGCTGTAGCTTGACTAAACTGTTGGGGAGGAGTTTGAAATTGTGAAGTTTGTGGCAGGCTTCTTGATTTGACAAGACCGATGCATAGCGCAAATATCTGAAAAGATAAGTAAGGATAAGTATCCATGGCTTATTTTGATGTTATAACTTAGAGTTTTCCAAATTATAGAGAGGAACTTTATTAATATATATGTATTTATATATAAAAACGAAGTATTGTTGTATTCTATCACAAAAAAAGAAAGATATATATCGTTTTAAAGGGATATAACTTCGTTGAGCTTAAATATCCCTATTATAAGTTATATATTATGTGTAAAACTGAATATTTGTGCCTATAGGTACAAAAATAATAACAAGGTTTGTCAAGAGTCGGCTGGTTGGCCAAATCCGGCTTGTGGATAGATTTCGTACAGTCTGTATCCAAATTTGTATCTTATAAAATAAAATAAAGAATCAAATTAATCACATATATAAAAGGATTCAAAAATTTCCTTGGTTTCCCAATGAAATGACTCTATAAAAAGTTTACAACCTCCTCCAATTATGAAATGGGATTCTACCCTTGCTATATTGCATGTAGAAAATATTGACAAGATCTCCCAAAAATATGAAAGTGGACACCAAAAATTATAAGGGGGTTTCCCTTGGATACGTCAGGGCATGTTCTGTGACCACTGTAAATAAATTCTCGCTTGGAAAATAACTAGACCATCTGATCAATGATTCATTGATCAGATATTCTAGTTATGATACACTATGATTTGGCTCCAATAAGAAACTGTAGTTCCATTGGAACATGATTTCTCAATTATTTTCTGATGTAGTGACATGAATTCATGTATTAGCTACGTTTTACGGAGTGTCTGATAGTCTTTCTCAGACCCAAAAGACAACCTATATACCAAAACAATATCTACAAGAAAAATCTATAAAACCATATTTTAAGCCTTTAAGCCCACATTTGATAATGTATTTTTCATTTTAAAAGGAAAAAATTATGATATTAGGGTTGAAATATATCATTTTTAAGACGGTTTGCACCGTCTTAAATTTAAAATAATAGGTAGATAACACTATTGTCATAATGTTCATTGAGACCCAATTTATAGTAAAAGTATACATTTTTATTTCAAATCAAATATTTTCAAATTAAAACACTGTCTTTGATGAAAGTATAAAAAGAAGCAAAAAAACTAAATTTTTTAGATTCAGTATAATTTGAAGCAACACGTACTTCAAAATTATCTCAAAATAAGGTTAATAACATCAAAAAAATTACTTTTTTATATATATTAAATTAAAAAAATATTGCTTTGATAGTCTATGAACAGTTTTTGTTTGTTTTTTTCGAGCAAATCAAAAATCAAACTCTTTTATCAGCATAATGAAAATAAGACATTCAATAAAAAATATAAAAAAGTTTGTTTGTTTTTAAATATGTATTCGAGAGTCATGTATCTTTTGAGCTAAAGAAAATCGCTTAAAAGAGTAAATGAGTAAAAAAGGAGAAAGAAATTACATTTGTCTTATAAATCTAATAAAATCATCATTTTAGGAGATGAGAGTAAAAATCTAACATTGAATTTTTTATAATATACTCATCTTTAATTTGAAAAATGAACATCCTCGAATACACTTTACTTTCAATCATACTAAAGATTGTGTTTTGAAAAAAATGTTTTAACTTATTGATAATGTCGAGGTTTTGTAGGCGCAAAATGTTAAAATAATCTGGATATATATTTTAATGAAGAAATAATGATTTTCTTTAAATTATTCATTAGTATACCTATATTCAGCTAAACTATATTTAGTAATTATACAATGGATTCCAATCCCTTTTAGCCGTAGATTTTTTTTATTTATTGGCCTACAAAATTTGAACAGTTTCATTTCATGAGCTATTTTTTTTGCGGTATATCTTTAATATAATTAATTCAAAATTAGATTCTAATCTCCATCGCCTAACATGAGAAATTTAGAGGCTCAAAAATAAAATAGGTCAATTTTTCTTCATTTTTACTTTATTTTCTCAAGTGTAGAAGTTAAAAACATTTTTTTTTTAAATTGAAAACCTTTATTTATATGTAATTTTTAATATTTATTTTTTTCCTGTACTTCATTCCTTCATTTTGATTTTTTAATGCATGCATATTATTATATAGAGATGAGTTTCTTTTAGCTCTTTTCGACAACTTGAATATAACAAGAGTAGAATGACATAATTTATTACCTACCAGTTACTTTTGAACCTTTTTCTTTCTTTCTTTTAAGTGGAAAGGTTAATTAACAAATTAACAAATTTCAACCCAAAAAATCGGTTGTCTCTGCCTCTTAAATAATAATATGAGTAACCGACTTCCAGAAGGGTGATGTCACGTTTAAACCCTCATCCAATATAGAGTTCAAAGGTCTAGCACTTGGGAGGACCAAATTGTACTCTCAGGAGAGGCACTTTTTACATAACAAAATATTTTTTGACCCTAAAAAAAGGAAATGACCAAAGTATTATTAGAGGAACTCCCTCTGCCCCAATTCCGACGCCCCTGTCTACCTATATATGTAATATGTTAGTATCTACATGATTATAAACTATAAACGGTGAGCACATGACAAGTATCTTATGCTAAGTGTATTTACAAAGAGCCACAACTAGTTTAAGAAAAATATATATATAAATATGGGGAATTCCCAAAGAAAAAAATATATTTTATTAAGATACAAAAGTCGTATAACGGTTTCTACATGTAATGATAACTTTGGTTTATTCAACATTTTATTTAAAAACATATAAGTATGTAGGTACTTTAATAAATGAATCAATTAAAAATAATTATAATATCTAAAGGAAAGTACACAAATAGTAATTAATTTGTAGTCAGGATGACCTTTCTTACCAGAGTATGATGATAAATATGTGAACGCATATTTATAAACAATAAAAAATGATATCGTCAAATCACGGCAAAAGTCTGATTTCAACTGCACTGGCCACTATGTGTACACTCAAACGAATGTGTCGGTACCATGCGGCTATGCGTCATTTCTATCAGACAATATATGCGTCAAATACCGTGTGTCTAATCTTTACGAAGCAATTATGATCTTTGTTTTTTTTATTATTATATTTTTATGATGGTAATTTTAATCAAAATCATCAGTTTTGTGTGTGTATATAAAATAAAAAAAAAATTTAAGAATATGGTGATCATGACTCAAAGTTACTTCTGGTAATGATAATATTTAATGTCAGTGTCTTCTCTACAAATAGTAGATAGGTATATAAAATGTATGTACCTGACTTTAAAGAAGGCCTTCTTCATATTGCGGTGTCGAATTGAGCCTCTTTCTACGTATATATTTTCTGGTTAAAATGATGAGCAAATATATTTATAGTGCAACTTTTTTTAAGGAGTGAGTGGGTTTATTACAACCAGGAAGTTGCTTACAAAGTTCAGCGACCATTTATTTGAATGATGAATTAATACACTTGGTTACTATCAGACAATCCATTTTTTTGTTCTTTACCTGATCCAACAAATTAATTATTTACCCATTTGATGCGGAAAGGTCGTCTCTTTCCTCTCACCAATGAATAATTTCAATATGATCTACCATTAAGTTTAATGGAATTAAAATACACGAAAAAATAATATATTTACTAATTGTGAACATGAACTGATTTTTAGTAAAGAGAAATCCAATGTTCTCCAGTACAAATCAATATAATATTTTACAAGAAAACAAACTTGATCCAAACTGTTATTAGACAACAATTCAAAATGGGGTAATAAGTAATGACACAAGTAAATTAGACAAAATATTAAGGGATATGAATTTATTTTTTAGCAGAGAGCAGCAGAATGATCAATACCCAAACTAATATGTTTGGGTTCAGCTTCTAAAAACACTTTAGCAGGTACATATTTATCATTTACTTTGCCCAGGCCTAAACATCCATTACGATTTTTTCCCCATAAAAATAAATCACCCTTTGAATTTATTACAGCGTTGGTGCCAACTCCGCTAAAAACCTTCGTGGGATAAACGTCAGGTTCCCATTTAGTTTTTCCAAAATATTTAGACGGAACTGCTAACGGAACCGTGGAATATTCAACATCTTGTCCAATTCCAAGTATTCCATATCCCCACACATATAGCTCATAATTATCTGCGCAAAATAATCTTTTTAGCCGTTTTTATTATGGAGTAAAGTTGAAGAACTTACCATTCAATACATAACAAACAGATCCCCCTGAAGCAATGTCTATAATTCTTCCAAGTTCCTTATTGAGTGGTAATAAAGTAGGTCTATTAATTTGTTGTTCTTCCGAAACAAAATTAAATTGTCCATACTCTGCATTTCCCCAGCCAAAGACTTCACCCTTATCTGAGAGAAAATACGGATCAATAAGAATAAATATACGACGTATGTATATAATAAATAAATTAATTATAATCGATTATACCATTTAAGGCAAGGCAACAATCAGCTGCACATGCTAACTTCACAATCTTTTCGTTTTTTATATCTCCTTTCACCAATGAAACAGAGCCTTGATTGTCGTAGTGTTCCAGTCCTGTCTGACCATCTGCACTCCAACCGCAACTAAAGACTCTTCCTTTCTCTGACAAGAACAGACTATGATCCTGTCCTGCAACTATATACTGAATGTGGTCACCATTAAAATGATCAAGATCAAGAGTATGAATGTTTTTATTTGAAAAATAATCCTCGTCTTCTATAATATCTCGACCACACTGACCATACGCGTTATTCCCCAGAGTAAAGACCCGTCCATCTTTGGACAATATCAAAGAATGCGCTCTTCCACAGGAGACTTTAGAAATTCTTGCATTGTCTGGGAGTAGAATTTTTGTGGGTTGAATCAGGATATCAAGCGGCTTACTTTTTTCATTTAAATGATACCCAATTTGTCCATCCTTATTCAAACCGCATCCTAGTAATTGACATTCCTTACTCTATTAGTAAAAAAAAATATTTCATAGAAATCAGAAATATATAAGCTAAAGGTTTATACTTTCGTAACAAATAAAGTGAATCCAAAACCACATGAAACATCCACCACATCTTTCGTTTCTGCATGTGAGCATCTAACTGGATGATGACGATGGACAATAGGTTTAAAATATCCAGTCTTATTGTAACGAACAAGAGATTTTTTGACGGGTTTTAAATATTCTGGGATTCCAAGAGCACCGTAGGATGAGAGTCCCCAAACATAAATTCTGGATAAACGGTCTCTACCTCTTATATCAACATCTAGAATGAAGATGAAGCATAAAATAAATATAATGCTAATAAATTTTGTTATATGTACATATATATATATATATATATATACTGAATACTCACAGTCTGACTCCTTGACGTGGTCAGGAGGCATAGGGAACAATCGATTGTTGCGTGTGATCCTATAAATATTTTTAGTGCGTTCTTGTCTGGGATTTTTTGTCACACTACTCATCATTTTTTTGCAAATGGATGCCAATGGAAAATAATTTTTCCCCATGATTTGCATTCTAGGATGATAAAATTTATTAGACAATACAGTTAATGAGAGCAAATTTTTTGAATGGTTAGTTTTAAATAATGTAAGATTAACACCCAATTGCAAAAAAAAACCAAGAAATTTGATTCAATCATTCAATCAGTGTCATCATTGACAGCGTAGTCAATATATTTGAATAACTATGTATATATATAAGGTACAGATGAAAATGATTTTAATCAAAGTAATCATCAATATCAACTATTGGATCTAATATATCGATTCCATCAATATTAAGTTGATTAAGTATTAAGTTTTCAAAAGTTTCTTCAAGGTCTGTTTCTCCAATTAACACTGCTCCTTTTAATCTTCCATTAGACTTTACAATTTTTACAAATTCTTTTCCTTCTGTGATCCTAAGTTCGATTTCATAGTCCTCTTGCTTAAGATTTTGTGCGTTATAAAGACCTAAGAGAACTACTTTATATCCAAAAAACGTCGTCACGTGACTAAATAATTCGAAGCAAAAGTCCAAATAACTTTGTCCCTCTTCCTCATCTGCCATCCTAATACCTGCAAAAGCTCCCATTTGTCTCGCTTGAGTCCATAAACGCAATTGAAACCATTCAGAAGATGCAGTTGTCCAAATAGGATTGCAGACATCACCAGCAGCATATATAAATGGCAAATTGGTTCGCATGTTCTCGTCAACATTGATTGCATTTTCTGTAAGTTCTAGACCCATATTTATTTTATCACCATTTGGAATTACTCCTGTGGCTGAGACAATAAAATCAACACCAAAGACTTTTCCATTATTAAATTCTATATAAACATTCCAATCCTTGCTATTCTCTTCAGTTCCAAACTGAGACTCATTTAGATCTTCCGGTTTCTCAGAAAATATTCTTTTTATTTCAGTAGATTTTTCAATATGAATGCACTTTCCTTGACTACAAGACCCTCCAATAGAAATTTTATTATGCCAATCGGGTCCCAGTGCAGCCCCTTGACCATTAGAAGAAGAAGTTGAGGTCATAGAGAATTTCATACGTTTAACAGGGAGTTTATGAGCTTCTTTCTTTGGTGAATGAAGGGCATTTAGCAAAAATTGTCCACTGACTTCGTCACAAAAAACAGATATTAAATGATCATCTTTCACAGCCCATAAAACATCAATATTTTTAAGTGAGTAAACAAGTTCAGCCGCAATGCCTCCATTCCCAATGACAGCCAAACGTATTGAAGTTGATAACTTAGCCTCTAAATTTGAAACTGACTCAACATCTCGTATTGTCATAATATGTTCCATTGCAGCATGATCTGCTTTTTGTTCAAAAGGCATATTTGGACGTGCTCCCAAACAAAGGCATGCCTTTTCATATTTAATTTTTATACCATTATTAGTATAAGCTATCCTTGACTGTGGATCCATATCTATGACTTGTGTATTTATTAAAATATTCAAATTAGGTATAGAAGACTCCATTTCGATAGCATTTTGCTCAATTACATCAAAAGAAGTTAGGATTTTTGATAAATGACGAAGATTTGAAACCCTTTTGACAACTGAAGACATTGAGACTAAAATAACAGGATCGCATTCTGAGATTTCACATAACTTTTCCACACATGAAACTCCAGCAATCCCACCTCCAATTATTAGATATTTGCAGCACTTTTCTAACTCTGGTTGCATAGTCTGTAATAAAAAATTTAATGTTTCAGCAGGATATTTTACAGGATATTGGGTTATCACAATAGGGACACTTTCCAAATATTGTATTTATACTACGTTTACATTCAGGATGAGTTCGTAAATATTCAAATAAACAAGGCTCATGAAATGACTTTGAGCAACGGGTATCATCACAAGTTTTACTCGGTAAAATAGGATCTTCATTAGCCTCACAAAGTCGATACGAGTAGCAAATACCGCAATCTAAATTATAGTCTTCAATATTAACAGATTCTGACATTGGAAAGGATTTTCCATCTAACAATGCATGGCTTAGATTATCTAAGACGGATATTTCTTCATTATAATTGGTCAAAACTTGACTTAATTTAGCCCTGAGAGGTGCAGTTTTAGACTCTGGTCCTAAGAGGTTGACACGCGGAAACATTGAATCTTTGAGATTAAGAGACACATGAGCTGATACGCCTGGAGCAACAACAAATCGTCGATATAAATCTGATTTTCTTGGATTAGGGGGATCAAGAATCCAAGTGTGTACATCTAGTGATTCCAATTCATTCCAATAGGATGTAAATGATTCAATTTGCAGTTCCCAGTCGTCATACAGAGCTAGCAGGGAGGAATATCGACGCTCCTCCATTTCTTCTTCTCTCTTTGGCAAGTCCCAGGTCCACCTAAGGAAGTTACACATTTATTCATACTCAATTATAATTAATTATCAATATACCAACCCATGCTCAGAAACTTACCTACTAATCTCTTCATTCGGATAGGATGGAGGAATGTGAACAACTAAGTCATGCTTTCGATCAGCCTCGTCAACAAATATTAAGTGTATTTCCAAATTATCCAAATTCATAGCGGAAATTCGGCTCCATCCAATGGCATCAGCATCTTTGAGTATTTGATAATAAAAGTCTGGACTATGAACAACGACGCCATCTGAGTCCAACTGATCCACAGTTGTCGAACGGCCATCGAAGCTAACTGGAATTTTGAAGGCACTTTTTCCGTCTCCTTTGAACATCAGCACTTTATTTGTTATTATTATAGAAAAAACACAATCACTCAACCTCATACAATTTTATGGCTCCAGCGCCTTTAGCTTAATTATATTATTTAATTAGTTTGTGCTGATAGAAATATGAATGCATCAAACTGACCTGAGTGAATTTGGGATCTTATTTATTTACATTCTGAGAACTAATTTAGGGTTTTTTCTATATAAAGAGTCTTAGTTTTTTAAAACTAATATCAATATGTAATCAAGTATTTATACTTCTAAATAAGTAGGTATCATGCGATCTACAAAGCAATATTTAGACCCTGGATAGTCCAATTCATTTGATTTAGAAATGGTTTATCCTTCCATGAAGGTAGTAGCATCAATATTATTAAAGTACAACTCAGTATATCAGACAAGATTACTGTAACAATAGGGTTCCCTACCCCACAACTTTTTTGGATTTTTTCATTATAATTTTAATTTTGTTTAAATTTTAATATAAATTTTTAAAGTAAATTACGGAACCACTAAAGTATAGTTTCTAAATTTTTTTAGAACTTTATTATTTTTTACTTATATATTTTCCCACATAAAGAATGTCAATCCCTAGTTCAAATTGGTATTTCGTTTTTTTGTCAAGGAAACAAATTATTTGTATTAAACGTCTAGGAAATTGGGGATCCTTATACAACAAAAAATTTAAAAAGAACAATCAGGAAAATAAGGGAGTAATGTTTGCCTTTCAAATTATAATTTATGATCGAGGAACGATAGGTCAAAATTTAGGACAACTTATAAGACTGAAAAAAGTATCAAAAAAATTCAGTTTCACAGGAATCAGAAGTCACTATCGATACAATTACATACACTGATAAATCAACACTATGTTCACGATACTGTCAATTCTCTTCTCTGTTCATCTATCGTTTAGATAACGAAAAATAGTAATTTCATAAGGCAACAATACGACAATGCTATCCCCTCCCAGTATTTCCGCCTATGAGTTACCTTGCCACTATTTTTATATTCGAATAAGAATACATATTACGTTCCCAGTATCTACGATACTTAAAAACATCTATTTCTCACGACTACTCCTTGCAAGACTGCCGATATTTAGCACGAACAAAATACTTAGTTGGATATTAATTTATACAAAATAGAGGCTCATATTGTTGTTGAAACTGTTTTGAGCATACCAATTAAGACAAGATGATGTACCTATTTTAGTGCCATGGATTTAGGAACATATGTGAGTTAATAAAATAAGCAAAAAATTTTAAATATATATCTTCATAAATTTTATTAATTTTCTCATTTCAATTATCATACATATTTTTTTCTTCTTCAAGAAAAAAATACAAATAATAATAATAATAATAATTTTTATAGGGGAAAATGGTATTGAATAAAAAAAAATGTAATAAATAGTTTTCTTTTTAATAAAAAAAAAAATCCAGATTTTTTTCATATCAGTAATCTCCCCAAAAGATGAACGAAAAACAAAAAAAATTATAGGAAAAAAAAAGTGAAAAATTTTGGTGTGTATTTAAAATGATATATTTTTTTTTAGAGAAAAATGCGTTTTACATCACCCCATTATCCTAACAGGGTTGAGGGAAGTTCGAAAAAAAAAGTAGTAATAATATAATCAACGCTAATTGTCAAATAAGTGGAATGGGGGGGGGGGGGGAATGACTACAATATTAATTTATCAGCAAAGGGGCAAAACTCAACAAAGCTTTTCAATATAACAGATGCAAGAAAAAACTCTTTCATTTATCCCCTAAAAAGTAGTGAGGAGGAACTATTGAAAAATTGGTAGATTTATAAAAAAAAGCAATAAAGTAAGCATTTTATTTATTTTTATTTTTTTCTAGAAAAAAAAAAAAAAAAAAAAAAAGATTTAATATTATTAATTTAAAAAAAAATAAAATTCTTTCCTCTTTTTTAAATTTCTTAAATAAACGGCACAAAGATGAACTAAGGGGATGAAGAATTGTTATCTTATAATTTATAATAGAAGAAGATAATTTATCAATTATAAAATCCTGCGATTAGAATAATAATAATTTTTCTTTAAATGTCATACAAAAAGGTGCACGTACTTAGGAAACGATCGGTTATTATTGTATATTTACTATTAATTTGTTGTATAGTTATCTTCTTCTAACACTTTTTAACCCCCTTTCAACACTAATAAAAATGTCACTTTGAAAGTTAATAACATTTCACGAAACTGTGGATTTTTACATTTTGAAAAAAAGGGGGGCCCGGGTTTGTTTGATTTTTTTTTTTCATAAACAAATAACTTAAGCAAAAATAGCAAAAAAAAAAGACAAGCTTTTTCAGACAGAAAAAACAAACAAAAAAAAAAGAAATCATACTTCTTCAATATGATTAATCTGACAATATTTGTTGATGCAAAAACATTTTATTTTTTTTAAAGTGTCCTTCTGAGGAGACAGACAGAGACGAGAGGAATATTAAATTTGAAAATAACAATAAATCAAAAAAAGAAAAAAAAATCAAAAAAAGAAAAAGAAGCTTATTTTCCAAATTTATTTAGTATTAACAATAATAATAATAATAATATTAATAGAATCATCAAATGCATATTATTTGAAATTGAGTGATTCCTTTTCACAATTTTCAAAAAGTTGCAATTTGTGACTATACAAATGTACATACATGTTCACTTATAAAGAGCACCATAGGGTTGGTTGTGGTTAAAAAACATAGTTTTTTAAAAAAGGATATAAAGAAATGGTTCCATCATTTACATCCCTCCTTTCTTAAACCACAAATTATCATCAAATATATATATATTTGTAATATATAAATGTTTAATATACATACATTAATATAGTTCACACGTATTTTGAATTTCTATGTTTCAACGAAAAAAATAAAAGATTGAATGATTGATGCTGCTTATTCACCACAACATGAACAAACGACGCACCATCATCTTAGGATATAGGACAGATGAGTTTATAGAGTATATATGAGAATTAATTTAATTTAAACAAAATGATGATGAAAATAGGCACTTTTTAGCTAATGTTAAGGGAAAACAGGATTCATTCAAGGGGACATCATATTATTCATTATTTTCTTACATAAATTATATAAAGAAAATTAATAATAAGAAAAAGAAAAACTTATTTTATAAAAAAATAATAATGTACAAAATATTTCAAGTGTTTCTTTAGGCTCCAGTTTTTTGGTTACGCAGAAATATTACGAATCACTCATCAAAATACAGGCCATACTGCAATAACTTAAATACAAGTCCTTTGTGGTGATTATTATTACTGTTTAAGTAATTAAACTTGAAAGTTAAGCCGAATCATTTTATGTTTTTTTTGTTTTTTGTTATTTTTTTTTAATATATTTTTTTGTTTTTTTAAATCAATTTTCCAAGATAATCGTTCGTTCATATATAAGACCAAAAAACGGAAGAAAGAACACCTCATTTTTAAATGATAATACAATTAAATCCTCGATCATAAATATCATAAATTATTATCATAATCGAATAACGACAAAAAGTTGGTGTAACTCTGGTAAGTTAGAATAGGGAAATTGCAATATCTTTAAAAATGAAACGTTGAAAATTTAATGTCACTGAATGTAAGATAGGTCTGAATGGACTTTTTATAAGTTTTTTATTTTTTTTATTTTTTCACGAAATGAATTCTTCCACTAACTAGGAAATTTGAATCAAAATGAGTTTTTAGACTGCCAGCGCACAAACTTATGATACATATGGTTTTTTTCCTCAAATTTTAACAAAACAAACTAGTCAGACATCTGATAGTAGTAGTTAATCCGAAGAGTCAATTTCTCTATATCTTCAAAATCTTATAAATGGACGCAAAATGAAAAATCTCTCTTCGTTTGAAAACTATTTTAAGCAGCTCCACCACAGTACACATATCGTCGCACTTCAGAAATAACCACTTATATCAGTCAAATAAATAATTAAGGCTAATCCACGAATATAAAGAAGGAAATTTTCCGATATGACAAGCAATGCAATACAAAGAGAGAAGTTTTAAACTAAACGAATGAAAGATTCATTCGTAATCCAAGAAATGTCCACTTCAAAATCTCCTTCTATATTATTATTATTATTTAAATAGCATCCACAAACAAAGTACTATTATCATTTGGTAGCAGAAGAAGATTTTTTTAACGAGTTAGTTGAAGCACTAACTACTGTGGACGCTGAGCTTGTTGCTGACTTAGGTGAAATAGTTTTTGTGGATGTAGATGAAGCACTAACTTTGGCCGTTGACTTAGCTGGCTCGTTGCTATTATTATTAATATTAGGTTTGATAGATCCGTTATTAATGCGAGAAGGATCGTTATTGCTGGCACTATTTCTTTCTTCTTTATTACTTCCGCCTGTACAAAAAATAATTATGTAAAATAAATAAATAAACAAACTCTCAATGATCAAATAGTACCATGATTAACGGCCTTAGTACCATCTTTCGTGGGTTTTTTAGAGACAGTAGAGACTGGGGTGGTCGAAACTGAAGCAGGCGCATTGACAAAATCTGTCGTTCCTTTCTCCGTTGTAGTAGATGACGTCAAGGCTGCCGCAGCTGCAGCAGCAGCCTCTCGTGCCTCTTTCTCTTCTTTCTTCTTTTGTATCACCTGTGCATATGATAACGGAGGAGGCTTTCCTTCCTAAATATGTAGAGTGAATATTTCATTTTAGTATAAGAATATTAAAAATAAGTAATAGGAATAACTACAAATTGAGTGAACTATCGTACTAACTAAAGTTAAAAATGTGAACATATTTATAAGATAATTAAAAGGGTTTAGACTATAGTTAACTCGATTTGACATAAAGCGTAGTATTCATCTTACACATGAGGCGGTACGAGTAGATGAGGAATCGTTAGAAGAAATAGAAGGAATAGTACTAGAGGCCGTAGTATTTTTTGAATGTGTACGACCTACTACTTCACCATTAAAACTTTCAGTGGGCCTGTAATTAAGGATAAATTAAATTTTTACAGAACGAAATACATATTACATTGTAGGATCATCTATGTGCACAAATAACTCAACAAACCCTGATAGAGTTTCAATTTAAAAAAATTATCTTTCAGATATTTAAAAATATAAATATTCAGATTTTTAAGAGTAAAAATACAAACAAGTAGACTATATTTAAACACATATAAACTACTTGTCCAATAGTGATGGTTTAAAAATAGATTTTTTAACATCCACAAATGAAAAGCTTTCTCAAAAGCACGAAAATAAAGCAGTAAAACAATTTAACTAATTTTATTTTGAGGAAAAGTATTGAGTTAGAAAAATACACTACAAGTTTCCAGTAATAGTAGTTTTTCATTATGAAAATGAGTATCACATGCATAATGTAGTTACAGTTATTAAAAAAATTACTGACATGAAGGATAGGAGATGGATGATATAAAGATTACATACTTATTGGCAGGAGTTGACATGACTTGTTCGCTTTCAGAGGAGGTGGAGGGAGAGGACTTGTTTACATTTTCCGTGGTCTCTTTGTGACTAGATTCGCTTTTTGCGTTGTTAGAAACATTAAGTGCTGGTGCAGGCTCAGATGCACTTACAGGAACAACTTCATCAGACCCTTCCGATTTTGATGAAACTTTCATTTTAGCAGTTCCTTTTACAACATCTAAAAATCTAAATTTTAAAATAGTATTAGTTTATACGTTAACCGAAAAAAAAAAATATTCATTGTTATAAGTTGTAACTTTAAAATTACTTTTAAATTAAGGCTGAAAAAATTAATTACCTATTACTATTATTGGATTCCCAAGCAGAGCCAGATGCATTATTCACAGTATTTTTTCCAGGTACAACAGAGCCTGATACTCCAACTACACCACCAGGCACTTTAACAGATTCATTGCCGGAAACCGATTCCAAGTTCTTTGCAGATACTCCAGACTCTCCTGAACCAGGTAGGGCAGGGAAATCATTTCCCTTCATTTCAAATACGGGTCTTGGTTGTTGAGGTCTAACAACTGCTGGAACTTGATGAGATTCTGAAGAAGCAGACCCACCACCGCTTGTTCCACCTCCACTGCTATTACCCTGTACACCGCTGCGATAACTACTACCATAGGCATTCATTCCTCTTTGGCTACCAACACCACCAGAATAAGAGTTCATTTGATGATGGCTATTATTTCGATCATCAGAATTTCCACTGCCTCGACCGGCACCTCTGCTACCTCTAGTAGGTTTTCCTCGCCTAAGAATTAAACATAAAAACATCATTAGGAATTTTTTTCTTAATCAACACTATCAATATTATACCTTGATGGAGGGCCACCTTCTTTACCAGAATTTGAATCTATAGAAGACCGACTGGTATAATGATGCCCAAAATGATTGTAATGTGACGACGAATGCATATTATCTGTCGAATGATGATCTGGTTTTCCTCCTCTTGAGGGCATAGAAACATTATCATTGTTCGAGTTAGAAGAGTGAAGACTCCCACCAGCATTAACCGAAGTGATATTTTGGTCTTGGGATGATACGGAGGAATGTGATGGCCCCGAATTTGCAGGGGATTGATTATTATTCAAGGAATTAGCACTGTACTTCTTGTGAGATGAATTTGAGGAATTTCCATCCCAACTTCGAGAGGCGTTATTCCTCCCATAGTGTGAATTACTTGAATAATTATATCCACTGGTGTAGCCACTATCATCCATACTATTATTATTTCCTCCACTATTGTAGTAGCCATGGTTTCCATAGTTAGACCTTTGCTCTCTTTGGTCAGGCCTATCACTACCACCTCCAACAGAACCACCTCTTCCACGACGAGGCTTGTTATAGCTATGACTTCCTCGTCCTCCAGAATTATTTTGCTGTATGTTTACTCCTGAGCTGCCAACAGGAGTCACGTTTGAAGAAGTATTGCCGGTAGTGAGTGGCTTATTATAAGATGTTTGAGAAAATACAGCTGAATTGTCTTGGAACATAGGTGCATGATTGTGGAATACAGGATTGGTAGGATACCATGGCAAATTGATTCCATGAGAGTAGTAAGACGGCACAGACTAAAATAGATTTTGTAATTATATAAAGAGTTAAATAAAAAAACGTTCCAAGATCAAAATGTAGAAAGATCTTGTACAGTATCAGTTCGGATGGTACTTACGTAAATTGCAATGGGACTGCCATTATATGTTGGAGTATGTTGCATTATAGTTGACGTGTTAGTAAGGGAAGTGGCAGCATTGAAAGGGTAATTTTGGGGAGGAAGTTGTACAGTCGTTGAAACCTGGGGTTGTTGTCCGATAGTGGTAGGTGTTCCAACAGTCTGATGTGAAACAGCCGCAACAAGAGAAGAAGGAGCAGAACCTGAAGCCGGTACTACTTGCTGCTGATATTGCACAGTAGGAGGTTGAGGACTATTAACTGTCATCGTTATAGTTTGTGCAGACGCAACAGTTGTACTATTAGACATCCGATAATTTCCCTTCATTGCTGGAGCTGCGGAAGTTGAAGTTATCATTGCAGTTGCAGATGATGACGCAGGTGGTCCACCACCGCCAGATGAAGGTGGAATTCTATTCATCGGTTTTGATTTAATTCTAGCACATATAGGAGTACCCTAAAAACAATCATTTAAATAAAAGAAGAAAAATGAAATTGTAGATATAAGTAATTCATAATCACAGTTAAAATAGGGGTACTAGAAAAAATTACCTTAAACTCTTTTACTTCTTCTCTTAGATATTTAAAGGCTTCCTGAGCATCTGAGTCACTTTCGAACGTTACATACCAAGAATTGTTGTGTGCGAATTCGCAAGAAACAAACTTGGGGCATTTATCACCATTGAAAATAACCTCTACCTCCTCATTTGTTGTATTCTCAGGTGTGTCTCTTATTATCACAGTGCACCGCGGTTGATTGGGCCTTACTTTCAGACCATCAGCATCTACTTGGACATTGTTGGATTCTATAATAAATTTAATATAATGGTAATAAATTTGAAAAGGAATTGCACCTATTTAGTATATACATATAATGTATGTATAATAAAACAAATAACATGACAAAAGATCTATAAAAATATGTTGGAATATGTGTTTGTATGTTTAAGAGACTTTCATGCATAATAGTCGCCTTGTAATAGGACACCATACAATAAACTCTTATTATAATTCAACAATAAAATACAAACTTGATAAATATAATACTTGAAAAAAATTAATAATAATAATAATTATAAACCAAATCACAGAAGAAATGTACTTGTTGATAGCTACATTTGTGATAAAGATGGATATTACTATGCTCACTGATATTTTTGATTTTCAAAGTATAATTATTTATCACAGGATTTTAGATAGATAGACAGATAAAACAAAATCAATCCATCAACAAAATATTCTACATTATGATGTATTCAAGTTAGTAGTTCTTACCTCTCAAGACTTGCGTCACTAATTCGATATCAGATGTCAGTTTCTTAACTTGGTTAAAGTTAGCAACCGTGGATATGGACACAAATTGATCAGAATCCATTTGCGAATTGAGATATTTATCATGGGCGAGGTTTTCTCGACTGAAATAGTACTCAAGTTGATTGAGTAGCAATTCTTTGAGTTTTTCGAGAGGAATAGTAGCTGCTGCAGGAGGAGGATGTATGCCATTGACAGACTGTGAAGACCCTGCAGGCCCATTCGACGATGAAGGTGACTCCATTGAAGGGGCGGTTTCCTGTGGATGCGGAGGCTGTTGCTGCATGGGTTGAGCCGCAGGCATGAAGAGATGGGGCGGTTGTTGGGGAGAAGGTTGTTGTTGCATGACGACCATGGGATCATAGGTCATAAAAGCAGCAGCTGTGGGTGCACCTCCTGGAGGCGGTGGTGGTGGTGGAGGAGGATAATGCGAGGCCCCATTGTAGTTGCCACCGGTTTGCGCAGGATTGGATGTGGCAGTAGCATAAGGGGTTTGTCCTCCAGTGTAATAATTTCCGTGATGAGGTGCCCAAGCCCCTTGCTGTGGGTGATGATGGGGCGGTGGGTGGGGCATGATCATCATTTCGATATTTCCGTTGGTGTTTGCTGTTCCGTTGGCGGCGGCAGCAGCAGCAGCATATTCCATAGGAGTGAACGTCACGTGATGCGACATTTTGGAGGTGGTGAAGGAGGAAGCAGAGGAAGCGGAGGAAGAGGCTGAGGAGGAGGAGGAGGAGGGAGGAGACGAGCAAGTGCAAGAGGAGGCTGAAGAAGGAGGAGGAAGAGGAGGAGCGGCCTCTGGGAAAGGAGAGGGTCCAACCACGACGCGGGCTCCCAATGGGCAACAAAGTCTACAAGAAGAAGAGGAGGACTCCAAGTTATCCGTCTCTACATTCCACGCTTCTCCATCCGATGGATCCTTATCTGAAAGAAAAGAGGAAGGAAGAACCCATTAGTCTCTGCATCTGGAGTCCGCACTCCAGCATTGGCAATCTGCCAAGGAAAAGAAAACACTTTTCCACTCTTTCCCCTCCTGGGGCATGGGGGGAGAGACAGCGCCTCTGAGGGTCCCTCCCCGATCCCCAAAGGCAGCTACTCACTTCTAGTTCGTTCTACGTGACTCACGGACGATGATCCCTTGTCTCTTGACACAAGATTTGGACTCCCACTCTAGGATACTCTACGTCTATGCAGAAGACACACACACTTCTTCTTCTTCAAGTAGCAGTCCCAACCAGTTGGTGATTCCCACCACAACTTCTAGCTAGAGCAATAGAAGAGAGGAAAAAGGGGACGACGAGATGACGATGATGATGATATTCTCCTTTAGTACAGTAAGACTCCGAGGAAAAAAAAGAAAGAGAAGGAAAAAGGAACAGGCACAAACACACACATTGAGAGTGAGAGAAAGAGAAATAATAAACACTGTTCAAAAAGGAAAGAGCTCCAAGAGCCAAAAGGAATCTCAAAAGAAGAAGAAAGGAATACGCTTTCTCATCCAATCAAATATCGCATGTTTCTTTTACTAATACTGCCAAAACAGCCATTAGAAGCCGCACGCTTGCCTTCAACACTTTTATATATACATATATAAATATATAAAAACCTCCTACAAAATGGAGGATCCTATTTTCCGCCCTTTCTTTTAAAACACGCCCGCCACAATACCAGCCACGCTTTCTTCTTTCCTTGCAACCCTACATTTTTCTTCTTCTCTATCCTACACACTACACACAGATAAAAACAGATAGACACGTTTTGAATAAGTAACAATGTAATGCATCCTACAATCCAGCGCACGCGCTCTATCCTTCGTCCCAATGTCGATGAAGTCAAAACCGGAAGAACACGATGTTTTATATTATGTGTAGTTACATACATACTTAATTTTTTTTTTCTCTCTCTCTCTCTCCTTATTCTTGCAGTTTTTTAAAACAACATTATTTAATCAATTTTAGGGGGAAGTGAGGTCATGACCGGGGCCTCCTCCCAATTGAGAAGTGGGTAGGATGATGAAGACATTAGTATTGTCTGAATGGACGTGTAGTATTGAGGTAGAGTGATGATGGTGGATAAAGGCAACAGGGCTCAGCAAATGGGATGTCATGCCATAAGATAAAAATGGGGTCTACACTAACGTACTACACAGAGAGCTCCTATTGATTTGTCATTCAAAGGATGATAAATCATTATTAATATTTCCATAATATAATAATTAATAATATCTCAAAGAGAGGGAATGTAGGGCTGAATAAGAGCAGGCGAAAGACAACTATAGGAACTTCAATGTATCACTGAATCATAAAAATATGCATATTTACCTTGAATGAAGTAACTGAATTCCTCAATGTAACCCAAAATGAAGTCTCACAAAATTATATTCCTTATCAGACTCTATCCTTCTACCAAGGACGAATTTCATTTGCAAGAGCATAGAAAAATACAATGATACATTATCATCTTTTGAATCTTGCTAAATGATAGATGTTTGTGGTTATCAGTCGTCAAGTATGAGCTAACTAAAGGAAATTTCTATCAATCCCATTAATTGTTAAATGAAGCTAACATATTTGTTTTTTAAAAAAAAGTAAAACTAATTATTTAACTTTTAAATACTTCCTAATCAATCCAAACACCTGCTATTTTACTAACCAACCAATAATTGGTGCTATCATTTCATTTTGATCTATTACTATATCTAATTTATTACTTATTTACGATACTAAGATTAACTATCTAATAAGTAAATTACCATAAAACCCTTATTAATAAGAAATTTTAATCTGAAATGTCAAATATTACTCCTTCAATAATTCCAGGATCTAATGAAATTCATATCTTTGCACTATATATGTACATACATCACATTCTATAAATCAATTCATCGTTTAATCAAATGCTTTATCTCATTTTTTGATTGTAGGTTCTTGTACAAAATTCTAACTTGTACGAAAATACAACAATATGATGTATACTCACAAAGAATAACAACAGCTATCAAACATTTATATTTGAAGTTCATACAATCTATTTATAGAACAATCTTTCTTGTAGAGTGATTTAAAAAATATAATTTTTATTTTTACTAGTAGGATTCATTCTTTATCTTTAAAATTTCGGAATAAGAACAAATATTTTACGATAAAAAAAAATCAATGAATGTACTTATTTAATTAATTTATATATGTACATTTATTTGATCAGAAAATTTTTGTTCTTACAAACAAGTTTTTTTTTTTATCATCTAAGAAAAATGGAAGAAAATTACTAATTCATGACTTAAGAAAAAAAAAAGTATTTAATTCTTATTTACTTACTGTGATATTAATATGTGTAGTGTGTCAAAACAAAATCACTCTCAAACAAAAATCAAGAAAATAATAAATTATGAGAATTATTTTGTTCAGTTATGGTCTTCATACTCAAATTTCTAGAATACGCTGAGATACCCATGCAAATGTTAACTAAAATTAGGAGACTTCATTTATTGAGACGTTATTTGGCTCCAATATGATCTTTCAAATATAATCTATCAAATCATTTTCTTTAATCTAAATCGGAATTTTTTTTTATTCCTTTTGATTGTAATTTACACCGCCTCTGAAGGGTTAAGTTGAATAATTAATTAATATAAAGGGAAGGTAATTAGTTGAATAACACTAATGTTATCCATACTTATTTTTCATAATTATGATCCTTCCTTCCTTTAGTGGTGACGGGCCAAATATTATATTAAATTGAATTCCCATTTGGATGAAATATATTAAGGAGTCTTGAATAATGATTATCTCATCTCTAAACGTTTCGCAAAAATGAAATTTAGCATATTTTGTACCTACTTATATGATCTAATTCAATGGTTCTCAAAGTGGATACTGCAGAACTCAGGAAATTCCTATACAAACGGTCTGGAGTTGGCCTAAAAAAATTATAAAGTAATATTTACACTTTGTACTTCAATATCAATTTGTTCAAACCTGAAAACACTTGTTAGGAATATAAAGATAACGACGTGGTCTATCAATAAAATCTCTCTCTCTCTCTTTTTTTATTATATTTAAGACTCTAATATGTACTTTAAGAAATCATATCATTATACATTTACATAGCTAACCAATAAATTAACTATTTCTTTTACAAGGATCAGATATTTTCTTCAACTATCTAACTTTGTTAGCTCTGATCAATCCAAAACAAAATTATTTTTATATATACATATATCATAGAGATTTTGAGTACCTAGTAATTTGTTTTTATTCAAATATCCCTGTTTCTCTTTAAAATCAAGCTTCTGTAAGATTTTTTTGAAATTTTGTCAATTTTATTTTCCAACTATATCGACTATATGACCCCAACATAGCATTACGTCAATTTATTATGTGATTTCTGACGTCAGGAAAAATGTTATATTCATATAAAGAATATTGTTGAATGGAATGTGAATTTAATACATTTATGTTTATTTCTGATTTAATTACAATGGTTGATTGATATTTGTCTCTTCTAATGTAAATACTCAAACAATTACGAATAAGGAATAGGGTCGAATCCGGTTCACAAGGAGCCAAAATGGGAATTGGATACACCCGTGTTCTTGGGTTTACACCATGAAATAAAATACCACATTTTCAGTGACGATCAGTGCCTTAGAGTACGAGGATCTGGCCAATACACCGCTGAAAGTACAGCTGATATTCATGTAAAAAAAAAAATGTAAAATCCAAAAGTATAAAAATGAGATCAATTTTTATATTATAGTATATTTACAGTGCATCTTACCTTACTGTAAGTGAATTTGTATTGAAAATACCATGTATTGTTAACAAAATTGGATCAAAATAGTAGGTTCATAGATTAACTTATGCCACAAACCCCAAAATCCATCTCTTTCTCGCTAGATGGCGCTCGTATTCGTCAAACTCTCCTACTTCAAGGCACTGGTTGTGCAGATAACTCCTCTAGGCCCCCTGTTTTTTGTTTTCTTTTTCAAAATAAATAGAAAAATTGGCAATTTTGTCTTTTTATAATGTTTAGAGATAGGACCCATGATAGTCCTAAATAGTATGAACATTCATAAAAAATTTTAATAAGATATTTTTATCATTTTTTTTTGTATAGAGTTTCTTAGAACTTAGTAAACGAGTATAATTAAAGTTTGATTGATGAATAGGTCATAATGAACTAATTTATAATTAAATAAGTATTTATTTTTGTGATACGAATCTATATTTTTTTTAGTGAGTATTGTTTGTAGCTTATTTATTATTTACCTATCAGTATGTAGCAGCAAGGGATTTTAAATGGAAATCGAGGAATGAAAAGTTAAACTAATGTTATATTAATTTATTGCCTAAATAAATCATGGGGAATTTTTTTATGATTCTCTGTATCCATAGAAGAAATACCAAATTTTGTGGCTTTCAGCTATGTATAAGTGTTTATATATATATTTTAATAAAAATTCTTCATTTTAATTACTCAAAATAGACAAATAGCAAATTTAAAAAAGTAATGGATGACAGGTTCGATTTAAAAACAACTTGTGAGAGGCCGGTCATTGAAAAAAAAAAAAATTCTGTGTGTGTGATTAAAATTAGTAGCATTTTGTTTTGTTGGAAAAACTGTTGAAATCCACTCATCTCATGCCTCTGTAATTACAAATTCCACCTAATTTATGTAATATTTATGGATGAATTGAGAGTTTTGTCAATTTTATCCTTCAGGATTCATAAGAAAAAAAATGTATTGCATGATGGTACATTAATTCTTATACTCTAACATCATGAATACCAAGAATACTAAATAGTTAATGACATACGTGAAACAACAAATAAAAAGATTGTCAATCAATTGTTTTCAAAATTTTTAGACACTCATACTCACTGAAGCATAATAAAAACCATATTAAACATAGATATTTCTTAATTGTTTCACAGGTTAATGCTAATTAGACGTTTCGTTCGGGAAAGAAAAACACTCTGTGCAGGGAAGTTAATTGATCATTTAGTTTCAAACTTTTAGACTTGGTGATAATTAAAAGTTATTTGACACTTTCAACGATTATTTCGAATATAGGTAATATACATTGCTTATGATCTCTAAATGCAACATCAAATTGATTAATAATTATTATTATGTATTATTATCACACTAAGTTAAGTAATTAATAATCTTTTAAGTTAGGATCTTTAACTGAACATACACGTAGAATGACTTCGAACTGGCTCAACAAAACTATTTATATATTATCATGACATGATTTATCACATTATTTACGAAATTCAAACAACAAAAATGAACAAGGAATGAGTATTATTATTTTTTGACATTGTCAAAAATTTAAAAAAATGCTTATATATAAAATTACATAGATTTAGTTCTGTTCTTTTATAATTTAAAATTAAAGAATTTGTTCGAACTAAAATGTAGTGTACTTTTTTATAATGGGCAAAAGATTTGATATTTATAATGAAAATGATAGTGAAGGAAATGGATAAAATTATACTCATGTTGTGTCAAATACGTGGAGGGCCATAGATTTTAGAACCTTTATGAAGTAATACCCTTGAATGCCCCCCCCCCCCTCCTCACCTAATTTTTTTAATAATATGCGCTCTAGCCAAGGATATATTAAACTGTTTGGTACAACTATGTAGTGCCACCAAAATAACATTATATTCTTCTTGCATGTATATGTTAAAAGAAACCTTAAAAGGTCAACAAAATAAAAAACCATGCTGAAGCAAAAGTCGGACTAACCCAATTTGAACTGAAATGTGTGGTACTCTGGAATACCCGAGTGCTAAAATTTTAATATCCCATCTGATTACGTTCAGAATCGAACGCATAAGCCATCTCATGGAATTGTAACCTTTACTAAATGACGTCATCATTAACCTTTACTCTATTCAAAGTATAATACTTTAATTTAACCAACCTAAATTAAGAATAATGGTAAACTATTACCGTGAATGAAATTTACTTCAAGTTTTGTTGGAAAGGAAAAATAATAGTTTTATGATTAGAAGAGAAAAAACAATCGACATATTCGTTCTTTTTTGAAATTATGTAAATTTTTATTGTATCTCTGTGCCTATTGTAACTTCTTCCTATAAAAGCAGGATTAAAAACTTTTCGCCTACATTTGTTAAAGATTTTGTTAAAAATACATTATCAAATTATGATATAGATATACCTAATTATATTACTATCCCCGTACAAATTATATTTTAAATGCAGAAGGTTCATTTTACAAAATAGCAGATATACATTTTCATCATTCCTAAATTAGATAATTGATGTTAAAAATAAGGGCTTCTATCAATAGTCAATCACATCTGTTGCACCTGCCGTCTCCTCGCGTTCCACAGAATGTCGTCCATCCTTACCTATTCGTGAACTCAAGTACTTTACTATATTATATTAGTGTAAATGATGCCCTCTGAGGGCTCTTAATAACTTTGGACATTCTTCAAAGGCCAATTTTTAGTCCCACATTAAGAACAGATACAATGGAACTAAACAGTATTACATAATATGTATAAGAGACTATCCAACTTTGACCATTGTAACAAACACTGGTTTCTTTCTACGTTTCAACCCCAAATATCATTTACAAAAATCTCTCTGATACAATATGCATGGAACAGCGTAGTTTGTGAGGAAGCAGGATCTATAGAAGACAAAATATGTAGAGATACAAGAAGTACATAACTGAAAATCCAGGGCCCGTGCGCTCAATTAAACTTAAGTGTGACTCGAGTCACGAAAATGAGTCCCCAGCCCTGCCTGAGCATTCCCCTAGTAGACACTCCTCTTACGTCACTGCATCTACACTTTACAGTAATATAAATATAACTAATTAAATATATATACATATATAAGTATAAATGTACTGCTAGAATAACGACTGCTGAGTTCATCATGACGTTACTCTTTACTGATAGAAAAGCATTAAGCACAATATGTACATAGAACTGATTATTTCAATTCTTTTAACTATGATACAATATTCACTCTCAAATGATTGAGACGTACATATGTTATGTACACATCATATAGAATAATGATATGTTATCTTTCCTCTCCGAATATTATTATCGTTTATTGTATTCATTTTTGGATTCCTCAAATAGGTTAAGAAATAGGACACACGATACACACTTGATAAACTTATTTCTTATTTTAAAAACGTTTTTATCTCTTGAATATTACATATACGACGTGTACAAGTTGGGACTTTGTACAAGTTGTAATTTGTAAAAGAAAAGCACGAGCCATTTCAATTGTTGTTATTATTATTAACAATTGAGTAAACTAAATGAGCAAACTGACAAAGCATTCAAGGTTGTAAGATTGCGTAGATATATTAAGTCTTAGCTAACAAGCTTCACAATAAACAACCCTCCTACCCTATTCATTAATCCTCTCATTATCTTGTATAGTCCCCCTTGGGGTGGAGTGTAGATATGAATTTTAAACTGGGGGGAGGGGGGGGGGAGCAGTGACGTAGTTGGTTTGAAAAAAAAAATTGAGGGGGAAGATCCTTCCAGGGCGTCACTTTGTGAATGTGGTAAATCTTGGGAGGGGGTAGGAAATATGCCCTGCAACTTCGCCCATGCCCCTTATTTATTTTCAAAAAAAATAAAATGAAATTTATTTTTCGAGACTTTTCCTGATTAATCATGGATAGGGCCCCAGTTTTATACCTTGATCTTTATTGTATTCTTTTGTCAGCTACTGATTTTTCCACTACTATAGCCCCTTAGCTATTTGAGTTGTATTAATTGCTGATTAGTTTTTCAATGTAGGACTTAATTTGAACTGAGGACTTGACATTGAAACACTGAATTTAATGTATGTTTGAAAAACTAACACTGAACTCATTTCAAACATAAGAGCCCTACTTTTATTGCCACAATAGACATACTTGTTTTTATTCGTCCGAACTTATTTAAAAACTCCATATGAATATTATTATAGGATTGATGACGTCGTAATAATGATGGTGTCAAATGTTATGTAGGATTAAAAATCTGAATAATTTCAAAACTTAAGCCTTCTATTTATGCACCTACCAGTGGCACCAATTGGGAATGGCGATTGTTCAACATCCAAAAGTGCATCAAGACCTATACTTAATTACATTAATTTTAGTACATAGCCAAGCTGGCACATTATATATTATAATTGTATTATTTATTCTCAACTTAAATTTCACGGCCCTCTGTAATAGAATTTGATTAGAGGATAATATTAATTAATTAATTGTTCAAAATAAGCAATGGTCGGATAAGAGCTATCTCTAGTTGTATCTAAAATAAAACACCAATATCATATTATACTAAAAAATTGCCTCCACGCATGGACTGTGGACCTTAACCTGTCTCAAAATTTATTTTTTAGGCATTTAGTATTTTTATTTGTGATATTATATCATCAACTTAGATACTGATCATAACTTGCTTAGTACCACGCCAGACCAATACAGAGGCACATCAATGATGTGCCTACCTCTCTTCAACGGACAACTGTTACTGATTTATAAATAGAATATAGATAAAAGAAAAACCTTACTTTTAAAAGAGCTTGCTGTATTTTCTTTGGACTTTTTTGGAGTAAAAGAAGAGTGAGTATTGTTTGATATGTCTGATTCCGCTGCTTTTCTATGAGATCCTTCACTTGTCAATGACTTTCCATGAAACTTTTTATTTAGTTTTGGATATATTTTAGGGGATTTAGATGTCCAAGTTGTTTCAGTAACAACATCAAAAGAACTAGATGACGAGGAAGTTGAAGTGTAGAGCCTCTTGGAGCCGGAGTTTGCTTTAGAGTAGGATGGTGGTGTTGATAGGAACGTAACACTTTTTGTTGACGTTGAGGAAGGGGTCTGTGATTTCGGGAGTGGAGTGGATACTCCTGAAGAGGTGGAATTCGTGTAGCTGATGAGAATATCTTTTTTATGAGGAGTATTTCCACTACTCTTGATCTCTGGATAAATATTGACAACCTCCTTACTATTCTGACTAAAATGGTGATGATTACTTAAAGCGGATGATGGAATACAAGGAGGGGGTTGGGAAAAGCTTAGTAGTGATACTGGGGACGAGAATGAGGATATTGGGTTTTGGCGTGAAAGACAGCAATCGCATATATTGTTATTATTATTGGTTGTAGACTTATAAGAATTGTTGAAAGACTTGGAAGAGGAAATATTGGAGATGCTGCTCTTCAATAAAGTTGGATCACGATAAAAAGTACATAAATCCTCGTTTGACTCCCAAATAATTGATTCAGAGTTGACAATTATTCGTGCTTTTGTTTCTAATGGATAGAATTCTTCTCGAGTCGAATGATGTTCATATGAGCCCAACTATGTATGTATATGAAAAGATAAAACAACATAAATTATTTTCTTCATTACGTAACAGGGCATATAAAGAAGTTTAAAATGATGAGTTGCACATATGAAAAAGAAAGGCCATCAATATGCATAATACATATGTGTGTTAATATGAAAGATACACTTACTTTTCTTATGATATAACTTCGATTTGCATACACTTGACAGAGATATGTACCAGCTTCTTCAAGACAATGATTGAGAGTGTCATTGTGCAATTGACAAACATGACCGAGTTTCTCAGAGCCTTCCTCTTCGTTATTTGGAGAGCCACTCCTCCTCTTACTCTTGTTCAAAATAGATGATGAGCCTTGGAATTGTAGTATATTCCCTGGAGAAGTAAAAGTATTTCCATCATTAGTACTTGATTCAACTACTCGAAGGTGATGCGAAGGTTGTTGAATTTCCAATCCTCCAGGTAGACTACTTCTATTCGGAGAATGAACGTAGGAGGACGACATGGGTTAGGAAAAGGAGGAAGAGGTGAACTCAGAGTTCCATTATCCATCTCATCATTTAATTGAACTTGAATGGATGAAAGGACTCAAAAAATAAATTGTCCTCTCCCTCTATGTATTAGATGTATTGCTATCTGCTCCTTCGTTTAAAATAACAACAATATCAATATATATCTGAAAGGACAAGATCAAATCATGTATTTGAATTAATTATAACCATTTTTGTAATTCATACAAATTCCATAATGAGTCTCTCATCTGATAAACCCATGTACTAGGAGGAACTTTCAAAAATGACAAAAAATATTGATTATTATTTAGGGGAAAAATCTATGAGTCATAATAATAATAATTATTATTATTATGATCCAAACTTTGTCCGATTACAGATTATTTTTTCAAGCTACAAATAAACGTACCATATAATGAGGTTGTCAATATATTTGTCGATCGGAATATATATGTATATTGAATATAATAAATTCAAACTGCAAATAAATATTCATTCTATGACTTCTACTAAACATTCCCGACTCCCCTACGACTAGCTTTCATCTCATTTTACTAGAGTAAATCGTTATTATGATAATATTTGTTCATAATAAAACACTGCAATCAAAAAATCAAAAAAAAATCATGCAATTCCTCGGAGAAACAAAAAATGTGAACATATTTAATTAATTGAAGAAGACCTGACAAATATTTCCTTGTTATAGTATGTACTATAATTCGAGGATATTTCTTTGGAATTTTTTTGAATTCAAAATATGTTTATATTCTAATATTAGTGTCCCATGCTTTTTTTTTTGTGTGTGTCTTGACAAAAGAACGCCAACGTTTTGAGTTTATATTTTTGTTACAAACATGTACATATACGTACATGTGTGCCGTCATCTAAGAGTATTTTTTTGCTTTCTCCACAATAACAACATGGAATTTATTTATAGTTCACAAAGTACAGGATTTGAGTAAACGTATGCAATGAGGTAAATAAACATCATGAGCTAAAGATTTGTGTAAATCTTTAAAGTAATCATCAAAATAGTAGAAATTAATATTATTATTTACTCTTGTGAGAAGAGTATTTGTGGAAAAGCCTCATAAAGATAAGTTCAAACATAAACCCACAATGAGGCTGTTCTTACATACATCAATACATATATATTTGTAATTATTAATAGATCACTGGGCCAAATAGTTGACATGCTTTAGACCTACACTCTTTACTCCAAGGAATGTTCTTTTATAAACACGTACTATGTACATAAGGAGGGATGTTTTTAGATTGGGTTTATTTGGGAAACTCGGGTATTACGTCTTGGACAATAAATACCCCATAATATTCTATTTATATAAAAGACAATTAATTAATTAATAAAATGAAATGAAGCCCAGAAAGAATTAAATGGAAATGAGTTTTTAATAATAAATCTCACTCAAGTCACTCACCCATGTATATACATATATGTAAAAAGAAAGAAAAAAAAAGCATTCATGCTGTGATGTCTCCTTATGTAAATAAACGCTTTCCATTATACAAAGGGTGCCAATTACATAGATAATATTGCTAAAATTGTTCATATGTATGTACATAGCGAAATATTGTCATGCTAACACTATCTAACAACATGTTTGTGTCGAGGTTTTATTGATTATTTGATCCTAGTATTATATGTATACTCGTATATTTGATTCTATGTCAAACATGGAACATTCAAAGTTGAAAAGTGTGCTTTTGTGATCTACTACGTGATTTTTTGAAGGGCAGAAGTAGAAGCTTTCCAAATATCAAAAACGTTTTCCATGTGATTTCCTCCTCTACCTTTTTATTGCAAATCATCTTTGCCCCTGTATTTTCAGTCTCTCTGATTTCTTCCTCATGCAAATTCCATCTGCAAATCATTAATTCATTAAGCGGGCTGTTTACATATATGTGCATATATCCCATTTTATACTGTATCTGAACAAAATAAAAAAAATAACATGAATTTTATTTAATTAAATAAATAATGAAGTTGGTAACGCTGAGTTAATTACTATTAGTATTGAATAGAATCTGCACCTAAATGATAATAAATCAATATATTTGTCAAATAAATATAACTATTTCAATTATCCATGACAAAAAAATAACCTAGGGAACGAATTGAGTTAATCTGATGAGGTGCACAACAAAAATAAAGAAGGATTAAAAAGTTATCCGTGGTGTTAGGTCAATGTTGTTTTCAACATCATAATTGATCATTTAGCTAAGTAAAATTTAAATTGAAAATGTGTTCATTTCTTATCTTGCTGAGATTTAGTTTTAAATAGGATGAACGAATATAGATATCTTAAAAAAAAAATTCGAGGAAAAAAGAACTATGTTTTGAAGAGGAAAAGTTATAACTTTGTAGTTATAGTTTATAAATGTAAGTAATTATACAATTAATTAAACGAAACAAATACTAATAGTATTATTATTTTATCATAAATTATACTCAAATTAATGTTTCCCTCGAAATTTTTCAATTCATCTCCAAATCCTCTAATGCTTAGAAATATTTTTAGAAAAAAAAATAAAACAAGAATATTGATCCAAGTTCACCTCAAATTTGATAAAAATAGGTTTTATTGAATTATCAATTACGTATCATAGTGTAGATGTCAAGAGCACATTAGCCAAGACTTTTAGGGATCGGTACAAAGTCAAGATCAATGAGAGACAAAAATTAAAGAAAGAAGGTTTTTTTTTGATACAGTTGCTATGTCATACCCCTTGAAAGTCTTAGTCTTGCTGTCAAGACTACGACTTTGAGGCATTGGAATCAGGACGGATCTCATAAGTTATATTACTAATGTGCATATATTTGTAAATTCAGAAAAGTGTATTTAAGGGATCATAGAAAAGGGCAAATAGTTTACGTATGACGTGTTATAAAATGCTTAGAACTATGAACAAAAATAAAGGCAATGTTGAAAAACAAAAACAAATAATCACCAAAGGAAATGATATCATGAACTTATTCCTAAACAAACGTTACATAACAGTTACATATGATGCAGTAAGTATATACTTTGTACATGATGCAAGTTGTACGAGAAGATAGTAATTTGTATTAGTAATATCAAAAACTGGATCATCATTAATTAGAACAATGAATTAATTAATTAATATATCAAACACTTAATGTAAATCAAATCATTTCATTATACATAGTACAACTGCAGTAAATTCTTCATTTAATTTTTAACTTCATCTTATTTTTTTTGATCGGCTCTATTTGTACAAGTTACAACTTGTACACCACATAATATGTTTTCAAACAATCTAAGAAGATTATATTTAGTAAAGGAAGTTATGTTTAAGGATTTTTGTGCAAAGAGGTTAATAAAAATAATAATAATAATAAGAAATATCAATCTATTATTATTTGAATTTTGATAGATAGCACTTTAACAATAGACGTGGAACATATTTGATTGTAACTATGCGTATGTATTGATTTGATAAACACGATAATTAGACCTTTACAAAGTGTCAAATCAAAGTAAAATACATTAATATTATATATTTATCTGTTTCATTGTAAATGTTCTTATATTTTTGATGCTTTGGAGTTTGGCCTGACGCATTTATCGGGGTTTGTAGGTTTATAAGGGATCAATGACAATATCAGTTATTTGGAAGGTTTTTTTTTTTAATCAAACCTTCAGCTGATTATTTGCAGAGATTTTGAGAAGTTACAATTTTTTTTTCAGGGCATTTTCCTTTTTTAATTTTTAAATAGGGAATTCAGTTTTATTTTATTTAGGAATTATGTGGTAATATATAAACTAATTTTTTTCTTTTTGATAGTAAATCATTAGTAATTAAAAAAAAATATTTATCATGTCAATTACCTTTCAATTAACTATACTAGTTGTCAGAATCAAAGAGCTAAAATAAAGGTGAAATGACTTTACATGTTTGGATTTTTGAGGGTTGAGAAATAAATGACAATTAATCCTTCATTAACTATTAATCATTTTTTCTTCTTTAAATGAATAATTTAGTATTTTTGTTTAAAAAAGGGAAATAAAATATGGGTAATAATAAAGAACTTTAGACGATTACCGATTATTATAAAACTAACTAAAATCAGACCCTTGATATGATGGAGTTATATTCAAAGAGCCTAGGCAATATTAACTATAATGAGTAAATATTGGGTAATGATAGGGTGACCATATTATAGTTTAATTTCCAAAATAGGGAACATTTGGGTGAATCAATGTCAGTTTGGAAGTCTATTAAATTTAGCTCTTTATTTTAAATATTTTAATTCGACTTTGAACTTGGGCTGTTTGTTTACGTACAAGCTTAATAATTTAGTCGATGTCTTAATATTATACAAAGTATTGTCAGGTTGTATTTTAATCAACCTATATTTTTTATAGCAATATTCAAAATGTTTTATTACATAGGTAACACACATGATAGCTAGAATATTGGCTAAATAAATATTTAAATATTTAAATTGTCTCTGAGGCAAAAAAGAACACAGATGAACATATTTCTCGTTCAGGTACTTCAAGGGCAGAGGAAACCGGCTCAAACGACATGAATGCCGCTCATTCTTTGACCAGGGAAACACAGGAGTCCAGCAGCGGAATTGATAGTATCCTTAGTAGTAACTCCAAGGAGGATTACGAAGTTCAGAAAGTATCCAAGGAAAAAGAAACCCAGGGACCTGTGGCGGGAGCAGAATCATCTTCAACAAGGTCTATCCAGACTGAAAGTAATTCATCCTCAGTCGAAAATCTTGGATCTCCAATAATTATTGAAGCCGGGTCTATAGGAAAGAATAAGGAGAATACGAATAAAATGCAACAACAATATTTGAATGCAAAGGCCATTTTGCCAGACAGAACTCGATCTCTTTCCTCCAAAAGAGGAAGGCAAGACATGGGAATATCCCCAGAAAAAGGGAAAACCCCTTCAAAAGTTCAAAAAGCTAAAACCTCTAAATAGAATAATCTCAACATGAGCCTTTCTTCCAGAATTTTTTCACAGTCGAAAATCACTGACTTTTACTCAAATAAGATATCAGATGACATAAAATTTAATATGGGTTTGCAGAGAATTATTTCTCTCAATACCCGTGGAGGAAAAGAAAAAAAAAGACGACATGCTCTTTTGAATTCATTGTTTTCATCCAATCCAGATATTATCTGTCTTCAGGACGTTAAAACTGATGTTTCATCTTCTTGTGTATCGAACTGTTCCCTATGTAAACCGGAGTGTTACCATTATTTCTTCACCGGATCAGGCTCTGAAAGAGGAGTTCTCACCTTCATTTCAAAGAGAATCAAAACTGTAAGTTTAAGGGAGGAATATTCTTTCAAAAGCGAATGGCACAAATTATATATATCAACAAACGGAGGTAGCTTTTTCCTCATTAACGCCTATGGTCCGAATGAAAGGTCGCCTTCTTTTTTTGAAGCCTTAATGGACTCCGAAAGGGAGAACAAGCTTCCACTGATTCTTATCGGGGATCTAAACGTGGATCTGAGAAAGGAAGGTTCTGCTTATCCAAATAGAGCTTTTCTTGATATGGTTAGTTCCTACTTTAACTTAAAAAATGTGTCTGAAAAAATTAATTCATCTCGTGAGGTTTCATGGAGAAGAGGTTCTCAATCATCACTAATAGATCTTGCATTAGTTTCTCCCATAATCTTTGGCCAGGTTAAAAATGCTTCCTATAGACCGGAACCTTTTTCTGATCACTATATTTTGGATCTCGAAATGGATTTTACACAACGATCGAAAAGGTCAAAAATCCCCAAATGGATTTTGGATGAGCCCAAGTTTAAAGATATTCTAAGGAAACACCTAACGCAGGGTTTTGATTTTTCAATGTCTGCTGAGGTTGGGGCTTTTCGGTTTCCTCGATTAATCCATATGTCTGCATATAAGTTCCTATCTGCTCACAGGAAAAATGCGAAGGACTTCCAATTGAAGTTGGACGGTTTACTTAGTGATCAATCCCCATTTATTCGGACCATCACTGCTGAAGCTGTTAATAACTTTAGAATGGCTGAAGTCGCTGAAGTGGAGATGTCTGAAAGAGTGGAATTGGAATTTAACCCAAATAGAAGGTTAAAATCACTTCTTCAAAAAGATTATTACTCCGCTGGATCCATTTCGCAAATTGTGGACAATGGCCATAAGTTAACAAAAGCAAAGGATATTTTGCATTATTTCTACTCCAAATTTCAGAGCTTGGTTGGAACAGATAGAATAAATTTTCCTAGGAGAAAGAGCCACTCACAAATCAAATTATTTACCATGGATGATATCACCACCTACATAAAGAAAAAGTTTAAAGATAAGAAGGCTTCTGGGGTAGATGGTATTTCCGGGGATATCTACTCATTACTTCCCGAAGAAACTGCGCCCTTTCTTCAAAGGTTTGGTGAATCAATGGAAAAGAGAGGTCGGCTCCCGAGGAACCTCACGAAGGGCAGAGTGGTACTCATTCCTAAAAAGGGAAATGGCACCGATTTTAATCATTGGCGACCTATCACCGTTTTAAATCACTCCTATAGGATTCTTTCTGGAATTTTGGCCCAAAAAATGGAACCGGAGCTTAATAAAAGAATAAGTACCCCTCAAAAGGGTTTTCTTAAAAATAGAAAGATTTCTGATGTATCGCGTAATATTCAATCAGCTATTGAATCGGTGAGAGAGAGAGGAAAATATGGGGCTGTGATTGGTATAGACTTTAGTAAAGCATTTGACTCCATAAAACATGACCAAATCCTTCGAGCGGTAAAAAAGATGCTCCCAAAATACTTTTTTAACCCTGTTAGAGCTCTTTTATTTAATGGGTCATCTGTCATTTCGATGGGTGGTCAGGAGAGCAAGCCTATAATTCTCAAAAAGGGTTGTAGACAAGGTTGTCCTACATCGCCTCTACTTTTTATAGCCGCTGTAGAGGAACTAGTGTGCTTTATTACTAGAAAGTATGGTGGTTTTGGTGTCCTGTTCCAAGGACATCGGCATTTGGTGGACTTATACGCAGACGACGTGACGCTAACGGTTGAGGCGAACTCAGAACCTCAGTTGATCAAAAGAATAGGAATTCTTCTTAAAGCCTTTGAAAAATTCAAGGTTCGTTCTGGATTGGAATTGAATAGAGAAAAAACTTTCATTTTGCCATTAGGTGCCTGGAACTCAGGGGAGGGTTCAGTGGTGGAGAACTGTGTCGTAAAGAGAAAGGTGTCAATTCTGGGTATCGATTGGAGTCCGGAAGGAATTCATTCTTCAAACTGGGAAAATATCTCAGTAAATACCAATAGGCGCTTATCCTCTTGGAGGGGATTTAATCTTCAGAGGAGAATTGATTTGTACAATACTCAGATCGTGCCAGTAGTCCTTTATAAGGCGACAGCCTCACCGGTGATTGCTGAGAGGGCGATAATTGAAGAAGAAAAGTGGCTCCTCAAATTGTTCCACAAAAGATATCTACCAGCGATCAAAAGAACCAGAAAACTTATGGGTGGTGGAATAACTCTTCTCTCGAAAGTAATTCCTAAAATATACACAAAGGTCCTAAATGATGTAATGGGGTTTCCAGACAAAGAATGGAGGACAAGGATCACGAGTGGGGAGCTATTGTGGAGGCTCTTATTTGGAACGATAAACACCAATAAACAAACTGAGGCGGTATCGGGTGTTTGGGCTGCGGTACAACGAATTATATGGAGGGGAGTTCCAATTTTTTCAGGAGACTCTATAGTGGACATTATAGGTCAAAATTTATCAAAGAGATTCTTCTTTAGAAATCTGGAAGACCCGTCAACAATAGAAGAAATAGCTATTTTTAAAAGAGCTTTATCTATCCACAACACCATCGGAGTATATCCTCTAAATGATGGACGGTTTAGATATCCTCTCATAAAGGCAGCAAATCTTCATCTGATGCCCTGCCCTTGGCACCTAAAAATGGGTTGTCCGAATGGTCAGGAAGAGGTCACTATTTTGGCTGATTTTTATTTGAACCACCTCAAGCTACCGGAGAACTGGAGAATAAGGATCGAGCGTTCTTTGGTAGGGATACACGATGGGAAAAAATTTACAGCACAACTACAGATTTCCTCAAATTGTATACAGTTTACGAGGCACTGCCTTAATTGTGGTAAGTTGTACAACTCCACGCTTCACGCATTTGTGGACTGCCCAAAAGTGGGAATACTGAAAAGACTGGTCATGCTGAATATTAAGGGGACTGATCAGGGAGAGGAGAAATACGTAAAAGCCCTAGTTCTATTTGGGTTTTCTAATAGAAACAAAGTCCGGGACCCTAGTATGAAAGCTATTGACGCAGCCCTTTTGAACGCCAAGGCCCGGATAGCTCAATGCTTGACAAGTGCGGAACCTCTACGTCCTGGGGACCTATATGGAGTAATTTTACACGCAGCGGCTAGATATACAGCTCTAACGCTGAAAATACCAACGGCTTCAGATGACTCATGGACACAGGCCAGTAAAATCATTAAATATTATCCGACAAGTTCAGTAAATTATTTTAATTTGACTAAGAGAATAATTAAGTTTTTAAAATAGTCTATGCATTTATAATTATATGTTTAGTGTTGTAATATTTTAATGTGTTATTAATTTGTTAAAAATGTTTTAGATCGATTTATAATTGCTTTTAATTTGTAATAGTTCCTCAGCCAAAGTTAAAATTTTAGACTAAAATGTCTATTTATGTATTTTTGTACGTATTTACTTTGTGCGTCATTTTATGTAGTTGGAACTGAAATGAATAAAAAAAAAAAAAAAAAAAAAAAAAATAAATTAAAAAAAATATATTGCTCGTGAAGCCACTTGGACTTCCGCATGGAGCACTTTGAGACTCATGTTTTATATATATTACTAAATATCAAGGGCACCATTTGTTTTTAATTTGAGTATATATTTTGTTAGTTGAGTTTTTGTTGTATAGGCAGTAGTCATGACAGTGTGATAAGTTGTTTTAAATTATAATGTAGAAGCATATTTATTCACAAGAATCATTAAGCGTTTAATATCTCTAAAGTGGTACTCCAGCACTCAAACATAATTCCTTCCATAATTGAAGTGGAAAAAGGATTTGCTTGAGTACCGAACACAGGAATCCCTCTTTTTCACATCTCTATTTGACATCTTAATCCATACAAAGATAAAAATAAATAATTTATCTAAAAGTATATGTGTGCGTGTTATCCTCATTTGGTAATGTATAAATTATTGAAAAATGTATGGTTTATTATGTGAGCATCTAGAAACTAACTTTGTAAATTACACTTGACTACATGAAGTAGCATACAAAAAAATATCTCTTAATCTCACCTAAAATTAAGAATCCTTGACGAAGCCATATAAGAAAAAAAAATTACTTTTATATTCTATTATTATATAAAGAAAAGAAAAGAAAAAAATTGATCATATCACAATTAGATGAAGTACAGAGATACTAAGTTGGCATGGCCAGCTTCACTCATCGGTGTGGGAAATCATTTTTTCCCCCGATTTTGAAATTCTTTCCAATGTAGTATTTTCATTTTGATTAATGTGCTAATGTATTTTCTTTAATCAGGGGAGCAGGATGCCCTCTCCCCCTTACTACCATCATAGGACATACACCATACAGATGTGAAATCCTAGTGACCATAGCTAGATTTGTAAGCTCAAAAAATTTACTATTTTGACAAATAATATTAAAGGAAATATTCAATACCTTTGATAAAGCTACGTTGTAAAAATATCAAATAGAGAGTGATGAATATTCTATGATTTTGAAACCATAAATTACAGATATTTAAAAAAAATAAAAATATTGTGTCTTTGTCCACACACAAAGAGGGAGCGCCAAAAAAAAAAAAAATAACTGATAAGTAATTCGGTCCATGGACTCATCCAACACTAGTTCCAGAGTGTGGCGAGTAAATGATGTACACGAAAAGAGTTTGGAGAATATGAATGTCTTGGATGATACAACTCTACCAAAAAATAAAAAAATGATTTTTTTTAAACTTTATAGTCAAATGGTTATTTCTTAAAATCATTTGAATACATATTATTACAATTTTTTCTCTAAATGATCTTAATTTTTGTGACCATGAAAGGATCTCTTTTTTTTTTTTAGAAAAGGAAAGTTTAAATCTAGTCGAGACCAAAAAAGACTTATTAGTTATCAGGACCGTCAGAACCAATTGATAAGTAGAGGGACATTTATTTGAAATGACTTCACATATTGATGACACGATAGTCACGTAACTTTTTTTTTTGGAGTGCAAATAGTGGCACCTTAGTCCCCCGGCACGGAGCCACTACATATTATTTCTACGTAGACTTTGTAGATGAATTTATCAACATTCTTTGAGCCCCTTCCCCCTCCCCCCCCCCCCTAAAAAAAAGTAGGGCTGTTGGATAAGTATACTTCTTTGCAACATATGGTTATCTTGGACTGAATGATGAAAACTTCTCTTCCCCCCTCCCCCCTCTTCCCTCTTCATGTAAAAGCATCATCCGTTTGAAAGTCATGTGATATGTCAACATTTTCATAATATGAGTTTTTTTAAATGTGTTTTTTTTATTATATAGAAATATAGAAGCCAAAAAAGCCATGGGTAAATGGGGGGGGGGGGATATTTGAAGGCTTTTGCACTTTAAGTAAAAAAAAGAAAGAATAAAAATCAACCTGTTGAAGAGTAAGGGAGGGAAATGAAAGGACCTGTTGTATATTTATGTATATATGTTCATTTATATAGGCAAAGTTACCTATAAATGTATAGATTACAGGGGTATATATAATTAGAAAAAGCCTTACTAAGTTTTCAGAGGAGCAAAAGTTATAAATAAAAGACAAAAGCACAAGGAAATAAAACGTAAGAGTAATAATGTACATATGTGAGTAGAATCCTTTCAATCATAAGTAACGAACTACGAACAGGGAAAATCATTAAACAATACAAGCACTTCTTTAAAGTTTTAAGGATCCTTTAAACACATTTAAAACTATAAAGTAGCTACTCTCTAGGTAGACATGAATCAATTCTTACCTAGAAATGCCTTAATGAATAAATAAAAATGTATAATTTCCCCTGTCAAAAATTATGAATCCGTTGACCACAAATAGTTTTCACTTTTTTTAATATTATTATACACACACACCATATGGTGAAGGAGTAAAGTAAGTGTAAGAATCTAGAAAATCTCCCTTTGACTTTAACACATTACATATTATTTTGAACATAAATATATGTAGTATGAGTGAAGATATATTATTAATATGTTCCTCTGAAGGTGCAATGGCGCTCTCTCGCTGTTTCTCTCTTATGCTCCTTCTTCTCTGTTACTTTTTTTTTCTTTAAAAGGGCTTTCTTTAGATCATTTGTTTTGACGTTTATTTGCGTGAAGGGGGGGGGGGAAGAAGAAGAAAAGGAAAAAAACAAAAGGAAGAAAAAGGGAAAGAAGGAATGGAAGAAAAGAGAGGGAGAGAAAGGAGTGAAGAGAAGGGAAGAGAGGGCCCTAACAGGAATGTTTCAACATACTACCTACATCTCCACCACAACAACATAAAAACAACAAGTATGATGAAAGCGGAATACGTACCATGCTAAAAGTATTGGAATATTATACACTATAATATATATATATATAATGATGAGGATGCGAGAGATAAAATGTACGGCGTCAACACAAAAGTAATCTTGAATGAAAATAAAGAAAAAATGATACATAACGTATTATGTACTCAATATATTTTTTTATTTTATGACATACAACTGATCTAGGGCGCATATTTTTAAGGAGGTTTTTTTTCGCAAAAACAAAACGAAAAAAACATTCAAAGATGCAGATTTTACGGTTGAATACCTATATATATATATATATATACATACAACAAATATAGGCTCTCGACTGCCTCAGTAATCCACATATTTGAAGTTAGGATCTAAATTTCGATAAATCTTTGTTTTTTGAAGTTAGAACAAAGTATCGGAATCCGACACAATTCACGTGATTAGTAGGACATAAGGTCGACGTGCAATGTCTGTATGGAATAATAGCAAAGTGCAGACCATTTCATCAGTAGATGTCCAGTCTTCTTCAACGAAAGGCATCAAGTCGTCCTAGAACAAAATGAAGTCATTCGTATTTTAAAACTAATGAATTGCGCAAAAATGAAAAATATTGTAGAACGAAATTTAAAAGTAAATTAGGTTTTAGAATCTGCTGTAGTAGCATAAATACCCCGCTGTGTGGTCGTGGTCGTTGCCTTATATTTGTATAATTTTATTTTATGTATGTATGGCAAACAGTAATAAATTTTAACTAACTACAGAATTCGGGTAGGTAAGAAATTTATAAACAATTCACAGCTTTATTAGTAAAAGTTATGTATAGATGTATGCCAATATTACTCTATGGCCAAATTTAGCTCCTAAAATATCAAAACTGTTCCTTTGGGTTTACTCTAGAATGAGTACCTTTGGTTCGGAGCCTTCAAATGATTATTAAGACTCCTTTACACTCCTATATATGGACCTTTCAAATAGAATCACCGATTCTCTTATTTTCTTTTAATTGTGACTCGCGAAAAGGAAACGTCCTTTAAATTTAATTTGCAGTTCCTCTAAAGGATTAATCAGAATCATTTATCAATGAAAATGAAAACAGTTGATGAGAACAAATGTATGTAATCCATTTTTGCTGAGAAAAATAATCCATAACTTTTATATTGACGGGTGACAAATATGACATCACTCATCAGTCAATAATTGACAAAACGAATATACACCGTGTATGTATTATATACACTTATGTACATATATATATAATATGTACATAAATCTATTATATAAGCCTTAAGGTTGATATAATATTTATGGATCTATTAGATAAGAGAAGAGCAATTGTAGAGAATGATTAATTCGATAACTGACAGTAATACATATAATTTTTGACAAACTAAGACACTTACTTGTTGTGATACATATATGTACAATCATTTCACCAACGATGCTTTGTAATATAATAATAATTTTTAGAAAGAAACTCATAGAACCCTTCATATTTAAAGTCATTGATAAATAAACAATGACGTAAACGAAGGCTTCATAAACTTGACAATTTTTTACTTACAAATACAAATGCGAATTTAATTCAACTATTTGTCAAAGTACCGTAAGTAATCGGAAAGGTAAGTATCATAATTGTGAACGTATATTAAATAAAAAAATACGTATTATTAGGTTTTGATTTAAAAAATATGAAATATGAGCCATCCACGGGTGGAGCAAATCACTAGTTTGACAAACAAACAAGAACCTTTCAAGGATTTTTAAAGTACTTGAATTCGAAAGCTTATATTTTGTTTATCTACTCGCTAATATATGACATTATTTTATTTAAAAAAAGTATGTGGTGATAATATCATTTAAAGTATTTTTAAATAGAGCTATAATGACTTAATACGTCAATTTTTGTTTTAAAAGGAAACTGACAAGAGAATTTAATTTTTGGTATTACGAGAGTATTTACGAAATATGTTATCAAATACTAAAATCATATCCGGTCTTCATTATTATTTTTCCACTCCTTTGGGGAAGATTCTCTCGTGTTTTATTACCTCTAACCGAATAGAATGACGTAATTATAATTATATATTTCTCCGTTGTTCATCAATATATTGTAATTAATCAAGTAATGAGTACGTCGATTGGTTAAATTTATGTACATTAATTATACAATCTTTATCAACTATCAACTTTGGAAATCAACTTTTAATTAGAAATGGAGAGAAAGAAAAAGTTTCATTTGAAAAAGAAATAAAATAGCTGGCTAATCAACTTTATGGACTAAAATCAACATATCTAAAAAAGATTTTATCTTGACCCAAAAAGTACAATTTTCTTCCAAGATAAATAGATAAAGAATAAAAGCTCATATTTATATAGTAAGAAACCAATTACGCCTCTCTCTCCAACTGTTGTACCATTCTTTATTCAATTATAAGGATATTTATAACCTAATAAAAAATAATTTGAATTCAATATATCAACGATCAACTTTATGTAAATTAGCGCCAAGGGAGTAGAAGGTCTTTAAATTTGAAGGGACAAATTGTTCAGTACGTTAATAAGGAACAATAATAGTGGTAGAAAAATCACCATCTGACCAAAAAATTTATCTCATAAAATATTTCTATATAACACATTACATTACATAACATTTCCTTCAAAAAAAGAATAAGAAAAAAGACCAAAATTATTTGGTAGTTAGACAATTACTCCCAAGTGTGGTACTATTTTCATTTTTATACTAGGGATACATTCGCTAATTAACAAAATTTAATTTGAATTCAATAAATCAGTAGTATTCAGAACACTAATAAGTAGCAAGTGTAGTATAAAAATAAACAGTTGACAAAAAATAAAAATAACTATCCATTTATTAAATGAACTGCTCAAAATATGTATGCCCGTGAGAAAAACACAAAGTGGATTTAGTAAGGGGTGACTTTATGATTAAAATTGCAAATAAGTTAAGGATTTATATATTTTTTTCAATTAATCATCAATGAATTAATGATATGACTAGCTCATCCATTGACATCGAATCAATTGCTTACAAAATAAATCCAGGTGTGAAGTTATAAATGTGTTTATTGACAATATGGATCATAATTTATTTTTTTTGCAGAAATGATTCATATCACTTCTTGATTACTCTTTTCATAAGCATGAATCATTTTGAAACATACACAAAGTACACTCATTTAACATATGCATTCATTAAAAGTTTGAACCTTTCCTTTGATGATGTGTTAAATTGTATTTTTGATGCAATTATAATGGAAAAAAGGTCAAAACTAATTCATGAGATAATTGCTTTTATTTCCTCTTACAATTATCGTAAATACTTGAATATGGAGAAGTACGTTGTATGTTATTTCCCTTCGCGAGCTGTAAAATTTTGTTCGAAGTTGAACTCATTCAGATGTAGCTATAATTTTTACATATTTAAGACTGTATGCCATGTTTAAAGATCGAGGCTTAGTCCAGCCCATTTTTAATAGAAGTTCTAAAATGTAGATACACAATAGAAAATATCCCGGAATTTGATGACTTTTGATGTAAAAGCTCTTACTCATTAGAAAATAACGTGTGCCAAATTTTAGTTTTCTACAATGAACCATTCCTCTAAGTTATAATTTTCTTGTCCTTTCGGAGTTAAATGATATAAAAGACACAATTCGAACCATTTCCGAAAATTAAAAATAATCGACTCTAAATTGACGTTGGTCAGAGTTCTCAGTTTTAAAAATTAAATTAACAATTACTTTATTTAAATACCACTTTTTACTTTTTTGAATTGAATATTGCCCACCTTAATAAGGGGTTGTCACTTAAGGTACTTTTCATATCACTGGATTTTTTGATACTTTCTATTGAAATTCGAGGATCAGTTAAAATTATTTGACGTCAAGGGAGTTTTAAAGGGAAATCTAAGACGCAGATTAATTTACTATCTTGTAATAACTAAATAATTGTAAGCCATCAAGGAATCAGTGCTCTAGAACATTAGAAAAAATATTGGAATAAGTTATATCAATGAATAAAAATAAAAAATTGATTTATGTCTTACTTCGACATAAAACTGATCCGTGGAGTATATGTACATATCTTTAATAAGTTAGATTTCCAAAAAATTATGACTTTTTAAAAAAAAATCAATCGAAAATATCAATTAAATCATCAATTTTAATTGATAAATCAAAAAACAAAACAAATAGGTAGGCATACATATAATTAACAGATTTATGACTTCAATTTTCAAAAATTAAATGAACCAATAATTGTGAAGGAGTATTGATAATGAAGAAGGACTTCAATTGTGATAAAATAATTAATTGCACAAAATAAAATCTTGCCCTTGTCCGATTTTTCTCTTTTTATTTTAATTTTTTCATAGTTCAATTATATGTTATAGCACCATGTAGGTATACAGGGAAATTTGTTTATTTTACTCACTGAAACTTGGGTCACAAAAAATGACAATATTTAAATTAAATTTACATGACAAGTGCCTAGAGGCATAAATATTTTTCCATTCAATTTTCATTCAGCATAGCAACCCTTGACCTGAATGACAGCCCTTAAACACTTTAGTACAGTCTCATAGCTGGCTCGTACCTTCTCATCAGGAATGTTGCTAAAAACCTTAATAATGGACTATGCCATTAGATGGCTCTTGTAACTTGTAATTCTTGTAACATTTACTTCCCATTCTACCATAACTACGGTACAAAGTCAAGGGGGTTGAGATCAGCAGAAGGAGGAAGCCACATTTCCTTTATCCAGAAATGTTGAAATTTTATCTGGTCTTGACCCCATCAGGAACAGGAGACCAGGAGATTTTGACCAATTTGAAGCCACAGCATCCCAGATTATAATAAACTGGTTTCTGGATTCTATTGATACCCTCGTCTCTTGGGTTGATGTCAGATCCACTTTTACATAGTACCCTGTCATTTTGGTTGTTCAATTTTTTTCTAGCACTAAAAAGTTTCTCGTCAGAGAAGATCAAAATAAAATCTGGGAGAAATGTCTCCTTCAGTATTCTCAACCTATTTAATATTTTCTTTCTTATGGTATCCTATAGGAGTTGTTTTTAATGTAGTTTATAAGATTTGAGTTATAGGTCCTCTCTAACTACTTTCCTGAGTGTCTCCCTTCCAACATTGTACTCCTTAACCATCTTCCTCAAGGAGCGGTAAGGTTTTCTCCTGATCTTGTTGGGCACAGCCTTGATGAGAGACCTGGTTCTCACCCTTTTTTTTCTTCCCTGGACTGGCTTTCCATCAATTTTGCCAGTCTCCTGGAACTGTTTTTTGTTCTTCAGATGATATTTTTGCTGACATGGAGGACATCTATGATGGTTTTGATATTTTTTCCTAAATTGAACATAGCTCTAATTGCAATCTTCTTGCTTTCAGTCTCCATTCGAATCAAACTGTACAAAATAAAGAATTGTTAAGAAAAAACTAAAGTTACAATGAATAAATTGGTGCAACAGTTGAAAAATTCACACAAACTCAAAAAAAACAACAACGAATATTTATGCAAGCTTCAATCATCAAAATGATATAACAAAAGTTTGTGGTCACCTTGTATACGTAATAAAGATCAAATAATATACTCAAGAAAAAAAAATAAGATTAATTTAGTATTCGACCAAAAAGCTCATGTCTACTTTCTCTAATTAGTGTTCTGAGCATTGTTGATTTGTTGAAGCTCAATTAAATCTTGCAAAAAGTTCCCTACTATGTATTAATTTAAGAATAGTTCAACAATTCCAAAAACTTGTCTAAATAAATATAAACTAATATCGAGTCTTTTTTCTTTCTATGTGTACTTATTACTGTATGTGCATATTTTTAATATGTAATATAATTAATTAATATTACAAAGGAAATGACTACTTGTTTGACGAGAAAGTCATTATATATATATTTTTTTTTTCCAAAATAGTCAATACATTTTCAAAATATCCCAATTATTTATCTACATATATATAGATTTACCATCTTCTTACACTGTACAATAAAAGTACAGTGCAAGAGTCGCAAACTCATTTATTTTTTATTGGCAGCTAATGACAACCACAATCATATATGTGTATGTATTTTTCTGACAAAATATCTATGTACATATGATGTGATAATATTTGAAAAAAATACACTTTCTGTTCAATTAACTATAAAATAAAACTTTTTTATTTTTTTTTGAAATAGGTAGATTCATTTTTTGAATAATCATGATGGAATATTTTATCAGGAATTGTAATTTAGAAAGATATGTTATTAATAAATTTTCATTTAATTTAATTACTTCTAAATAGAAAAAAAAATTATTTTGTATGAAAAAAAAAAAATCCTCCTTATTTTTGGATAATAAATTCAATAATAACGAGGAAGTACTCTTCTTTCTCCAACCAACTAACCAACCAATGATACCCTTTAAGTATAAAAAGTGAAAGAAATAAAATTTATACTACTTTTTAATTTGTTATAAAACCTAGGTGAATGCTGTAGATTAGTTTGTTTGTTTTTCTTTAATAAGAATATTAATTTAGCCTTAAAATATTTTTTGATCCTTTGAAAATTCGTTGTCGTGTCAAGTGTATTGTCAAATACAAAAGGAAGGAGCAAAAACTAATATGTTTTGAGTATTCATTCAATTAAGAAAGGCTAACAATCATTAGCACTACTATGGAAACGGGGAAAACAATCAATCATGCATAGAGCTTGATATTAAGTAAGCATTTGCTTCAACTCGCAGTACTCTATTAATCTAAATAAATATTAAAGGTCTTGCTGGATTTTTTGAAATTTGGGGTGAGGGAGCAAAACTATAAAAAAAAGGAAAAATTATTATATTTTTATATCCATTCAAATATAGCCATGTGCAGGGATTTTCAAATCCTCGATGCATTAGAGTTATTGATAAGGCCCTGCATTGTTCATGTAGCCCATTCAGTATTAACTAATATTGTAATAATAATTATTAGTGAATGAGGAGCACCAGAGTTAAATCACAGAACTGGTAAGAGTGAAAAACATGCTTTTTGAAGAGAAATTAATATTGTTGGTAAGCTAGTTTGAGCTATGTACAATCTTCGAACTGGAATATTTTGTTGTTCTTGTTATACTACAGATACAACACGTGGTGTTTAGTCAACCTTTTCATTCTGTTGTATTATTTGACATATTATTATTTACCATAGGTATATGATAGTAACAATAGTAGTGGCCGTTTGAATATTTGAAAAAATGAACAAATCGACTATGTAATTGTCAATTTCAGAATATGTGAGGTTCTAACTAGACATGGACATTTTGTTGAGGTGAGAGAATGTACCTTCAATTTCTCTCTTGTATCTCTGCATTCTAACAGCTGATTATTATTAAACAATATTCAACAACACTCAATAACTGATAGAAACTGAGAAAACTGATCGGAATTTCAATTTGCAGAAATCCAGGAGAAGGTTCACTTTTTTTCACTATGATCTCTTAATAACTGGAAATTTAACTATTTACAAATTATCACATCAACGATACAGAGAAGACTGAATTCGATAGTTGTACCAATGGTTCCCCCCCCCTTCTATAAACTCAAGACTATTTGAACATCTTGCCCATTTCTAGTCCTAACATCGGCCCATACATGTATTTAACAGCTATTTCTTTTTATAAACTCGAAAATATAACTGCGTAATTTGTGATTTTTAATTTTACTTATAAGTCTTACAAACGCCGGGCACTTTTATTTACAATTAATCCTGAGCACTTGATTACAGTGACTCTTAACAAACTTCGATATTTTATGTGGAGTAAAAGAAATGATCACACAAATAGTTCCTCGTAGTGTTTGTGACTTAAGTAGGTATTTTTTTGTGTATTTTCATAGAGGTTTCCTAAGCAATTAATTTTAGTACTTTTGTTTTTTGTTTTTGCTCATTCAGTAATCTAGAAATTATTTATAAGCACGTTTAAATGTTTATATCTGAGGAACAAATATAAAAGAAAGTATAATTTGTTCGTTTCAAAATTGAGCACCTTATGAGTCCTTACCTCTTCTTCTTCAAATAATGCTTTTTCATTTTTATTCCATACATTTTTGGATAAATACTTTCTGGGCTTCGATAATTAATTAGGATTATCATATGGGTTGTATCCATCCTTAATATAAGACCTCCCATTCTGTTCTGCCCCTGATTTGCATTCAAAATTTTAATGCGCCCTCTTGAAGGCATCAAAATTATAGTTAAGTACTTCATTTTACCATTTGAACTCACTCCTAAAAAGTACAAGTATTTTCATGCACAAAAATAGTTTTGACATTATCCTAAGTATAAGGTTAATTAAAAAATATATATATATTATTCTAACCTATAAACAATTTGATGTTCATATATATAAATTGATAATAATCTCATATGCTTAGATGATAGTGATAATATCTTAGAGACAAGTTTGGTCCATAAGACGTGTCTTTTGCTTTTGATTCAGATACGTCTATATATATTTAAGTCAGAGTCAATATTTTAGAACGGATTCATCCCTTTGTTATTAATCATAAAAATATTCCAATAAATGAGAATTTAGAAACACATTTGAAGTTCAATTCTGGCATGAGATAGCAGTTCTAATTAAGAGGAAAGAGATTCTATATAAAGTATAGATTCTTATTTACAATATGATATGTTATTATTTTTTTTTTTTTTTAGATACAATCTCTTAAAACTGAATTTTATGTTATAGTATTCTTTTTTTTCTTTTATGAAGTAAAAAAAAAATTTTTAAGAAATAATGAATGTATTAACACACGCCACATATTGGATCATTTATATTTGAATCGATTGGCCTCAAATCAATAATTAACTATTATTATTATTATTACTCTAGGTGATTTATACCTATTTATTTGTAATGCTTTGTAGGAACACTTATATTTAGTGAATGTGTTTTATTTCTCCTTAGCTATCAAGGTTGTACTGACACATGATGATAAATGTAGTATATAAGTATGAGTTGACTATATATGTATATATATATATATATATATATACATACGTATGTTGAGATATTTGCTGGACCTTGATCTTTGTAAACATGTGCTTATGCGAGCATACATATAAAGAATTGACTCTCATGGCTTGTGTATAAAAAATGAGGCCAAATGAATACATAATTCATTCAAATAAGTGGACATCATTACAGCTCCACTTCCGTTGTTTTAGTCATTCAATTTGTTGCCGCTTTTTTTTTTTTTTTTATGGGATGTCATATTTTTGCAAGTATGTATAAGGAGTTATAACTAAGGGATTTGGAACACCTTATGATTGAAAAAATGTCAATAATAAAGAAATAAAAAAGGATTCGACTTTGAATGAAGAAGCATTGCAAAAAATTATCCACGTGTTATTTCCCTTCTACTTACATGGTACATAATTATCTGTCAAATTGATCATAACTTTGTATGTTTTTGAAAAACACTTGCGATATTCGATTCTCAGGTTTTTTATTGCTCTATTATTTAGCTTTAGATACTTTGTACATCAATTTATGTCTATTTATTTGCGACATTCAGATCTCTTATGTTTTTATAACTTTTTCTGTTGTTTTTTTTATCGAAAAGATATCGTCAAAAAGTTACCATGATCCGTTGCCCTATACAACGATTTTTTCTAGGATCAAGAGCAAATCATAGGTTTGATTGACTCAAACAACAAAAATATAACATTTACAGATTATATAGAAAAACCATGACTCTGGTGTATCTGATGAGTAGGAATGTAAATAATATGCTAAACGCCGCGTGCAAGATTTTGTGGAGTCAGCTCTTCGAACAGTACTTTTTGTTTTCCAAAGCTGTTATCATTTTTTCTTTATTACTGAGGGGAGAACATCTACCTGATAGTAAAGATCTCGCATGAAGGAATACATGCATGAAGGTTAATAAATCAAATAAAATGTAAACAAAAAGGGCTCAAGTCCTCGTATAATTATTGGTTAAAAATATATAATTTCCTGACATTAATTTCAGTTAATTTTCTGTCTCTCATCTATGGTAAACATACATAACGTTATTATTTATTATTGATGTCTTCATTTGTATATGTATGTAATGGAGAATAGCAGCTTGTAGCTCAGTAAAACGTCATGACAGCTCAAGCTGCTTCCCTCTCAACATTCATCAAATTGTCAGAGTTACCAGCTTGATTTTCTCTTTCTTTTTTTCTTACAAGCCCGATTTGCATATTATTTACATTCCTACTGATGAGTGACAGCTTGGCTCTATTTTAATAGGGGGGGGGGAGCATATGTGCCAAGCCAATAAGAAACCAAGTTTATCTGAAATATTTCAAAAATGAGTGTTACAACTGCACTTATATTCTTGAAGTAATTCTTTTTTGTTTGTGTTAATAGTATATTTCGCTTATTTGAATAATGACTCTAATAATTGCAACTTAATTATAGGAAAAAATACTGGCCACAATCAAGAATAAAAAACATCTGGTATTTCTGACTATGTAGTTACTATTACTATGATTTATGGGCAGCATGATAGTGGATGTAGTTGATTTCTAATAGTTCTTAAACAGATAAACTGGTTTTAGCCAACAACAACTAAATCAACCTCTGGGGTTAAAAAAATATGGACGTTCTTTCAGGGGCCATATCGGCTCTTTGTGCAGTTGTAATATTTATTCAATTGTTCTATTGGATAGACAACAATCCTTGCTTTCTTGACTAAAAGTGCTATTTTAGCAAAAACTGCACGTAATAGAACTTAAAATGACTCCTAAATATTTGACCGTTATATTTATAAAGTAAAAAAACTTAAAAGTGGATTTTCTCATTTTCAATATTTGAAAACAAACTTGCTTTCTTGTTGACTTGACACATATCTAAATATTAAATACTCATCCATTTTTTAAAGTCTCTTTACAACCTTATTTTTCAATTTGTCACCCACTAAAATATGCTGCCCCCCCCCCCCCCCCCCCCCGTATGGCCACCAATGATTTGTACAGAACACAAAGCACCTCGCAACTTTTCCCCTCTTAGAAAGAAAACAAAACAATGTTACTCGGTAGTTAGCCAACTACGCCCAAACCTCACCAACTGTTGGACAATAATTCTCTGTTCAAGGGTTGATCCATGCTCACTAAGATATAACTCGAGGTTCAACAAATCAACGATCAGAACACACACATAAGAGGTAAAAGCATGGGAATCAACGGCTGGGGAAAAAAAACAAATAGGAAATATGGATGTTGATGGTTTTACTCAAATATCATATATATTATGAATATACATCATACATTTAATTTGAGAACAAAATGCATAAAGTTTAGTAACTTCCTTGTTAAATCGTTTTTACTCACTCCATTAAATGTATAAAAAGTGCAATTCTTGTTTGATCAAAAAAAAAAAATAATAATAACAAAGTTAAAATTGTACTTTATTTATGCAAGAGAAATACACATACAATTAGAAATACAACTTTTGTAGAGTACGAGTAGAAGGTGTGAGATAGACATATTATGCACTTCCATTGATTCAAAAAAGCCCTTTTTGAAACTCAACTGCTAAATCTATATTTTTGAAAGAAGAAAAATCTACTCTATATAGAGAGGAGAACGTTCTTCCTACAATGATAAGGAGAATATAATTTAAATTTTGAACGCTAAAAATTCTTGATTCACTTTTTGAAATTCATTCAATGAAAAAATTTAATTTTGTGGGAAAGGCATCCATTCCAACGATTGTTTTTCCTTTTTTGATCATACAACTTTAGTTTTTTCTAACAAATTTCCATTCCAAATCATGACCAATCCATGTACAACTAATCCTTTTCATCTCATTTTCATTGAGCATGCATTTATTGAAAATGAAGACTCAGAACTCTGTTATTAAAATAATAAATAATGTGAGTTCTTACGAGATATGTTTTTAATAAGGTACAAATGAATCCCCTCTGCTCTTCTTAGAAATATAATAATCAACTATATTTCTTTACAAATAATAAAAGATAAAAAGGATTAGGGTAAAGAAATCTTGAGATGAGTGGATGACAAGAGTTTCAACTCATTTACACATGACCATGAGTGCTACGAGGTAGATTAAAAAAAAATTCATTGTCACAACAAATACAAAGAGCTGAAACATTAGTAGATACTTATTCATACAATGGTAGCATGACTCTCGAGTATAAATCTGTTTCGTGAATGAGCTCGTAAACGAAGGATAAAAGTCCATATCCTTTAGTTTTTAAGTCTAAAATCGTTTCATCAAATATCTCAAGTCAAGTTAATTTCCTGCGTTCCTTTTGTGTTCATAATTTATTTTTCAAATGTTGACAACTGGTCAATAGATATGATTGTCAGAGGCAAACTTAATTTCCTGTACACTTGTAGATGCGAGTATGGATATAAATATCAAAATTTAGCAGATACAAATATATTTTTTATAACAGGGATAAATGATTACTTTTTATGAAGAGTTCTGTTGAGAAATAATTTTTAATGTACGACTGAGCGTATTTATGTTAAATTCAATTTTTATAAATCCTATTTGCAATGATCGAAATAGCAAATTTTGCATGTTATATCAATTCATTGGTTAGTTTTTTTATTTGTTTCCCAGGGGTTTTGTTCAATAGATTTTTTTTGTCATAGATTTCCAAAATAGGTTCATTCAATTCCTTGTTACCTACTTTTATACAAGAAAATATTCCTAAAGTACTCATACTTATTAATAAATTAAATAAATAATAACATCTATAATACCATGATTTAAAGATATAAACTAGGCTTTTAAAGTGTACATATATACCTTTGAGATGGGATGAATAGGAATGTAAATAATATGCAAATGGGGTGTGTAAAAAAAAAAAAAAAAGAGAAAATCACCCTGGTAACTCTGACAATTTGATGAATGTTGAGAGGGAAGCAGTTTGAGCTGTCATGACGCTTTACTGAGCTACAAGCTGCTATTCTCCATTATATATGTATACAAATAAAGATATCAATAATAAATAATAACATTATGTATACCATAGGTGAGAGGCAGAAAATTAACTCAAATTAATGTTAGGTAATAATATTTATTTTTAACTAATAATTATATGAGGACTTGAGCCCTTTTTGTTTACATTTTATTTACTTTATTAACCTTAATGCATGATTTCCTTCATGCGAAATCTTTACTATCAGGTAGATGTTCTTCCCTCAGTAATAAAGGAAAAATGATAACAGCTTTGGAAAACAAAAAGTACTGTTCGAAGAGCCAACTCCACAAAATCTCGCTTGTGGCATTTTGCATATTATTTACATTCTTAGGGATGACTTGGGGATGAGACCGTGTGGTGAATGGGGTAAGGCAGATGTGTTTTTATTCTTACGTTTGGATGAAAATCTTTGTTCAGTCTACACACATTTGACATTCACGACTCATCCACAGCTTGTATGTAATTTAAAAAACAAAAACAAAGAAAAAACAGCATAAATAAGATTTGTACACATGGCGAGTGACTCATATTATGTCGTGGTTTTACTATATTTCTAATATCCCTCTTTTTGGACGAGTTTTCCACTTCGCAAAATTTTATATGAAAGGACTTTTTCGTCTACGTATGCTCCAAAAATGGGTATGGACAATATTTGATTGTGTTTGAGTAGTAATGATCTATTTAACATTATTTTTGAGTCGAGAATACTGAAATCATATTTTTTGGGTATTTGAAGAGGAGGGAACAAATAATTTTGGCCAGTGTACTTAGAGGGCACAGAGATTGATTGATAACCCAGGGTGACATTCTAAGAGCAAAACACGGGATATATATTACGTAATAATAATCAAGTCTGGGGCATCCCCCTTTTTTTCTGCGGGCGGGGGGTAGCTCAGAAATAGGAAGATAGAAATATCTACCTAGAACAAACTACACTTTCAAAAGGTGGAGTCATGGATTGAGTCCAATCAATTCCGAGATGACTTCGTAATATACCTAAATAAGATTAAAAGGGAAACAATTTGGTCCTATGCTGTAGGGTAAAAAAAAAAGGAGATATTTGAACAAAATAATATCTTCACCAACTATCTTCATGATTATTTATTAGTACTCATATCTAAAGAAATCTCTAGCCAATAAGGATTTGAATTACAACTTTATACTGTCAACTAATAATGTAGTTCAACTTTTTACTTTCATACTTTTAAATGCAATTAAGAAAACCTTCCTTTAGATTTACTAAATTATTTTGTAACTACATTGCTTTAATCCAGTAGATAATTTGCAAAATTTACTTCCTCCCGCAGATATTAGATGATTACATAATAATGTATGTATTGCAAGAAGTAACTATTACGTAACAAGATTAGGAATGGAAATTACTCTGCCAAAATGAAAGAAAAGAATATAACAACAGGTCACTTGCTAAAAAAGCTACTGAAAAATTAACACTATTGCTTGTTTCCTAGTAAAAAAGTTTAAAAGTATCTCGTTTAAAGTATTAAACTCTTTAGAGATGTATATTTTAAATTTTTTATGAAGTTCTTCCATCTACAAAATTTGAACTCTTAATAAATACTTACATACATAATAAATGCATTGTAATAAAAAGAATGAAATTGAACATTTCTGCTACGATTAAAAAAAAAGTTATATGTTTGAAATTTATATATTAGGACTCTTATGCCATATTGAGGTCAAATGGGCAATTTTCTGATATCTTCCACCATTCAAATTTCTCAAACTGTGGGTCCATTATTGTACAAAGTCTTATTACTGCATAGCTTTTAACTACGAGAAAAAAAACAAAAAAAAAAACAACTGAAGAGCACTTTGTCTTCAAAAATTGAAGATGTCTGAAATGGATTCAATGCAAGGATTAATCCTCTTTTATTTGATTACGATACAAAAGATAAAAAAACAATAGCAATTTTATTATTGTGTATTGAATATTGAACATCATATGACGCAACATATATTTTGAATGAAAGCTTTTGAACTACCTTAGATTTTTGAAGTCAAGATGTTCTGTAGTTTTTTTTCTTCTTTTTGGTAAATGTAGACCAATTAATTAGATTACTATGAAGGGAATTTTTGGTCCATAGCTTTAACATTAGAATGGTACAAGACACGTCTGTAATTGCCAATTTTGAGCCAAAAATACCAAATTGTTCATTTCATTAACGCAACATCAACACCTTAGAAATTTCTCTTAGCTATCATCAGGTACCAACCCTACGAATTGTAGTTATTAATATTACTCTTTTATCTATAACAAATAAGTTATCAAATCATTGAATTAAAGATTTTTTTTTTTTTACATTTTGAGTATAAGTTGTAACGCTGGGTTCTTTCTGTTCATACAACATCATGTCTGCAGAATACAAATATAAATATAGAAGTCTATCAATTGATATAATTTGAAGAAAAAAAATATGTGTTACTCACCTGGAATCCATCTTTTTTTACACCAAGCCCGCCCATTAAAACAATGAATCAATCAGAAAATATAACAATACCCTAGTTATTCGTTCAACATTGAAAGTAGCGTTCAGAAAAAGAAATAACTGAGAGAAGTAAGTTGTTATTTACTCATTCAAGCTATGGTTTTCTACATTAGTAATACATTTACGTAATGTAAACAAGTCAATGTATGTGTGTACATATAATTACTTATTAACATTACCTAAATATTTGTTGGCTAACGAAGAAAAAATGACAAAGTCTCCATCTATCTCTTAAGAATCAATAACGTTAAATACCACATCTCTAATTAAACTCTTATTTTCCTCAGGTAAGTAAAAAAAAAAAACCTCGAAAATTATGCGGTTAAAATGTGGCAAAATCAATGATCCTTTTATTGATCAGTGCATGAAAGATGCACTATACATCAATTTGCTATCAGATATCTTTTTCATTTGAGTCTTCATCATAGCAAGTAACCTATTGGATTTCATTGTACGAGGGTAATTAGGTTCAATACGCAGCTGATCTTGTATTTTCGGACACAATCAATTAATTATTAAATTTATGTATTATTATTTATCAATCTACTCTCCCTCTCGTTCAGTGACTCGATTCCAGCAATCGGGTTCCGACCCTTTCAAATATCTCAAACGTCATGGTCCTAGTCATCACCTCCTCAGCTCATTTTAACTCATTTAAGGCTCTAAATGATTGACCACCATCATGTCTTTTTGTCCCCGTTTGGGAGAACAATATAAAGTCCGGCGAAGGCAATTCAGGTGAGTTAGGTGTATACTCAATGGTCTAAATCCCATGTGGGTTCAAAAACCGTGACTTATTCATTCCTTCTGACAGTAAAATTGTTACACACCTTTTACATAAACAGGGTATGAATTGAAGTTATAAAGAGCATAGGCAAGTTTGGTAAGGGTTCTATGCGTCTATCTTCCTCAATCACACACCTTAACAAAGTTATTCCTCATAGATGCTCCACCTTGATCTTCTGCCTCCTCTCCCGCCTTCATATTTGCCTTGATATATCCGAATAAACTTGACTTTTGAGCACAACCCTAGATCCAAAGACTTCTTTGGTAAAATTCATGACTTCCTAGATGAAAGCCCTGGTCCTGCTCAGAGTCACTAATCTATTTTTGCATTTAAAGTTATGAAATTATTCCACGAAAATTTAAATTATAGGTTCAAAAAGCTTACAAGTTTATGTTGTTAATATTATTAGTTGAATAAATCAACTGGTTTACGATATATCATTCGTATATTAAACCTAATTCCCCACGATTGTAGGTACCAAATATTCAAGTAAACTCAATTTGAAGACGTAACTTAATGACTCAAGTATGATTGCCGAGCGAGATAAGTGCTTGCACACACGATTCGGGCTCGTGTCATATTTGAATCACATTAAACTTTGTGACTTTGGACTCTTAGTATAAAAAAATTGAAGACTCGACTTTGACTCATACACAACTATGAGTGCTGAGGAGCACGGAGTTCAAAGCTCTGACTCATTCATCTTAAAAAGATAAATGATGTTTGCATAAAAATAATGACTCATGTCTCGACTCTTTCTAATCAAGTCTGAGTCCGAGTTCAGTCTGAGGTTGCGGTTTAATATGGCTTTAGTACAGCTCAAGCTGTGTTTGTAACCACAGAGCTGAATCATCCAATTAAAATTGATTTAACACGGAACAATTTCTTGATATTTCCCCTAATTATATTGTTATGACGTCATAGGCTAATTTAATAATTATTATTATATTAGCAATATTGTATGTATATATTATAACCAAAATTCACGCCAATATTTATGACATACAAAAATTATTATCTTCGTAATAAATTAATCACAAAGGAGATTGTACAAAAGGTGTTCAACTAGTAACATTGATCGTTGCATGTTGAAACGTACTAATATGGGCAAAAAATATCGGGAATAAAAAAAAGTTTATATAATCATCAAAATTCATTTCAATACAATCTATATGTGCCAACAATTTTTCCAATTTTCAAAACACCTACAAAATTTGTATTAATTAAGTGTAATAATTAAAGAACAATAACAGCTGAGTTTAGGTACATACATACGTATGTTATTAATATTAAAAACTGTATGATCGGTTTTTTGAGATATAATTATGTATCTCGATAAATAAACTACTCAAAATTTCAATTTAGTACAGTCTGAAATATTCATTTAAACTTTTTTGGCTTCGACAACGTTTCTTTAAATTCAATTCGAGTCATCTATTTCAGACATTTAAAAAAAGAAAAAAAAATCGATTTTAGCAGTTCACAAGAAACCGCGTATCTAAAGTACTAATGCATATTTTGACGTGTAATTTGGCACAGATGTCAATGACAGGTGTACCAACTTAAAAAAAAACATTTATTCCTATCTGTATCTCTTAAAAAATTAAATTTTAATTTCCCAGTACTTTTTGCTACATGATATTTAGGCACAATGTGCATATCCGTGATTAGTACTGTTAATATCGATTATATATAAAGATATATAATATTCATACATAAAGGTAGATCTCGGCAATTAAAAGTAATTAATAATTACTTTTAATTACTGATTATACAGGTACTCTTGAAATAGTTATGAAAAATGATGCTAACGTATTGACTATTATTATACGGCGTAATTTCCAATAAAGGTGGATTTAAAGATAGTTCTAGATGCAGTAAAATCCAATTAAGGATGCTTGCGGATACAGAATGATTGACTATATACCAACATTACATATTTGTTGTATTTTTGTGACTGCCGAGTAGTTAAATTATAAAGATATTTGTTTTGTTTTGTTCTAAGACCTACTCCCACAATAGCATTGTATCGCAATATTTATCAAACGCGAACATAAATGAAAGAATTTTAAGAAATTATTATCATTATTGTAATGAATTAAAGTACACAAGTAATGGACTGCAATTGTTACTACCTTGTTTCAATTAGTTTCCCAAGAGGAAAACAAACGCTCCGTACTCTTGATCTACTCCATAGTACACTTTCTTAAAGGTCTGTGATTACTTTTTTATAAGAGCCCCACCATAAGACTGATTTTTATATTATTGTCGAGGGTTGAGAATAAATTAAATACCTAGCATTATCTGTCCATGCAACTTACAATACTTATTTAAGGTCCAGTAAGTTAAGAATTAGACAATATACTTTTTGCAGGGGCTCTCAACGTTTTTGATATCGACTTCCTCCTCCAGCCCCCTCCCCTCCAGGGGTGTATCAACAATCAGGAAGTCTGTAAATTTAAAGAAACCTTGGAAACCTTAGACAAGATTATAATTTGTATTTGTATTTTTTTACATGGCTGTGAGAAGATAATATGTTTAACCCATTGTTTCTGCACAGAGATGTAAGGTGAAATGTCGAGGTGTTTCAGCTTACAAAAACGTCTTGACTTGTATATATTAGCTCTTCAGATCCTGGCAGATGTGAACTATCTATATTAAATGTTCAAAGAATGTCCTGTTCCATTCGGAAAATTTAAAAAGGCCGATGGAAATTTTAATGTTTCATTGAGGGGTCAACGAATTAAATGTTTGAGAACCCCTGATATTTTCTTATGTTAGCAATATTTTTATGAAACGAGTAATTTTTGTCACAACAAAGCCTATTTTTGATAGAAGGGATTTTTTTGATAGACATATACAGATTTCACACTAGGCTAGAGGTTCTGGAAATCGATCTTGGTCTTGACAAAAACGAGATCAAGACCAAAGCAACTCGGCTAAAGATCTCTCTGGCTTTCAAAAGTCTTGCATTGATCTCATTGTCGAAATCAAAACCAAACATTTCCTTCTCTTGGTCTGTGGTAACGTGATCTTGAACTCAATGCTAGTGTTTTGTGATAAAACAGAAAAAAATTATTCTTTCTCAAAATGAACTTTGATTTATTCAAGTATGAAGATTGGCCTGGAATATTATTGATTTATATAAGAGCAACAAATTTATTTAGTACGCCCAACAATCTTGACATCTCATTTCGATAAAAAGGTAATTTAATTTCTTTAAAAAAACAAAAGAAAAAAAAATGTTAAATGATTTTGTATTTTACACGACATAAAAAAATAAAATTGAACTTCAAAAGATTACCTAATGTATGTCTAAATAGGTATAAACAAGGAAACAGAGAAACAAATGAAATATTTTCTATTATGTAGTCATTTCACATAAGATATTTTTGAATTATTCACATATTCAAGACCACAGTAACTCCATCAAAAAATATTTACAAGTATTCATAAAAGTTTTCAATTCCTTCATTATACAATTTTCTTTCCGAAATCACAAAAAATTTTTTTATGTGTTCTACCTGATCTCTCAAAATTTTGATCATTTATGATCTCGATTCCTTCCATCTCCAATGAAATTGTTCGTGTCTTAGTCTCGACCTCTCAAATTTTTGGTCTTGTCTAAATCTCGATTAAGGTGATCTTCAACTATACACACTGATGAATATATATTATCCTTGTCTTGAGAAATCATCTTTTTAATATGGTGAAAAATTATTTAAGGGCACATGGAGACAAATAAGTAGTAATGCCTATACAATAGTTTGTACGTACCTAAATAGAAATTCAATTCAAAAAGGCGATTGACCTAGAAATCTGACCCAAATTATTATTATATACATAAATATGAATAGTTCTATTGAGAGTACATATTGTACTTATATTTATTTATACATCAATAACTTTAGAAAAATATAAAATAATAAAATCAAATTAGATGCATGAGCAGAGTATTTGGAGAAAAGCACATTTTGTGTGGGCATTATTTGAGAAGAATAACAAAAATAATTTTAACAAATTTTTGTGGGTTTTTTAGCCTCCCCGAGGTCTAAGTCGATCCTTTGTTTTATTTGCAAGTTATAAATGTCCCTTTGACCTCATAAATTCATGTATTCGATTCATTTCAGGATCCATGTCATTCCCCTGTTTTGGCGACTAGTCAATAGTACAATTATGAGCAAAAAAATATTGGGAAATTTGAATATATCAAAATATTCATTAGTGTTTGAGATATGCGTCAATCCCAATAATAGTAAGGTAAAAGATCGTTATTAGCTAATGGAGCAATTGTATCTTTAGGACATCAATTATAATTAAATAGCTGCACATTTTTATATTTTCTTCCTAGTCCCTCCATGTTTGCTTTCAACTCATTGCCCTTGTTATCTCAAATTTGAAAATGACGTTCACCAGGATATTCAAAATATCATTTTTTAATGACGATTACTTATAATTGCGGATATTACAAATAAATAAATTACTCCGCTCTGAGATCGATGTTAATTTCAAAAATAAAGACCTGTATTGTCGTTTTTTGTCTTTCTCCATATCTGAATGGGATAAGCATTTTGTTGAGTAGAAAAAACGTACATGCAATTACTATCTGATACTCCTGCGTTTTATCTCCTGATTTTGTGTTTGAAAAATATTAAATATTACACAATGGCTACTTATACACGACGAGCTTTTTGGGATAAACAAAAACACACTATATTCTCCCTTCAGCTGATTTTCATCAATTGACTCTTTTGATTTAAAGGAACTGACTCTACGTGTTATGAGCTCAAAAAGGGTATTATTATTATTTATGATTTTGATATATATAAACTATATTAAATCAAGGAATGCGCACCTATTTTTTGAATATTATACAAGTATTAACAATTGATTTGTGATTGGTAGAATTTATCAATCTAAATAATAAATTCTGCCAAATATTAACGAGTTGGCAACTAGGAAAGTACAGAACAATAGCTACCATATGTTTTTCCAAAAATTTCCTTTCCCTCTTGAGAGTCGAGGTTGCGAGTGGACAAAAAACCTCGACGTGATAATTGTAGCAAGCTCTATATAGACTCAATGATATATACAAGACTGAATTTAACTTCAATATCCAGGTAGTGGTACCTACTGATTTTTTTCTGTCCTGCCTTCAACTCAACTTTAAATATTTCAACATTTTGTCCATGTCTATGGATGCATGTATGTATGTATGAACGAACGTCATTTCTTATGCCTTTTCCTCATTCAATACATTGTTTCAAATACATTGTGCAACTGTGTGCACATTATAAAGAACTTTTAAGGGTAGGTACTTATCCATACAGATACAACATATTATATACTATTTAGTCATATATCTTTTCTTCATTTTGAGAGAATACATATATGTATAGAGCACATTTTATTTAATATCAATACATAATATTTAATATTCTTCGTATGATTGTGTTTTCGTTTTGGAGATTAAGAAAATGCTAGATGTTTTTAAGAGGCTTTATAACGCCCTCCTTCCTCCCCCAATTACATACTTGTACACAAACATACGTATTAGAGTGCATGTGTGCACATTTATGTTCAAAGGATGATGAGGAAAACAATGAATGTCAGTACAATTTGTATGCCAATGATGGCCTATAATACATTGCTCCTTCTTCATAATTCACATTGACTGAGATGAAGAGTTTAATAAATAATTAGAGACGTACGTTTTAGTTTGTAAGACGTATATTTGGAGCTCAGATCGTTGTCGAGTAGCCTGTCTCGTCATTTCGAGTTCTCCTATCAACATATCTACGTGTATAATCCATTGATTTTGCAATGGGTTTAAGGCGATAGCCTGATTAGTTCTCAAAAGTTCTATAAGGCTTATGTGGCGTGTGACAGTTGAGTCTATTTTGATAAAGCCTTGAAATATAAACGTATTGCGTATTAATATATTTAATGACATTTATATGGACTTATTAAGTTGCATTGTTTGGTATTCATGTGGCAAAATATAGTCTTTTGAATATATGCTGCATTTGTTAATAAGCCAATATAACTTGTACACAAGATACTTTAACAATCTACTTACCAACACGAAACTGTTTCAGGACCAAATAAATGTAGATAAATTATTATTTACATATGTAATTTTTCATTATTGCAGTTGTATTGAATGACCTTTTGAACAAATCTACTCAAGAAAAAGGGGCTCTTCCTTGTTATGTCAGGAAAAGCTTGAATTCTGTGAAAATTAAATTATGAAGAGTCGAATTTAAAAATCGAATAATGAGCCTAAACATAATTATGCCTCTGGTGATTATAGTTCTTTTTATATGTGAATACCTATTCACTCATAGGTAGGATGGGCATTTTGTTGAGGAGAGAGAGCGAGCGAGCGTGACTGCAATTACTATCTCTGCCTCTGCATTTGATTAGTTGATTGTTATTTGACAATATTAAATAATAATACTTCTTAACTGTTGAAAACTGAGAGGACTGAAGTGAATTGAGTTGTCAGAAACCTGAGCACACTTTTTTCGACATGATTTCTTAATAATCAGTAATTGAACTCCTTATAATTGTAGCAAGTTGTTGCTTAAAAATATAGAGAAGACTGATTTAAAATTAAATATTAAGGTAGTGGTACCAACTGATATTTTTCCTTCCTTCCTTAAACTCAACTTTATTTTAACATTTTGCCCATGTCTAGGGACCGTCATCCCTTCTCAACAAGTTTTTTTCTTGTGTTTAAGAGTGTTTATGTATTTTTTCAGGGGGGGAACTCCCAAAAATGGCTAGAATAGTGTTAGGGGCCCCCTCTCCAAACTTGTACTAAATAAAACTTGTTTTTCCATAGAAGAAATAAACATTTAAATGTTGAGTCCTATTTTCCCGGTGGTTGTTGAACCTCTTACTCCGGCTCTGACTAATAGAGAATAGTGTTGTCATCTACTCAACTTTTTTGGTTCAACGCAGTCTGAACAAAAAAAAAGTATAATTATAATAATTATTCCATTGATTTTTGTGACCCAAGGATTGGTCTTTTATATTGTTATCAATGTAGAATCATTTTTGATTCACATGAGAAAAAAATTATTCACGATGACATCAAGGACCGATCTTCTTAATTTTCTAGTCCTACAAGTGTAATTGGATCATTTGCAGTGAGAGTAATTGGCATTTGGAGTAATTAGAGTAAGGAAACTTCTTCGCAATCATCGTTATCTAAATTAAAAGCGAGTACTCATTGTCCAAATCACTCCCAATATGATTACTCTAAATACTGTTAGGACAACTAAATAAAACTTTGTACAATATTTTCCTTATTAGTTTAGTTCACTAATTCATTATTTTTTTTGTTAGGAAAATAAAAATAAAATATGGTTTATATACATTGCAGTGATACCGAAGAAATGAATTTACTTAGTTTCTTTGATATTTTGTTTCTGATCTATTTTTATCCACATTAACATTAATAAGTGTTATAAATAAATACATACACTCAATCAACTGACAGTTTCAATGTATATCATGTAATATCCTTCTGCATCCACCTGTTTTTCGTGTTTGTAGTGTGGTATTATTCCACTAACAAGAAAAGTTAGTAATGAAGATGTTTGTTAGCTGTCGATTTGGGTTCTGAACATGGATTGATTGAATTGGAGTTAGGTTTGGTTAAGCTGTGAAGAATTTCCTACTATTAAATGAAGACTATTCCCACAATTGGGATGAATTGGCTTCCTATTATATAATTTCGGGTTTTTTTCTTCTTTTGAAAAAAAGATTGAGAAATATAATGAAGATAACATCGTAGTCGGGTCTCATATTTACAAGAACTGCACTACTTAAAAAAAGAACCTCATAAATTTAATAACTGCCTCATATTTAAATTAATAATAAATTATCCTTATAAATTATGATCCTTGAGTAGCGTTTTATGGACAACTTCATGCCCGGGGATTTTATCATTCCATGAAAATTTATGGTATATATTATATAAAGGTACATATACAAAACGAGAATAAAATGAAGTATCATTTGTAAAAACAGTTTGTGGGGATTAAAAAAATTAAATCAATTGTATTTTTTTATTTATTGGGCATTGGATTCATGAAATATTCCTCGAATCTATCTAAAGATAATAAAGAAAAAAAAATGACTTTTCAGCAAGGATGGTAACATACTTTATGAAATACAGTCCATGACAGTTTCAGAAAATGGGAGAACCGGCCCAAAAAAAAACCCTTTTGTTCGTGCAATTTACATTTTTAATTTTCTAAATCTTGAGATATATATCTCAAGATTTATAATCAAACACAGAGCCTTGTTTACAGTACTTCCTTAAAATAAACACTCACTGGACCTTTAAAATATCATGACTTGTAACTCATATTGATGCAATGTACTGAAAATATTTTTTGAAACTCAAACATCCATTACTGAGGATAATCAAACAATAATATACTCATATGAGTGTTTTATAAATCCTCAGCTGATTACTCATGAATACGCATGTCTAAGAAAGGTCGTTTAGGCTTTAAATCAGAATGTAACTCAAATATATATAATATATATGCGAAGAATTACTCTGTATTTCTTTTTGTTAGCAGATGTTCGTCCCCATGTTGCCTCGTATATGTATCAAAAATAATGGTTCTTATCCTTCGCTTGTAATTTTCTTTTCCATTGTTCTACCATTCAGATTTGCTTAGCATAAAATTATAGTTAGCACACGAGTAGGTGTAAAAATAACCAATTTGCAACTATATATTTTGCTAGGGTTGTGAATATTCCTAAAATTATATAGTAAATAAGGAAAAATTGAATGCAATTCTCATATAAAATTTCCTTACATCTCTCAAGGGCTTAAATTTACTGGTAGTGAGTCAAATACGTTCCATCCTCACTAACTGTTAAACTATTCTCTATTTAATAATAGTGATATGTTTTAAGCTTAACAATGAAAAATTTGAGTTCAACAAATAAACAATTTGAACACTAATAAAAGGCTAGAGCTCATGAGATGATGGAAAATACTTAGGAATTGTTGATGTTCTAGGAATATCTTTGTTAATTGTTTATCCACCTTAATATCTATTGGTTCTTTTTCTTTTTCGTATTGATAGAAAGTTCGAGAAGAGTAAAGAAAAGTACCTAGCTAATCAATGATGCCACAAAGTTTAGTGCAAATATTTCGTGTTAAGGCATAAAATGCATGGCTCTCTCTCTCCGGCTAAATGCTGTGCCCATAGACAATGACTGCGCCTGAGAGTAGAAAAGTATATCCAAGATGAGCGTCATCTAGCATTAAAAAGAGATGAATTTTAGATGTTATTGCTTAAATCCATTTATGAAGCAACTATACACAATTTTGTAAGCAATACAATGTATTTTTGAATACAAATTCATTTTTATACTTTTGGATTTTACATTTGTTTACATGAATATTTACTGCCCTTTCTGCAATTGATTAGCAAGACCTTCCTACTATTCAAAGGTACAAGAACAATTTTGAGTTTTAGAAATAGATAAGGAGAAAAAAATTTATCAGGATGAAATTACGTGAAAATGAGTGACTCCAATCATGCAGATATGTGGTTGAGACTTAACAATACTTAACACAGTGAGTTTATTTCTGGTTTAAGTTAAATTTGAGGTATTATTTAGTGTCATTGTGGAATCCATCGATACAATTTGATTCAATGGGATTCCTACTCCTAGAAATAGAGATACGGTTCGAACTTTTATAATTGTACTGGTGTGACGTCACTCTTTAGGGAATTTATAAAATTCATATATATATATAAGTATTTATAAAAATAAAATGTCAAATATTATATATGATTATGTTTTGGTTACAATCCATTTCTACTATTTTTTGTTGGTTTTTGAGAAACAGAAGAAAATTATTAAAAAAAAGTCATCAAAAATTCCTTTGGATTGATTTGGAGTACATCACTAACAAATATAATGTATATATTCTTTTAATAAAATCTGCAATTGTTTCCTTTATTTTGGTCAATGAACAATTATGATTCTGTGACATGCATATGGCTTCGTAATAATATATATAAGTAAAATATTACTTTAACTCCTTCTTTTACACGTTTTAAAACAATATACTCTTACATCACAGTCTAATGTTTAAAATATCTCCCAACCTTTCCTCCAAAAAGTAAAAGAACAAAAAGGAACTGGATTTATCTGGTAGTTTGTCAATTATGTACGACCCATACTTCCCAACTCTTGGACTATTATTTACTCAAAGAATGGAATGCTCATAGTTTAATAAAATTTAAACATTCGAATTCAGTAGATCACATATGACCACAGCACCAATAAGGGCCAATAGTTTATTGAAATCTGAAGTGAGAGAATCTCGACTGCTGAACAAAACTAAGGGTAAATAACCTTCATTTTTGTAAATCCCCGAATCAAGTAATATATTTATTTTAGATATCAGTAGTTGTAAGCAGTTGTCATTAAAAGTAAATTATTTTTGTGAATATTAGGAACAAAATTAAATTTTCAAATCTGGGATTACCCGTTACATCCGGGTGTTGAACGTAAATATGGAGGATATAGAAGAAAAATACGAAAAATTGCCGACCATATAGTCATCAGTGATGCCCCAGTGATACATTGTGGTACAAAACACAAAGACTTCATTTACTAGTTAGAGGGACAGCTGGTTTGCTCATTAGGATTTATTAGTATGTAGACTGTAGATCCAGAAAATAATGAAAATAAGGAGTATATTGAATGCCAAATTATTTAGTAATCTGTTTATGTAATTGTTTTGGTTGTAGCCCAATTAACTTAGTTATATACCAATATACACAGAGGCGGCTCTGGACACTTTTGCGCCCTGGGCACATAAACGCTCATACACCTCCAAAAATATTGCACCTGGAGTGGTCGCCCACATTGCTTATAGCTAAAATCCCCCCTAAGTATACATAACATACAATCTTGCCAGGTCTGGTAAAAAGATCAACGACTGGCAAAAAAAAACCATAACTCAGTTTGGGGCTGGCCGATTCTTTCCAATTGTTGAACTCTTATAACAGTAGGGATCTTAACAAGAGCCAATTTAAATTGAAATAATTCAGGTTCAGAACACTAATAAGGAGAAGATATATACAAAAATCGACAGCTGACAAAAAAAATGCAGTGTATATTTTTGTGTTAATGGGCCATGTTGTATATGAAGGAGCAATTAAATTTGACTGTCTATGCTATAGGTCATATTTGTAATCTTTCTTACAATCCAATTTGGTTTCTTCTTCTCTTAACTCTTTTTATGGCACAGAGTTCAATATACATATGTACTGTTGTAGAAATCACTGTTTGACTTTACAGAAAGATGTATTTAGAAGTTATAATTAATTTTAATATTTTTCGGTATATTTCATTACTCAGTCATAAATTACCTACTTATCAAGTAATCTTGATAATACGTTGATGATATTTTAAACTATATTGACCAATGTAAAGCATTTGAATAATAGAACAATAAAAAACTAATAGTTTTATCAATAGATAAATCAAAATCCTGCATCTTAAAAAAGGGTAAATGCAGTCGTTGTGAATTGTTTTTAAAAGAGTCGTGCGAAGCAAAAAACGAAACGCATGCAGGAAAAAAAGGGGGCACTTGAAAAAGGAACAAATTTCCTTGTTGGATTTTCCTAATAATGTATAATTAAATTTCCAATTTAGTATTTTTAGTATTTAAAACATAAACTATATTCTCCAAGTACTAATGCTATTTTAAATGTTGTAGGTTCTCCTTCCCAAAATTATAAAACAAATTGACGAAACGCACCTGTTAGCTTAAAGAAATTTTCTGGTCAACAAAAAAAAATCCCCCCCTCCGGATGTCGTATTACACTTTAAGGTATAGATATTTAGGTACAATATTACTAACATAGATGATGCCAATTTTTCCCTCGTGACGTAGAAATTTTTCCTTCCCTTCAAAAAATTAATTTCGTTAATTCAATTTAGGGTGAATTCATGGAAGTTGTGTACTTTGTTATAGAGTAGTTTAAGGTATTCTCAGCACACCTAGTCCAACCCATAAAGCTGTCTCGTAGCCAGCTAAATACAGAGAAAAATTGATCATATAATCGTTGTTTCGTCACTTTTTTTATAACTTTGCTCCTTCCCAAATGAATAAGATATTCTTCTACTTTCAAAATCATAACAAAATAGGCAGCTGATGTCAACAAAGGGGATTTAAAACAGTGGTACCATAAGTTTATCTTTGGCTTTATCCTTCTACAAAAGTCCCTTCCCTTCTTATAGTTATATACTACGTCACTTTACCCATGTTTGAAGACCTTGTCTATGACAATATAATTATTAAGGCTCAAGATGTATGAGGAATTGGGAGGAAAAAATTGTCTTCATTGAATCATCATCTCATTAATTGAAAAAAAAAAGAAAAAAGATTTGTTCAAATACTTACATCTGTTTACTTTAATTAATTATCTTCAAGGAAGAACAAGATAAGGACAATTTAAATATATAATGCATTATAGATAAATTACATACAAAAGCATGTATTTATAGGAATAAAATTACTTAATTTTGCTTCACTTCACTGTATTTTTTGTCAGGTGTCGTTTTGTATACTCTTGACCCATATTAGAACTCTGAGCGGTGATTTGTTGAATCAAAAATAAATCTTGTTCAGTAGTACATAAAAAATATTCAAACAGTTGGGAGGGTGATGTGGCAAACTATCAGCTGATTTCAGAGCTTTATCTTTATCAAGGAAAAGCTGAGAGACGAAATACAAATCTCATTGTGTACTATGATATAACTTATGTTCTGAATTGCATCCAATTCAGTAAAAAAACAAAAAAACAATGACGTCATCACTTTTCCCCACGATATTTGACACCCCCTTCCTCCTACTATAACAATCGTCATCATTTTAATACAACTCTTATGTCATCAACCGTTATCATTTGACAACTTCCTCCCGTCCTCAAGAATGACAACCTAATTTATGAGGGACTCTAGTCCAACAGCCAAAAACTGATGTAATTGGCCAGCTTTGTTTTTCTTGTGTTGTACTCTTAATTGTATCTTCAACCTTTCACCTAAGAAGAAAAAGAAATAAACCATTCCTCATTTAATTGTAGGGAGTTGTTCATAGTTTAACGAGAGCTAACTTGAGTTCAACCAATCAAAGTTCAGAACACTTTAGCTAGGACCAAGATTCAAGGGCATAATATAGTTGTATATTTTCACCAGTTATTCCCGAGTAGTGGGATTAAAAAAGGATTGTATACAAAGAGGTTTTTTTCTGGGCTGGGGCTTGAGTAAAAGATAAAAGTTCAAAAAATCTATTTTAAAAGATATAAGAATATATTTTAGGAATAAATATAAATATAAATCGCTAGTTAACAAAAAATAAATTGTAAATTTTCATGTTATAAAGATATTATCTTTTTGAAGGAAAGGTTGAGAGAATCAATAAATATTTCATTGTGTGTATTTTTATTTTTAAAAGGACTTAAATTCAGAATGATAAGTGATTCGTTTTTACGTTGCCATAGTTACCCACTGGTATCATTTGTTATCTTTTTTTTATTTATATTTCACTTTTTTGTATATAATAAGAGTAATTAATTATTATTATTATTTGTGCTGATAACAATTATTTGCCAAAGGGGAACGCACCATAGATTAGACACTCATGCTAGTATTGTAACATAATTACGATTACATAATGCCCCACACTTTGACTGAGCTAAATATCCTTATGTATTTTTAATTTTAATTTTATTGAAGTACATATATAGATGATGTAATATTACATCCATGCATGGAGAAAGGCTTTATCAGTCTAATTAATGAATTGATAGGTAAAACAACAACAACAATTACTGTGCATGTGAGCTTATCGTCAGGATGCTATTTCCCCCCCCCCCCCCCCCCGTAAAAATCTACTAAGAACCTCAAATGATCAATTAAATATCTATAAACTGTACTGTTTACACTTAAGTTTGAAAGTTAAATTCAAAATTATCAGGCCATTGTTTGGTCACACATGGCTGTAGATTGTTGAGTTGAAGATAAACTCCTTTCCTGACTTACTGGCTTAGAAGTTAGGCGTTACCGAAATTCAATTCTCCTAGATGAACAATGAAATGGATTGTCCATGACTTAAAAAAGTGCGACTCAAACTTTTTACTATCATATAACAATCTAATCTGAGTAGAACTTAGTCAATCATTTTAGCGTCTGTAATTAGTGTTTTTCTGCTTTCTATGTATAATTTGACCTATACATACATTATGTATGACATTCAAATGCTTTAGCTAAAATGAGCAAAATTATATAACAATATGGATCATATCCCATACAACGAATACTAAGACACTTGGAAGGTCAGCAATTAATTTTAAGAGGTACAATAGTAATCATTCTATGATTTTACATACATAATTAATTAATATACAGGGAATAAAGCTGTTCACGAGTCATTTATTACAAGTCCGAGTCAAATCTATATAGAGTATTTTTGCACAGAGTGCAAGTTTTTTAATGTGTATACGACATGAGTTTGACGTCACAGTTAATGAGAAATTCAAAATAAATCATAAACCATAATGATAAATGCGGTTTAAATATAAAAATCAATCATAGTAATAATTTAAAATAAATGATGATTGTGAATCTCAATCTTTGAGTCTTATTCAAGTATGATTTTTTTAGTTTCGAAGAAGATTTTGAAGTATTTAAGTGCAAGTCTAAAGTCAAAATTGAATGAAACTTAAGCCTGATCAATAGTTAGAGTTGGATCAGTGCTAGGACTCAAAACAGTTGTTAGAACTTATCTCACACTGCGGGTCCCACTTTTCAGTGATGTTCTATTTTTCTTTACTCAAAGGAGTAGCTTCAGAAATGTCTTACAAGTTCTTTTTTAAAATGAAAGTTGGGTATTTTTTCGTTAATTTGGAAATATATTATAATTGTTATTCTCTAATATGAGAAATTTATAAGCTCACAAAGAAAAAATATATTTTTTCCTCATTTTTCCCCTCTTGTAAGCAATTTACTTAAGTTAAGAACACAATACGAAAACGTAAAAAAAATTATTGAAAATGAGAGATCTTTGTCTATAATTGATGTTATATGTTTTTCTTTCTTTCTTTCTTCATACTTAAAAATGAATTTAAAATCCTTAATAGGCTCTAAAAAAGTAATAGTTAAGAAATGAATTTGTAAACATCAAAAGCATACATTTTAATTTTTAATTTCTATTTTTGTTCTAATTGACATTAAAGCATATATAAGCCATCCATTCAAACTCGTGTAATAAAATATTTCTATTTAATATTCATGTATTCTACGTTATACATTTGTATCTGAAAATAAAGACCACTGGCCCTTTATCAAAGAGGAAAGTCCAATTTTGATTCAATGAGTAAATAGGACGATGAAGGTTGATGGTGGTAACTCTGGCCAGGAACATTCTTTTTCTTCCTTTTAACTAAAAAGTTACTCAAGTAGCAATGTAAAATATTATTCCCTAAAAGAACACTAATTAATTTATGTACTTATATGAGAATAATAATATAATATTTCTATTTGATAAAGAAAGAAAGAAAGCTAAAGTGTGTGATAAACCTCATTTTAAATTGTATTAAAATATGCAAATATTTATATGCTTATGAAACTTTTCGACAAAATGTAGTAAGTGCAGTAAGTAGCAGAAATACAAATGATATAGACAGTTACTCTCTATATAGTTAATTAATAATCTAAAAAAGTAAAAAAAGGTTTGAAAAAGTAATTAAACAATGACGTAATAGTTAATAGATGACTTTTAGTTGCATCAATGAATTAACACAAGACGTTTATGAAAATGATGATCTGTATTCATCAATTGGCTTATGGAATAGTGCTAACATAATATATTATGTTTAAAAAAAGGTATTGTGAAGAATTCATTCTTACTTAAAGCTCCAAATAGTAAAAAGTTGGCAAGATCCACACATTTTTGAACTCTGTCCCATTTTTACCCAATCAAATTGTCGTTTTGGTTAAGTGCTTCAATGATTAGGCATATTTTTTTTTTCAATATTTTTGATGTATAACATAATATGTTAAACATACTTAAATATGTAATTTGTAATGTTATAGTCAAGATCATCCTACCCAATAACAACAAAGATTGATCTCAAAAGCAAGCCTTATTTCAAGGATCACATACATCACTACTGCATCGTAAGTTCCAGATAATATTTTTGATTTGAAAGGTTGCAGTGAAGTCACAAGGTCCTCAAGGAAATATTGCAATTATTTCCTCTTGAATAATTTCCTACTAGTTCCCTGCAAATTAAATACCTAAATCATTGTTTGTGCACTTGGAACTGTAGCATACGTCATAAGAAAGATAATTATTCACACTTTTTAATGGTTATTCTTATTAAATTTTAATTGCTAAAGAATAACTTAATTAATTGTTAGACCTTGATATGTTCACAATTTATAATAATATACGAAAATGTGGGCATACGGACACATTTAAAAAAGTAAATATATTTTTAAGACTTTAATATATGTATAAAGGATTATCAAAATTAAAAAATCAAGCATATTAATAAAAAAGAGTTTCAATCGACATAAACAAAACAAACAAGTATTGTTCATACTAAAACACTAAATTACATAATATATTTTTTAAAATCGTTTAACCTTCTGTAAGTACAATTACAGAAACTTCTTCAAAAACATACAAGCATAAAAGGATTTAATTTTCTCATTATTAAAAAACACTTCATGTTAATTCAATTTCATTCCTTTAAATTTTGTTCATTGTTATCTCCACATGGGCTTTTTAATCAAGAAATGAAAATTATGGCAGAATCATATACTTCAATCATGGGAACTTTCTACATAAAATATCACGCAACCTACTACAACTTTTTTTTTCTTAAACATTCTTACTTGTCCAAAGATTAGGTGGTGCGTTCAATTCAGGGCCGGTGCCAGAGTAAAATCTCTGAGTTTCACATAGGCTTATTTTGATTTTACTTGAAATGTAATGATAAAATATGAGAAATGGTTCCCAAACAGTGTACTGTAACACATATTGGTGTGCTATGAGATTTTTGCTTGTATAGTATTTGGGTTAATCAATTGAAATTACTGCATAAAACCATAATATAAGGTGAGATAATGTTCCCTCTGCCACCAACATCCCTTTCCCGTGACGTCGGGCCTGATTTACTTGACAGACTCAATTATCTATATTAGGATATTTAAGAAAATGAAAAGTTACAGAATCCCGAAGGATTGTATTAAACAATACTTCTGATTTAAATATCAACTGGTTACAGGCATCCTAAATTTATTGCAAATGAAAGGAGATATTGCTTCTTCACCATATGATATGGGAATGTTGTTACTTATCAATTATCACTTAACTACCTATACGGGTATCAAATCTTCAGAAGGGGAGAGCTACGACCTAATCATCTTTGGAAAGTTGACTTATTGTAGAGGGCTAGGAATGGTACAATTGATGGAACAATTACGTTGACACAGTATATTATTTATAAGTTAACGAACTCAAAAAATAGCATTTTAATCTCCAATTTTGATTTTATAAAATAATTTTTTAATTAATACAAAATAAAGGACTTGCCCCTAACTTTATATCAATATTTAATCTATCGGCTTCATTCCTTTTGGATTTATTTCTTTTAATTTTATCAATAGCTAAGAAGTATCAAATTTTTCTCAAATAATTACTTATCATATCATTTATTTACCATTGAACATGGTACGCCAATAGTTTTTTTAAATGTTAAATCGTATTTTTATTTCAATATAATTATAATTTGTTCGTTAAAATACATGTTATTGTATCAAATAATTATAATAATAATTTATAATATCTATTCAAAGTTATAGACTATCCATATAATTATATATATATATATTTAATTTATAAGCAGTTTTAACTGTTTTATCAAAATGTTTTCACTTATAAAAATTAGTAAATAAAATACACATCTCTTTAGGCTTGCAAATATTGACTAAGTTTTCTTTTTAAAATGAACTATGAGATATAACTTGATTATGCGTGATCAGTCAGTCAACAACTCATTTGTATGAATATAAATCTAATAAATGTAGATACATCCAAAGAAGAAATGCTATCATAATGACATTGTTCAAAAACGATACATTTTGACATAAGAAAAGGAATGCTCTTTTTTGAACTTATTTTTTTTAATACACGAAACAAACAGGGTTTTATAAAATTTTCTACATATATTAGAGGTCAACTCTTTGGTCTGATATGTTCTCTCCCTCTTTCTTGTACTTCATTTGACTAAGAGCTAATTCAATTTCTGCTTTAATGTTTCTCGAATATGACTGAACTGAAGGCGATGGTTTTCTATCAGAAGAGCGTTGAACAAAAGAGTTGAGTGCTTCTAAATTAGCTCTAAGTCCTGGACTTTGAATGTAGTTGCACTCGTCTAACGAACTTGCTTTTCTCTCTCCTTTCTTGTAAAATTTTTTGATGGTTCCATCCTTCTCAAAGGATGTTATGGGAGATCTATCAGTTTCTATTGAGGTAGACCTTTGAAAATTTTGATTTTGAGGAGTTCTCAAAATGGGAGAAAGATTCTCAACAGAGCCACGTGGAGTTGGATCATCATCCACGGATACATTGTCTTCTGATTGCACAGATTCATTCACCTTAATTGTTGTTTTTTGGAAGGAAGGCGTCTCTGAATTACCAATTGAAGATCTTCGAATTGGAGGGGGAGGCTTTCTACTTGACAATGGTGTTTTACATTGAGGAAGAAAACTGTGTGATGGACTCAGATACGGATCTAAAAATGTATTTATTCAATTAAGTATTGGTTGAAGGATTGTGATGATAATTCATTATTTACTTTGCGATGGATTGGGATTATTATTTCTTATGGTACTAGGAGTTCCACATTGGGAGTTAAGTGTAAAAGTGGTCGTTTTTGGATGGGGTTTGGTGTGATTATGTGAAGGAGATGAATTGGAGGAACATTTGGCTATAAGAAATCATACAAAATTGGTATAAATAAACCAATGAAATATTAATAATCAGTAAAATATTTTTTTTTATTGTTATGTATAAGTTATGATTTTGTACAAGTTGAAGTAACTACTTTGTTTTTTCTTTTTATAGTGATATCATCCATTTCAATTATCATGGTATTATGTCAATTTAGTTTGTCTACCTATATTAATTAGTTCTAATTTACATGCAATTCAGCTGATATTGCTTGAACTTTATAATGTCCCACATAATACTTATCAATGAGTAAAATCCATTCAAAAAATGAACACATACAAAATAAATTCATCGACTTTCACATGGGTTTTCAATCTCTTCCATTCTCCATTTAAAATGTTTCGTCTTATTTTTTTATTGCAACTTTACAATCTGTTAGTACAAGTAACAAACGGTTCAAAATCTCATCTTGTATACAATATACATAAAAGTCGTAGGTATAAGTCATATTTGACATAAACATATGAAAATCACAACAGCTTTTCGGAGAATTTTTATGAATGAGTTAAAATTTTAACAGAATAATTGAATATATTTAAAGAGGAATAAAAACGCGTTACCCTCACTCTTGGAATGTTCATCATATCTGATAGTATATTGACTTCCATAACCACTAGATGAACCAAATGAATCTGAACTGGAGCCAGATCCATCTTCTTTAGAAATGGTAGTAGTAGTAGTCTGATGAGCATAACATTTATAAAAAAACTTTGTTAATATCATGTCAAAAGATTGAAATTACTCACACCCTGCTGTCTCTCGTTAAATGAAAGCTCTTCTACCGTAGGAGTTTTTAAATCCTCCTCTTCTTCTGCCTCACCAAGGTTAAAAGACTCAAATTGTGGTGATCCCGGATCAACGACACACGGAGCAGCATTCTTTGATTTGTGAAGTGGACTAGATATTTTCAAACTCTTTAGATCCTTACAATTTACATACACAGGATGGGGAATCACTATAAATTAATTACAAATGATTAAACAAAGAATGTGTCTAAAAAGAAGCTCTAGATAGTTACCCATATCCTGATTATCAGATATAAAATTTGGAACTGTTTGAAGGTTGTAAGTGGACTTGGGTGTAGCGTAGTGTGGGTCAAGTTTTTTATCGGATAATCGAACACTTTTCACTTCATAAGCCTTTGATTTAGTTGTAGAGGAGGCGCGAGTGGGTAAGGGCGGTCGTTTACCCAGAGAATTAGTATCGTATATACGGGGAAAGGGACTTGGAAAGATAATATTTGAAGGTGTAAACATCAATTTATCAATACATATATAGTTACAGTCGTGTTTGTAGGGAATTGTATCACCTTTAGTGTTATTTTATTTTTTTGCATAAGGATTTCATTACTAACTTGAATTAAAATGCTCAGACCAAAATGCTATCATTAAACTTTTACCCCTGATAATTAATAGATGAATATAAAAGGCTACTATTCACTTTAGTTTATGTTGATAGTTTATGTTTTAGAGTGCTTGTAGCCCTAAGATTTGTATGGATGATTAATTATCTTTATGAACTTTAAAACATTGATAGATCAAGTGTGAACAATACACTCAATCACCTATGAATACTCATTGAAATTTGAAGAAATAAACTCAAGTCAGCCATGGTATGTAAATGTTAATTCACCCATAATTATAATGAAAAAAGTTTATTAATCACATTTGACAATACTCACCTTGTTAGGGTTGAAAAAAACAAACAATAAAAATAAAAAAGATGGGTGTCGACACTTTTGGGACACAACTGTATATTAAGACCCTATATATACCTATGATTATTTCTTTTGATAGTTGAATAAGTGTTGTATTGATTTAATAGAGATGGAGAAGGAGTTCTTTCTAAATCCTGCGTGCTACCAGAGTTACCTGCATTGTCTTTGAATGTTGAACCAGATATTGGAGTCCTAACAGTACCTTTAGTAAACGATGAGGAAATAGTGTGAGGACGAATTTGTTGAGACTCATTCCAAGAATGTGCTGATGAAGGCCTCTCTATTTTGTTACTCAGAAACTTGATTGGAGAAGAATTGGCTTGATGGGAATGGGATGAACTAGGTCTGGATGAATTTTGTTCTTTGTTGAGTTCATCAAAATCGATCTTTGAAAATAAAGAAATAAGATTATGTATGTATCCCTTGCTATTATAACTGTGATTAAATTTATGAAACATAAGTCTTATTACATTTAAAAAAAATGCGGTGTAATTGAGTGGAAGGAGACAAACACTGTATGACAACGAATGTTATAATCATGCCCACTTGACCAAAATACTTTAAGGGGTCTTGTTTGTTTTTAAAGACTAATTTAGTTGCTTTAATCCTGGTATTGATCAAGACATTGAAGAGATCAAGACAAGACTTTGAGATTTTAAAGGGTTCTAAAACCCCAATAAAAAGAGTAATCCTGTTCCAGGGCTACTTGGTTCATATACCATCTTTATATAGCTATTGTAATTTGAACATACTAAAATACTCCGTGTATAAAAACATATGTACCTCACTTTGCATTGACCTCCGATTTGGTGATGCTCCGATGAAGTTAATACTCACTGAAGAATTAGTTGCAGTTGAATTAGAAACAAGAGAATTCATTGAGCTATTTCTAGATCCCATATAAGGCGTAGATGGCGGAGTTGGAAGATATAAACTTGAGGTGTCCTCTTTACTATTATTCACCTTGGTGTTGACAAAATCCTCAATGACAAGATCCGTAGATTCTTCCAGAGATGCAGTACGATTTAATTTATCCACGATATTCTCAATTTGTTGAATTTCAGTTAGCATGGCTAGCTCTTCATTTAGTACAGGCTTAAGGAATGCAACAAAAGTACAGAAACGATTATGATCCTCTATCAGAATGCGTTTCACAGCACTTCTTTCCGTTTTTTCAAATGCTCTAAAATGAGAGTTGAGATCCTTGGAGCATTGATCAAATAAGCGTTGAACACTTGGATCTGGGAGTCCTCCTTTTTCTTTTTTCAATTTCTTTCTAAGTCTTACAACCTGATCGAACTTTTTCTTAATTTGACTTCGATTCTTCTTATAAGCTAAAAATGTAAGCTTTAGAGCTAAGGAAACAGCCTAATACATAAGCATATTGAAATCTAACTTACCTTTAGAATGCTCTTTATCCAGTATGATAGCAACCTTTTTCCACTCCTCCAGCTTTCCTTGTATAGGTAGAACAAGGCAATCCATTAAGGCTCTGAAAAAATAATCAACAAAGATAAATTGATAAAAGGCCATACGATACAAGATATTATATGTACAATCATCAATTATTTATTAGAGCAGAAAAATGACTTTTTAATATTCTTCTCCATTCTACTCTTTTTCATTGTACATATATTTATGTACTTAAAAATACAACACATATTATCGTTATTGACTTAATGGGTCCATAACAATCTCTTCGGATTTAACACAATTTACACCAAAATGAATTATATGATAAGAAAAATAACTTAATTAATTTTGTATATAATTAATAGATATTTGGACATATATAATGAGTAAGTAAACTTTTAAGAGCATTTATAATAATATGTAGTTTAGATACCAAAATATTAAAAAATGCATTTTTGTTGTAAAGTAAATTGGTCAGACATTTTTTTATTTTCTTCAGTTGATGTCTCTTTTTTCAAGTGCTGCTTATAACAAAAGACAAGGTAGACAGCCGATAAAGAGAACTGATCATTAATTAAAACATAATTAAAATATCGTCAATCACTATTTTGTAAAAAGAATTCACCTACAAAATGGACTTGCCTCAATTATTATGGCGATTTACTTTCACTTTTTTTATATGTCTCAACAACTGTCCCTCCAACAAGGCGTTGCCTTTATTATATTATGTAATCCAATTTCTATATTTCTAAAATGATTTCCGACTCTTTCCACGTATCCCTTATAAAAAGATGAGTTTTGAGATACAAACAATATAATAGCAAATATGAAAACGTCAAAGTTACGTTGTAAAATATAGTGTAGTTATATTTTGTCATGCAATATATGTGTAGATCATTTCCTTATTTACATATATATCCACATATGTATGTAATATATATAACAAAGAAAAGGTCTCATTTGAGTAAGTTATGAAAAAAGACAAAAAAAAAAAAAAAAACCAGCCGACAAAAGATCTAGCAAAAAAGATAATAAAAAATATAGACATATGTATACTATAAATTTGAATTTTCTTTCTACATGGTCAAAATATAGATTTTTATTCATTTATTTTTATGGCAAAATAGGCTTTTTCTTTTTCTAAAATAAATCCTTCAAAAAAAAAAAAAGAAAAAAGAAGCCTATTTAATCCTTTTTTCTCATACAAATATGAGTTCGATGACATTTTTTTGCGGGTTCTAAATATTATAACACATGTTCAATATGGCCACCCACAATCCCTTTCTCCAGAAATTGACACTTTTTAATGCAGTACTAATCACTTCCAATTTTCACTGTTTGTATAAAAAAAGTAAAGATACATTTCCATTCTATCCGACCGTAGAATGCCCAACATCTGAACCCTCTGAGCTCTCAATTCTTTGACCTGTTTCTTGATTTGGCGTGTAATTTATTTTATATATACTTGTAGTTCCACTTGATCCACAATAAAAACAATGTTTTTATGACTTAAATGAGCAACAAGGGAATTTTGTATTCTTTTCCGTTGTTGCTCACTCGTTTTTTCATCAGAAAGGCAAAACCAGGTTTATTTCCATCCAAGGACTTGATCATATAAGCCTTTCAAATAAGATGAACTAAACATTTTTGCTAGAATATCCTGTATACATATGTGTACCTTTGAATCATACTTATTTCAAATTCTAATAAATTCGAAAATTAGTTTATATGATAGCTAACCCTAAAGGATATGATGAGCTCCTTATTACTCCAGCTAATTCGCCAACTAATAAGCCCAGCATTTATTCTGTTTTTGCTATCGGTCCTATTCTATTGTGTAAATTATCATAGGGTATTTATTTATTTATCGGGTAAAAAAGGATGAAAATTCCTTCAACCAATGATTCTAAACTGAAAATAAAAAATATGGCATTTGAAAGCAAATCTTTCTGTTCTGTAGTATAAAACGGTGTGTTGTACAAAATCTAGTACAATCTAAAAAGTTAAGAGGAATAAAAATCCATCTAAAAACAGAAATGAGAGAAGAAAACACAAAATAACGTTTAGTGTAAAATACAAAAAGATATTACAGCTGAAAGAGGATGAATATGCCATTTATGCACCATATATCTTTGGGCAAGAAAAAGATTATATTCTCCTCCTATGAATATCGACAATTTAGTAGAAACAAAATTGCAAATTTTAATAGTAAAATATAGATTTGACTAGGGATCTTTCTAGAAAGTATATATATTTTTTTACAATGCTTTCTAGAATTATATCAAATTGATAAAAGGTTACAAATGATTCACTTAATTATACACTTAATACTAAAATTCTTTTGTATTTCTGAGAAACTTCCATACAAACAAACACACATAAATATGCTAGGCTATTAATTAAAAATATACATATATAAGTATTTAAAAAGAAAAAGAGACTAAAAAGTTTTTAATCATGCTGTAATTAAAGTCGATAAAAATTATCATTTATTTAATATCAATGGGATGAAGTGCTTTTGAATTTTTAATGCTAACATATTTGTTTTTGTCAAATTAAATATCACATGGGGAACGTTTCAAATACTTTATAAGCTTCTTATGACCCTATTTTTTGGGGGTAAAAATAAGAGAAAGGAAAAAGCTGTCGTCTTAAGAATGGAGCTTATTTACTTGTTGGAACAATTGTTTATGTTTCGGTAGTTAGCACAATATACATACATATTTTATCAAATGAACTTTCTTTTATATATATATTGTTTTTTCTTCCTAGGGAAAGTTCAGCCGTCGAGACTACAAACAGACAACTACATACATACAAAAGGATGATAAATAATACATACTTATGAAAAATATAAAAAAAAATCTCAAAGGGGTTTATTATTCCAACCTTTTGTGTATGTATTTAAATCCACTACTTTCCATTGTCGTTTTTTTATAAAAAGAAAAATAAACTTTGTAGAAAAAATTTTATGTGTGGGTATCAAGGAGCAGGGATCGGCCAAAGCTAGTAAAATACACTTGCTAGCTTGGAAAGATTTCTTTATCTATTAGGTTTAACTTTATACCGCAAGATGTCGCTTTTGAAGCACAAATATAAATATATATATGTGTTTAAATAGTTTATTCGTCTCCTCTTCGCAGAATTCCTCTCGTTTTAATTAAATTAACAAGGTAAATACATAGGTTGCGTAGATAGTTATATAGTAATTCATCGCATCCCCCTAGTGAGCAAAAAAGTCAACTCTCGAGAATTTAAATTTGCACAGAAATATTTCACGTAGTTGTCGTTTCAGCACTTTGTTTCATACCCTTGGCTATCTTTCGAGGTGAAAGGATCAAACTATGTTATTTCTGTAGTTTCAAGTGAAGGGCAATACTAATAAATATAATACAAATAAATTTTCTTGAATTCCAACCGCTTTGTCACAAACTGCCTTATTTTTGGAGGCTGAATTGTAGATAAGGAATTCACAAATTATTTTATGTCCACATATGATCAGCGAACTATACCTTTTCAAGTTCAATATGAGAATAAGTAAGTTCAATATGGGAATAAACAAGTTTAATATGGAAATAAGCAAGTTCAATATGGGAATAAATAATAAAAAACAATATTCAGGAAATTTAATATATGTAATAATAAATTTATTAGAATCTCATCTCAACAAAATTAATCACATCTATATACAAAACGATTCTGGATGCTAGCAATACAATTATTACAAATCATTGAGGTAATTTCATTTATATAGTCCTTCTTCAATTAATTGTTCCAGAGCTGTTCTTGATCTTTGTTCCGAAATGCTTGAATAATTTCATTAAGCATTTAAAATATTTTCAACTTTTCTAGCTAATTCTCTTTTCACAAAGGCTTTTAATATTGACCAAATATGCTCAATTGGATTGAGCATAGGACTGTAAGGCCCAAGTCTTAAAATTTTGTGAATTGAACATTCTTTTTCATTCAAAACATCCTCAATCCTGGAGTGTGCTGGAGCATACTCAATTACAAGGTCCACTGGCCCTCCATATGCATACATCCTTTGCTTTTCTTAAGCATTCATGCACCAACTCAATTGTTTATTCCTATATTGAACTTGCTTATTCTCATATTGAACTTGAAAAGGTATAGTGTTAATTTGGTCGTGCAGGACTTGATGCAATGTATTAATCAACGAATTAATTTTCTTTTTCATGATGAAGACGCAACTTTTTTAAAAAAACTGCTTTATCTTACTAATACATAACTTCTCTTTTTAACAAAGTAAAAACGAGACGCAAAGAAATGTTTTGTCTTGCCTTCGTCTCGTCTTGTGCCGGATAGGGGGGGGGGGGTTATATAATATATTATATACTTTAAATATGTAATATCTTTTTTCTTGTACAGGGAATAAGCAGCATCCCTGTGCAATAAATCTATGTCCCAGGATGTGCTTTAGCGGTAGTAATGATTTTATCAGACATAAACTATATATATATATATATATATATATATATATATATATAAAAGACACATTTTAACCTAATGCATAGTTCATTTATAATTTACTTTTAACTTATTTATAAATTTAAATATAAATTCTTTAATTTCGATCAATTATAGGCTCAAACTATATTCTATTTTTTTTTGGAAAAACTGGGATACTAAAAAATGTTTGCTATAGCCTAGAGCAGGGACGGGCAAACTTTTAGACTTGCGAGCCACTATGGGTTATAAAATTTGAAAAAGGGGCCACAGCAGTACATTGACCTGTGGGCCAAATATAATAAAACGTTGCTTGTAGTATGCAAGCTCGGCGAGCCGGATTAAATTGTCTAACGGGCCGTATAAGGCCCACGGGCCTAAGTTTGCCCATGTCTGGCCTAGAGTCTTGATTTGATTTATGATACTCTATTTGGAGCATATATATATTTATATAATATGATCTATCAAATAAATTTATTCAGTTATAATATTTTTTTTTCTCAATTTGTGATGCCACCGAATTATTAAGGAAGGAAGATAATTATGAAATCCAGACTCACTTTTGAGGAACAGTATTCTTGCTTACTTTTGTGTTAAAAGGCCCACACATTTACTACGAAAATTGTCCCATTTTTCAATCAAATCATATACATACTTATGAAGATTTTTGAGTGTAAAAGTATAGATGAACATAATGATAGCAAAGAAAAAGAAAATATGTGCTAGGCATAGAGGGAGCAAAATCCTTTTACGAGTGTTTTTATATCTGGATCCAATCACTAATATACCATCAGCTGTTAAAAACGAAGGTGAAAATATGCGTATTTTCACAATAGTGATATATAATTTGTAAAATCAAATCAATATATATAAATCAATTCATTTATTACATAATTTGGCAGAGTGAAGGCAAGGATTTAAAATAATAATAATTCATTGTAGTAAAAAAAAATTAATCGAGTTTTTATCCAGACATATGTAGTCATCAGAAGAGTCAATTGTCCTCCTTCTCAACAAAATCACGTGTGAATATAATTTCAATCCAAGTAAAGTATCAGAAAGATTCGTTCCTAACAGTCCGGGACGTTGCACGCATTGCAACACTTGATGCAGTCCTAGATGGATAAGATCTACATTTGTTTCCGAGTAAATTTGTCTTCTAAGCAATATTTTTGAGTCCATAAACAACTTCACATGAAAGGAACTTCCATATCAATTCTTCTAATTAGAGCAACACATTTAAATTTATTCATATAATTTGACTCTTGAGTGAGATGGGAAAAGTATTTACATGTTAAACTTCATGAACAAGAATGATGGATTTTATGAGTAAAAAAAAGGTTTAAAATTTAATTATGAAATAAATATTTAAATTATCTTACAACTGTATCCTTCTTAGGAATTGAATGCATTTATTATTTAATTCGAAAACTTTTTAGTATAAATATATTAAATATATATATATATGAAAGTATTTGGGAGGATATTTAAATTACATTATGAATATAACTATTGATTCTAGACGTAGTTTTTTATTTTTTCTCAAATTAAATTTTAGATACACATCGCATAAAAACAACAACATTTCCCTAGGAACAGAGGTGTAACCCTCGTCTTACTGACTTTATATTTTCAAAAGTCAACAGTCTAAAAAAAACATAATAGTAATAAGGTACATATAATTATGTGTAATAAACTTTTTTCAATATATCTTTTGATAAAAAACTCCCCTACATGTTGAACGTTTCCCTTGGCCAAGATAAAATTTAAGAGACTCATTCTCCACTCCTAAGACTATAAGCTAACAAATGCATGCTTCCAGTAATAAAAAGCTATTCGTATAGGGCGATAATTCTCATTAGATGTACATACATTAGTATATAAAATTATCAGCAAGAGCAAAGTAGAATGCTCTTCTCCAGTAAAATATGTATAAAACAAAGTGTTTAATCATCAGGGAATATTGTTACAGACGTCTTTGGGGAAAAAGAAAATGCAAAATTGCAGAAAAATGGCAAAATTAAGATCATTAATTTTCTTTAAATGAAACTTGTTTTAAGCTTAATATCTAACATAGTATCTCCCTCCGTAATACCCTATTTAAAATATTAGATAATGCCTCCAGTGAGAGTATGAAAATATAATTCAGAAATACAAAAAGACTAATCTGATAACGTGGACCGTGTTTAAAAATTACATACAAACGAAAATTTGTAATATAACTAATTATAATAAAAGTTGAATGTCTCTAAATAGAGATGTATATGTCCCAAAATTTCGACGTCCCCTCAAGTTCCGCTCTTAATTTTAAGAATGCATTGGAATTGGGTTCGAAATCTACAACAACGAACGCTTTTGGCTAATTTACGTCATCATACATACCCACGACGAGCTTTTTGGGATAAACAAAAAACATTGTGTTCTCCATTCAGCTGATTTTCATCACTCTTTTGTTTTAAAGCAGCTGACCCTACGTGTTATATGCTCAAAAAGGGTATTATTATTATTTATGATTTTGATGCATAAAAAATATATTAAATCAAGGATTGCGCGCACTTTTTTTGAATTTTGAATACATTACAAGTAGCAACGATTGGTTTGTGATTGGTAGAATTTATAAATATATAGTATATCTAAATAATAAATACTGCCAAATATTAACAAGTTGGCAACAAGGAAAATACAGAAGGGTAGCTACCATATGTTTTTCCAAATGTTTCCTTTCCCTTTTGTCAGTCGAGGTTGCGAGTGGACAAAAAAGCTCGACGTGACCAGCCTCAATGAAACAATTGCAAGTTATTATCCCACATGAAAGATACTCAAATTCAAACTGATAATTTACTATAATATTAGTGATAATGATGTCTTGTAGGGACCACTTTAACAGTTGGGACATTTTTTCAGGGACCAAAAAAAAAAAAAGACTGGACAATTTCTTAGTCTTACATGAAGGATGGATTCAACCCTATCTTGAACCAAAGAAAAAGCTCAGACTCTTCCCCATATAGTAGTAAAATATCTTTACTTATCTCGATTTCCTTCTCTAACTTGAATTCATGGATTGTCAACTGTTGGCTTTATGAATAATAAGTTAATTAAGCTGCTAGTCAAAATACACAGATAATTATTTTATTGTTAAAACGTTGCTTACACACTAAATCATCACGACATTGAGAATATCTTTTGGATTAAGTACTGGTGGGTCGGGTTGTTTCAGTAATTTGTTCAGAATATTTTTAATGTCTTTTTGCGTGATTTGATTGAACCAAAAAAGTAAATTTGGATCCAAAGAAGTACATAAAAATTATAAACTCACCGAAAAAGAATAAATGTTTAATGATATGAAACATCAAATAAGGTACAAAATATATCCCTTTTTTGAAACCCCCCTAAAAAAAGGTCACACAACTTATGATCTCTATCAAAACTAATAATTTTGAAGCTAACTTAATGCTACTTATATGTATATCGCAAAAAAAAAAAAGAAGAAACTGCATTATACAACAGGCTAAAAATCATACTTGGATTCTTCAAAACATTTCACGGCCTAGAAAAGATTTTAATATTGACTACAAAAATAGCCCCGAACTTTCCTATTTCAGGATTATACTGGTCCTTAATATGAAAATTAATATCGTTATTGTTCTGTCCCTATTATTGGTACTTGAAAATTACCTAATTTTCTTTACTATATATATATACATATAGAATACAAATCAAGGGTTTTTTGTATGCCTCTAAATTATAAAACTTTACTTTGCCAGTGCATGTAGGAATAAAAATGGACTTTCAAAATATTAAACTGACAAAGCAGTTTTTTCAAAAGTTAATCACAGCAAAAATAGTTGCAACCTTCTAAAAATAGGATTATTGATCTACAAAATAAAATTAAACATATTGTATGTTTAAAAGAATTTCATAGAATAAAACTATAAACTTTAAAACATAGAACTTCGAAAAAAGATAATAAATAGCCCAAGCTTGAATGAATAAAATCTCAAAGGCATACTTTAAAAGTCTAAATTTAATTTACTGGGTACCTTTATACTATTAACAATACGTAAAAAAAAAAGTTCATTTCTTTGTTCTTTTATTGAATGAATAGAGATGAAAGGTATAAATCTTAAAAATGTTTGTGTCTTAGGATTTTTTTAGAATTCTTCATATTTTTTTTTTTTTTTTTGCTTTTGTGGGTAAGGATGTCACCAGCTCATTGTCAATGAATAATAAACTGACGATGAAAATTCTACTTTAAGTTTGGATAAGTGACTAGGAAAAATTATGAAAAACAAATGGTTTTTTTTGGTAACAGACGATTCATTTTTTTTAAATCATAGAATTGAATACTCATTTTGAACAAAGACTAGTAAAAATATCAGCAAAATTTCTAATCATGTTTGTAACAATAAGTTATATGGCTTATTTAAGGATTTTCAATCTTTTACAAAGTAAAGGACACATTGGCATTCCAAATACATAGCATATTTCAATAAAATAATTAATGTGTATTCTATTTAAAGCCATTTAGGCATTTAGAGTTGATAACTAAGTATTAATTGCCTTTTATATTTATATTTATCAAAATTAAAATATTGATTCTGGATGATGCTACTAAATATTAAAGATTTAATGAGAAAAATTTGATTTGCATGTTTAGCAATATTAATTTAATAATTTGTCAAAAAAGTTCTTAGTATTTGGTGAAAAAAAAATAAAAAAGTGGGAAGCCTTGATTTGTGCTTATATATAGCTTGATAAGTAGCTTGATTTTGATTTTTTTTTACTTGCATATAGCATGTATATGTAATGCAGGATGCTTCTTACTAAGTAAAATTAAAAAACATAGCAGTTACAAAGTTTATCTTCAAATACAATTTTTTTAATATAAAAATACCGAAAGAATCGAAAATTCTTCAGAACTTCAGTGCATTTCTGATGTTTATTTAACATTTAGTAGTAGGAGTAGATATATATTAATTTCTATAAATGTGAAGAGTATGCATACACACAACTTACCCAGCAAAAGTTTTCATTCTGGACTCTAAGGCTCGATGTCGTATTACGATCCGCGTCAAACAAGTACCAATGTCTCGCGTAGTACCTGAAAGAAATTTAATAAATGTGGTTAATTAATATTCTACAAGGAGATAAGAGAAAAGCTATGTGTAAAATAAAATTAGGATTGTAAAATATACAAACAAAAATAAGAAATGATAATCACTTACAATATTTACACTTGATTTTACTAAATTATGTTTGTTATGTTTGCAAACACTCTTATTTAAGTAATTTTCTATCTTACCCAAATACCAAAAATGACCTATGTGTTCTTTTAAAATAAACGAAAAAAAGACTTAGAATAACATTACTATATGTATAGAAAAAATTACTGTCATTTATTCCCTGTGCTATAAGTGTAAAAGTCTATAAAATACACTGAAACCTCGACATAGAAGCCACTCACCCAGCAATTGAGTTTCTTTACAACAAAAACAAAAACCCATGATAATATGAAAAACAAACTATTCATATAACACAGGGATATAATTCTGCCAAATATTAACAAGTTGGCAACAAGGAAAATACAAAAGGGTAGCTACCAGTTGTTTTTCCAAATTTTTCCTTTCCCTTTTGTCAGTCGAGGTTGCGAGTAGACAAATAAGCTCGACGTGCTACCCTTCTGTATTTTCCTTGTTGCCAACTTGTTAATATTTGGTAGAATTTATTATTTAGATATACTATATATTTATAAATTTTACCAATCAACAACCAATCGTTACTACTTGTAATATATTCAAAATTCAAAAAAAGGGCGCGCAATCCTTTATTTAATATATTTTTTATGCATCAAAATCAGAAATAATAATGATACCCTTTTTGAGCTCATAACACGTAGGGTCATCTGCTTTAAATCAAAAGAGTCAAATGATGAAAATCAGCTGAAGGGAGAATAGAGTGTGTTTTTGTTATTCCCAAAAAGCTCGTCGTGAATATGACGTTCTTTCGCACAAGTGAACTATATTTTAAAAGAACTTGTTAAAGAGCTCTTAATTTACAAAATACTATGATGAAGTGTAAATTTGTTTCATTATGAAGTTCAACATAAGAACTTTTGTATATATTTTTTGGTGCAGTCTAGAAAAATAACGATTTCCTTTAAGAATCAGTTCAAACTTTTCAAACATTATTATTTTTATGTTTCATGCGGAGCAGAAAATCTCCTAAAGGGACGCTGCTCTTCTTCTCTACACTCATACCTACAAGATATAAATAAGGAAAAGTGTTGAATTCTTATTTCCTTAGCAACACATAAAAGACATATACATATAGGTATATGAATATAATGGTAGCCAGATACGATGGGTACATATAAGATACATACAATAAACTGAATACTTTACATAGATACATATGTATGTTCATAATAATTACTTTACATATCTGATGTATCCCTTTGAATAATAATATAAAAATACATATATGAAAGCTTTTTCATCTTCATAGCAACGAACGAAAGGGGACATGAATAATTAATTAATGCCTACATACAGGCATGCAAATAAGCATGATCTTTTGTCATACCTACATATATATGTATATACAAATCAAACAAAAATACTACAGTGGAACCCAGGGAAAATGGCGTCGGTTTTTAAAATCAGCGTCATCTAGCGGATTGAAACTGAAGCACGAGTTTTCTTTTCTTGATAAAAATTAAGTAAGTCGTACTCAAAAGTTTGTTTCGAGCTCAAAGGACATTTTTCCTTCAACTCCGAGTATGCTGAGTAGAAAGGCAGTTGTCGAGTTACGGAGTTCTACTCTACATAATGGAGAAATAACTTAACTCCAAAGAATATTTTCTTAAAGTATATATATATATATATATATACATACTTAATACTTTTATGTATGTACGTGCTCAAAGAAGAAGGAGGAAGAAGAAGAAGCAAAGAGAAGACTCTGAATTTAAAAGGAAATTAAATTGGAAAAACAAATAAAACTGCTAACCTCATAGCAATAATAACAATAATAATGATAGTACATCAAACAATAAAAATAAGTGCTTTGATCCCTTACCTACCTACCTATGTATATATGTGTATAGAGGAAAGTAAGTATGTAAGGGAAAACATGATGTAGGTAAGTTATACAATATATGTATCCATGTATTTTTATGTAGGCAGAGAAAAATCAATTTATTAAATAAATATGATTAAAGTTATATCTTTCCGTTATT